>CM024643.1:3793247-4393247 GCA_014182715.1 Eucalyptus cloeziana
AAAGGCTCATGATCAAATTGGTACCAATATAATAAATCTAAGATTTTGTTGGCATTTTTCACCGTGCTTTTTCAATTTCTTAATTTCATTTCTATTTTTTTTTAATGTCTGAGAGTGAGTGTTAGAATAGGATTAGTGTAGAGTAACCGATAAAAAAAAAAAAAACCACTGTGAGTGGCCACCACTCACCACTTGCCGCTGCTGTTGCCGTCGCCCACGCTGTGCCGTTGCCTTCATCATTCCCATCTCGACAACATGACTGTTGCCGCGGAGTGTCATAGCCCTCTATGGCTCACCGTGACCGTCGTTGCTAGCAAGAACATACGTAAGAGCGAGGAGGCGGCAGAAGCGTTGCCTTTGCCAATGGTGGCCGGAGATAGAGCAGTCGAAGATAGTGCCGGGCCCGGCGGCCGTCTTAGTCGGGTCTCCGATTTGAGTGGGCCAATTGACTCTGGACGATAGTGTGTCCAATGGGCCACGAATTCTGCGCTGCAAATTTGAACTTAAAGCCCAGTGGACAACCCAAAAACATAGAGCCCATCAATAGGATCACAAGGTCAATCCAAACACGAGTTTGTCCAGATTTGAATTATTAAATTGTGGTTTTGTTTTTTTTTTTTTTTTTTTTTTTGGCTATGTTGTATAAATCACGTGTTACGAGTAGACTGAGATGTACGTAACTGAAAGATAGATAAAATTATAATAGTTCTTGAAATTCGAGCTGAGTAGTGCAGATGATATCATGACCGATGATAAAATGCCATAATCGCATAACTTAAAAATGCAACGAGCCTCTTTCTAATGAAATTAGAGGAAAAAAGAAAAAGAAAATTAAATATGTTAAAAAAAAGAAGATGAATATTCAAGATTAGGTCTATCCCAAAAAAAATGGAATATTTTTTTTCCATTAAAAAAAAGACTCAAATTTGAATTTAGATGGGTTGAAAATTAAAAGAACCAAGTCGTAATCTTAATTAATTTTGAGTTCAAAATGATTAAACCAATTAGTTAATGACGTGACATTAAAATTTGTGTCAATAAATGGATTCAAGTTCTTGTGATTATTTTTCAATGAAAGTGTAAGATTGAATTCTATTTAGATTTGTTTGCTACAAACTATCCTAGGCTGAATAGTTGCCCCATGCTTACCCCAGCCAAACGTAAAATCTTCATTCATATGTCTACCTAGTCACATTCATATATTTAAAAAAAACTAAGTTATATAGCAAAGTGCAATTTATAAAATGAGAGTGAGAACATATTTATTCGTCTAATTGAAGCTTGAAACAAATTGGTTGATATATTATTCAGCGTTCCTGGATGCACATAATTTCTATTTCTCTCTCTCTCTCTCTCTCTCGACATGCCAATTACTATGTTTGCTGCTCATCGGCCGAGGATTGCTGAATACACCAGCCTCGAAAATAAACCTTTGCATTTGCATTCAACCATCTTATGAAAAATTCGGTGCTGCCTACCCTGTTTCAGACACAAGTTGCGTTCATGTGCAGGAAGAACGGGTCTGATTATGGCGGCCAGCGCCTGCCACGCGCGGGTTATCCGTTTGTGGTTGGAATCCGACGTTTTGGTTTCGGACATGGTCGTCACTCGTCAATGGGTACTCGAAATGCGGGGTCACGAGTCTTGCCCGGAAGTTGTTTGAGGAAATGCCTCACAGAACTTGGTTTCTTGGAATGACAATATTTAGCTCTCGCAGCCGGATGGGGAAGAGCAAGAAGCTCTCGTTCTTTTCATGCGGATTCAGAGGGAAGGCACGCGAGTTCAAGGATGGTGGCATATGTGCAAAATGACATTTATGAGGAAGCCTTGTCGCTGTTTTATAGGTCTCATGTGGTGGGGCTAAAATATGACCAGTTTATGGTTTCTTCTGCAATTTCTGCTTGTGCAGATCTGGCGGCTTTTATCAAAGGAAAACAGGTTCGTGCCCTTACATGTAATTCTGGGTAGTGGTTCCAATATTTTTGCGTGATCCTCTCTTATTGACATGTGTGCTAAATGTGACACTGTTAGAGAGGCTCATCTTGTGTTTTCAGGTATAGAAGAGGAGTGTTGCTTTGATGAATGCAATGATATCGAGTTTTGTAAAACATACACGCCCCTTGGAAGCAATGACTTTACATGAGAAGATGCAGCGGATGGGTATATATCCGAGTGAAGTGACCTCTATGTTTCCATGTTATCTGCTTGTAGTCACATGGGTTTGGTTGAAAATGGTAGAAGGTACTTTGCTTTAATGATTAGAGATCATAATCTCTCTCCAAATGTCCTTCATTATTCATGCATGGTTTGACATTCTTGGTCAGGCTGGTTTGGTTGATGAAGCATATGATCTGATCATTCCAATGCCCTTTGATGCCACTCCTTCGATTTGGGAATCACTGTTGGCCTCTTGCAGGATCAGTGGAATCTGGGCAATGCTGAGGTTACAGCCAAGAAATTATTTGAGCTTGAACCTCACAATGCTGGAAATCATATCTTGCTATCGAATACATATTCAGCGAATAAGATGTGGGATGGAGTTTCTACAGCTAAGAACTACTAAAAAATAGTGAGGTGAAGAAAGAGAAGGGTAAGAGTTGGATCCATTCTTTTGTGGCTGGGGACAGACTTCATCCTGAGATTGCTGATGTTTATCTGAAGTTTGATGATTTATTTAAAGAGGTGGAGAAACGGGGTTATAGAGCTGAAACTGAAAACAACATTCATGACTTAGAGGAGATAAAAAATCAAGAGCTGTTAAGGCATCACAGTGAGAAGCTAGCTTTTGCTTTTGGCTCGTTGTGCTTACCTCCAAGTTCACCTATTAGAATTATGAGGAATCTCAGGATTTGTGTAGATTGTCATTCCTTTATGATGATTCTATCAGGCGTCACAAACAGAGTGATTATTGTGAGAGATGCAAACAGATTTCACCACTTTAGTGAAGGATGTTGTTCTTGCGCAAATTTTTGGACAAAATGCTAGTAAGTTCATTTTTATGTGGTGTTAGTATACTTTATCTCGTGCCAGGGTTCATTTGGCAGGGTTCATTTGGCTTCTGCCTTCTGGTTCGGGCCTATTATTGTCAGAGTTTTTCACCAGTAATTGATGTTTCTCCAGGATCTTAATTAATTATATGCTCACATGGTAGAAATTCCTAGATACACTTTGCACAGGAATAAACTCATTTTTTTTTTGGGCAGATGGAGCTCAGAACTCTCCAATCTGGTGGAAGGACCTTTTCAGGGAAAAGGAGTAACTAGAATTTAAATGCCTACTCTGGTGGAAAAGCTAGCATTACATTATGATACTTCTCAAGATGTTACAGGAAACTGTCTTTGCTAGCATCTTCATCCTTTTCCTCCGGTGCTTGTGCTCTCCCTCTCCCTCTCTCTCTCCCTCCCCATTTGGTGAGTACAATGTAGTCATCATTGATTAAGTTGGAAATACATGTTAAAGAGTAGAATATTGGCATGATACGATGGGCAGCAATCTTTTAGATCAATCAATATTTGGTGCTCTAAAACTTGTTCCATGACATTCTCTTAGCAAAAGAACCCCGTGTCAGTGGAGTTGATCAATGCGGGGAACTGTAGAACATCTTTTGTGTGATGCCAATCCAGATGAGAAGACATCTGGAGTTAACTGTCTCAATGACATCGCATTTAAAAAAGACGATGGACATTAATAGGGGATATATAGAATGACAGTTCACATCCTCTTCCCCATATTTTAAAATCTTCGATTAGCCTATGTGTGTTGCTTTGTATGGAGAAAGTCATTTGAGTGCCATTTATCGTAACATAAAAAGAGGTTATGTGGGCATCTGGTCTCTCCATCTCACTAGAAAAGAGTTATTAAAATATATTAATGTTCTTTTAGTGTGGAGAGAACCATTGTTCACCATTTAAGCTTGACATGATTTTGTATAGCAATCTTCAAAAGTTAAGCTCAAGTTCATTTTTGCTCTCTATCCTGCATACGGTCCTTGGAATGCGTCCTCTTAATATTGACAAATATTAGCTTTGTCTCACTTTGTTTACTCCTTGAGTATATACTTGTCATTCCAGTAGATTTCTTTGTACCTGGGAATATTAAGATGAAATATTTGAGGTATGGGGACAAATAAAGTAACTAGAAAATTTTGAAATACCAGTGTGTAGTGAGCTTGAATGCAGTCCTGGTTGAAAGGAGCGTAGTACCTTTATAGTTGTGGGAATGATGTGAAATGAATATATATCTGGAAAAAATTAGGTGGCTTTGAGATAGTTTGGTTATATTGTAACTTTGAGATGCTCTAGGAGGAGATGTAATCATGGGCTGAAGATGCAGGTTAGAAGGGGTGCGGTAAAGATTTAGAAGGATTTGAAAGGAGACAATAGGGAAAGTGCTTTTTAGAGCTCCCAGATTCTGTGATATATGATCAAATTCAATGGCATAGCAGGATTCATATAGCTCACCTTTTTTAGTGGGATATGGCTTTCTTGTAGTCATCATCTTTGTTGCGTTGTTTATCGTCAATTTTTTCATTCCTAGAGTCTGTTTAGTTACCTGCCTATTTTTTCCAGCCTATACTCCTTTTAGTCGATTGAAAATGGTGTAGCGCGCAATTTACATATCCAACCACATCATTCATGTAAATTGTAATGCTTATTTATTCCCACCAATGATTAAATGCCTCATTTTCTTGGGTCTTTAGAAGGTAAATGCAAAATACAACCATATTTACAAAAGGATTAGTTTTCTTGCGCATTTTTCCTCTCTTCACTATTATAATTCTACTGAATTCTTTTGGCACTATCTACATCAACTACATCGGCGAACATCCTCCTGAAACAATTCCAAGTGCTCTGTCATTGGTTTTTGGTCTCTTCATTTAACTTCACCGTTATTTGAGATTGATTGTTGAGGTGTGACTTTAAGTTCATGATTGACAGAATTTTTCTAGCTGTGTTTACATTAGTGAAACGTATCTTGATTTTATAGTCATGTCTATCTATCACGTCGTGATTATGTGAAAACAATTTAAGGAAGACTAATGATTTCTAGATCCTCATTAATGATCTTGCCGCTTTAGCGTTCAATGTTGTTCTATTACTGGCATAATTATTCAGGGAAAAAACTGCAATCGTTGGTGTGCTTTGTTGTCTCGTGCACTATGTGGATGAGCTCAAGCTGACTCTCATAATAAATAGCCGGTGTTCTGGTAAATTTTTGTAATATAGCATAAGATCGAGTCTGCCTCTCTCGATGGAAGGGAATCCTGATTCCTTCACTGTGGTTCCTCCCTCCATGTTTAATGCATGCAAGCGCCGCTTTGCCGGCAGTACCTCCAGAGAAAGAATTAATGTCGGTGATGTGCTGAACAACTGCGTGGGATTTTCTCGCCGGGCGATCCATGGTACTCTTGATCTGAATCAGCCAATATCTGCCACAACATTGATTTTGCTTGATGATCATTTGCAAATCCCCCGTCCTAGGGAAGACTCTGCCGTGCACAAGGCAAACGATGCCTCTTCTCCCAGTATGGTATGGATATAGATTTGAATTTTCGAAGCTATGAGATGACTTGATTTTCTTTTCCTCATTTTTGTGGTTTGTAACATCCGTGAAAGACCATGGTCACATATAATTATCCTTCCTTGTAGACTGGATCGGGACAACTTTTGGAGGACACTAATAAAAGAGGCTTTACAGAATTGGGGAAAAATGAGAAATCTGCTGGCCTAGACTTAACTCTTAGGGTATCGCCCCCCCAAGTGGGTGATGAAGCAGATCAAGCTGCACCTCAGTTAGGTTCATCTTCAGGCATGCATCCGGATCCTAAGTCAAAGAAAGTTCGTGCTGGTGTTGGTGAGCCTAGAAAGCATTCATTAATTCTGATGGGATGCAGTCATTGCCGGATGTATGTGATGGCCAGCGAAAGAGATCCAACATGCCCAAATTGTGACCGTTTCGACTTGCTTGACCAGTTTCGTGGGGACCGATCTAAGAGCACGAGGAAGATGTAGCCTCGTTTATATATCTTAATTTCAAGTCAAGGATGCTCTTGGTGCCAAAAAACTTCCTTTGGTGTTGCTTGTTTCAACATTATCGTCCTTTTCCTGTCGTTGTTGTTCTTTGTCCTTATGTGAACTGTTGCGTACATTTTGTTATGTGTTTCCTTTGTGTGGTTGAAGCACCTAATAACGCAGTATGTGGTTTATTTTGAAGTGAGTTCAATAGTTTGGATACTACTTTGAACAACCAACCTTTCTACCCTTGAGCATGTCATAAGAACTGAGTGAGAGATCCTGGTTCCAATAGCTGCATGGACTGCGCCGTTCAGTTGAGCCTTGAACTCAGTTTGAATGGGAGTGTTTTGAATTACCTTTTCACCACTCAACTGTTGCCCATGGTTTCTCTGTTAAATGATGCAGTATCTTTTTCAACCAATGTCTGACAATTTAGTGTGTGCCTATCATTCTTGATGTCTTCTTCCAGGATCTATTGATGATTTGCAGGAAGATAGTTCATCAGTTCTTCACAGGACTTATCTGTCTCCCTCATGTTGTTCTCTACCTTTACCTTGTTTGGATATGTTCAGAATTAATGGCAGGCAGGCTATCATTTGATCTGAACTCATGCCCTCTTAAGAGGTTCAGGATGTGCTCCAGAGGGTTTGGAAAACTGATCTTCTATCAGAAGAGAATCAATCATTAGGTGTTCAGCATGATGATCACCTGATCTCCTTTCACAAAGGCAAACACAAGTGAAGGAGAAAAAGCTCCTGACAAATCTTTCAAGGCTACAACTTTTAGGCCCCTCCAAGTTATGAATTTGGGCCCCAAAGGCCCGTGGGCTTAACAAAGGTCTCCGAGCTTCGTCTTTTCACCGTTTGTCCATCAAGATGGGCTTGTGGAGGTGATTGTAATTAGTGTCTGAATGAAAGGGGCGATTTCATAGTTCTTGGTCTGTGAACATACGTTGTTAGGTGCTCTATTTTATTTTCCCATTAAGGCCGAACCTAAACCTGTGCTTCCATTGAATCACTTTTTCAAAAAAGACAAGACATCTAAGTCATAGTAAAGAGATCTATTCATTGATAAGAAAAAGAAAAAAATGTGAATGGTGATTGGATTGATGATAAAATAGAATCTTGGGGGCTTCTCATCATCACTCCCCATTTCTGTTTTTCCAGGTGTTATTGGGAATGTGAAATAATAAATGTACACGATTAATTTAAAAAGTTATTTCGAATAATTACATGAGAGTCACACAAATAGTTTTTTTTTTTTTGGTTAACTGAGGAACCGTCGGAGATCACCTTTCGGGGATCACACGACTCTCTAGTGCCTGGTGGCACCATCGGGCCTCACCACAAGCTGCTATTTAGACGTAAACCTCGGGGGAGGCTAGCCTAGGATTCCAACACCAGGACCCCTCCACTTCAGATACTTTAGCAACAAAAGGGTTCGAACCCTCGACCTCTGCGATGAGGGAGAGAACTCACACCAATTACACTGCCCGTGGTTGGGTGAGTCACACAAATAGTTCCTACTCAAATATGCCGTAAAAGTGTCTTGTATCACTCTCTATAAATAAAATTTCCTAATTGGTCTTTACATCTCTAGTCCTATTATGAAATAGGCCAAAATATCAAGAGTCCCAATACTTCACGACCGTGAATAAAAATTACAATATCTTGAGAGCCAGCCTTTTGGTTTCGGCAAATTGGGGTGTCATTGGAAATCTCTTGACAAGTGACAAGTACAACCCAATCATACCCTTTGATTGATTTTTCAATGAAATCCATTTACGACCAAAGCCCGATCAATATAGATGGAAAAATTTGGCATCCACACTCCTCTACTTGATCGTTATCCAAAAACATTCCATTCGCTTATATTAGGCGCAGAACTTAGTTTCAACCGTCAAGGGTCTTTGATAATGGCCTCTTCTCCACCCAATGTTTTTTTTTCTACATTGCCAAGAGATTTAGCCTTTGACTTGGAAAAAATTGTCTAATCAATTTTACCAGCCGTCGGTTGATTGACAATCATCGTTGATCATTGATTGACAATGATCATTGTTTGTTGGATTGTTAGGGTTGATGTCAACCGTCTGATTGGGCCCGACAACTTTGCTACCGTTTAACCCGCGATAGGGCAAAATTGCCTAAAATTCAAACTAAGGAACACAAATTATCCTAAGATTGCAACATATTGAATTCATTTTTTCTTTGAGGGAGTCAAATGCATAATGTGAAAGGCCTTCTTTCCTACTATTATCCAAAGAAATATTACTGTTTGAATAATTTGATGTAACATTAGAAACCTATAAGATTGAGGAGGACATTAATAAGAGTCCGTTTAAAAGAAATATTCGATGGAATAACTTCGACAAAAAGCCAACATTCGTGTTTATTTTGATAATTTAGAGAGTTGAAAATCTATATGATATTTGATAGTATAACTTCATATGTTTAAAGAAGAAGGCGAGAGATAATCTGCATAATACAAAATTTATTATTACGAGGAAAAGAAGGATAACTTTGATAATATAAAAAACATGCTGAATTTGACTATTCAATTTAGTTAAATATATTGTGTGAAATTTCCCTTTTTAGTTCAAAATGAATTCCCTATGTTCGAGACCTGCAATCTTCCTCTTTCTGCTAAATGGCTCCAAATTGAATCCGACTTCTTACATGAAGGTATGGCCATTATGATTTTGGCATGCTTACTTACCGAAAGTTTCTATCTTTGAACTTAAAGATTAGGGATAAATACATAATAATTGCTAAAACTTTTGTATAGCACTTATTTTGATACCAAAACTTTTCTTTCGCTTATTTAAGTGCCATAAATTTGAAAAATCGATCATTTGAGTGCCATTTCCAATTTGCCCCACCGGAAAAACTAACGTGATCGCCGGTCATCTAATGTGGCTATTATATAACCCGAATACATCTTGTATGAATAAGACTATCATATAGAATATGATATAATAAAAAAAGATTATGTATGCTTGATTTTAATCGATTTCAATAAATCCTCAATTCTTGCTCGGACGAGAAGTAATAGGTAGGCATGACAGGATTTGAACCCGTGACATTTTGTACCCAAAACAAACACGCTACCAAGCTGCGCTACACCCCTTTCAATTGGTCTACAATGTCATTTTATAGAATCCCTGTCTTGTTTTCAAAATCCTTATTTTCTCCATTGATATATCCAAGTTATCTTGCCATTTCTTTTTTTTTATTCTCATGTAACATATAATAATAGTAGAAGGCTTATATACACATGAATATGAAACCCATCGTAAAAAATAAGGAAAAAAGGGAATATTTTTTGGGAATGCTCAGTTGGAAGGGACGTCTTTTTCGGTTTAAGAAAAGAAAAATCTTATCTACCGAATCATTGTAGATTTTTAATATATTAAATATTTATTATTATTTTTTGCTTTTTTTTTTTTAAAGGGTTGGCGAGGGTCACTAGCGACCTTTGCCGACAATGGCTACCTCATCCTTGGCCATGAAGGCCTTGGGCGAGGTTGTTGGGGCCGCTCTAGGCAGCATCTAGCTTTGGGTAGCCGCGAGCAACACTACCTAGAGTGGAAGATGGTTGTTGTAGTCTCATCTATAGTTGGTGAGGCTGCGACGACCCTCGCTTGCTCTGGGCGGCATCGCCTATGGCTGGCAAGGGCCTTTGCAACCTTGCCTAGATCTTGTCGCCCTTGCCATGAGGGCCTCGGGTGAGGCCGCAACGACCCTCGCTTGCTCTAGTTGGCGTTGCCTATGGCCACTTAGCGGTTAGTGAGGGCCCTCGCGGCCTCCCCCAGAGCTGGTCGCTCTTGCCGTGAAGGCCTTGGGTGAGGGTGTCGGGGCCTCGCCGACTGCTGACAAGGCCATGATGACCCTCGCCTGCTTTGGGCAGCGTCGCTCGCAGCCACCCAATGGCCGGAGAGGGCCCTCGTGGCCGAGGGCCAGGCAGCCACGATCCTTGCCGGCCTTAAAGAAAAAAAAAGCAAAATATGGATGGAAATAAAAAATTTAAAAAAAGTAAAAAAAAATCCATGTAGGAAATTTGTCTGGAAAATGACATTTAAGTGAGTGATTTTACTCTGATGTGGCATTTGAATGAGTTAAAAAGAAGAAGTTTTGGTACTAAAATGAGCAACGTATGAAAATCTTGGCACTTATACTGAACTTATCCCTAAAAAACTAGTGTTTGCAATAGAAACCCAGAAAACAAAGAGTAGCAAAATCCTGGGAATCTTTTGAAAATTTATCCTAAGGTTATATTTCGTAGTCATGATAAATGTTAGGATGTAGTACAATTTCATCATATCTTATATTGGTGGTTGCAGTCTAATCTAGGATAAGATCGGATATAAAATGGATATAACCTAGATAAAGATTTTCCATCTTCTCTTCCTCCTCCTTCAATAGTAAAATTTTATCATATTAGTTGGTGGTTGCCATCCAATCTAGGATAAGATTAGATATAAAAGGAATATAACCTGGATTAAAACTTTCCATCTCAGAAGAAGGCTAGATAGAGCTATTTTTTGAAGCAAACGAAAACTATCTTTCTCCTCCTCCTCCTCTAGAGTCGGAACTCATTCTCATCTGTAAATGTTGAAATTTCACGAAAGTGGCAAGAGAGTCAAAGTTTCTTTTCCTCCTTAGCTCTCTTTCTTCAATTGACGGTCTTTATTACATCTTGATATATTACTTTTTTTTTTTTAAATTGTTATGCAAATTTTCTAGATGGGTTTTGGAGTTCTTTTCCCTTTCTCTTAATTGGATTTGGGTGTTCATGATGGTAAGAATGATACATTTTCACAGGTAACATATAAGAGCATATTTGTCATTTACGCTTCGACCAAACAATGGGCAACATATAAAGACATATTTGTCATATCTTGTCATTTAGAGTCCTACCCCAGCCAGAAGTCTAAATGACCAAACGCTAACCATAAAAGTAAAAAGGTTAAAATGAATGCAAAAAATAGGTCTAAAGATATAAAAAGTTGCCTGAATTTACGAAAACAAAGGATTTAGGGGACGTGAACAATGGCAAAAAAAAAAAAAAAACCATTACACTTTGAATTAGTATTTCAAATCGATATAAAGGGCTTTTTAATGCCTCTTGAATAAAAAATTATAACATTTTTATCAACATTGTGACAATTCTTGATTTGAGCTCACCCTTTGGATTTTCACTTGTCTGGATCACCTTAAAAAATTCAGAATTTGCAAGTACGCATCAAATTAGACTTGGGCTATACACTAATGATTTATAATAAGCGTATTGGAAATCTTAAAATTTTTACAATACTGTAACTAAATCATAAAACTTACAAAAAGTATAATCAAAACATGTAACTTGTCAAATTAGCGCAATTAAGTTTTTCATTAACTCTATTCAACTTAATTAACAGAAAATAAATAACGTGTTATTAAAATTTATGTTTATACACAGGTTCTCACGATTTTCTTTTCTTTTTTCTTTTTTCCTTATAATGAGAGTGTAAGATTGGATTATTTTTAGATTAGTTTGCCACAATCTTATGCGGAATGGTTGCCGCATGCTACGGTTGCTACCCCAACCAAATGTCAAATCTTCCTTCATATTTCTAAATAATCACATATATATTCAAAAAAGTTATTTTATATAGCAAAGTGCAATTTATATATACTTCCTTATATATACATTTAAAGTGTATAGAATTTTTTTTTAATCAAAATCAAAGGTGACAGGAACATTTTTTTTTTTCTTTTTTTGCTAATTACTATTTTTGCTGTTCCTGGGGCGAGAATTACCGTACATCAGCTTCGAAAATAAACTTGTGTCGGGGAGGATCGACCATTCGCATTCAACCATTTTATGAACACCTTGATTCGTCGCCGGAGAAATTGTCGCCACCTTCTCTATGTCAGACCTCTTTCGGTCATCGCCAATGCGAAATCAGACGTACCATCCATCGAAATCCCCGGTCCGGGGCGCCGTAATGTCGACAAGGTGGCAATTTTGCACGACAGCTTGCGTTCATGTGCAAGAACGGGTTCGGTCATGGCGGCCAGCGCCTGCCACGCGCAGGTCGTCCGTCTGGGGTTGGAATCCGACGTCTTGGTCTCGAACATGGTCGTCAATGTGTACTCGAAATGCGGGGTCACGAGTCTTGCCCGGAAGGTGTTTGAGGGAATGCCTCATAGGAACTTGGTTTCTTGGAATACCATGATCAGCTCTCACAGCCGGAACGGGGAAGAGCAAGAAGCTCTCTATCTTTTCACGCGGATGCAGAGGGAAGGGACGCGGTTAGGCGAATTTACTGTTTCTAGCGTTCTTTGTGCTTGCGCTGCTAAGTTGGCTGTGCTCGAGTGTAAACAGCTGCATGCTTTTGCCACGAAGAGTGCTGTGGATTCTAACGTTTTTGTTGCGACGGCACTGCTTGATGTTTACGCGAAATGTGGGTTGATAGGGGATGCAAGTTTGGTTTTTGAGTTTATGCAAGAGAGGAGCGATGTAACATGGAGTTCAATGATGGCGGGATATGTGCAAAATGACATGTGTGAGGAAGCCTTGTCGCTGTTTTGCAGGGCTCAGGTGGTGGGGCTAAAATATGACCACTATATGGTTTCTTCTGCAATTTCTGCTTGTGCAGGTCTGGCGGCCCTTATTGAAGGAAAACAGTTCCATGCCGTTATATGTAAATCTGGGTTTGGTTCCAATATTTTTGTGTGCTCCTCTCTCATTGACATGTATGCTAAATGTGGCACTGTTAGAGAGGCTTCTCTTGTGTTTTCAGGTGCAGAAGAGAAGAGTGTTGCTTTGATGAATGCAATGATATCGGGTTTTGCGAAACATGCACGGTCCTTGGAAGCAATGATTTTATATGAGAAGATGCAGCAGATGGGTATATATCCAAATGAAGTGACATATGTTTCTATTTTATCTGCTTGCAGTCACACGGGTTTGGTTGAAAATGGAAGGAAGTACTTTGATTTAATGACCAGAGATCATAACGTCTTTCCAAATGTCCTTCATTATTCATGCATGGTTGACATTCTTGGTCGGGCTGGGTTGGTTGATGAAGCATATGATCTGATAATTCGGATGCCCTTTGATGCCACTCCTTCAATTTGGGGATCACTGTTGGCCTCTTGCAGGATCAGTGGAAATCTGGGCATCGCTGAGGTTGCAGCCAAGAAATTATTTGAGCTCGAGCCTCATAATGCTGGAAATCATATCTTGCTATCAAATACATACGCAGTGAATAAGATGTGGGATGGAGTTTCTACAGCTAGGAAACTCCTAAAAGATAGTGAGGTGAAGAAAGAGAAGGGTAAGAGTTGGATTGAAATCAAGGATAAGGTCCATTCTTTTGTGGTTGGGGACAGAATACATCCTGAGATCGCTGATGTTTATCTGAAGTTGGACTGTTTGTTTAATGAGGTGGAGAGATGGGGTTATAGAGCTGAAACTGAACACGACCTTCATGACTTGGAGGTGATAAAAAAACAAGAGCTTTTAAGGCATCACAGTGAGAAGCTAGCTCTTGCTTTTGGCTTGTTGTGCTTACCTCCAAGTGCACCAATTAGAATTATGAAGAATCTCAGAATTTGTGTAGATTGTCATTCCTTTATGAAGATTGCGTCAGGCGTCACAAACAGAGAAATTATTGTGAGAGATACAAACAGATTTCACCACTTTAGTGATGGATGTTGTTCTTGTGCAGATTTTTGGTGAAAATGCTAGTAAGTTCATTTTGATTTGGTGTTAGTACTCTTTATCTTGTGCCGGGGGTTCATTTGGCCATTTGGTTGGGGCCTATTATTGTCAAAGTTTTTCACCAGCAATAGATGTTTCTCCGAGATCTCAATTTATTGTATGCTCACACAGTTGAGATTCCTAGATACACTTTGCCCATGAATAAACTCAGATTTTTTTGCAGATGAGCTCAGAACTCTCCGATTTGGTGGAAGGGCCTTTTATCAGGGAAAAGTAGTAACTTGGACTTTGGGTGCCTACTCTGGTGGAAAAGCTAGCATTGCATTATAATACTTCTTAAGGTGTTACAGCAAACTGTATTTGCTAGCTTCTTTATCCTTTTCCTCCGGTGCTTATAATAACCACAATACGTGCTCTTCCCTCACCCCCCCAAAACCCTTATTTGATAGTACAATGTATTCATCATTGATTAAGTTGGACATACATATTAAACAGTAGACTATTGGCATGATACGATGGGCAGCAATTTTTCAGATCAATCAATATTTGGAGCTGCAATATGTTTTTCATTGACTTTTTCTTGTTAAAAGAACCCCATATCACTGGAGTTGATCAATACTGGGAGCTGTAGAACATCTTTTATGTGATCCCAATCTAGATGAGAAGTTCTGTGTAGTTCATTGTCTCAATGACGTCAAATTTACAAAAGATGATTGTCCTTAATAGGGGATATTAAAGAATGACGGTCAACATCCTCTTCCCCATAGTTTAATACGTCGATTAGCCAATGTTGTGTTGCCTTGAGGATTACTTGGTTTAAGGCCTCTGGAGGTATAGAGAAGTCATTTGAGTGCCTTTTGTGATAATATAAAGAGGTTATGTAGGCGTTGGTCTTTCCATCTCACTGGAAAAGAGTTTTCCAAAATATATATTAATGTTCTTTTTGTGTTGAGACCACCATTGTTCACCATTTAAGCTTGACATGATTTTGTATAGCAATCTTCAAAAGTTTCATTTTTGCTCTCTATACTGCATTTGGTCCTCTGAATATTTCCTCATACTATCGACAAATATTAGCCTTGTCTCGCTTAGTTTGCTCTGAGTATGTATTTATCATTCTAGTAGATTTCTTTGTACCTGGGAATAATACGATGAAATTGAATTTTTTAGGTATTGGGGACAAAGAAATTAACTAGAAAATACCAGTGTGTATCGAGTTTGAATACAGTCCTGGTTGAAAAGAGCGTACTGCCTTTATAGTTGTAGGAATGATGTGAAATGGATATATATCAGGAAAAGAAATAGGTGTGGCTTTGAGATAGTCTGGTCATATTGTAACTTTGAGTTGATCTAGGGAGGAGATGTAATCAAGGGCTGGAGATGCATGTTAGAAGGGCGGCAGTCATGATTTAGAAGGATTTGAAAGGAGACAATAGGGGAAGGTGTGGAGTGTTTAGAGCTCCCAGGTTAGGTGATATATGATCAAACTCAATGGCATAGTAAGATTCATATAGCTAGCCTCTTTTAGTGGGATATGGCTTTCTCGTTGCTACCGTCTTTGTTGCATTGTTTATCGTAAATTTTTTGTTCCTAGAGTCTCTTCCGTTGCCTGCCTAATTTTTCCAGTATATACTCCTTTTAGTCAATTGAAAACGGAGTGCAATTTACTTATCCAACCACATCACAAATGTAAATTGTAGTGCTTACTTAGTTCCACTTACAATTAAAAGCCTCATTTTGTTGGGTCTTTAGAAGGTAAATGCAGCATGCGACCATATTTACAAAAATATTTGTTTCCTTGTGCATTTTTCCTCTCTTCACTATTATAATACTACTAAATTCTTTCGGCACTGTCTACATTAACTACATCGGCAAACATCCTCCTGAAACAATTCCAAGTGTTCTGAGATGGTTTTTTGGTCTGTTTATTTAAAGTCACTGTTATTTGAGATTGATTTTAAGGTATGACTTTAAGTTTACCAGGATTTTTCTAGTTGTGCTTACATTTGTGAAAGGTATATTGCTTTTACAGTCATGTCCATCTATCGCGTCGCAATTACGTGAAAACAATCTAAGGTAGAATAATGATTTCTAGATCCTCATTAATGAACTTGTCGCCTTTACATTCAATTTTATTCTATTACTTGGCATAATTATTCAGGGGAAAAAACTGCAATCGTTGGTGTGCTTGGTTGTCTTGTGCACTGTGTGGATGAGCTCAAGCCGACTCTCATATTAAATAAGCCGTGTTCAGGTAAATTTTTGTAATATAATATAAGATCGATTCTGCCTCTTTCAAGGGAAGGGAATCCCCATTTCTCCACTGTGGTTCCTCCCACCATGTCTTATGCGTGCAAGCCCCGCTTTATCGGCAGTACCTCTACAGAAAGCATTCATGTCAACAATCAATTTGACAACAGCAGGGGATTTTTTCGAAGGTTGATTCATGTGAATCTTGATCTTAATCAGCCAGTATCTGATTTGACATTGATTTTGGCTAATGATCCTTTACAAATCCATCGTCCTTGGGTAGTGAGTGCCGTGCTCAAGGTAGACAGTGCCTTTTCTCCTGGAACGGATATAGATTTGAATTTTTCAAGCTATGAGACGTGTTGATTTTCTTTTCCTCTTATTTTTGTGGTTTGTAACATCCGTGAAAGACCATGTTCATGTATAATTATCTTTCCTTGTAGACTGGAGTGGGACAACTTTTGGAGGACACAATTAAGAGAGGCTTTACAGAATTGGGGGAAAAT
This sequence comes from Eucalyptus cloeziana, assembly GCA_014182715.1. NCBI lineage: Eukaryota > Viridiplantae > Streptophyta > Magnoliopsida > Myrtales > Myrtaceae > Eucalyptus > Eucalyptus cloeziana. Next base: position 3,809,725 of record CM024643.1, read on the forward strand.
GAGAAATCTGTTGGCGTAGACTTAACCCTTAGGCTATCGCCCCCCCAAGTGGGTGATGAAGCAGATCGAGTTGCACCTCAGTTAGGGTCATCTTCAGGCACGCGTTCAGATCTTAAGTCAAAGAAAGTTCATGCTGATGGTGGTAAGCCTAGAGAGCTTTCATCAATTGCGATGGGATGCACAAATTGCTGGATGTATGTGATGGCCAGCGAAATAAATCCAACATGCCCAAATTGTAACAGTTTCATCTTGCTTGACGAGTTTCGTGGGGACCAGCTAAGAGCATGAGGAAGATGTAGCCTCATTCATCTTTCTTAATTTCAAGTCAAGGAAGCTCTTGGTGCCAGCCAACCAACCTACTTCCTTTGGTGTTGCTTGTTCAACATTATCATCCTTTTCTTGTCATTGTTGTTCTTTGTCCTTATGTGAACTGTTGCGTACATTTTCTTATGCGTTTCCTTTGTGTGGTTGAAGCCCCTAATAATACAATATGTGGTTTATTTTGAAGTGAGTACAATAGTTTGGTTACTACTTTGAACTACCAATGTTTCTACCCTTAAGCATTTCATAAGAACTGATTGAGAGATCCTGTTCCAATAGCTGCGTGGACTGTGCCAGAAGTGGCATTGACTGCGCTGTTCAGTTAAGCCTTGAACTCAGTTTGAATGGGAGATTTTGAATTACTTTTTCACCACTCAACTGAAGCCCATGATTTCTCTGTTAAGTGACGCACTATCTTTTTTCGATTAATGTCTCACAGTTTAGTGTGCCTCTCATTTCTTGATATCCTCTTCAGGGATCTATTGTTAAATTTTAGGACAGATGGTTCATTAATTCTTCACAACGCTAATCCGTATCCCTCATTTTGTTCTATATCATTATGTTGTTTTGATATGTTAAGAGTTAATGGCAAGCAGAGGCTATCATTTAGTCTCAGCTCATTCCCTTTTAAAAGGTTCAAGATGTGTACCATAGAGTTTAGAAAACTGATCGCCTATCAGAAGAGAATGAATCATTAAGTGTTCAGCATGATGACCAATTTGGAGAGAATCCCCTTTCCCTCTCCCCTTATTAATGAACTTATCTAGCCCTTGGTAGATGCTAGATTACTAGAATCATTTCCTGCTGAGTCAATTATGTGATGGTCCTCACTTGAACATTTTATTCTGATAGACTTTTAAACTACTTCAGTTTTCTGTTTTTAGTGGGGATGATTCATTACAGTTAATTTGTCCGTATCTGTTTATCTGACAGTTCTACTTGGTTTTATGCCCTGTTGCTTTTCCTTTGATGTTTGAGGATCTGAACTTTGGCTGATGACAATTCGGGCACTATGAAATATCTAGTGATCATGTGATTTGTAGAAGACTTCAAAGTATAGTAGAAATGTGATGGGTGTGTGTCATACCTCCTTGACAGTTGATTCCAAATGGACTTGAGAAAATGTTCCATGGGTGGAAGTAGCAGGGATTCTTTAGTGGGAAGCTGGTCATATTTGAGATTGACTGGGGCTACATATCCATTAGAATATATTTCCAAACTTAAATTTGTATTAGTTTACTAATTGTTGTTTCTGTTGAAATATATACTGATCTATATAATTGCTAGGAAAATGTGTACTAAGGCCTTTTACTTTGGGTGCGTACGGATGATAGCCAAACTTGATTGATTAACTTGGCTGCTAGAGTCCTTTTTCAGCTGTGGTAAGCTTGGATATCAAAACTCATCTATGTCTGTGTTTGTGCACTAGACAAGGAGGGCTTCCACATCATCTTGCCTACACTGTGTAGACTAGCAAAAATGAAAGAGAGACTGCCGACCTTTTCTTAAACTGAGGCGTATCATAATTAATTGCAAGAGTGAGAGGAGAGGATAGACCATGATAGTCCATTTGTCATCAAAATGCATATGTATTTCTGTTGGTACCAATCTTTGCTATCAATAATCTGTCCTAGTGCAGTGGACTTTGAATACACAACTGATTACAGTTTTGATGATTATGTCCTACTTGATGCAGCATGCGTCGCTTTAGGACTACTCCACATTTGCTATTGCATGGCCTTGTTTGTCCTAGTTGGCCCTTATCATTTTCCAGTGTTCATCTTTCATCTTAGCTATGAAAATTTAGATTTGCTGAATGATTTGGGGGAATCAATGAGGGAATTGTTGCCTTTTGGGATTACGATCTTCCTCCTTTGGTGTTCTCTTGTTAGAAATCCTAATTCCTACATAATGGCTGTGGATTGATCTTAGCTCTGGTTCTGTATGTGCTTGAGATGCTCTTCAGCTTATCAGCCTATGCTGACTACATTTTTGGCTTTCACAGAAGCCTTGATATTTTGTTTTAATTTTCTCATTTTCATTGCTTTCATGAAATTGAACCGTCCCAAAAAAGCAATTCCATATTTCTCTCAAAATTGGGTCTTGGTTTCATTTCAACTCCTGAGAAATTTTCTCCCATTTTCCCCCTCGAAACTTCACTGTTTTTGTCTGCTTTGACCCTTTGAATTAAATCAAGTTGTGTTGCTTTTATTATCTTGCTATTTGATTGGATTGGTCATAAATCTGCGATGCACTGTTGATACCTTCCATTAAGAGTCGTAAGTTTCTCTTCTTCTATCATTTCCCTTCTTTTAGCTACCAATTGAAAGTGCTTCTCTCTTGCAAGTGTGCAATGATGCCAAATGTGTTACTTTTTGTCTCTTCCTCCATACTCTTCTCTTTTGAATGCCTTTCCATTTGATTGTGTGCATTTGATTGATGGTTCGTCTGGGTTCTTAAAGAGGAATGGCACAGCGATGAAATGACAAATGAGCATGTGTCCTGATGAACTCCTTGATTTTCTCAGTATGTTTTTGAGGACCATATAATGGGGTGATAGATGTGTTATGGGAATGGTCCAATGAGCTGCTGTGTGGATGTTTTCAGTCATGACTATTGCTTGGTGTGAAATTCAGGTAGGGTTTTGATTAGATTAATTAAAGAGTTATCTACAGTTTTTTAGGTAGGGTTTGGAAATAGGAGTTGAGTGAGCACCTCATGCCTCAAGAATTAGAAAGACCATACAAAGCTAGGGTTCTTTTTTTAAATGTCATCTGGCACTGATGATCTTTTTGGTCATTTCTTGCACATCTACCAAACAGCCTAGCGATTCTTCCTCGCTCTTTCCATGTTGTCTGCCTTTAAATATCATATGATTGGGTCACATTATCTGTATCTGATGTGCAGACTTATCTTTATGGATGTGGATTCCTTCTGCCTTTTAATAGTTCTTACTTTGTAGCTTAATACACAATAATTCTATGCGTTCTCATTTTACTCTATTAAGCATTCGATGAAGCTCTCCCTTCGAATGTCTTGAATTGCTTCTACGTGAGCATCTTTATGTTAGACCAAACGCTATCTCCTTGACAGTTTGTCCTGAAGACCAATAGTTTTCTCTTTCGACTTAAGTTTCGCAAAATTCGCGTAACTCTGGAAAATGACGCATTTTACTAATGCACATGGCTTTATCTAGATCTCAGGTGCATTTAGAACACACTACTTAGTACTGAAAGTTTAACTCCTTGTTAACGTACAGCAAGCAAAGTAGGTCGCCGTCCTCGTTTTGTTTCTAATCTACACCAGTTTGCCGAAATGTAATTATGTTGACTGAAAGGTTCATATGATGTGCGTCCCTTTATATTTTCTCTCTTTTGTGTTTTTCATCCCACGAAAACCTTATTCAAGCTCCCACCTCTAGAAATCAGGCACTCCAGTAATGCCACCTTTCTCCAATATAATTTCTTGTTTGCTTGTCTTTTCTGCACCTGATACTTGATAGAGCTGTTCTTGAACCAATAGGACCCAAATGACAGGTTGTTATGCTTCATAATCCCCTTCAAATCCTTTATTATTGGACAAAATCCGGGGTTAGAACCAGGGTTAAGGAGGCAATGACAGAGGGTCAACGAGGCATGTGCATGAACAGATGCTTTCGAAGCCAAATGATGAACTTGGTGGGCAGGGAACAGACCAGTTCACTTCCACCTAATTTCTTCAGAGGTTCAAATTAAAACGGAAGGCACAACGACATGTCGATTCCGACAACAAGATCTCTCGATTGCACGACCACAAGGATTATCATTAGTGGTTAATTGTTTTTGTTTTCTGATAATTTATGTGCGCAAGCTTAGACCTAATGGTCCTCAACTGGGTTTTGGGGAGTTAATTAATCTTCAGATGCGGGGCTTCCCTTATTTTATTAGCCTTTGATTCCTGCATAATGAGACCTGTCTGGTTCCGTACCCATTCAGTTAACAAAACCACTTCTCTGGGACCTTCTATGGATTGATTCTTGTGCCTGTTCAATTAAAAGATTACAAATTGTTCTTCTCAAACGAGTTTGTTTCTGGAACATGCTTATACCAAAATGATGATGCAAGTATCATGTCTTCTAAGAAAGCCACTTGCCCTACGAACGAGTCTTGCTCTATTCTTGCTGGTTAGATCTGTCTTGCGGCCGTGAAGTCATTCGATCTAAATAATCAACAGTCGAGTCTAGATGAGTACGTATTAGCTGCCACACGTCATAAACCATGCCAATGTCATGGATTGATCTATGCCATGTAATTAGCAAATGAAGAGATCAAATGAGAAAACATACGCTGCCAACCAATTTGGGCGGTGAAAAGTTGTTCTTATCAATACATTCGGGGTTATGTAATCCAAATTCACCAGGATCTCGTGGCTCTGTAGTAATTTGCGTGCTTATGTGACCCAGGATATCTGCACGGACCCGTTAGGTGCTTTGACACGTCTACTTGGTTCAAAGCTAGTACCATACCCTGCAGTAACATACAGGATAAAATATAAGCCAACCAACAAGTTACATCCATACAACACAGAAGATGTGACTTCTTAATAGCCAATCATACCGATTCCGTGAAGAGAAAAAGGATTCAGAGTCATAGGAATATGCACATGGGTTTTTGTCTCCAAGTTGAAAACAAACCTGTGCTCATCAATACCACCAAATCGACTCACCAATGTCTGCTATCGAATCCCTTTTCTTCTGACTTGTATGTGATGTTTCATCCGAGCCCCCATTTTTTCCCCTGAAACCGTCTCTCTCTCTCTCTCCGAGGTAACTTCATCGTGATGAGACTTGCTATAAAGAGAGGACCCACAGCTAGTGTCATCTTCCGGGTACAATTTACACAGCTCGTGTAGTGGGACCATTGACATTTGACATTCCTCAGAAACTTACTACAATGGTTTGAATCACACCTACCAAACGGCGAAGCGAATAAATCCCTCCTAAGCAATTTCCCCTTTCTGATAAACCTCTTGTGGGATGTGAGCAACTGAGCTGTGAATAGATCTGATGATGAAGGCAGAGACATGTTTCAAATCTCTCTCTAATTGGAACAATGGTGCTAGAGCTGAACCGATGTTGTTTTGGCCTAAATTTGTTCAGCAAAAATGCACAAAAGCAAGCATTTCTTCTCATTGATCTTTGCATTTCATTTGTATTTCATTTTTGGTTGATTGACATTTGGAAGTCGGTCCGTCGCATCAAGTTCAATAATTGTAGTTGAGACCATGTGTGTCTAAAGAATCACATGAGGTACTTGCAGAATCCAAATAGATTTGATGTACTTTTAATCCAGGGAGGGGAGATGTAAGATCATGTGGAAGTGGTCCAAACCGTAGCAACGTGTTTTGTTTCAAATCTTCATGAGCATGGATGCTTACACCCTGTAACTAGAAGAAACCATGCGTTATATTTTCATGAAATGAGCTGGTGGGACATCAGACTGCCAAAAATCTATTCGCAAATTTCAAATCTATCTCAATCTTAATTGGTTATGCGTGCTGTATAAGATGCACACGGCAATCTTTCTTCTCGACCCAGGTGCATGGGAAAGTTCTAAAAATCCCGTCGACTGAAATCAAAGATTTTTGGTTAGTGGTTGATAATTTTTAACATGAGATGGTATTCTCTCCAACGTGTTTGTAATTTCAAGTCGATACATTTCATCTTATATGCTGCTAACTTCTTAAAGCTCGTAGATAAACACGGGTTCGAAGATCAAATTCATTAAGGATCCCAGATATAAGTAGTGTACGGACAATTTTGCTGCATGATTCTGTTCTGTTTACAGAGTGTACGACCAGAGTCTTCCGTGATGAGTGTTCTTGCCTCCCTGAAGCTTCAATGAGTGCTTCCTGTGCAGTTGGGCACATGCTTAAGCTTCTAAACTGCAAAGAAGACATGCATCCACGAGTACACGTGAACATTTTGAAGTGTAAAATGGGAAAGGAGAAGTCAAATGAAATGATCTCAAATGTCATGACCATCTCAAAGCATAGTTCTATATCGAAAACGAGTAGCCCCATTAGATTTGTCCAAGAGACATATGCATGCGCATGGATCAGGCATACGACGTAAGCTCGATTCTTCTGAACACCAAGTATAAACACTTTGATGTTTAGGCCATACGTTCAGGTTTCGACCACATCTTCCATAGGCAATAGGAACGATGCGATATGTCGCGAACCCCATCAACATCTGAACTGGGAAGGGGGGGGTGTGGTGGATTTTCGAACAATGGGTAAATTAGAGGAACAGAACAAAAGGAAAAGAAGAAAGAGAAAGATAAAAAAAAAAAGGACAGTTCGTTGCATGGGTGTTCTGAGAGGATTGATAAAACAGAGGGGGCCCGATGTTGTGGTGGGGGCAATGTTGGAGCTATCTTTGCGCACCAATAAATGGACATTGATGCTGAACATGTGGAGAAAACAACGAGAGCAAACCACCAATGAATAGGATGTCTTATCGTTGATGTCCCAATCTCCATCCCATAAATTCATGGGCGAGGACAAGTGTGCGTGATTCCAACGGTTCCCCTCTTAAATACATCACATGAAATTCGTCCCTTTTAACATTTCCTTTAGCTCCTCTGTTTCACACGTCGTTTTCTTGGGTAACTAATGCGTCCCTTTCGATTACTGTAAAGAGCAAAACAGGGTCAGAACTGCATGTGTTCCTATGGATGGGTGATGATCAAAGCAACCCCGGAAGAGGCGATCCAATGTAGCAGCTACTAAAGTTGATTCACGGAACGAGGCAACGTACGCTTAATGGTTGCGCTGAATAGGAATCATCAATGTAAAGCCCCTGGTCAGGGACCCTGGCATTTCATTTGGAAAGTCTATAATGTAAACCTTCCAATGTGATATGAGTCTTACTGTTAGTTGTCAAGAAAGATGAAAACTAGATGAGGCTCAGGGGGCTCCACTTCTACTGTTAGAATGGTCGCGCTCCCGTGTAGCAGAAGGTCAATATCATGTGGAGACATGCGTTCTTTTCTGAAACATTTTGTCTTGTGATTAGAGGATATGAGAACTGTTGTGATGTGGAGTGATTGCGGCGGAATTTTGTTAATCAACATCAATATGTATAAAGCATGCCTTTTGAAGTAATGCTGGTGGACAAGAACTCAAGAGAGTGGTTGAACACCATGTCTGAGAATAAACTAATACAAAGTCAGAAAGGGCAAGCTGAAAGCATGATGCAGGACCCAGGAAAGCGCCCACCCTCTTATTGTAGCTAACATAGGGAAAGACCTGCATTTTGCAGCTAATCCAACTCATTAAATAATAACATGAAGACCTGCATTTTGCAGCTAATCATACTCATTAAATAATGACACGAATACCAAATTAATTTCTACTTACTGAAAGTACTGTTTCATTTCAGTTGTCATGGGGAGAGGGGGCTCATTTAATAACACATTGAATTCTTCAAACCAAAAATTAAATACCCATCATGAAAGGACCCCACTAAACCTCCATTTTCTTGCCATCTTCCTTCACTTCCCCCCTCTCTTCTCCCCTTTCTTTAAATATGTCTCTCCTTCAACGCCCTCTGATCACATTGATTCCAAAGCTCAATAGGAAAAGATCACAGAGGCACGCCCTCTAAGAAATTATCTCCATTCCTTGAATTCCACTTTGCCCAATCTGTCTCAGAGACACACCAAATGGGCAAGGCCAAGAAGATGAACCTAACATCTCTCCTCTTCAAGAACCACAAAGAAACGCCAAGAAGCAACCCACCCTGGCCATTGCAATGGCCTTCTTGCGGGCACCCCAAGACCCTCTCCTTCAGGGCTGCTGGTGATCATGACCAGATCTTCAAGACGGTCAACTCGGTGTTCCTCGACTCCGAGACGCCGGAGTCCCCCTTCACCACCACGTCAGAGGAGCCAGAGGAGTCGGTGAGCCTCTCGACTGAGTCTGACCCGGTGCTCGACGCAGCCGAGGCGTCGGTTGAGGTGTTGGTGAGGGGTGCGAGGTCAGAGAGGCTCTTCTTCGAGCCGGGTGACACGAGCTCGATCCTGGAGGAGGCAAAAACGGTTAGCTTCCCCTTCAAGGAAAGTGTGGTTCTTGCAATGGAGTCAGAGAATCCATACGTTGACTTTAGGAGGTCCATGGAGGAGATGGTGGAGTCTCACGGGCTCAAGGATTGGGAGTGCCTTGAGGCATTGTTGGGTTGGTACTTGAGGGTCAATGGGAAGAAGAATCATGGGTTCATAGTGGAGGCATTCGTTGACCTGCTCATGAGCCTTGCTTCTGATAAGAGCCACGGTTCTGATTCAGTTACTTGTTATTCATCTGCTGCTTCTTGTTTCTCTGCTTCTAGCCCTTCATGTTCATTGAAAGGAGGGAATGATATTCATGAAGAGGATGATGGTGATGATGTCTTATAGATATCTGATCTTGTCATGGTCAAAATTTTTGTGTATATTACCAGGTAAAGGAACTGGGTAGAAAGGATACTCCCAGCCTTTTCAATCTCAGATTTTTCTCTATATCTCTGCGCTACTGCTCAAAATCTTTTCTTTCAGCTAGGATGAAAATGCAGAGATCTGTATATAAATGTAGTTGACAGAGTTATTATGGGTTGTGTGAGAATGCATCTTGTCTATTCAACTATGTCCTGCTAAAATTTGGTCTAAACTTCTTGTGAAAATAACTCCTTGCGATGTTAGCGACATGAACATCGATTTACATGGTGATGAGATGAAGCCACACCGGCTGTTGAATACCGGATAAAGTTCGCTAAATCAATCATCATGGTTGTGGGACTAAGTTTCGTAAAGTAAACATTTCAATCCAACAGAATGACATGGCTTAAAAAATAGAACAGAAAACAGAATCATGCATATTCAGTTTTTCTACTTAAAACTTTAGACCAAGTTCACCAATGCATCTAATTTGAAATGATTGACCATGTGCCTTTGCTCGAAGTTCAGATTTTGGCTTGTTGCCGAGAGAAGCTGGCTCTTTTTCTGGCGCTCTCTAGTCCAACCACGTATGTACATACTGCATAATTGTACATTAACTGATTCAACATTCAATCGGTCAGGCACTCCTCTACAAATTATGATAACCACCTACCATCAACTGATATAAAAGCTTGAGTTAGGTTACGATCTGAGAGGCCTCATTCTACCACTTAAAGAGCACCTTAAATTGATAACTGGACGGTACCTAACCGTCCAGTTTTCATTCCTCCAGGAAACAGAAACCACAGCTTCAAGGTTTATGGGCTAAACAATAAATGTGTTGAAGTGGATTCGACTACAAAAACAATGACACTTTGACCAGGTTCTCTTGATTTTTTCAGAAGTTTTTTTTTCCTGTCATTCTAATAGTCTATAGAGAAATTAGTTTTAATAAAAGAAACATGGGTACCTGTATTCTTTCTTTGAACCAGCAAAAATACTGATTTAGATAAGACATCCCAGCCTAGGCAATACATTAAATTGATGGCGCCATAACATGGCTTGCATGCTTCACAGGTTCGACGCGACCTGGCGGACCAGATTGATTGTGATGAGGCCAATCTAGTGCACCTCACTCCTTCGAGATGAACAGTTCTTATGTCACATATAATTTTTCTTCTTATTATAAGCCGAATTGTGTTCAAGTTGTGCTTCAAACTATAGTCAAATCGACCCTGATAGGAAAATGTAAAAAAGAAGAAGAAGATGATGGGTAATAGGATTCCGAGAAAGCTGTTGCCGCTCATCCAGAGGAAGGGCAAGATCACATATTTTCTCGCTGCCTGATAAATGAAATGGCAACACAGTGCCCGTGGCTGGCCAACTGTTACATGACTTTTGATATGATAAGGACCTTTAACCCTTGTCATTAATTCTCAAGGAAAATCCAATGTATAGATTGACACACATATATGAAAGTCCAGGACCACCTGATTTCAGAAGTAGGATTTAAGACATTCTGGGATTGCTCTGTGATGCAGCACTGAACAAGAGGGCCAGGTGGGTGTGTGATCTATCCACATCAATTTGCTAATAAAATCTGAATCCAAAGACATTCTCCACTTCTCTCTGAATTTGCACAAAAATTGGCACCTTCCTGAGGAAAGTGATCAATGTTTTAATCCATGGAGAAATTAGTTTAAATAAAAGAAACGCAGGCACTTGTCTTCTTTATTTGAACCAGCAAAAATACCGATTTAGATAAGACATCACAGCCTAGATAATGGCCTGCATGCTTCACGGGTTCGACGCAACCAGGCGGACTGGGTCGATCATGACAAGGACAATCTAGGGCAACTGCACTCCTTTGGAGAAGACAATCGGTATAAATTGTTTTTGAGTCATAATGGACAGTTTTTATGTCACGTTAGATTTTTCTTCTTATCATAAGCCGAATTGTTTTCAAGTCATCCTTAAAAATACAGTCGAATTGGCCCCTGGTAGCAAACTGTCAAAAAGAAGAAAGAAGGGTAATAGGATTCTGTGAAGGCTGTTGCTGCTGATTCACAGCTAGGGCAAACTCACATAATTTTTCTCCGCCTAATAAATGAAATCACGACACAGTGCTGGTGGCCAGCCAACTGATACATCACTCAAAAGGCTTTTCAAATGTGTTTTCTACCAAATAATATTTCTCTCAAAATTACTTCTCAAAGCATAGTTTACCAAACGGCATTTGCATTTGCTTAAAGTTCTTTAGGCTAAACTGCTTTGCATTTTTCTAATGGGTTTTCAAAATGCCGAACCAAACGCACCCAAAGATCTTTAACCCTAGTCATCAATTCTCAAGGAAAATCCAATGTATAGATCGACACACAAATATGAAAGTCCGGGACCACCTGATTTCAGAAGTAGAATTTAAGACATTCTGGGATTGCTCTGTGATGCAGCACTGAACAAGAGGGCCAGGTGGGTGTGTGATCTATCCACATCAATTTGCTAATAAAATCTGAACCCAAAGACATTCTCCATTTCTCTCTATATTTGCACAAAAATTGGCAACTTCCTGAGGAAATTGATTAATGTTTTTCTCTTTCTTTAGTGAACTGTCAAACCTGTTTTCCAGTTCAAACAGCTAAGCTTATCACTGATGAGTACTTTCAAGTCAGTTTTATTAAATAGAAGACTTGCAGTGATAGTGAAAGATCAAGAACAAGCATCCGTTGCAGAAAACAACAGAAGTTACAAGAAAATATCTCTGGTGAATGAAACTTTAGCTCTTCTTGTGCCTCTGTTTCTGCTAATTTGTTCGGGTTTGATCATGGGAACTCTAGCGAAAGGAAGAACCACGATAGCACAAAAGGCTTTTTCTTCAATTCTAAGTAAATTAAACGAAGACACTCAATGAGGTTGTGCTCAAGTAATTCTAATTCAACCCATCTCTCCAACCATTTTTCTTATTCTAAATACGAAATTTAATTTTTTATAGCTCAAAACACTTGAAAATTTTATAATATACAAATGCCGGCTCCTGGATTCACAACTAATTTTTTTTCATAATTTTCGAAATTGGTATACTATTATTTTATTTTATTTTGGTCGGTGCTTTTTAACTGATAAAAGTATAAACAAACAGGGTTATAAATGTAATGCCCCAGGTCTCCACTATACACATATTGTCCAAGTCCTCACGGTTTTGTTCTTCTCGGGGCAGTCCATACTACCCCAATAAAACGCGTATGTATAGTTAGAGGCCCATTGCCTTATAAGGTAGTCCGGAACTTCCTGTCTAGGCGATGTGGGACAGGACCCCTTCCTTCTGCACGTCCAGGGACCGAGGCGCGGACGTACCGCCATCCCTCCTCCCCGCACACCGCGGCTCGGGCCGTCACAATAAACCAATACCTTCCACAAATAGTAGAGATGGCAGTCGCAACTTAAGCAACCGATGTGAAATTCACGAAATGTATTTCGTAGTGACCATGGCGTGGCTGATACAATGTTAATCTGGGGTCTTTCGAGGCATTTTGTACTTCCAAACTTTATCACCCAAGAGTCCAGTTACTTTTTATGAAAAGCAGGTCCATTAGCTAGCTATATCTGACATGTAGATCATCAAATTAAATAAGTATCATGTTAAACTTTCTTAAAAAATGTCGTTCAAAATTAAAAAAAAGAATGTATGCTCTACGTATATGCACTCAATCTTGGTAATAGAGAGGGAAAAATATCAAAAAAGACTTGAACTTATTACATTCATACCAATTCAATTTTAAACTTTTTATTTATTTATTTATTTTGATCGGAAGTTCTAAACCTTTCAATTATACTCATTTAATCTTAAACATTTTCATATTGTTACAAATTCAGCCTCTCCAACTAATTTAGGTCGGAAATTGTTGATATTGACATCGACCGTCCTAGCGACATGATCGGTGCTAACGTGAGCAATTTTTTTTGGAATTTTCATTAATTTTTCCTCTTTTTTTCCTTCGTTGTTCGTTTTCCTCTTCTTTTTTTTTTTTCCTTCTCTTCCCTTTGGTTTGTGGCCGATACCTAGTCATGGTTGGTGATCGACCATAGGCGAGGGCTGATTCCTTGCCAAATCCAATGAGGGCGACCCTCGCCTAAGTTGCGAGGATCAAGCCCTCACCGGGGCCGCGACGCCCTCGTCGGCCCTCGCTTGTGGCTAGTTGCTGGCCATGTTAAGTACCAACCATAGGCCATTGGAAAAGAAAAGGGGAAATAAAAGGGAATTTACGTAAAAATTAATAAAAATTCAAAAAATTATAAAAAATTGTCCACATTAATATCGGCCATGCCATATCAGATGATCGGCATCCACATTAGCAATTTCTAGCCTACATTATAATATAAAAAGATTTAGGACTAAATTAAAAATTAAAAGTTGAAATATTTAGAATTGAATTTGTACAAATATAATAGGTTTATAATTTTTTTCATACTTTCCCCTAGTAGAGACGAGGTTTGCTTTATTGATAAGTTGTTGCAAAATACCAATTATATTCAAATAAAATTACTTGAGCTGCAATTTTTATTTAAAAAACATCGAATAAAATTCCCTCTATCTATATATATTTGAAGGAAAGGATGAACGATCGACATCCAGAGGACTACATGGGCCACGTTGTTGGGCTGCCTAAGAAAAAGAGTGCGCCAAGTCCCCTACTTGGGCTGACATGGACTCTCGAATTAGCTCAACCTTTGCAACGCCACACCATCATGGCAAATAAGAACACATAAATGAGACGAGTGATGTTATGCAAAAAAAGGGTTAAATTAAAGTTTCAGCATACTAAATACATATAAAACCTTATACTAAAATCATTGATAACATCTAACTCTGATATGATATTTGCAAAGAAGAGCTCATGCACAAAAACGATTGATTAATCTTGTATACATGAATCGGCACAGTTACTTAATGATAGATTTTACTGACATCAAATGATTATAAAAGTTCAGTTCAGATGTCCAAAGTATGATTTAAAAGCTAATTGATTGGTAACACTTTGTAGGCTATATTTGGTTTGGACTTTTGGGGAAAGCTTTTAGGAAAATGCAAAGGACTTTAGGCTCTGTTCGTTTCACAGAAAATAACTTCTAGGAAAACATTTTTCGAATTTTCTGGTATTCATTTAACGGAAAATGAATTGTTTGGGAAAAGCATTTTCTATGAAGGGAAAAAAGGTTTCTAAATTAGGAGAAAATGTTTTCCACTTTTGAAAAGTGGAAAACATTTTCCTCGTTTGATCTTTCTTATCTCACACTCCTAGAAGCCCTCACTTCCTACTCATCCTCCTTAATTATTTATTTATTTATTTATAATTCGAGTTATTTTTTATTTTCTTTGTTTTCCCTCTTCTTCTTTATTTTTATGTTTTTTTTTTTTTTTTTAAATTGAGTTTTAATTCCTTTTCTTTTTCTTCTTCCTTGGTTAGTTGGCCATAGTGGCAAGTGGCGACCACCATAGGCCAACTCTAGCCTCGCCCAAGGCCGATCCGGTGAGCCGCAAACTCGCCGGCCTCGGTGGAGCTCGAGTTCCCTTGGATTGGGTGAGTGTGAGCTTGCCGGCCTTGGGAGCTCGGGCTCGCCAAGATCGGATCGGTGAGCTCAAGGCTTCGCTAATTCGGGCGAGCCGCGTTCGTTGGCTAGCGAGCTCAAGGCTCGCTTAGCCTCAAGCCTCGAGCTCGCCGGATTTGGCGATTGCGTCTTGGTTGGCCGCCGAGCGTCGGTCACGTTGAGGCATGCCGCGGCAGAGGAAGGAGGAGGAAGAAGGAGGGAGGAAAAGAAAAAAGGAAAAAAGAAAAATTAATAAATAAAATAAAATAAAATAATTAAAAATTCAATTTTTTTAAAAAAATATATATCAAAAATAAAATTTAACTTTTTTTGGTCAATTAAAATATTAAAATTTATTTTTTGGTAATTTTCCCAAAAAATCAAATTAAATAATGAACAGTGGAAAATATTTTTCACTCAAATTTCGAGTTTCAGCCGAATACTAAAAAATACAGTCATTGACTTCCTAGAAATTTTTTTTCCAAAAACGTGATATTTTCCGCAAAACAAACGGACCTGAGTCAAAGAAGTTTTTCGAGATATATTTGTTTGTTAAATTGTAATTTAAAAGTCCATTGTAAAGCAATTTTGAGTAAACTAGTGTTTGGAAAAATTATTATTGCAAAGGACTTTTCCTTTCTTATTAAGAAAGAAAAAACAAATTAAACCCTTCACTGGCAACCCATATCTGGCATGCGTGGTTGTCATCTGAGGTTGCATGACCTCAACTTGCTCCTGTTTCAATGAGGGTCGCTTGACCTCACGAGGGCTGTCTAGGTCACATGTGTTGAGAAAACCATCTAATAGATTTTGAAGTTGACAAAACCTTCCTTAGTTTATCTTGAATCTAATAATTGCATAAAAGTGTGCTCTTACAGCAACTACTCATGAAGAAGTTTTTTCAGATTTAATTTATTGCCCTTTAAAAATCGAGGCCATGAAGAGTAGTCTATATCTTGAGTTATTCAGGCTCTATCTAACGTTGTTCAAATGTCACTGTTGAAGATAATTATGTCTTGGATATCATCACGATAACGACATGGATATCAACAAAGCTAGTACGTGGATATCATCAAATCATGAAATATTTTCAAAGTCTACCAGAGCTGAACATCGTTAGTATCTACAATTTAAATACGAGCGCGTGCACATGTTCATACACGAGCCCCATTGATTACATCACAACTAGTGATTTGGTTAGGATTTCCAATATAGAAAGTACTGATTAATCTTCAATCTTACGGATAGTTTTGCAACAAAATCCTTATGCAAGACATCCAGATCGATTGACAATCATGACAAAGACAAGTTGCTTTCCTTAATCAAAGAACTTATGGAAAATGAAGATTTGCTTGTACGGGCGACCAAATCAATGAGAATTTAGATCTTATCTCTCGATGGCTACTCAATCTTCTTTGCATATTTCGTCCAATGAATTGATTGGAGAACGATCATGTGAAGACTGTCCAATGGGTAAATTGGAAGTAGAGAAGTATAAAAGGAGACTAAGTTGTCGAAGAGTATAGAGAGATCCAAAATATAAAATTCCATAGTTCAAGAGAACTTTAGACTTACTTGTCTTTCGTGAGCTATAAATTGTAAATCACCGAGAGGCATTGAGAAAGTGACTGTGTGATATTGTGAGACTAATCGCTCACTTTTGTAACCTTTTAATGATTGACACAATGAAATCCAACTAGTAAGTTGTCAGTGTGGAAGAGTAGACATACATTTATTCTAAATCGAATAACTATAAATTCTATATGCAATTTCTTTTATCTTGACTATCTCACTTTTGCATCTAATAGTTGAGATTTGTCAAAATCACATATTCACCTCTCCCTAGGTGATATTGCTAGCTCCAACAGCATGACCTTGTCAACCTCTCATAGCCAGATTTGGTTTCGACGGTTGTCCTCGTGCAAAGAAGATGAACAGTTATGACGAGGGCAAAATCGAAAAATGAAAATATTGGTGAGAGTAATTTTGGAAGATAAAAATTAGTAACCTTACAACAAGCTTTCCAAAAATGCTAAAGGCGCAAGGTAGGTGGGGGCCTTCACAAGGTCGGCATTTGGCCAAAGGGTTGGGAAAAAAAATAAAATTGCCAAAAAATCTTTAAATCTCCCATCCAACTGGAAATGAACTACAATTACAGTCCAATTACATGAAGGACGCAAAGGAAGCCTCAAAGCCAACTTTTTTTTTTTTTTACATGGATTTCATGCAAAGAAATCTAATCAATCAAAGGGTAGCTTGAGGACCATAAAAGAGCACAATCAATCATCAAAGTGATTATTCCTCTTCGAGAACAGAGCAAAGGAGGAAAAAGAGAGAAAGCAAGCAACAGTTACGGATCCCCCTTCAAACAGACAGACAGTCCTCTTCTCTTTTCTCTCAGTCCTCGTAGTTTGAAGACCGCACTTTCTCTTTTCCCTTTTTTCCTCTTTCCTATCTCTCTATTTTTGTATATTACTGGCCAAAGAAAACAAAAAAGAAGAATAAAGAAATCAGCAAGATAAAGCACACCCAAAAAGTGATGGTTCCACTTGTATTTAGCATTGCTTTTTATTGCTTCTAAATATATTTTATGCTCTCCCACTATTGGAGGAGACTAGCTTTCACATACCCATAAAACTTTTGTAATATGTATTTAGCAAAAAGCCTTCATTTCGAGAGAGAGAGAGAGAGAGAGAGAGAGAGAGGCAAAAGTTACATCACATGCTATCAACTTTCACATACACACAAAAATAAAAAACACACATTCTTACCTCACTAACAAGAAAAGAACAAACCCATTCCATTAGCATAAAATCTCACTCACACCCTCTTCACTTCACACATGCATATGTGCACCAACCACTCTCTCCCCTTGTTAGCTTGTTAGCTTACTCTCTTCCAAAACAACCCTTTGCATGTCTCACCCCATGAAACTCACAAACCCAAACCCAAACCCACCTCGCCGAATTTAAATCTCCTCAACATCATCTTCTCTATATTCGCTGTTGATTAGGGGAAAGATATACAAGAATGAGAACTGGGGTCTGCACTATCCCACAAGCCCTCACTCCAGAGGCAACGGCAGTAGTGAAGCAAGCAGTGACCCTAGCAAGAAGAAGAGGCCATGCCCAGGTCACTCCTCTTCATGTTGCTAGTGCCATGTTAGCTTCCTCCACGGGCCTTCTCAGAAGGTCTTGCCTTCAATCTCATTCCCACCCTCTTCAATGCAAGGCCTTGGAGCTTTGCTTCAACGTCGCCCTCAACCGCCTCCCCGCCTCCACGTCCAGCCCCCTCCTCAGTCCACACACGCCTCACCCTTCTCTTTCCAATGCCCTTGTTGCCGCCTTCAAGAGGGCGCAGGCTCACCAGCGCCGTGGGTCGGTTGAGAACCAACAGCAGCCGATCTTAGCCCTCAAGATCGAGGTCGAGCAGCTGATAATCTCGATCCTGGATGACCCGAGCGTGAGCCGGGTCATGAGAGAGGCTGGCTTCTCGAGCACCCAAATCAAGAATAGAGTAGAGCAAGCTGTCTCCATGGAAGTCTGCTCACAAGGTCCAAAAGCACCAAACAATCACCCTAAAGATCAAAGCGTCAACACTTCCAATAATCCCAAGCCCCTTGCTCTTGGGTCATCCAATGTGTCTCTATCCTTGCACTCAGGTCTTGCCGGGCCGCTAGCTCAGGGCAACAGCAAGCCAGCCGAGCCGGCTCGTGCCACCGACATCGCGAGCGTGATAGAAGCAATGATGGGAAAGAGGAGGAACACCGTTGTGGTGGGAGAGTGTGTGGCCAGTGCAGAGGCGGTGGTAAGAGGGGTCAAGGACAAGCTTGAGAGAGGACACAGTAATGGCTCAGGTGTTGAATTAACTATGAGGTCACCACCAGTCCAATTCATGAGCCTCCCAATCTTGTCCATGAGGAACTCCTCTAGGGATGAGGTGGAGCAGAAACTTGTGGAGCTGAGAGGGGCCATGAAGAGCTGTTTTGGGAGGTCCTCAGGGGTCGTTCTCTATTTGGGAGATGTGCAAGGTCTGTGTGAGATGTGGCTGAACTTTGTGGAGCATAGGAGGAGGATGATGATGAGCTACAGCTATTGTCCACTGGAGCACATAGTGATGGAGCTCAAGAAATGGGCGTGTGGTGGAGGGGTCAGGGAGGTTAACAAAAGGGTGTGGCTATTGGGTGTGGCCACTTTGAGGACATACATGAAGTGCAAAGCAGGCCATCCTTCCTTGGAGACTGTATGGGAGCTTCACCCTCTCACTGTTCCTGCTGGAAGCCTCAGCTTGACTCTCAATTTTGACTGGTAATTTTTTATTATTATTATTATTTTATTTAAGGACATTATCAGTTCACTCTACCTATATCGTTAAGTCTTTCCCTTGTTGATAGAGTGCTTTACTATTATGAATTGTTGAATTTCAGTGATTGGCAATCTGAGGTGAAATGCAAGGAAGCTAAAGAAGAGTCAAGCTGGTCACCGTTTGATAATATTAATGGAGGACACGGTAATAACCAGCTCGCATGCTGCTCCGACTGCATGCTCAACTTTGACAAGGAAGTCCAAACTGTAAGGAGCAAGTTAGACTCCATGACCACTTCAAGCAGCTCAAGCCTCCCGTCATGGCTCCAACAATACAAGGAAGAGAAGACCAGAGATACTGTCAATTTTCAGGTAATTTTATACACACACACACACACATATATGTGTGTGTTTCTTTATTTTCATTTTTGGACATTAATATGTCCTAAATAATGACATAGATGCTAAAACTATTGTCATTCTCCTTAAATTAGCAGAACTGTGTCAATGTCAAGAGTCTCTGCAAGAAGTGGAACACATTCTGCAGTGCAGTTCACAAGCACCAACCACAATATCCTGAGAAAGTCCTCAAGTTCTCTTCAACGCCTTCTTCTCCAAGATCGCTGTCTTCTTCGCTGCATCGTCACAGCCAATTCAGCTGGCCGAATTTGTTAGAATTCAAGCAGTCATCGCCAAAAGAGCACCAGTTTTGGACTCCCGAGACGAGCTATGACGACAAGAACGACGAGAGCGACGTGAAAATGTTCATCCCAGCCGAGAGGAACAACCCAAAACCGGACCTTTTGTCCAATCCAAACTCAAGTCCTAACTCAGCTTCATCCAGCGAGGCGATGGAGGACATGAACAATACCGATAGCTTCAAGGAATACAGTGCTGAGAACCTGAAAGTCTTGTGCGATGCATTGGAGATGAAGGTTCCGTGGCACAAGGATATCGTTCCCGAGGTTGCAAGAACTGTCCTCGAGTGCAGGTAACAATGCAAATTATGATTTTGTATTTGGTTTCAAATCGTAGATACAGAATTATCAATGAAATTAACAAACCAGATGAGGAAAAAAAAACTATGCAGCTACATTAATTTAATTTATTTTGTTTAATAACGAACTTATCAAAATAAGCGCGCTTATTTTTACTCCCCTTGCTCAACCAAGAAGCACATTCTTTTCTTAAAGTGGTTTTATCTATTTATATACTAACCATACGGTAGAGTGCAAACCTTCATAGTAAATAAAGGGAAATGATAAGTACGCTAAGAACTTTTACTATATAACTTGCTCATTACATTATTATTATGTGATACATTTTCATTGAGCTTAAGCAAGTCTGCTCACTGTGCATGGATATAATTATTCAAGGACCAATCTGCTATCGACCACGTTACTTAATGAACCCATTTGAGATAGATTCTGAAGTCTTCCACGATCCACTATCAAGAGATTTAGAAATAAGATCATGTGTATAACAATGATGCAAATTGCAGTTTCATTTTGCTTTGATGTCATCGATTATTTCCCTTCCAAGAAAATGTAGCATTATTTTCTCTAAATCAGAATATTATCTGTCCACAGATCCGGAAGGCGAAGTTATGACTCGAAAGACAGAAAGAAGAAAGAAGAGACGTGGATGCTCTTTGTGGGAATCGACTCTCTTGCCAAGGAGAAGATTGCAAGAGAACTGGCAAAGACCATCTTTGGTTCTCAAACCAACTTTGTCTCAATTGGCCTGACCAGCTTCTCCTCCTCAACAGGAGGATCAGATTTGACTGAGCACGGCAAGAACAAGAGACCAAGAACCGAAACAGGTCGCGGGTATCTGCAAAGATTCGGCGAGGCGGTGAATGAGAATCCACATAGGGTGTTTTTCTTGGAGGACTTGGATCAAGCTGATCACTTTTCTCAAATGGGTGTCAAGAAAGCTATCGAAAGCGGGAAAGTAACACTTGATGATGATGATGATGATGAAGTGGCCATGGATCTTCAGGATGCTATTGTGATCTTCAGCTGTGAAAGCTTCGGTACTGTGTCAAGAGCTTGCTCTCCAGCCACAAGGCAAAAGATAATTGAAGATCAAGAGGAGGAAGAGAAGGATGGTCATCAAGTTGACTCAGCGAAACCAATCAGTGAGTCACTAGATTTGAACGTGGCCATTGAAGACGACGGTGATCATATTTCTGGAGGTGGGAATTGGATTATGGATTTGGTTGACAAGAAGATCATCTTCAAAGTTCAAGAACTATGAGCGTAGGCAAGCGAGACCAAAAATGATTTAACCGTTGGTCGTATTTTCTACTTTTGTTATCTTCTTTTTAGCTTTTTTGACAGAATTTTGGGGAGGGGAAAAGGAAGAATACACATCCAAAAAGAGTTAAGAGAATTATATGAGTGTTTGCAAGGGGATTGGATTTGTTGGCTTTAGCAGTTGTATAGTATTAATACTTAGTAGGTGGGTGGATAGAATCTTAATTTCTATTCATGTCATGTAATATATAATTTCGTTAATTGGGGATTTTCTTTGGTCTTAGCTTTCCAATTTCGTATTTGATTCCTAATGTGATTGAATGTACAATATGTTCCATCTAGACCCGCAAAATCAAGGTCACAGCGTAATTCAAATCTGATGTTAAATGTGCTTTGAGGAAAACGATAAATATATGCATGGAAACATCAAGTTGATCAAACTTATAATTGACTTAATTCATCCCTTAAATGAAGCCAGCCCATCTCATAGAAGGTATGGAAATAGTCAGAAGGCTTGTGTCACGCTACACAAGCTGACTAAGGTATAGGCACAATTACATTACTGCAAATAATTTAGGTGCTTACATGAGGTGAGAGTAAAAAATTCATCTACGAAGAAGAACAGAGGAATATAAATATATACAAATATATTCTAAGTCTAAGATTTCAGACAAGAAAATCAGTGTCGAATTTATGAAGATCAAACGACATGGATACAATATCTAATTTAGAAGTACGTCAATAATTCTCTCCTTTGCGAGAATGTAAATTCAAGGGTCAAGAGTGTGCGTATATATATGGAAAGCTCTTGATGCCTCTTCTTATATTTTCTTTGAATAAGTGTATGGATCCTCTCTTTTGAATGAGCATCCCTCTTTATAGTATTTGGCAAGAGCTATTGGAGAAGGAAATCGATTTTGGAATATAGAATATGTATTCACTAAGATGATACTCCATTAATATATATATACACATATATAATTGTATATATTAAACTTCGAATAGCATCAGGATGGAGCATATGCATGCACCTCGACTAGTCGTCGCCTCGTCAAAGTCATGGTTACCAATCATAACTGGTGCAGTTTTCTTGCTGACGAAAAGGGGTGGGAAGCCTAGCAAACAAAAAGGAAAGAAAATAACGAATGATTCATTACTTATGAGCGATGCAAGAGGAAAAAGCAAGAAAGCAACTTTAATAGGGGGAGGGGGGCGGAGGAAAAAAAATGGAAAAATTCTCTTCCACTGGAAATTGGAAAAAGCAGATCACTTTTCATTAAATCGATGGCGATCTTAACTTTAAGATTGCTTGATGATTTCAAAACCCTCGACCCAACATTCTCATCTTTTAAAAGATATGGCGGGCGTGATCAGAAGCTCGAAAAGAGAACGAAAGATCACATTTGTGAAAAACAAGGAGAAGCATCCTGTCTTTAGACCGCAAAAGATGTTCTAACTTTGGAATCCGAAAAGCTTAAAGGAGGAAAAAGTGCAATTAGGAACACGTCAATTAAGGAATTTTTCACACTTGGCCAGAAGGGAAGCAAGATATCAGCCGAGGGGGAGTGAATGGGAGAGTCATGCTTCATGTGGAAATGTAGGGAGGGAAGACAAGGTTCAAAGAGGTGGAGGATGCAGAGATTTGTCTTTTTCCCTTTCCTTTTCTTTTCCGGTCGCAATAGGGCCGACGTGATAGACACGAACTTTTGGATTAAAGAGAAAGTGACAATTTAAAAATTTATAAAATTTTAGCGGCGGTAGACCAATATTTAGTAACTCGACAAAATATAAGAAGTGATATTGTCATCTATTGGCTAGAAGTTTGACGACTAGCTTTGCTCATCATAATAAATTTTCTCATCGAGATGGAGACGATCACTCGTATGAAATCGGTACATGTGAACGATACAAAGTGACTTCACTAGTTATTCATGTTCTACAAACCCTCATCATTTTGGTCACTCGCACGTCAACAAATCACGTGGCTATCCTCGCATTTTTTAATAGTGTCCAGCTCAATGTTCACACTCATACAAATCGATTCAAACGACAAAATCCCAAACCGGTCAAATCCAAATGCGCTTTTCCCAGCCAAAATGCTTTGACTGCTCCTTTACCGAGCTTTCACAAGCATTTAGTGGGGCACTTTTGTCACATGAGGAAATATATGTATGTGTATATATAAGTATATACATATAAATGTATATATGGCCTCGAGCTCTGTTCCCATTGAGGGGAAAGGAAAAGGCCACTAAAGGCCTTACCCATGGAAAGTGAAGTTGTTCAAATTTCATTTTGCCTTATCTCTCCTTTCAGAAATCGAGTGAGAGAGAGAGGGAGAGATTCCTTTCTTGCAAGTAGTCCTTGCTTTTTCATCGCCTCGGTGACTGTTTTGATTTTTTTCTTTTGTTTGCCCCCTCCTTTTGGTTTTTGGGGCTAACCCACTTTTAAAAGGTGAGAAGATTATGTTATAATCTAGAGATTGATTTGATCATTATTGGGTTTTTAACTAAAGTAGCCGACATCGAGAACGGCACTGGGGTTAAAGAAATTGGCCATTCGATGGTTCGGACATCTTCTGAAAAGCTGAGTCCCAGTGCTGCTTATGTTCTCTGAATTTGATCACAATGTTCATGCTGCTAACAACCTGAACGTATTCACACTGCAAGAATAACGTGGACATAATTGTACTCAAGAAAGTTCGGCAAAATGGTTGATTATCTGAATCTAGTTACTCATGTTCATACACCTTGTACCCACCTGTGGTCGTCCTTGGTGGTGGTGGGAACTTGGTGTCTTATAACTATCATTACAGGGAGCTTGTGTTGTGTTGTTCATGGGAATTGGAAATGCTAGCAGAGTAGACTAACAATCAACATTAACCATACCACCAAATATTCAGGCAAATCATACATTGTCCCACTCGCTGTTGACTTATCCATAGGGTTAATCTTTGTTAGCAGTAACTGCAATGATGCAGTCAAGTAATCGAGTTAAATGCAATGCATGTTTTCAACCACTTGATCAGTGATTACATGTCGCAAGTGCTAATCTTCTTTGTTCTTATCCACTTCCATTGGTCAAAAGATGCCTTTCATTAGTCGAACCTTCGTATGCATCGCGTGTGTATCGATATCTTGAAGATGGGTTTTCTTTTTTCTGTGTGTGTGCATATTTCATGAGGGTTTTTTCTTCTGTGCATGGCGAACCACTTATGCCAGCCGTTTTGGACAGATGAATGCTAGGGGGGGACGAAATCTGAGGGAGAATAAATGATGATTAGATATGAAAAGTGAAGAGAGGAAAAAAGTGGGTTCAAAAAGAAGCATATGAATGCACTACTTTCTATGGGGGGTGTGGCTCATTCGATCTCTAAAGCATTCAAAATCTTCCTGCTTTCCAAGGGCATTACCATCTTTTCCTTTATTTCCTTTTTCCTCCTTTCATTTTGGCAAAAACTTGAACTTCATCTTACATCAGACAAGCTTCCACGCCACAAAATTTAGAGAGAGAAAGGGGGAGAGAGAGGGGCCCCGCAAGAAAGAGATGATGCCAACGATCGGGGTTAAAATTGAAATTACAAAAAGAGAAAGAGAAGGAAATGAAAGAAAAAGGAAAAGATTTGGGGATGGAGACAAAGTTTCTACTCCATCAACTTTGTGCAGTCTTTAGGAAAAGAGAGAAAGCAAGCAACGGCTGCTTCTTAAAGGTCACACCCCCCATCATCAGCCTATAAAAGAAAGCTCTTCTTTTCTGCCTAAATGCTGATTTTTGCATGAAAGTAAGGGATTTCTCTGATCCCTATGCCCCCAACCCAATTATCCATCCATTATTGCCCTCTCTCTCTCTCTCTCTCTCTCTCTGAGCCTGGCACATCACCTGATGAACAATGTTGTTGGATTCCCCAATCATTACTTTCATTACATAATACAATTCTCATATTCTTTAATGGATGGATAATGAGCATTGATTCTCTAAAGCATCCACACAGAGAGAGAGAGAGAGAGAGAGAGAGAGATTTGGTTCTAATAGATCAAAGAGTGTCGATGACCAGTCAAAAAAGGACTGTCATGGGAGAGGGAAAATACACCAGGGTATAGTTGTGTTTCTGACCTTGTTCCAAAAGCATTTGGTCGTACATACTTCAGCAGCACCTCACTTTTTGACACACCTACCCACTAACAAAGGTATATTATACACCTCCAAGCTCCAATCTCCTCTCCTGCCACCTCACCATTCAACACATAAAAAGTATAAAAAACCTTCGCATACTTTTCTACTTCTTTGCTCAGTTCTCTCAATGGAAGGAGAAGTGATCATGATGAGGAGCATGAAATGGTTGACAGACCAATAAGTGTTACGCTGCTTTCCTTTTTCTTAACACTGAATGGGGTGAGCAGGAATGGTCCCAAGCAATGATCCACATTATAGAGATAGCTTTGTTTTAACATGGAATATCATGGTTTCAAGCGGAATCTCATCTTAGAAGGAAGCTAGGGATAAGGTCCGGGAAATCCTCATCAGATCATAATTTTTCTAGACCATATTAACTAAGGAGCCGAGAGTGAAAACCAAAAACATGGGCGCAGTCTTGATCCCCCGTTAACCACACGACATTGCAGATTTTATCGTAAGTAGCGCCAGTACCCACAACTCACATAACATGCCATGACCTATGAATTATCCTCGACCTTCTCTTCACATCTAGACCCTGAAGCATTAGTGGCTTGCGTTGGGTAAGTAGAATTCGCCCACAAAATCAATATATGTTTAATAATATACAATAGCCAGCGCTTTCAACAAGGAGAAATACAGAGACAAGGTAAAAATAGCTACAAAAGTTGGGTGATTTTTTATTGAAACCCAAAAATGCAGACTTTTGAACCAAATGAGGCAATCATATCATGTCATTCTCACGGGAAGAAGGCAAGGTATCAGGAAAAAGAAAAAGAGAATGTCAAAATCATTATCGTTTGTTTCGCAATTGTTCGTAATCTAAATCAAGCATCATCTGATGCAAATACAAGTCGACCATGTCACCATTCAATCCCGGCAATTTCACATGCTGCTATAAGGACTGATTTCTATATCTCGTAGATGGATGCCCCACAATAACCCAAGAAGGGAACAAACTGGCTGAAAAGATAGGAAATTTGATCCGTTAATGGCTTCAGAGTTCTTCAGCACAGGCAAACTGGCGTGGAGTTCAAACTGCATGGCCCAACACCCCCATCCCATCTTGCCTCACTTTCGGCCTAAAAGTGCTGAAAAGTTCACAGGGAATGTAATTCCAAAGTCCCCATCTAGCCACAATCATAATCATGACATAACGTTCACTGCATTGACTTCCTGGAAACCAGGTAGTCCAGCTCCAGAAGCAAAATATAACCCAAAGTCAAAAAGAAGCAAATGTGCATGAGTAGCCGCCACTTCATCTATGTTTGAGGAGTAACTTGGGACAAAATGCATGACATGCATATAATTTGCTCATATGCGATCAACGAACTGTGTGATAGAACAAGCTATCTTTATCATCCATATGGGGCATAACATTTGTAGCACTGCTAGAAACATCATGGAAATTCAGTCTTATTAAACAGAATATTTGTTCACAGAGAGAAACCTGTACTGGGTAATAATTGAGCAGCATCTACAAAAAGAGAAGCAGATCATAAAGTGCCAGAATACCATCCGCTTGTTGCTAATACTTATAAAATTTCACCAAAATTCACCCACAAATAGAATTTCAATCCTCTGAGAGCCATAGGCATGACCCTACCTAAACCTCAGAGTTGTCTTGTAACTGGTTGCTTGTTCACGTTCTCAAGCAATAACCACCACCACCACACAGTTTGCTTGAGTACTTTCTCTAGCTATAAAAACCACCACCAACTTGTCTGCACACTCCCTAATAGGAGTAAAGAAATTCTCCGTTCAGAAGTAAGAGTTGATTTACACGGTAGGATCCTTTCCAAACCCCATCATAGCATGAGTTGCCATCATTGAGCCCCGGCGAAGCATTTCCAGAGTGATGCCTACCATAGGAATCTTGACAGTGTCCCTGCTCTTGAGAGGCTTCTTATCCCACCTACAGCATTGAACGCAGAAAGTAACATACTTGAGATCCAGTGGCATATCCAGGCAGACAAATATGCATTTCACACATTAAAATTGAAAAAAATACAGGGAAAACCAAAGAAAATTAAAAGAAAGAAAAAGAAATTGAAGTACTGAAATCAGTAAGAGGCCAGCTAAACAATAGGTTACACTTCTTTTATAAGAAATAATATTGTTTAGTACAAAAAATTCCAGAAGAAAATTCACATTGTCTTTGCAAATAAGGCCCAAGTTTACAGCTAATCATGAAGCAAAACCTTCAAAAACCTCCTATTACTGATCAAGCACAAAATTAAAGCATCAATTTTCTTTCTGGTAGATTGCTTTTGCTCGTTCTATAAATTTTCTTTCTGGACATTATACTGGCGTGCCCCCTAGGAGAAATAAACTATTGAGGTACAAGGCTTTTATGGAGTGAAGAGTTCAGTGCATACCAGTCCTCATGACGAACAACTTTGTCATTCTCCACACACAGCCTAATGAGAGAGATCATATCTATGTTCCTCCCCAAAAACTTGTAGTATTGTTTACTGTCAATAAGTATCTGGATTTTCCAAGGATACAATATGACATTAAACATCAACAAAGACCAGGAAATGATTGTTTCATTTGCAATCCAAATAACTCACCTCATATTTCCCTGGTGATATCAAATTCTCTTTGACAGTGTATTCAACAATTCTCGATTCACTGAACACCTGTCATTTAGATGTAGTGACATGAATTCAATGACCTTTCATCAAGACAGAGTTGCATATCAGGGGGCAATGCCTTAAAACATATTTTGTGTATTTACACAAGATTCCTTATGTACACATGCTTATTACATAAAAGATGAGTCCCTACATAAAATGAAGAACAGCAGTTAATTACCAAAATAAGCTTTTTGATGGAATAAATGGTTGCTTTTCATTGCACACATCTCAGTGTGACCAATTATATAGCCTTGTTTGGCCGCATTCTTCAAGAACTGGAACACAAACTTTCAGAACATTAATTGCTTAAACCTATCCTTTGTCACAATTATGAAGCCCTCTCTCAGTTTGCCCAAGTTTCTAATGCTGATGCGACTGTATAGTCGTCATCTGTTTATTTTAAGGGTGTCAGAATATTTAAATAATAAACTATGCATTCATCTAACGGCTTAAACTTTTCTCTCACATCGTATCAGAGCTAGAGGTCCCAAGTTCAAATTTTTCTAGGCCCTAGTTGCCTCCCCAATTAAATTTTCACGCTTAGTACTAGGCAAAAGACCTGACTAAGCGTGAGGAGGAGAATTAGAATATTTAAATAATAAACCATGTTTTCATCTAATAGCTTAAAAACGTTACCTCTCACAAAGGATATCAAATTTTAGAAGATTTGTTAAAGTAACAAAGCACCCAAAAAATGATTTCCATGCTAAATGTGTCAAAATGAAATTGCTCCAGAGATTTAGTCAGCCATGCCCCAAAAGGGAAAAAGGAACTTTATACTCTAAAAGGTCGGAGAAATGCATACAGGGTGAACTCCTTCGCCTTTGAATAAAATACATCAAGCAACTCTCTCTTCTTTGGGATTATTATTATCAGTACTAGAAGCTGGGAACAAGCAGCTAAGGGGCCTAAGCAGATAAAGATCATACCAATGCTCAAATGCTTCTATTCCTTAAGCTAAGAGGAAATACTTTACTGGCTATGCAGTTTCATCCCCTGATTGAGAAGTCTCTTTCTTTTATCTAGGATCAGAGGAGGAACACACATGCGGCCTACTAAGATCCAGTGATAGACTTTCTACTTAGATAGTAATAACTGAGAACACTACAAGAATGCCTGCTCCACATATTTGCATACATTACAAAAGTTGCGACAATAATGAATAATCAAGACAACTTTTTCATCGTGGCGGAAAACAAAGGTTATTAATGAGGTAAACAAATTATGATACTGGGTGATTCCAATAGAAGGTAAAGGCCCGCTACATAAGTGCAATTTACTGAACACCACCATAAGTGCCAAGTTTGAAGATTTATTCCACTTATAACAAGTACCAGTGAAATTGATGTGAGCAATTCATTCTCCAAAGCCTTACGTGCATTAGAGTGAAAAGTATGCAAGCGTCATCTCCTAGCATCCTCTATGTATCTAAAAGAAATTGCCAATCCTTCATTAAAACCTCAAGTTCTCATAATAAATAGACTAATTTTTCTGAAGAAAATATTGCTTAGCATCAAGTGTCCATCTTTCTTAAAACAAGGAATGGTACTTGATAATATAATGAGGAAGCAATCAAGAAAGAACAAATAAAACCTTTGCTATAGAGTAAAATGCTGACTTGATCTGCTTCAACCTGTGGCAGTGTATAGTAAAAGTTAGTAAGCTACACGCATAGATGCTAAACTCTTCATAATGCCTTAAAAGATCCTTCTTCACAGGAGGTGGAAGAAACTGTTTTGATAACCAGTGCCACATCTTTGCAAGTTTTTTTGGATGAATTCATCTTTCATGTACATATTGAACATGAGAAGTCCACACCAAATTCATGAAATTGATATAATGAAAGATGGGAGGCAAAATTCACAACATTGTTCTGTCAAAATCCTCAATCCCGAGGATAACACATACAATTTAAAAGTAAAAGTTTGAATAGAATGAGTATAGTCGAGACGTGTTTGTTCTATCCAAATAATGTAATGGCTGTTAGTTTGAGAAGAAGCGACTTACAAAACTTTGATCTTGACGAACGAGACAGTAAATTATTCGGAACCAGAATAAAATGGTACAAAAGAAAACGTACCCATGAGCAGACATGAGTGGGTCTTCAAAAGAAGCGTCATCAGCATAGATCTCGAAGTCATGAGGAGTGGCGCGAGAAGCATATCTAATAACAACATGAAAACTCACTTAGGATCGATTCAATTAGAAAGCGATGAAACTGATATATCCAAACTAAACTCCCACTGAATCAAGTGATGATAAATGAAGCTCTAGTGAAGTAGAATCGATTGCTGTTTTTGCTCCTGTTCAACTGCTGGAAATAGCTCAACGAACAGCAAGACACACCAACCATCGATTTCATGAAAATAGAAAAGACACAAATTCCAAAAAATGAACTATATAATATTCTCTCTTCAAGCATCACACTTTAAGCCAGCGGCACACGGGCATAGGAATAAGACCGATCGTCTTGCAGTGAGATCACAGAAAAACACCTTCAAATTCAGGTCGTTCATTTCAAACTATGGAAGGAACTAAGTCCTTCGATTCGTGTACCGGGATTTGCAATCATCACAGGCCTCAAGGTCAGGCACGCAGCAATCACAACGCCCCGGCTCACGTTTCAGGACCAATCAACTAATTGAACTGCACCTCCCTCGATTTACTCGACTCGTTGCGCCATACCAGCACTCCGAAAAAGAACAGAACAGAACAGAACAGAGAGACCGTCGTAGCCCGAAGAACGGAGCTCACAGGTTGAGAATATGAGGGAGGATGCGATCGGAGAGATGGTCCGTCCGGGGACTGAATTCGCAGGCTTCTTTGCCGTGGCACTCCCTCATATGATCCGTCTTGTTCTCCTTACCTCCTTCGCGGTCCCGACAGAAACCGGAAAAAATCGAACGTGAGAAACGAAAAAACCGCAACCGGCAAAATCCGGGAAGCGGGGGAAGAGTAGAAGAGGCGCACCGTGCGAAGGGGCGTCGTCCATGGGGGCGAGTCGAAGGTTCGTGGCGCTAGAAAGGAAGCAGGCGGCGATGCGATGCAGCGTGGCGAGGAGCGAGAGCGAGGAAGAAGAAGATGAAGCAACGGCTTTCATGGCCCAAATGGCGCGCGAATGTGGCCAGCTTTTTGTCCACAGAAATGGTCTCTTTTCTTTTTCGTCTTTTTTTTTTTAAATTTTACTTGTTGTTTTCTTGTTCGCAGGCGGGTTTTTGGTCTTTAATTTCGAGTCCACTAGGAACTGTTCGTGCGGCTTCCTTGTCGTGCAAGCATTTTACCAGAATCGCAAGACAAGGTCCCCGGACCACCACCGATGCTCTCGAGTCTCACCGTAAAATCCCACGTGATCAGCGATTCTAGATGAACGTTGTCTACGGGATTTACACCCACGTGGTATTTTTTTTTTCATACTTTTAATGAGTCGAGTTAACTTCCGTCGTTATAGTCCCGGGAGCTCTGGAGCATTGTTAAGAAAAGACGATGCGATTTCTACAAAAAAGAGGATTGCGGACGTCAACAGACCGATCATCATAATGAGAAGCGAAGATAGATTTCTCAATTTATGACTTCACAACCATTCCAGGCCCTCAAATTAACAAAATCCGCTATCAAAAACGTTTTAAAAGGAGTTCTCGTTGGCTTGCCTTATGATTAACTCCGCGGTTGGTCTTATCCACTGCATCGCATACAACTTCTTTTAACGGATTAGGCTGATCTACGATCCTAAAAATCCACACTCATAACCCGAGCCCTCCTCTGATTAAGGAAGAAATATCATTCTCATATGAATGTAATCGAGCTCGGGCAAGCCTACTAAGGTGCAGGCGAGCGCAACCAGCTAGGTCGATTCCTATAAGGGGAAATCTTTTCTGGGCTCGTTCATGGGCAATTCGAGTCTTGAGAGGTTGAGGCACAAGGCACGTGATTATCCGTAACTCGGGTCCATATGATAAGGGTCGTAGCAATGCTCATCCTGAAGAAACTGAAATTAGCACAAAGAGATCTTTCTGAACCAGTCACCCGACTAAATGCCGAATGTCATCGGGCAGAGCAATACCACAGAACGATCCGAGGAGATTTCAGCTCGGTCGATCCTAATATTGACACTAGCTTATTCGCAAATATACACAAAATTCCACTCCTCCAGTAAATCTTTATTTTGCTTCGCTCAACTCTCGCGCTCTTACAGCAACGAGGAAGTGCCCTCTGCCGCCAGCCGTGAAACATACAGCAAACACCTCGTATCATCTAAGCCGTGAAACATACAGCAGACACCTCGCATCATCTAAGCCACTTAGCATTGGAACAGAACACGTAATTCCCAGCAGCAGAAAACGAATGAAACAAGTAGAATCATTTACAACAGTCCCGAGCAAAATAGGATCTCTGGATCTACCGCCTTGGCTCATTTGTCTTTCCCTCGAAAAACTCACCCAACATACGTTCAAGATCCTCGGCTCCATATTTGATGTACTTCTGCGGTGCCTTGCCACTCTCCACAAGAGGTCTGCAAACACATCAGAACACCAAATAAGACAAAAAGAAAGAATACACTGCAAACTAGCAAAGTATACATATTAGACATCTTTGCAGTCATTTTATTCACCCCTAGAAGAGGCGCTAATTCCAAGAAGCACATAATAAAATTGTGACAATGTTGCTTGGGCTTGGCATGAATCTTTGACTGGTGTTAGACTCGTGTACACATCTAGATTTGGGAAAAATTTAGTCATTAGCATCCGAACATGTAAAGGGCTTGGCAATGAGGGTGTCTGCATGGTTTTCCAAAGCAATTTGCCCATTTTCTTTACAATGCCTTTCTTAGTTGAGTAGTTCTAAAATAGCTTGCATAGATGCAGCACGCCAACACCGTATAATATCCATATCACCTTTGACAGGGACAAGGCATATTGGCCTAACCTCAATAGAATGTCAAAGTAACAAAACACCCCGCTAATCATTACTTGTATTATGCATACCCGAATCTTTTGACAAAAGATCTGTAGGCTGGCAAAAGTACTTCAGCTACCGCAAGCCTCAGAGACTCCCGCAACTCAGTATCAGGAACAGTCCACTGGGATTGTTTTTGATGAAGCTCTTCAAACTGCATATTGAAAATCTTGAACCTGACAACAAATTGCACTTTCCATGTGAATTTTACTTTCCCACTACAAATAAAGAAACAAAATTGTTCTCAAGATAGAGGTGTTTAATAGAAAATGACACCTGTCTTTCACCAATGCTCTTGAAGCACCACTGCTACTTCCTGTATCACCACCTACACCAGCTGCACTACTGCCTCCCGATGATGTAAGGCCTTGGATAGAAAGGCATTGCAAAATCTGCATAAAAGGTTATAATCATGAGCAGTAGGATCTTTGCCAGCACAAAGATATTTGGGCAAGCAGGTTTTCTGTTACAGAATATAAATTTTTAAATGAGCCAAATAGGGATTTTGATGGCTGATGCCAACTCCCAATCTGATGGTGTTAAGTACTTACCCAATGGCATTATTCAAGGGAGCAAACAGGCTCCCCAGACAAAAACAACAAATACCACCTTTGGTGTTTTTAAGACATCTCACTGACATCAGTCAGGCAATATCTTCTTCACAAGCAGCATATCAGAGAGTTAAATATAACACAACAGAAGTCCACTCTCCCACCAACTGCCACCTCTACCTGCTCCTTCTACTGCCAAACAAACCCCACTCTCTGTGGAAAAATTATGCTATTATCTACCCCACACGAGGGAAAACAAATCCGAAACTATAAATTTGAATTTTAGAAAGTTTGCCATTAAAAAAAGGAGTCAATCCAAGGGGGATATCCTTAAAAAAGACGCATAAATTGCCAAGAACTGAATATATAATTTGTTGTTAGCATCCCATTCAGTAATTGGTGCCTTGGAACCCTCTTAAAATGACACCAATGAGAGAGGGGGATAGGTAACAAAACCTGCATAAAACTAAGCAGAATAATCAGCAGAGTACATATGACATGTATCGGGGATTACTAGGTCTATACCTTTGCCCAAGCATTCCTCTTGTATTGATTGGCATGCTGCTGCACAACTCTCCGATGCCTTTGCACCCAATCGTCCCCCAACAAGTCCTTGGCTTCAGACCTGAAACAGAACAAACAAGAGTGCTGCTACACAAAATATAGCAGGGAGAGCCACATTTCAAAATCTACGACGTTGTCGAAGACAAACCTGCGCACAGATCTGACCATGTAATGTATGTTGTTCATAAGAAACAAGTGCGTCAAAGCAGCATCCTTATACTGCTTGGATTTTCCCTCTAAATTGATTTGAAGAGCCTGCATTATCCGCATTGTCACAGAGGCTAATTGAGACGTGTCATCACCATTTTCAAATTCTTGAAATAGTTGCTTCAGAGTTGATTGATAACTGCAACAATTCAATAAGTGATCGTCAGGTACCTAGCATATGTCTAGCTTAAATGCATTGGTCATAATGGAGTCAAAATAGTGAATGGGCTAATTAATGTCGTCTGTTGCTTGCTGCATCTTTGTGCTTTGCTTAGTCCATATAAACATCTCTTATTTGGAAAAGATCAATTGGTTAATCCATGTAAAGCTACGAAATAATAAAAAGTGAAGCCACTAAACAATCACTTCGATAACAAATTATAGATAGCAAAGGTAAACCAAGAAATTGAACTTGGTGCAAATATCACAAGATACACAAAAGAGAAGTAAATAGAAGATACCATAATGAAATGCATAGATTTGTTAAATTTATAAAAGGCTTTCCAATAAAAAGAATTTGCGAGGTTGGGAAGTACTTAAAAAGATCATATTTTTCAGAGATGACAGCAAATATCCACAAACGATTGCAAAAAAGCCCCTGTATGAAAAAGACTGTTAATGCTAACTATCACCTCATCAAAACTCCAACTACAGAAACAATTAAAACAATACCAGAAAGAAAGTACCCTAAAAAGAGATTCAAAAAATCCAGTTTGATTAGATTAATTTGAGTCCACTAGTAAAAGGGTTGCTGAGCATACTCGAATAAGAACTTCACGTAATTGATCACGTAGCTTGTCAATGGATGTACTGTTCCATCTGAAACTGCCGTTTTTGTTGCATCTTTCTCAACCGCTTCTTCAAAATCCCCAAAAGTCTCTTGGGCCGTCTGAGCCAGCCGCTTTGTCAAACCCAGAGCAGATTCCCTAATTTCACTGCAAGCTTTACCTTTGAAAAGAGCTTCAATCTGGCAAAACAGATAAAGGATTGACTTAATTAATGACTCTTCCACCACATGTTTCGAAAGAAACAAAAAAGAAAAAAAAAGGGCAGTAATATCATTCAGAAGCTTTACACGAACTCGGAGAAATTGACAGAAAATCTCTTATACACCAACCATCAGGATCGATTCTCCTATGAAATCACGCCAGGAACATAATCTTCCTATTTTCCCCGATTGCATCAAGCTAAAGGAAGCATAATTCCCAAATTTTGGGGTAATGAAATCACAATGTCTCATCTGTCTATCCAGTCTCCATGAAATAGAATCACAAACATCTGCTCATAAACTTCTCAAAGATGACGTAATTCTGTTCAGGAAAACTTAACCAGTGAAAAAGGGACAGGTTAAGATTAAAGCAACACAAACTGTTTGATAAATGTATGGTCATTTGAACAATGTAATTGACTTCCTTAACTTTGGAAAGATGTTTTGGGCTAGAAACCTTTTAAAATATAACTTTCAGTTTGACTGTCCAGCTACTCGCTGCAGAACCACATCTAATCCTGAAGCAACTTTCTTTTAGTTGTACTCAAGACTTTAAAGTTTCATGTTGACTAAATAGGCCAAGCCCCCAGCATATATAGTCTCTCGGACTCATTGACTTTTCCATTCCAACCACCCACCCTCAAGAAGATAACATTAACCACCTAATATCTCTTATGAAATCTCCTTTGCTCTCTCTACCAAAACTAGTAGTCCAATTTTTATCTGATTTTCTTTCCCATTCAGAGCAGCTTTACCTCAATTTTTCAGTTCCTGTTAGTTGTCAATAGCAAATCTCAAGCTGACTAATAAATCTTCTAATTCCTCAAATTAACCTTAAGCAAGGTAAAATGAAGATCAGGCTAAAACTTCTGCAGCAAGACAAGAACCATATTGCCTCATCACAAGCAGTGGAGAAAAGTCATCTTTTGTTATTGACTAACACAGGAACAAAAAATAACACGTTGTGTGAGCAAGGGTTAGAATGTTAGACTGGAAGGGCAATCTTCCAATGTTCTCCATGCTCATCCTTATACATTTGGGGAAAAAAATTAGAATATACCTTCAAATGAAGATCAGGGCTGAAGGATTTATACTTATGAAGTGCAAACATAAACAGAAATGAGTGCAAATGTAAACATGACATCGTACCTCTGAATGAAGTTCTCGCATTATCTCATACATGTCTAGAAGCACAAATAATTTCTCTGGTGATCTCTTGCTTCTAGCAATTGCCTCACCAAAACTAAGCAGCACAGTTACACTGCTTGCAGTGACATCAGCAAAGCATTGATCCCTAAGAGAATCAAAGCCTTCGAATATTTGATCACACACTTTTCGTTCTCCAGCAAAGAGCAGCTTGACCTACTCATATTAAGTGAAACATCAGGAGGGATAACAAAACAGAAACAAAATGCAAAGATTAATTCGGTCCTCACAGCAATACGCATGAAATGAATCCAATTCCCAATCTTTGCCTCCAAAAGCTCCCATTGCATTCTCTGAACATCATCTTTGCTAAGTTTCTCGACACCAAGTTTATGGAGGCTTTCCTCCAAAACTGGTGAGCGGGTGTCTCTGGCAAAGGGTTTAAAGACATGAATACTATTGAAGGACAATCCAGTTCCTTCTCAAGAAAGAAGCAATTGGATTGAAGAAACCAGCAAGCAATGAAAGATACACTGAAGAAGCCAATTGATGATGTGAATCACACAAACCCATAATTAGGTGGACATGCACACCAATGTCCATAGCGGAGACATCTACCTAGCAACATGGTTTACATACTCCAATGACAAAAAGGAAATCTACCAACTTGTATGTTGTAAATATAGACACACAACAATAATAACTACGTAGATGATGCCCCAGTGAATACCATAGCAGAATAATTTTATACAGCTAACTCAGAGACACCTGTTGTAAATAGATATCTGCCGCAAAAAGTTATCCAAGGAGTCGAAAAATTTCAAGAAACGATCAAATAAACTGATGAAACTATACCACCACATCCAAGATAACAGGCATATCATCCTACAGAATCCAAGCATCAAATCAAACCAAAAACAGTCAATCATCTAGACTAATTTGACAGCACCACTACAAGAAATTTTATCTAGCAAGGAAACAAGTAAGGCTTTTTACCGGTAATCCTTGAGTAGCTGTTGTTGATGACCCGCATGAACCATTTGCTG
Organism: Eucalyptus cloeziana; assembly: GCA_014182715.1. NCBI lineage: Eukaryota > Viridiplantae > Streptophyta > Magnoliopsida > Myrtales > Myrtaceae > Eucalyptus > Eucalyptus cloeziana. The sequence continues at coordinate 3,846,911 of CM024643.1, forward strand.
GGCTAAATCATGCAGCAGGGGCAATATCCTTGGGGGTATAAGTGTTGGAGGAGTATAGACTGCATTTTCCAAGTTACCATTATGATGATCACTGTGTGCATGTGAAGCATTGTTACCACCAGAATCACCCTGGTGCCCAGGTGACCCAGTTGATGGTCGCAACGAGCTAGGCAGACACTCAAAAAGACGGTCAGGCTCCACAGCTTTGCTGTAATGTCATGAAGAACACACATGAATATGGTATTTAGAAAGGGTCAATTCTTTACAAGATGCAAATCATAGCGAAAAGCTTAAAAAATCCTAAGTGACAAGGTCAATTAATATACGACAAGGCTGATATTTCCACCCATCAACGAAAGAACAAAAATTGTATACCGATCCCAAAAGCAAAGATCGTGCAGAAGATGGCCAAGCAATAAATAGCAGCTCAGAAATGGGTCAGAAACAAAACAAGAAAACCACCTACTGTTGTGACAATTTATATTTCAGGACCATCACATCTAACGAAAGCAGCAAAAGACATTGTAAAGGGACAGGTGAAAATGGTGTCAAAAGTCCCATCCATGCTTCCTGTAGACAGTAGTCTAACAACAACCCAGCAAATGAAGAATTATCTATACAACCACAGTCGTTACATAGTTTTAGACTGCAGAAAGACAGTGCAAATATTTGAGTTGGATGAAGCTTCTTGATTAAAGAGGGCACAAGTTTCACACACAGAACTAGATGGCAAGGCAGAACACATGAACACAAAGGATGTCCGAGCAATGAAGTAAGCATCAATAGAAAAGCATATGGACCTGTAACTTGCTAAGAGCTGCTTAAACTCCTCTTCCAACTTTGAGATAGCCTTAGCAAGCAGACTATTTGCATGATTGAGCACCGCATCAGTACTTTTAAAACTTTTGTTACCGGTAAAAAATTGAAGGTTCTTTCTTAGTTGGTCGATTGCTGCCAGATAACTTTCAAGATCCTCATGTGGCCCTTTGAGAATTTTTGCCTCAGCCTGCCAGGACAATAATAGTAATACAAACAATAACAGATAAGACACAATCGAAAATCAACAAGAATAATATAACAGAAAATAAAGTACTTAATCCACATAAGAATTATCGGGATAAGCCGAACTAGAAAAAATTGGCAATATTTTAGAAATCTTCTGAATGAATGCCAGACAAAGGTAGTTGATCTTGGTTTGAACCATTTACTAACAAGAGAAGTACCAAAAGGAACATAGCTACAGACAGAAAAGGGGATATCATCACTGGTTATGATGAAGGACAACAAGCCCCAGAACAAAAAATAATTCTTTAGGCTTCGCACCCAAAGCTTCCTAAGCATCACACCTAGGGTTTCTTAAGCATCGCACTTAAGAGAAAAGTTGCATCACCCAATCCCAAAGCCGATACTTGGAAAATTCAAATAATCATTGGCTCTATAGAAAAGAAAGAACTACAACGATATTTACAGACTCTCTAAGTTCTACCCTTAGTTTATATAGGAAACCTCCAAATGAATAAAATAATATGGAATAAGGAATCATAATATCCAACTTAAAAAAACTTAATAAAATCATAATAAGAATCAAGTACTGAAAGATATGAGACTTCTAATTTATCCATGAGAAGAATCCTAACCCCTTAGGACTCTTATTTGATTTGTGAAGTCCATCTACAACAAGCTTGGAAGAAACGTAAATTTTTTAGCAAACATAATCTTGCATGATTTTGTTGGCTGCATCAAAAAGAATATTCATAGTCATTGAATGATGACATAAAATATTCAATGAAGATACGCTGAACTGACTCGAACACGTTTTATTGGTGTTTGCAAACATATGAGTAGGAAGCAGGACAACCTCTCATCGAGTTGAACTTGCCGAACAAAATTGAGCTTCCAAACAACAAGCTGTGCAGCGTGAAAATAGCTAAACTCTGTACAGCGGCTATCTAAGGTTCTAAATCTTACAAGTTGCAACATTAGATCTTAAGGCTATTCTCACTGAAAAAAATTTCCCCGAGATGCACGAGCGCAGAAGGAAAGAAATTTCGAGTTCAAGTGGCTTGAATAGAGAGTGCTCCATGTAAAAGGCGTTTTGGATTAGTTGCTAAGCCAAATGAACCACTTCTCAACGACACATTACAACAACAGAAGCGAATTTACAAGCAAATAAAGTCTTGATCAGTTACGGATACAAACCTGGCGGAAAGTATCAAATTGCGACAGAACCACCTCTGCAGCCTTTAAGGTCTTGTCAATATTCTCGTGAGCTTTCCTAATGGAATGTGTTCTGATCTGTTAAAAACAGATAAAGCAAAAGACTGCGAAAAATCAGCACCGCCATTGGGTAAAACCCCGTTTTCATGTTAGGGTCAAGGCAAAGGCATCTTCAAGGAAAGAGTCGCTTCGCTTTCAAGAAAATGAACGAGAGAGTGAGAACTAAATCCTTCTATTAAAAAATGCACGCCAGCAGTTCATCAAGCACATTGAAAACCTCTCGTTGTTCCCTCATCCTCAAATTCAAACAGGACAACCCTGATCTCATCCCAGCGTTTCCTCAGATCATCGAACGGTCACTTCAGCGACCTAAATCACGCGTCCAGAGACAGCAAACCGCCCGTCCGCAGATTACGGAGAGCTCACTTCCCACACTACCCCACGGCGATACTCGACCGAAATCGAAGCGCAAGAGAAGAGCCAGACTCGATCTGGAATCTCCAACGGAAGCAAGAACCGGAATCAGGAGAAGGAAAAGGTTTGACCGACCTGCGTAGGCCTCATGGCGGTCTCGAGCGCCGAGAGCCGGTGATCGAAGGACCCGAGGATCGAGACCATACCGTCGGTGATCGTCTGGCTCTTCTGCAGCGACTCCCGCATGAGCGCCGCCCTCTCGGTCAGCGGATCGCCGCCGGCCGCCGTGGCCGCCGCCACCATCCTCCGGCGGCTCTGTCGTCGGTAGAGAGAGAAAGAGAGAGGAAAGATGGAGAGAGAGAGAGAGAGAGAGAGAGCGGGTTCGGATTGCTTAGGGGGAAATTGGTTCGGTAGAGGAGATGGGCCAGGGACAGTTCGACGGGATCATGCGAGCGAGCAGCAGGCTGTCCCCCGGAAGTTCTTTTTGATTTGAATATTCGGTCGATGAAAATTCTGGAAAAAGAAGAAGAAAAATGCACGAAAAAGAGAAACTTCCCGAGTTTATTCTGTGGACGCGGTGCTGCAGCTGGATGCGGGACGACGGTCCAACGTCAACTAGGCACGCCTTTGATTAGTAATGACTCTAATGACTACTAAATTCATGAATCGTTACTTCATTTATTGAGTTAATGTTCATTTTATTCATTTTTTATTTCGGGAATATTTATACTTCTCCCTTTACGCATGTCACCATTGATAAAACTTGATATGTTACATATATTATTACATTGCAAGAGTCAAATAAGCGTAATGATTATTACAACATGCTTATTGCTTGCAACACAATACATATTACATTATAGCACGGGCCATTGCCTTTTCTCAATTGTTAATTTTGCAAGCTAACCCACGATTGAAGCCAACATGTGTGATGCCCACAAGCAATGATCGTGATTTGCGTTGACTCAAGCCCATGCAAAGTCGGCTAATGGGCTAGACCCGACACTAGTCCCCGAATCTTCTATAGTGGAGGGTTGAGACCCGTTGATGGTGCATGCCATGTCGGCTACAATCCAAATATAGCTACGTGTGAGCGTGGCATGTCGTACTGATGGGTTGCACTTTTTTACATGTCAACTTAGGCCCTTTTTCTCTCGAGAAATCTCATCATTTTCTTTAAAAGAATATATCTTTGTGTAATACCCAAAAAAAATCACCTCAATTTTTGTCATATTCGATTTGAAATGCAAATTCTAAAATAAAATGGATAACATGGAGAGAGTGAGCAACTGTAAATGTTCTAGTCCGATGCTTTTCTTAAATATAACGATGCAAAACTGAACCGATCAAAAATATATTATTTATTTTTTGACAAATTAAACGGCTGACCTGATTAAGGAGGAAAAAAAAAAAAAGGCTGCTGCGTTCGCCCCGGTCAAGGAGCGCGTGAGTGGATTGGAGAAGGAATTTACGTACGCCCTTTGACCAGATCTCCGTTATTCAACATGAAAGCTTGGGCCCAAAGGCCCAAAAAACTCAGAAAAAATGGGTGGGCCCCATTCTTTAGGGCTCACGAACATGGGCCCGGTAACTGCCAGATCGGCCCATGATAAAATATGGGCCGGCCCGACAGGACCCGTTATCCTGAGGGGGCCCGCGCCAGACGCGACCATCGTCTTCCTCCTAGCTCGCAGGTTAAAACCCTACCCCCACGCAGCTCGGTCTGTGCATCAGCAATGGCGTCCCTCTGCAAGCACCCGCGACTCCGCATTCCCAGATCCCTCTTCTCCACCTCCACTCACCCGCCGCCGCCGCCGCCGCCGCAGCAGCCGCCGTTCCCTTCCTTCCGCGCCGTGAAGTCCGCCATACTCGCCGAATCGAACCCGGACAAGCTCGCCGAACTGTTCGAACAGTCCTCTCGCTTCGCGACCTTCCGTCGCCACCGGCCCCTCTACCACCTCTCCTTCCAGAAGCTCGCCAAGGCGCGCCGGTTCGACCTAGTTGACCGCCTCGTCCTCGGCCAGATCAGCCAGGGCGGCGATGCCCCGAGCTCGCTCAGGTCCGAGGGCTTCTGGATCCGCCTCATGATGGTCTACTCGAACGCCGGGATGGTCGACGAGGCGATGCGGACCTTCGACCGCGCGCGCGAAGCGAAGTGCTGCGACGTCACCGAGAAGTCGCTCTGCGCCGTGCTCAGCGTCCATCTGAACAACGGATCGATCGGGAGGGTCCACGAGCTGTTCGAGAAGCTGCCGCGCGAGCTCGGAGTGACGCCGACCGCCGCCGCGCACAACCTCGTCCTGAAGGCGTTCGTCAAGGACGGCGACACCGAGGCGGCCCGCGCCTGGCTCGCGGAGATGGAGGCGAGGCATCAGGTGATTCCGAACATCGATCCTTACAACATCTTGCTTGGGGCTTATTTGAAAAATGGGGACTTTAGTGCTTTCGACCGGGTAGTGAAGGAGATCCTAGGAAAGGGCTTGGAGTGCAATGTGACTGGATACAACATTAGGATTGCGAGGCTGTGTAAGAACAAGGAATGCGCGAGAGCGAACAAGCTATTGGCCGAGATGATCGCCGGAGGCGTGAAGCCGAACTCAGCTAGCTACAATGCGGTCATCGACGGGTTCGCCAGGCTTGGGGATTTCGAATCCGCCAAGAAGGTCTTGGATGGCATGGTCGGGGATGGGCACGTCGCGCCCTGTTCGTTCACGTATTACACGCTGCTCCAGGGCATGGTGAGGGAGGGGGAGTTCGATTCTGGACTCGAGATGTTCAAGGAGATCGTCAAGAGAAGGTGGGTTCCTCCATTCGAGGCGATGCAGAGCCTCGTCGACGGGTTGCTGAAGACGTCAAAAGGTGAGGAAGCGAAAGACATCGTGGAGAAGATGAAGAGGAGGCTTAAAGGGAAGTCCTTGGAGTCCTGGGGAAAGATTGAAGCTGCTCTTCCTCTGTGAAAGTCTTCGTCGATGCTCAGGCATCTCAATTTTTCAGATTCAACCATCAGTTCGCGACTTTTTTGTTCAGCGCCGAAGCAATAAAAGGCAAATCTGCGCGCTGCTCGTGTAATTCTCGAGTGAAATCGACCGTGTAAAAGCTTTAGAGAATCCATGAACATTGGGGTGTTTCTATGATTTTGGCATGGGATGGGTCTATATGCAGCAGCTTTGAAGCTGCTTGAAGTGCTGTTCTGTCCGATGAGTTTCTGAATGTAAGGGCCATTTCAGCATTTTTGAGCAATTCCACATCAGTGAAGACTCATGCTGTTTTTGCTTGGCTGAACTGGTGTAGAATGGTGGACTTAGAATTTGAACAAATGCTAATGTTGTTTATGTATTCTACTTATATATTCATTCCGCAACCCGAAGGGCAATTTCCGGCCTGCTAAGCGAAGCCGGTTGCTTGATCGTGACTGGCTAAAGATAAAAGTAGAACCTTCATGGCGGATATAAGGTTTTCATGAGATTGATCTTAAGCCGTCATTTAAACCTAAATACCTCCATTCAAAAGAACACTTTGAGGTGCGGGCAATTTCGAATCCAGGAACTTTAGCCATAAAGAAATAAGTGCACTTGAAATTTAAGAATTTTGATTAATTTTCGTGTCCAATTGTTTTTAAATAATATTTAAAGTTAAATTATTATTGATAATGAAAATGTTTTTTATTAATTAATCATGCCATTTTTCCATATATAGATGGAAAAATTTATATGCAAAGTGCAGCTGACAAGGAACTGACCAATGGATACTCGCCACCTCAGCTCCGCAGCCGCTATAAAAAGGCCCTAGACGCCGCCGACGTAAAATCGGGTATGGCATCATCGTCTTGCCGTTGCTCGCTCCTCCTGAATCGCCCGATCCTCCTCCACCATCGTCCCTCCGAAGCTCGCGGATTCTCTCCCGCTTCCGTCCCGCTCCACCTCCTTCGCAAGCCCTGCGATCTCCGTTCGCGGATTCGCTGCGCTTCGGGTCCGCCGCCGTCGCCGTCGCCGTCGCCGTCGCCGTCGATGGAAGCTCCTCCCGAAGGCTACCGGCGGAACGTCGGAATCTGCCTCGTCAATTCCTCCAAGAAGGTTTCAATCTCTCTCTCCATAGAGTCGGATGAGATGTCGTTCAGTGTCGATGTCGTTTCTGATGTGCTGTTTGCGGATATTTTTTTTATTTATTTGGCAGATTTTCGGTGCTTCGAGGCTTGATGTCCGCGACGCCTGGCAAATGCCGCAGGTAAATTGGCGACCTTGTGTACTTGCGTTGCGCTACTAGTTAGCGATCGATGGCATCGTTGCTGATCGCTTGAATGTGTATGACGAAGGTCGGCCTCTTAGGCTGTCCCGGTTTGATTGTAGCTTGTGGCGAGTGTATCTGCGATTGGAATCCGGATTCGTCCCATCGTTTGCTTACACAAGCGTTTCCTGACTAGTTTGCGTTTGGAGTCATTTGCCTTAACCTCTTGTCGACATTAAATCCGATATGGGTTGCTCATTTTTTTTTTCTCTTCTCTTTTAACTAGGGTGGGATTGATGAGGGCGAAGATCCGAGACATGCAGCCATGAGGGAACTAAGAGAAGAGACGGGAGTCTCGTCGGCTGAAATTCTGGCGGAGGTTGGAGATTGTGATTTATCTTCCTCCTTGATTCGTTGGTTTTGCTCTATGAATAAGATTGGGTACTTTTACACTGGTGAAATATGAAGGTTTCTGTCTTCACCTTGGGGAGAAAGCTCTTAGTAGATCATCCATTCTAGAACATTACCAGATTGCTTGGGGGGTGATCACTTGTCATCCAGAGTTCTGAGTACTCATGCCTGATTTTTTTTTTCCCCTTTTTCTCATGAAGATGTGAGCTTTCTTTTTTTCTTTGCTAGACTTGGGTTTTCTCTAGATGAGTTAACATAACAAGCTAAATTGGGAAGCCTGACACTGTTGAGAACTATATGTAATGCATGTTGTATCTGATGTGATCTTTTGTGCATTGGTTTAGATGTAATTGCTGTTACAGTCTTCTTCCACAGTGACTTCATTGCCTGGTTTGGATTAATGGTCTTGGTTCTCATATTGTGAATCCTTGCAGGTTCCTTACTGGTTGACATATGACTTTCCTCCGGATGTTAGGGAAAAACTCAAAATCCAGTGGGGATCGGACTGGAAAGGCCAAGCACAGAAGTGGTTTGTTCACCCACTTTCGATTCCCTTACCCCTCCTCTGCCCCTTCCCTCCCCTCTTACCGTAAAAGATGCATAGAAGATGCTTCTTGTGGCATGGTAGAGGAAGAGTGTATAGGGCTCTAGCATTTGAGTTGGGGCTTTAGTATTCAGTTCATTTGAAGTTGTTTCTTGTGTAGTTAATTCAAATTGTATCTGTAATTCATTAGAGAAGAGGTTAAATATGATTTTTAACCGCAGAGATAGGAAGATTTTTAGGTCAACTATGTGAAGCTTAGTTAAAGTCTGTAAAAGAGGATGGATAACATGACCTTCCCAAATATAATTATCTTTTGCAAATCAAAGGTCTAAGTTGATCATGTGTGATATATTTCAACTTTAGTACTCGTATTTCATATTAAGTATAAATCCCAGATAGAGAAGTGTAATCATTGCAATTTCAGAAGACACCGTATAGCGTGCTTTCAGTCAAATGGCTTTCTTTTGCAAAATATTTTTATCCTGGTTATTATAAAGAGGTCCTCTCATGGTATTGGCATACCCGAAGTTTCAGAGTCAAACGGTGGATCCATGTCATTCAGAGTCCACATTTTACCTTTCCTTGAAACAGCATTATGACACTTAAGGTCTGACTTCAAGGATGATATATTCTGTATCAGTTGATTTTCCCACAGTTGCATCTTGGAAGAATTAACGCAGAATTCCTTCTCTCTGGAAATCGATTGCATCTGAGATTAGCTTTTTGTTGTCTTAGTATTGTCGAATGCCCCAACATGTTATGGGCAGGGATTGTGTTGTACCTGTTTTGATTTCCAGAATTAGACTAGAAGCTGGTTTTCTGTCTCTCTTATTTTACACTGCCATATCATTCAGATTAAAACTTTATCAAGCTGGTTAATCTGGGTTGCAGGTTTCTTATGAAATTTACTGGGAAAGATGAAGAAGTCAATCTCTTGGGGGACAGCACCGAGAAACCTGAGTTCGGCGAGTGGTCGTGGATGTCGCCTGACCAGATAATCGAACTTGTGGGTTCACCTGACTTTTACACTATTCCGGTTTATATCAGATTTCGGTCTACCTTAGCGATGTTATATGATTCCATCTCTCATGCAGGCAGTGGATTTCAAGAAACCTGTTTACAAGGAAGTTTTGAATGTATTTGCACCACATCTTTAATGATGTCCCGCCTCGCAACATCCTAGTCATGAGAGAGAAATCGAATGATAACCACCTTCGTTTGGATGAATGCACGATACTCATGCACCAATGAGTATTTACTTATTTACACAGCAGCTTTATTTTACAATTTTGTATGGATCGAACACATTTATGAAAATCCGTCGGAAGGATGAGAAAAGACAGTGCGATTCATTTGTCCTACTCGTGTTGCACCTTTGTCATTGCTTGTTCAAGTGTGATCAGGCTTGCTCTTGTATCATAACAACCTTAGGTAGAGCTAACGAAACTCCATAGTTAACTTTCAGTGCAATCCTTGTGAATTGACTGGTGTAGTATTTGACAATTAAATTCACCGAAACCATTAGTAACAATTAGGGCCATCAAATGGGTTGGGTCAAGTTGAAAATGGTCTAATTCATATTGATTTATTTAACATGTTTTGATTTATTTTCATGCAATGTAAATTTGATGACCCAAACCCCGACCCGACCTAACTCGTATTACTAAAACATATTAATATTTAACTCAATTTAGGTTAATTCACTCACTCATTTAATTCACTCATTTAATTCGCTATAAGATCTTCACGTATATGTTACTTGAATAAAAACTTCACTTCAAATTCAAAAAGTAAATTAAACAATAAAAAATTAGTAAATAAAATTAAAAATGTTAAAAACCTTTAAATCAAAATAATTTTGAAGAACTCTTGATAAGAAAAGGTTTGATAAGTTAATAATTGACATGAAAATAATATTTCCTAATGTGCAAGAGTGCATAGCTTCTTAACTGTAGTTATTTTTTTAGTGTGTTTGGGAAGGCTTTTGGGCAAAGTATTTGGGAAAATGCAAAAATCATTGAGTTAAATAAATTTTCAAAAATGCAAATTGTGCTTAGTAAATTGTATTGTAAAAGTCCATTATAAAGTACCTTTAAGTAAAATAGTATTTGGAGAAATGTTATAACTAAAAAAAAAAAAAAAGACTTGACCGGAGCAAGCTGTCTAGCGAAGGGTAGGTGGTTTGATGCGGGCGGTTCGACAAGGGTAGGCAGTCCGATGAGGGTCACGCGGCCCCGATGACCTCCATGGGGAGGTCACGGCACGGCGGGTCGCGTGACCCTCCAATGAGGGTCGTCGCGACCTAGGTTCACGATCATCATTGCGCAATTTGGGTCGTCGTGACCCTCGTCGAAGAGTCGCACGACCATTGCTAGGGTCGGTCGACCTCTTACCCTTTGCTAGCGATCGCTCACAGCCATGCCAAAATGGAGAAGAAGAAAATGAATAGTCATATAGGGCAAAACCAGAAAAAACAAAAAATTAGCATGGATAATTTGAGAAGAAATTTTTTTTATTAACCCCCCTCAGCTCAGAATGCCGAGAAGGCTAAAAGCTTTAGGTAGCCCCCAAGTTGCCTTAGGGTTTTAGCCTTTTGAAGGCTCACATTTCCCAAATGGGGTTCAAAAAAATTCATTAAACACCCTCTATTTGGCTTAAGGGACTTTAAGGCCCTGTTTGGTAACGTTTCTATTCCTCCCAATTTCTATTATTTTGTTCCCCATAACAAAAAAGGAACATAAATCTGTTTGGTAATGTCAATTGATTTTTCTATTCTCCAGAATAGAAAAGTGGCTAAGGAATAGATTTATAATAGAAACAAGAAGTAAAAAAAAGTAACTTCTTATTTCCGGGAACAATTTCTAGAAATAAGTTTTTTTTTCTCTCTTTTCTTCTTCCTTGTTGCCCCTACCCTTTGCCATTGCCCTGCTATTTGGCCACTATCGCCAGTCGGCCGCCGTCGCCAACCACCACCACCTACCTCCCACCGCCGCTTGTCAGCCGACCGCCTCTTGCTACTTGCCACCAATTGATCATCGGCCGGCTGCCATCGCACCACTGCCACCCGCCACGGCCCATCGCCAATGACCATTAAGGCCACCACTCGCTAGCTAGCCGATAGCTGGCCATTGTCGTCGCTGACTACCACACCCATCATCGATGATGGTTGACGTTGCCGCTCGCCGATTGGCCTACGACCAACCGACCGATCGGTGCCGATGACCGTTGTCGTCGGCTGCCAATGACAGTTGGCGTCACCGCTAGCCACTGATGACCACCGACGATGGACCGCCTCTCGCTGCCACCAACCGCTGCTGCGGCGGGGTGACAATCGGCAATGAGTGGCAATGGTCGACGGTGGCGGCGATAAAGAAGAATAAGAAAAAATTTAAAAGAAATTATACATTGAAAATCATACCAAACACGTTTCTATTCTTTTTTCATTCCAAGAATAGAAATTTTATGTAATTATCAAACGCGTTCTTTTATTGATAAATTGTTCCCGAGAATATTAATAGAAAATAACTATTTTTAAAAAGAAATTATTCCCCAGAATAAAAGTGTTACCAAACAGGCCTAAGTGTCCAAAGTGTCTTCTGAAGGCCACTCTCAAACACACCATTTATTTGACTCAGGGGCTTTGAGTGTCTCCAAGTTAAAAATTACTTTAGAATTTTTATGTCAATATTGATTGAATTTCGATCTAGACAGCATTAAGCTTCCTCTAAAAGTACTTCTTTGATATGTATATAGATATCTATCTACCAAAAAATCATTTAAAAAAATTGAATTTTTAATTATTTTTAACATTTTTGAATTTATTGTTATTTCTTTTCCTATTTTTTTTTTCCTTCTTTTCTCTTTTCTTTCTTCTTCCTCCTCCCTCTTTTCCCTTGTTCCTTTGCCAACAGTGACCTACCAAGACGCAGTCTAGCGAGCTTGAGGCTTAGCCTATCCAAGCGAGCTCGAGCTGGAGCTCGCCAGTTGGAGTTCTGTTGTAGTCGATGAGCTTGGGGCTCGATCGATCCAAGCAAGCCCAAGCTCATCGGCCCAAGCTCCGCCGTGGCTAGTGAGCTTGCATTTCACCAGATCCAAGTGAGCCGAAGCTTAGCCAAGGTTGGCGAGCTTGTGGTTTAGCCAATTCAGGCGAGCTCCAGCTTTGTCGAGGCTGAGGAGCTCACGGCTCGCAAGATCTAGGCATGCCCGAGCTTGGCTAAGGCAGGTGAGCTTGTGGCTCACCAGAGGCTGGTGAGCTCAGGATTAGCTATGGAGACGATGGCGAGCTCAGGATTAACTATTGAGACGATGGCGTGATGGCGATGCTACAATCAGTTGGGATCGGAAAGGAAAGGGAATGCTCTGCTCACCTAGAGACTTGCAATCGTGGATGGAAGGAGAGAGAATTGAATGTGCAGATGAGGAAGGCCCATCGGTTCAAAGTGGGTTTCTTAATAATCCATTAAGACCCATTTCTTTTTTTCTTTACTTTTTAAGATCCATTTATAATCTATATTTAACTTTTACTTAATCCATGACCCACAAAAATAAAAATGAGTTATAACATGGATTTTCTTTACTTTTTAAGATCCATTTATAATCTATATTTAACTTTTACTTAATTCATATATGACCCGCAAAAATAAAAATGAGTTATAACATGGATTTATGACCCATTTTGATAGCTCTACCAACAATTCTCGCAACGACATTTCTTACCATACTTGGATGACCTTTCAAATTCTGCCATAATTCGGTCATGCATTATGGTTATGACCATGCAAAGCAAATGATTTCCTCGTTAAGTGCCAAGCTAAGGCTCCATTATGAATGGGACTTTGGTTTCTGTATCCTTGATATACATAATCATACCACGAAGAGATTGAACCATATAAATTAGTTCCAACATATTGTTGATATGAGATGATGCATCAGCCATTGCAATGCCATCTACTGTATTCTCTCGTTGCCAGATTAGATGGTCCATCACTTATTTAAAGACAACTATCGACAAAATTAAGGAAATTAGAGGTCCTGCCGATTTTATTTTAGAATGTACAAGCAGATACAAAGCTGATCAGACTGGGACCTCGAATCAGATACCACTGGTGAAGAATTGTCTCTACATTCTTGACCAGAATCTGCTCAAGCTTGCTTGAATTGATCCATGTGGTTCATCGGTTGGTAAATATACATCGTCATTGAACTGTGAAATTCAGTACATTTAGTCAATATCAGAATGCACTTATTGATGATTACCAAAGCATGTCAAACACCAACCAACATTCCCATCCAAAACAATTTCAGGAGAAGCTGACTAAAATCAAAACTTGAACTGTTCACCTATGATTTACATGAACCGACAGCTGTAATTTTAAACCATACAAGTGCTTCTAATATTGTCATGGCATACTTTATGTACTTTCAAAAACTTGCAGATCTTGCCACCTTAAGAAACTTTAGTGATTGGACGCCAGCATCTTTGCAGCTGATGTGGTGATAAAAAAGTTTGCACTCCCAAATTATCACTGGTATCTTGTCTTTAACCTATTGTCAACTGGCTAGAGCCCTTTAGTGACATATAATCAACGTAAGGTGGGAAAAGTTAAGTCAATTCACTCCTCGTTGGTTGAGAGGATCCATATCCTGTGATCTCGTACAAATAATTGTTTCACTAACTTCTCTAACAAGTACCTTTCTATCTATTCTCATGGCTCAACCCTAAAGACCCACAAAGTCAGGATTATAAGAAGAAACCCATAGTTGTCTAGTATCAACCATTTCAGCAGGCTAACCATCCCAGTTGGCCATATCTAACCTTCTTCATGTGGAAGCTAAATATTAGATACGTTTCCCAAGCTAATCTAACATTGCTAGAATTCTTGCTTGGACATTCTCACTATCATTTTCAGAAAGAGTGTTTCTTGCAGCGGCATTTCGTACCTTCACCATAGATGGATTATCCTTGGTCGATATGTTAACTGGTAAGAAATGGATATTAGGCATCTTCAATTGCACTGCCGATATGTCGGGAAATCTGTAAGGAAAAAAATCAGCTTGTTTTTTTTATCTTCATCATGTACCAAATAATAGAGAAGGAAAGCAGAACAACACAGAATCAAGTGGAGAATTTCTTAGGGTAGAGAGAGAGAGAGAGACCCAGCTAGAACTGCCCTTGCCATTTGATAGAGAGTGCTTTGGACAGATGCACTGTAAACTCCCTCTTTTGGTGGGCCAAAGAAAGTATTCATCAGAACTTTTTTCACATCCATGTATCTCTCTTGGAAATAAAGAAGATCACGGGGGACGCTGGAGAGAGTATCATAAGAATACCTGCCATTCACACTTACAGTTGTGACTTAGCTTATGACAAACAAATTACCCTAAGTCTCCCGAATCTCTATATTGAAGGCCATGGGAAATGGATGCAGTAAAATGCATATTTAATTCAACTCTGCCTCTCAAATACTAGTAATAAAAAATCATACCTCCAAGATGCAGTCACTTCAGTGGCAAGCATTCTTTCTCGAGTTTCAGGAAGAGCGGTGTACTTATCCCTAATGAAACCTTCAAAACCTGACTGTTGACGTGGAAGATAAAAATGAAGAGAGAGTAGCCATATCAGACTTATCCTGTCAATGGAGAAAACGTTGGGTGCATAGGGTCAAGTGCACACTCTGCACTCCCTGCCCTTAGATAATGTGGGTCTCCCATGAGGCCATCAAATCCAAGGACTGAGGAAGCATTGGGTGCACTCAACACTCTGCAACTAAAAATCTGTCCTATCGATGATGCATCTGCAGATTGCTGATGCCAACTGAGGGGGAATTCTTGCCTGGACCAGCGCCTACTAGACCAGGTTCATCACAACCTTTGATTTTGGGGGCCATACAAGATCAAAGGGTGTAATGGATATGGTCCAGTGGACATGGGTTCCTGGAAGAAATTCCCAGCTAAGGTTTCAAAATTTCACTTTTCTTCCCGATGCATGCCAGACACTTTGAAAGTTACCAAATCATATGAATAGTTTCAGTAGAAATAGAACTTGATGCATTATGTCCTAACAATAACCATACATTTCAAGAATGATGCAAAATATGGACAAAAAATCAGATCCTCAAGTAGTGGCAAATAACCGTTACACGTACAAATATAGTGAGCCAACACTGAACATACATCAAAATTGAATGATACTACAAAGCCTATATCAAAGCAATGGGGATTGAACAAAAAATATCAATGTGCCATCTATCCTTTTCATAGGTATCGAAGAGACTAGCTTTCAGATTTGCTTTATTCCATCAATAGCTCATTGGTGACAGAATTCTAGACTTAAAAAAAATTGTCACAATTCTAGGTGTTATTGGAGAATTTGTACTCACTCCAATCAAAGTATTAAGTACTAACAGGTTACAAAAGTACAAATACACTACTTGACCAGGATTTCTGAAATGTACCTAAAATGCAGGAAGAATAGCAGCAAGATAAATTTCAAAGAAAAGAATTTGAACATTACTGCAATTCACATGGCATGCAAATGTTTGTTTTGGGAAGAAAAAATACCAACTTCCCAAGTCATCGTGCTATCTCTACAGCCAAATCAGGTTACAGAATTCATGCAAGCTAGCTAGAGTGTAGACTAGCTTACCATGGTTGTTTTCAGGACTGACAATCCGGCTATTCCCGAAGTCAATTTTAGCGCACCAGTCTTTTTCACAGTTACTTCTGTTGTATGCTTCTCTGATCCAAGTTTAAATCCTTCAGTAAAGTAGAGGGAAGAAACATAAGTTCATGTGATGCTGACTTCTTATGTAACGATCTCTTAATGATTGTGGGAACAGCTTTGATGCTATTTAATATGACTTCACTGGAGGAAAAATTCAATATTACAAGTCAGACACTTGTCATAATCATACAGCAACAGTTTAGACTAAAGAGCAAAACACAGGACAAAACATCACTTGTTAGTTGCCCATGTAAATTTGATTAATAATTGAAGTGAACATCCTTAATATGCCCAGCACGTACCAAGGACATAAAGACTACGACCATAACTTGGGGGAAATTAACCAGCCCTCCTCAAAGAGGCACCCTTTAGAATGATAGTTTAGACATTTGAAAAAAATAAAAACATGTACCCATATCAGCCCATGATTGGTGATGCACCTGGTACTACCGCCAGAACAATAAACTAAGTCTCTCCACTCAGCATCTAAATTGATTGGTCTTTAGCCCATGATAGTATGTCCTTATGTCCTAGTTTTTCTTTAGCAGTCAACTGCTGCCATCCATCAAGAAGACATATCTCCACACGCTCTGAAACATTCAATTGCCCCTTCTGATAAAGGTATGTGCCAAAATTGATCTCACATCACTCAAAGTCAAGCCATTGAACCTCTAACCCTATTACAGATATTCAAAGAAGGTCGCTCAATATCCTGAAAGGTTTTTATCCCCTTAAAAAGGATTCTGAAACACAGAATCGCAGATAAAGAGGTTCTCATGAGAGCATTTCTCCAGCATTACCTAGATTAATATTGTGCTAAATTAGAAAATAATTCAAGTCATATGCATAACAAGTCAGGAAACTCTAGCAGCACATTTCTGTACAGACAGAACAACAGCACAGGAAACTAAAAAAAAGAAATATAGTCATTATCAGGCTTTTTATCTAGGCAACACCATTTATTGAAATGAAAACTAAATGAAACTTTCAATTGCTAAAGATGAAAAGGCCTACCATGTTCATGAGGTTGTCCATCCACATATACTCGTTCCCAAGGCTTCTCCACAATTTTGACTACAGCAGCTGTTACCTAGAGTCAGAAATAAACATAACAACATCAGTGCTACTAATAGAGCATCTAACATTGAGTGCTATCAGGTTAATCTGATTGTTTGTGCAGACCACTTGTAACAAGTAGGAACCACAAACTGTCCTGTGAAGCAGAGTCAATTACACAGCAATTATTCAAGGACCTGATAATTGTTTCTCTCAGTCATTCGCAGGTTAGATCCTAGTTAGATCAAGAAAATGTATCACAGCTTTAGGTGCCACCATGGTCCCTCAAATTTGCTCAGCTATCAATGGCATGCTTATGATACACTCCTGTTAAAACATATGCTAAAACCTAACAGCATTAAAAAGGCACCTCCCAATACTACTTGGAAAGGATTAATGGTTGACCTTGATCAATTAAAGAAAATTGTAAAGACTATAAATCTTACAAGTTACCTCCCTCCCTCCCTCTCTCTCTCTCTCTCACATACATGTATGTATATTTGCCACAGATGGTCATCTATGTGCCTTTCATGTGCGGGCAAAGAGTGGAACAACCAAGTTGACACCCACATGCAGCAACTTCTGAAATCACAAATACCGTGCCATCGCATCAGATGAGACAGCATCTTAAGTTCTAGACAGGCTGACATGCATCCACTTCCAAACACACTTTTGATATATCCTCCTTCCCATTTTGATGCCTTAAATGATAACATGCAGACATATGATGCACAGGCCAACCAACAAAGTTGTTGTCCTCCGGGGCAGACATCATGACCATGCAAACTTTGTCTTTCCTATCAACAGATTATCTAATATTTCATCTCAAGCAATACAACTGAGCTATTAATAACCACTCCCTGATTTTCTTTTTTACATTTTTGGCCACGATCAGTGATGATTTTGTGTCATGGCTCCCATCCATAACAAGATCTCCATATACAACCGAATCCAAATGGTGAAACACGAGGACTCCAAATTATATTCTTGGATCTTCAGCTGTAACAGTGGCAAGATACAGCATCCTCTTTCCGGCAACAAAGTTAAATCCATCACATAAATTGTCTCCCGATATTCTCTCTCAGAATAAGGTAAGCGCTAACCTCTTTGTAGAACGACGTGAAATGCTTTGCAAGCAAGATTGCAAATTGCTCCACCGAGAGTTGCTCCGAACATTCCTTTGCTTTCACGTACACCTGAATCAAAGCCCCAACCGCCTCGTCAGACCAGAATCGAATCATGCAATCGCAACATACAAGTCAGATCACGCTCCTCCCCATAACTCACTAGTGCCCTCAGCCGGAGCAAATAGCAAAAGCTACCCGACCCACAGCACTAAGATCACAGGCCAATCGAACGAGCACCCCCGTCTACATCACCGACCGGACAGGGGGGGGGTTAGAAACCAGGTACCGTGTTCTTCATCGTGTCGGTGGCGACGATGCTGGAGTTGTCGTCGCGGGTGTACGCGTCGATGCAGTCGGAGAAGAGGCTGATGCTGACTTCCCACTCGACCATGGAGTTGCGGCCGCCGGGGGCCCGCCAGACCCTGGCCACCCGCACCCTGTCCTTGCCGTGCTGCTGCTCGAAGTTGAAGCCTTCCAAGTCGCCGGCCATCGTCGCCGTCGATGATCCGCCGGGAGCTCGCCGGATTCGAGAGGGGATCGGGAGGTGCGGAGTACTGAGCTGGAGGAGGAGCAGGATGATGATGATGATGATGAAGATGATAAACCGTTCCGAATCGAGGCATTATATTCCTCTTTCGCGTGCCCCAAAGGGATTACTAATTCCACGCGCTCTGGCGGCGCGTGGCGTTGCGGACATCTCGGAATGCTCGACGACCACGTCCCGGGAAAATGAAAATAAAGAATAGAAGCGGTAAATTAGACAAAACCAAATGAAATTAGCTTTTCCCATAAAGAAAAATGAATGAAATTAGTTTTAATTTGTCGTTCGAGAATGCCCATTACCTTAAGAAAAAACATTGGTTCTATTTGTAGATATGAAAATAGCATTCAGTCAAATCCATCTAGATTACATTTTAGTTCAAGTGTAATTAATAACCTTGAACTGATTCAGCATGCTACTCAATTCGTAATTGAATTTATCAATAAATACAAAAATAGTATTGTCATGTCGTTCAAGAATTGACCTATTACGATTAGCTTATCATTTATGTGTCTGGTGAGAATAATATTTTGAATAGTGAAAATGCTTTGGCATATTATTGGACATGAATGACAATGCCTCATTGTTGACAAACGATATAATAGACATGCTTATAAAATTTATTATTGAACAAAATCATTGAGCCTACAAATAAGTTTTTACAATAATTTTTCACAATAATTTTCCTAAACTTAGAAGTCATTTAAATCCGAACACATGTGTGTCAAAATAGAATTTGCGATCCTTGATTTTCGTCTTTTAAATGTTTTTTTTTTTTTTTTTTCGCTTGACGATCTTTTTGAATGTAAATACATAGCCAGATAAGTCGCCTGTGATGAAAATATAATTCTGCAAAAGATAATCTCTAAGCCGAGTTGATGTTAAACCAAAATCTTCCCTTTTAAAGTAAGAGATCACAATTACAATTTAAAAACCCCCTTTACCCAAACAATTTATTTGTTTTAGGAGTTAGGGACACGGAGGGCAAAGAAGAAAGAAATAGTAATTAAAAAAAAAAAAAAAAGAGGGGGGAATGTTTAAATTGAGTTCGGTGGTTTACACGTGCTACGAGGAGCGGTCGGCGGGTCGTCCGGCAGAGAGTAGGAATATGTAACGCATTGACCTGGATTAATGGCCATAATAGTCGGCCCACAGACATAAGATCCGGGTTGGGACAAACCGGATCCTTCGTTACTGTGTGCCGGCCGTGAGGAAACAAATTCTCCCCGGTGGAGTTGTTAAATATCTGGCCATGGGCTCTACGGCACCGGGGGTGGGTCGGCCAGGCGGGCCTGTGACCCGATGCATAAGCAGGCTGTGCCCGCCCGCCTCTGTAACATATTGGGCCATGCCTCAACATGGTTGGCTCATGACTTAAGCATTATTAATAGACCGCGTGGGTTGGTGGTGGAGAGTCATCAGGGATGCGCGCCCGAAGGAATGGCTTCCAGGGAAGTAGAGCCCTATCAAATCCGGGATAAGAGTGGGAACCCCTTTGCGTAAAGCAAATTGCTCCCAGCGGGGCCGGCATATTTTACCAGGCCCGGATCCCGGCCTGGGAGGGACGTAAGGGGTCACTCTCCCCAAGGAGGTTCTCCCTCCGTTTCCCTCATTGAGCAGTTTAAAGACCTGCTCAGGTCTAAGTCTTGGGACGGATTCTCGCCTCGGCTAATTCCCCCTACCCCAGGGGGAATCCCTTCATTGGCGGTCCCCCACCTTGTTCCTTGGGATTTTTGGGAGATCCCTAAGATAAAACTCCATACTCGGTGGTTTACCCCGCACGGGCTTGGGGGAGCAGTTTAAGGACCTGCTCGGGTCCGGCTTAAGCATTATTAATAGACCGCGTGGGTTGGTGGTGGAGGGTCCTCGATAAAAATTGTATCTTTTCACAAGAAAGTACAATCTTTACTTGATTTCATTTGTGTCCTTTTGCCGAAGTAGAGGGTTGGCAGCAACGACGTGGCAGTGGCAAGGGAAGAGTGAGAGGCCGGCAGCGCATGAGAGCTGCATGAATGACGAGGAGTTTGTAGGCCTGAACAACGGTGACCAAGAGCTATTAAATAATTGTTTTATTCCAATTGGTACTTAAGTAAGCCAACGATAACTTTTGACGATAAAGTAAGCGTCTTATATAATTTTTGACATTTTAATATCCTTGTCCCTTTTCTTTAGTAAGGGGAAGTCTAGTGATAAATTTTATTATATGCGATAGTAGATTAATTATCAAAAATGAAATACGGCACCAAAACAAAGTAAGAAAAATATGATGGAAAGTATATTTGTCACAAATATATTAATTTATGATTTTTTGTGATCGAACAAATTAATTTGAGGTAAATTTATCACAAATATACCAGATTATTGTTTTTGTGGTCATTTGGGTATATAACAGTTTAGGGTTTTTTGTAGTAAAAAAATTAATTTGGGATAAATTTGTTACAAGTGTATAGGTTTGTTTAGAGCTTTTCAGGGTATTAATCCATTTTTTTTTTTAATATTGCTTATCCGATAGATACATGAAAATGCAGAGACATTAGCAATGTGCCAAACTCTGCCGTCTCCGCAAACTTCTTGGCTTGAAAGTCTAGGACCCGTCTGAAGTTCCTTCTTCACTGAATGCTTCAATTAAAGAACCGAAGAAAGGGAGGACAGCATATCCAAGCATCAATCGATCGATTTCCATAGGAAGAATACAGCCCATGCACATAATGCATTGAAGTTCTTCCATAACTAAAGAATGGACAAGCATCAAACCACAATATTCGATTTGTAGATATGAAAATAGCATTCGGTCAAATCCATCCAAATTATGTTTAAGTTTGGGTGAAATAAATAACCTTAAACTGATTCAGCATACTGTTCGATTTGTAATTGAATTTATCTATAAATACAAAAATAGCACTGTCTTGTCATTGTTCAAGAATTGATCCGATATGACTAGCTTATCGTTCATATGTCTAGTGAAAATAATATTTTGAATAGTGAAAATGCTTTGGCATATTATTGAACATGAATAATAATTCGTCAATGTTGACCAATGATATAATATGCATGCTTATAAAATTTATTATCAAGCGAAAATGTTGAGCCTACGAATAAGTTTTTACAAGAATTTTTCACGATAATTATTCTGAACTTAGGAGTTATTTAAACCCAAGCACATGCATGTCAAAATAGAGTTTGTGATCCTTGATTTCCTTCTTTTAAATGTTTTTGTTCGCTTGACAACCTTTCCGAATGTAAATATATAGTGAGATAAATCGCTTGTGATGAAAATATAATTCTCCAAAAGATAATCTCTAAGTCGAGTTGGTGTAAAACCAAAATATTCCCTTTTAAAGTAAGAGATTGCAATTACAATTTAAAACCCCCTTTACCCAAACAATTTATTTCTTTCCGGAGTTAGGGACACGGAGGGAAAAGAAGAAAGAAATAGTAATTTCCAAACCAAAAAAAAAAAAAGAAAAAGAAGAGGAGGAAAATGTTTAAATTGAGGCCGGTGGTTTACACGCGCTACGAAGAGCGGCGGGCAGTTACTCCAGCAGAGAATAAGAATATGAAATGCATCGACCCGGATTAATGGTAATAATAGTCGGCCCACAGACATATGGTCCGGGGTGGGAGAAACCGGATCTATGATTGTTGTGTGCTACGAGGAAACAAATTCTCTCCGGTGGAGCTGTTGACTATCTAGCCATGGGCCCCGCGGCAGCGGGGGTGGGGCAGGCCCGGCAGTGTCAATAGGTCGGGTCGGGTTCTCATGATACCTTACCCAACCCGAAACCATAGATGTGTGCTTGGCCCAACCTGATACCCAAAATATCATATAACGGGTCAGTCCAGCCCGATGTTAGCATTGTGTTACGCACGCATAGGGAGAGAGAGAGAATCAGTACCGGCCTGGCCCAACCCGACCCTAACCCAAACAATACCAATACCCAAAAAGGCCCAACCCCAAAGTACCCTGATTTTAGGGTCGGATTGAGCCGGGTTGGGTCAGGCCGGGTTGGGCGGGGTCGGGTTTTTTTGACACCCCTATCGGGCGGGCCTCTGGCCCAACAACTAAACAAGCCGTGCTCGCCCATCTTGGTAACTTATCGGGCCGTGCCTCGGCATGATTGGCCTGCGGCTTAAGCATTATTAATAGACCGTGTGGGTTGGCGGTAAAAATTGTGTCTCTTCACAAAAAATCACAATCTGTACTTGATTTTTGCTCGTGTCTTTTTGCTGAAGTAGAGTGTCAGTGGCAACGAGGTGAAGGCGAGCGTTGAGAGGCCTGCAATGTGAGAGCGAGGGCTGAGTGAACGATGAAAAGGAGTTCGTAATCGTATGCCTAAACGTCGGTGACCCAACGCAACGACGCTGACCCAACGTTTTTTTTATCCTTCCCATGCAACACCGTTTTGCCCACCAAGCCACATAGGATTGTCCGACGTTATTTTAGATGTCCACGTGAACTATATTTTTTAAAAGATATGCCAAGTCAGAAACAAAATTAATTATAAAGGTCACGTTGTCAATTTAGTTGGAATTTTTTACCGAAGGCACTTAAGCAATCGGTTTTTTTTTTTTTTTCCGATTCGGTACTTAAATGAGCCAACAAAAATTTTTGACACTAAAGTGAGTGTCGTAAACAACTTTCAACGTTATTTTGATCATTCCCATGCGACACCGTTTTGCCCACCAAGCCACGTAGGATTGTGCCACGTCATTTTAGATGTCCACGTGAACTAGATTTTTTAAAACATATGCCAAGTTAGAAACAAAATTAATTATAAATGTCACGTTGTCAATTTAGTCGGAATTTCTTACTGAAGGCACTTAAGTGATCGGTTTTTTTTTTTTTTTTTTGATTTGGTAGTTAAATGAGCTAACAAAATTTTTTAACATTAAAGTGAGTGTGATAAACAACTTTTGACACATTTAATGTCATTTTTTCGTTCCTTTAGTAAGGAGAAGTCCATTGATAAATATTGTCGTATGAGATAGCAGATTAATTATTAAAAATGAAATAGAAAAAAGTAAGAAACTTATGAACTTTTTATTCATCTTGCTTATGCGGTCGTTACATGACAATGTAAGGGTGTGTCAAACTCTGCTGTGTCCGATAACGTGTTGACTTGAAAATCAGGAGCCATCTGAAGATTCCTCGTTTACGGAATGCTTCCATCAAGGAACCAAAAGAAAGGACAGATGGGAGTATATCCAAGCATTAATTGATTGATTGCCATAGCAAGAATACAGCCCATATACACAATGGATTGAAGTTCTTCCATAACTAAAGAATGGACAGGCATCAAACCACAACATTCCATATGCACACAACACGGCATGCTAAAACTCGTCTGCATTTGCAAGTGTATGACTTTTTCAGAAGACCCGCATATTACTGGTGACGGCACAGTTATCATATATAGGCTTCCCCAAAATTTTTCGGTAGTCGATTTAGGTACATACAATCATAAACCTCATTTCATTCCCTAGAGTTTGCTGAAGAATAATTTTGTCTGGAACAGAGCATCGAATCTGTTTCGATACTTATTCTTAAAAAAAAAAAAATGATATGAATAGCTAATAAAGCATTCCCATCGTTACCAAATTAGTCCATGCTAGAAAGGAGGACAAGATAAGATAGCCCTGTTGTCAATTACAATTAAACTATATGAGTCGTTTGTTGCCTCAATGGAGTAAATTTCAGAGTTGGACCATTCTATATGTGCACGAAAGAGACAACATGCAAATAGGGAATTTTATGCAAACAATGTTGAGATATCATATCATATCGTCTCATATATAGAACACTTGTGGCTAGATAACAGCAAGGAAGCAATCAAGAGTTACCATTACCATATAGAGATAAAAGAGGCTTCACTTGTTGCAATCAACGTTAGGGTTAGTCGAGCTGGGGACAACAACCTTGCAATTCCTAGAGTTTTCTTTGACTCTCTCAGGTTTGATCCTTACACAAGGTAGATTCTTCTTAAAACATTGGCACAGAGCCCTCCAATCTTTACAGGTCGACTTTGGGCGCACCAAGGTTCACACACCCTTATAGCACTTAGTGCGGCGGAGGCGAGACCATGCCCAGAACAGATGGTATATAGGGAGATGCAAGTTTGGCGACCTCTTGACATGTAAATGACCTCACCAGGTTCTAACTCATGAACATGATGATCAAGAAGAACGGAATTGTAGGAGCTAATCGGGGAGATTTTATAGGATCACTGCTAACCGTTCTAAAAGCTTAAACTGTTATATAAATGTGTGGTTTATTATTTAAATATTCTAACACTCTTATTCACACTTAGTTTGGTCTTTTATTTAATATTAAGTATGGAAATTTAATTGGGGAGACAAATGGGGCCCAAAAAGATTTGAACTTAGCTTCTCCATGGTTTATTATTTAAATATTCTAACACTTCCCTTTACACTTAGTTTGGTCTTTTACCTCGTATTAAGTGTGGAAATTTAACTAGAGAAACAAATGGAACTTGGAAAGATTTGAACTTAGGACTTTTAGCTTTGATATCATGTGAGAATCTTATCATACCACTACCAACTGTTCTAAAAGTTTAAATTATTAGATGAATGCATGATTTCATATTTAAATGTTTTATCACTCCCCCTCACACTTGGTCTGATACCGGTAATAAGTTGTCTTGGGTCTCTCACTCCAAAAGCTAGCTCAAAGAGTGAGACTTTTCCTCACATTTATAAATCGATCACTAGCCACTTCCACAAAGGATATGGGACAATCTCAATAATATTCCCCTCACATATTGAGTTTGGGTGGGAGGTGCAACAACTAATAACTCTCCCATGTGATTCTTTTTTGGTACAGACTTGTTGACAACCTAGGCTTTGATACCATGTGAGATTTTTTAGGACTATTGCAATTATTTTAAAAGCTCAAACCGTTAGATGAATGCATAATATATTATTTAAATATTCTAACAAAACCAAATAAAAATTATCAAACGGATTAATTGTTGTCGAAAGGATGTGTTTCCATAATTTGTAATATATTTAGGTACTTTGTGTTGGCATGTTTGATATATACTCATCCATAGGACATGTGGGGTTCTTTCGTACTTGATCCCCTTTGGTCTAAGCCAAAAGGTCAAGAAAGTATCTAGATACAAACGTTCATATCTTCCATAAAAGGAAAAGGATCATCGATGGAATTGGATCCTTCAGATTCATTGTTGAGGATTGCGAAAAATGATGTTTTACGAATTCAGGAAGCAAATGAAAAGGGGAACTCTTGACTTGATAAGATCTGTAAATAACAGGAAATTTGACATATTCAGTCATAATTTGGGTCTGAATTTGGCGCAGCAAGCTGAATTGGGAGTTGAGATTATAGAAACACCATCGCACTGCCTGTCGGACATGCAGAAGCAAGATGAATCGCCGGAAGAGAACAATAGGCCATGGACCAAGGAGGAGAGGGTTTCAAAAGAATTGTCACAAAAGAGAGATGGTTTACTAGATGAAGAAGAGGGAGAAATCATCGACAAATCGCGTTCTCTTCTATGCTTTCTCGGGCACACAGTAAGATCGTGGGGTTTGTATTTAGATTGCAGAAGTTGGAATCTGCATTGTTTTTGTTTGGGATAAGTATACTAAGAGTCCTAAAAGTAACTTGTTACAAAAGTACAATTGGATCTAAAAACTTTTAAAAAGTGGAAATAAGTTTTAAAACTTGTCAAATTAGCACAATAGAGCCCCTCCGTTTGACTCCATCTAGTTTGATTAATAGAAAATGCTTATGTGGCATTGGCGATGATCATGAGGACCTGATAAAACTTGCCAATGGTTGGCAGCAGTTTGGGCTTGAGCTTAATCTCTTTCATCGGATTAATCACATCCACCGTTTGGGCCCCCCATGAACAATCTCCAACCTCAAATCCACCCAAACAAGCACGGAATCAAATCTCCACCGCCAAGATCAACACATGAAGTAGTTCAAATCGAGACCCTGCATTCGAATTTGTGGAGGCGATGAGCTAAAATAAACCACTTGTGTGAAATGGATTGGAAGGGACATTGGATTTCATCATCTAATATCTGGTTTGTGTTCCTTCGGCAAAGAGAAGTCCTCTGCTGATTAATTCGCGGCATGAGGTAGCAAATTAATTATTAGAAACGAAATATAACGCCAAAGAAAGGTAAGGAATTTTCGAACTCTTTATACACGTTGATTATTCGATTATCACATGAAAATGTATAGACACTGGCAATGTGTCAAACTCTCGGTCTCCTCAAAGTCTTGACTTGAAAATCAGGACCCATCTGAAGACTTGCTCCTTCACAGACTGCTTCCATCAAAGAAAGGAAAAATGAGAGTCTATCCAATCATCGATTGATCGATTATCATACCAAGAATACAGCCCTTACACATAACGAATTGAAGGTCTTCTATAACCTAAGAATGGACAAGCATCAAAGCACGGCATATAACACTTACGACACGATGTGCTAAAACATGTCCGCATCTGCAAATCTATGACTTTTTATGGAAAACACGCATTTCACTGGAGATGGCACAGTCACCATAGGCTTCTCTGAAAATGATTAGGTACAAATTATTACAAGCCTCATTTCACTCCATAGAGTTTGCCAAAGAACAACTTTCATGCAGACAAATCTTGAATTATACGAATTGTTTCTTGCTTCAATGGAGTGAATTCCAGAGTCAAATCATTCCATACATGCATGAAGGAAGCGATGCATAAATAGAGAATTCTGTGCAGACGAATTGCACAAATCTCAGGATATCATATCATCTCATATAGAAAAAAACTTGTGTGGTTAGGTAACGGGAATGGAGGCAATTGAGAGGTTACCATATAGAGATAAAAAATGCTTCACCTGTTGCAATCAATATTAGGGTCCGTCGGGAGGTTAATTGCGTTTCCGCACTCCGAAACGACCTTCTGGGTTAGCTCAGGCTTGAACCCTGCGGAAGGCGCAACCTCCCTGTAGCATCTGCAGAAAACCCTGATCGAGCGGCTGTCATACGACACGATGTTCCCCAAGACGTTCACTTCTGTGCAACACTCTTCGTTTGGCGGAAACGGAGCCGCGCCCGTAGCGTATGGTCCGCAAGGGGTCAAAAAGTGAAGGACTTCCTCACCTTCACACGTGGTCGACCTGGGCCAGTCGCTGGCATACGTCGCCGGGGTCGAACTCGTGAAGATGATGAACAAGAAGAAGAGAACTATGGGAGCATTTTGGCGATCTGACATTGTTTTGCTTCCCATTTTCTCTCTCTCTTTTTTTTTTCTCTTCGGGGGTTTCTGTTGGTTCTGTAATTCGGGTTGAGGGAAAGGGCAATGTTCTACTCCATATATATAGGGGAAGAAATTGCAAAGAAAGTCGAAGCCAACTACAATTGGTGAAAATTTTGGGCAAAAGTCGTGGAGTGAATTGAGAGTTAGAATAGGACAGAAAAAAAAAAAAAAAACTACAACTGGCAAATGGACTACTCGTGGTCGAGAGGATTAGGTAGGAATTGATATTCCTTGCTTGATTCGAGTTCTTTGTTTCCATAACTTGTAGCCCTACTTAGGCAGCTTTTATTCATTTGGATTTCTAACTATAATAAGAATGTATAGGATAAGAGGTGAAAATCTAGGGGATCTTGTTATGTCCTATTAAATTTTTGCTAGTTTTGGGTGGGAGAAGTACACTATTGATGCCATAAGTTGTGTATAGCGCTCACTTTGGTGTCAAAAGTTTTCGTCAGATCACTTAAAGTGCCAAATCGAAGGAAAAACGATCACTTTGGTGCCACCGATGAAAGATTTCGGCCGCCGGCGAAAAATTCCGGCCAAAATAATTACATGGCTTAAAAAAGAAAAAAATCGACAAGGCCTTCAAAGGATATCGTTTTCGGTCCTCCTTAAGAAAACGACGTCGTTTTGCCGTCCTACATGGATGGCCTCACAAAAACAACACCGTTTAACTCATTTGGGGATTTTTCCGACCTAGCTTGCTCGGCCGTCATCGCTCAACCTCCACCGTCGCTCGCTCAGCTGCGAGGGAGCATCGGCCTTAATCGTCGGAGCTTAGGTACTGGAAGACGCAGGCCAGGCACTCGTTGGGGAGATCGGAGATGGAGAGGGAGACATCAATGGCGGGTCACTCTTCGGCGGCCTCCCCGAGCACCGGCTAGATCACGGCCTTCGACTTGGCCGCCGAGTGGCCGTCGTCGGGGTTGGGGTCAGGGTCGGGGTCAAAGCTGCGGCCGCCGAGTGGCCATCGTCAGGGTCGGGGTCGGGGTCGGGGTTGGAGCCGCGGCCGCCGAGCACAGGGGCCGTCAAGGACGGCGATTGGCCGGAGATTTAGGGTTTGAATTAGGGGAGACACCAAACGGTGTCGTTTTGGTGTTAGGATGCTAAAACGACGCCGTTTGAAGGCCTAAGTGATCAAACGGAAACTCCGGTGAGCCACATTAGCGTAAGAAATTAATAAAAAAAAGGCCACGTCAGATTTCCGGCCGATCAGATCGGCTTTGGCACCAAAGTGAGCGTTTTTCAAATTCTTTGGCACTTAAGTGATCCGACGAAAACTTTTGGCACCAAAGTGAGCGCTATACATAACTTGTAGCACCAATAATGTACTTCTCCCGTTTTTGGGTTAACATGAGAATAACAACTTATTATGATCGACAAATTCTTAAAA
This sequence comes from Eucalyptus cloeziana, assembly GCA_014182715.1. NCBI lineage: Eukaryota > Viridiplantae > Streptophyta > Magnoliopsida > Myrtales > Myrtaceae > Eucalyptus > Eucalyptus cloeziana. The sequence continues at coordinate 3,875,857 of CM024643.1, forward strand.
ACTTGTTTTGGGCCATAAATTCTTGAAAAAGTAGACCTTACAATAATTTATAAGTATGTGTTATTTGAATTTTTTTTATGGTAAAAAACAAACTATTATTCTTATAGTTAATTAAAAGCAATCATTTAATCATTTATTATCCTATCATAAGAAAAAAAATTACAACAAAAGCCGAGCCAACGACAAATTGGCAAATGGAGTAATTGTTGTCCAAAGGATTTGGTTACCACTTTCTATGTATAGGAATCGATATTCTTTACTTGTTTCGGGTTCTTTGTTTCCATAATCTATAAATCTCCTTGGGCATCTTTCGATCTTATGAATTTCTAACCATAATAAGATTTTATAGAATAGCAATTAAAATACAAGGATTTGATTATATCCTATTGATGTCAAACTGTAATTATTACATGAAAAATATCCACATAGAAAATTACATAAGCAACATATGTTAGGGGAATAAAATATACTGAATCATTTTCCAAATTAACTCGTGGAGAAACGATGACAAAATTTTATCATTGAATCATCTAATTTAAGCTTGCTCATCACAAACAAGTTCTCTATCTTGGAATTTTGGATGTAGCTATAAGTGATGGATAGTTCTGAAAATTACAATATTGTTGGAAGATCTTTATTTTCCTCTAAAATTTGACAAAAAACATTATTTAAAATCTTAGAAAAAAAATTGGAATGGGTTATTGCCGTTTGATCCCAAGGCTGCCTTCATTTTGCAGAAAAATAAATGATTTAAAAAACATCTTCTTTACAAAACTATCGCTTACATCCACTTACAAAATGAAGGAACGAACAAAAAAAAAATTCTTATTATTTACAAATATATTTAGACATATATTATTGTCAGCAAAGAAATATCTTTTATCAACTAATAATTTCAAGCAATACGAACAACCATTTTTAGGAAAAAATGTCATTTTTAATTATTTATATACCACAAAACAAACAAAGTCCTCAAGGAAAGTCTATGATTGTTTCAAGTTCTTTGTTTCCATAATCTGTAAATCTACTTAGGCATTTTTTGATTGTCCGGATTTCTAACCATAATAAGATTATATAGAATGAGAATTCAAATCATTTCTGTTATGTGGTATAGGAATGGATATTCCTAGCTTGTTTCAGGTTCTTTGTTTCCATAATATGTAAATCTACTTAGGCACTTTTTGATTGTCTGGATTTCTAACCATAATAAGATTATATAGAATGAGAATTAAAATCCAATGATATGATTATATCCTATTAATATCATATTGTATTTATTACATAAAAGATATCCCCATAGAAAAATTACATAAGTAACATAAGTTAGGGGAATAAAATATACAAATTCATTTTCTAAAATAACTCGTGGAGAAACAACGATGAAATTTTATCACCGAATCATCTAATTTAAGCTTGCTCATCACGAACAAGTTGCCTGTCTTGGGTTTTTGGATGTAGCTACTTCTGGAAATTATAGTATTATTGGAAGATCTTTATTTTCCTCTAAAATTTGACAAAAACAATTATTTAAAATCTTAGGAAAAAAAAACTTGGAATGGGTTATCCCCATTTGATCTTAAGGCTCCGTTCATTTTGCAAAAAAAAATAAATAATAATAATTCGAAAAACATTTTCTTAAAAAATTATCATTTACATTTACTAACAAAAATGAACAAACGTTATCATCGGCCGTGGTGGCTCTGCTGGATAAGAGCTGCGCCGCCTTTGAGTTCCCTGGGTATCAAAAAAAAAAAAAAAAGAACAAACGCACGAACGAAATATTTTTTATCATCATTTGCAAATATGTTTAGCATATAGCAATGTCGACAATGAAAATATCTTTAATCAATTATCATTTCAAGTAATACATGCAGTCATTTTCGAGAAAAAAAAAAGTCTTTTTATTTATTCATATACCACAAAACAAACAAACTCCTAAGGAAAAGTCTATGTATATGTACGATATATTGAAAGCGTGAAAAAACTCAACTTTTGTCTTCTGAATTTGTGGGCTTCGTTGGGGATACGTGCGCAGTCGATGCTCGGAGCTCCACGCCTTTCTTGTCTCGTGCGTCTCCAAGTTATGCGCTTCACTGATTCCTTCCCTGTCTCCTTGATTGGCCAGTCGCCACGCGCATAGATTGGCACAACCATCGTCGTCGAGTCGGACCTTCTTGGTTTTCCGCAGGCGGGAGCAGCAGCTCGCGCAGGGAACTGCAATGACGAGCTCAGCCTCAGAAAGGTCACCGGGAAGACGCGAGAAGAGGGTGGTGGTGATCGGCGGCGGCGTCGGTGGTTCCCTCGTCGCCAACTCCCTCCAGTCCTTCGCCGACGTCGTTCTCATCGATCCGTAAGCCTCATTTGTCTTTGTAAAAGGTCTCGTTTTTAATCATCTGTCGGAGCTGAATTCGTGCAAATGAATCGAATTCCTTTGTTTTTTTCACTTGGGTCTCTTGTTTTATGCTTTTGTTGGCTTAATTGCCAGAAAGTCGCATTTTTGTGGGTAAAGATGCAATCTTTCTACGTGTCCTGTAGCACGGGGCATTCACTTCGCAGCTCTCGAGCGATGTCATTGGTTGAGTTATTGGTGATCTAGAGATGTAAAAAGTTACGATAACTTGTAGCGCAAGCTAATGTGGGTCAAAAGCCGAGTTCGTGTCTCCACGCTTTTGTTTTCATGGTAGATGATTGTATATGTATGATATCATGTGTTAAATTATGACTCGAGTTTGAGCGTTTGCAAAAATGCAATTCGCTGAATTTTTTGAAGATTTACAAAAGAAGAAATATAAAATAAATTGAAGCAAAGTTTTCTTCAATTGCTGCGGAATCCGAATCGTGAAGGTGAAGTTCCTCCGCACGTAATATTGGAAATATGGCAGTGGGGCCCAGAGTCAACGTAAAGGACTCCTCTGCAGCTTTGTCGTGAAGCTCCGAATCCTTCTTTGGCGTGAAGTTCCTCTGCGTGAAGATTAAAAGGTGGTGGGCCCAAAGTCAAAAGTTTGACTTTGGGCGCACACACGTATATATACCAACAGGATTCACTTTCTTCTTTTGCGTGCGTTCGTGGGATGGCCGAAACTGAAACCCTACGTAATTCACAAGAGCCGCGAGAGAGAAAACCCTACTTAGAAGCCGCACGTCTGTTGAGCTAGATTCCACGATAAGATTTGATATGCGATTTTGTACGTACGTGAACCAGGTGTATGTAGAGCGTTGCATTTGAGCTTGAACGCGCGGTAATTTTCTGTCGTGAGTTTATACCCAAAGTGAGTTGTTTATTTATAAACACTTTGGGTTTAGGGTTAAATCTAGGTGTGGGAAACACTTGAGCATTTGAGTGATTGTAAACTCTGATACTCTTATTATAGTGGATTATTTGCTGCTAGCTCTCCCCGTGGATGTAGGTACCGATACTCGGACCGAATCATGTAAACTTTTGGTGTTCTTATTTTTCTCATTAATTTCTCCGGTGATTTCGCGTTGACGTAAATTATAAGATCATGTCGTTTCTACGTATTCTATCCCATCAATTGGTATCAAAGATTGGGGTTGGATTTCTTGATTGTGATTTGGAGCTTTTGCTTGTTTGATTATTATCTGGAAATTCTGTTACTGCAATTATGTAATCTAAAATTGAGAAGTTTGATAGGAATAACAACTTTGTGTTATGGAGCACCAAGATGCGAGCATTATTGACAACACAAGATTTGGCCAAGGCACTGGATGGTGAAGATGAGTTGCTTATTATCATGAAAGCCTCAAAGAGGGTAGAGCTAATGGAAAAAGCAAAGAGTATAATCTTGTTAAATTTGACGGATGGGGTCTTAATAGAGGTTGGTGAGGAGAAGGATGCCGCAGCATTATGGGCAAAACTTCAAGCACTCTATGTGAAGAAAGGTTTGAACAATCGCTTGTACATGTTGAAGAAGATGTTTCAATTTAGATATACTGAAGGTATGTCTATCAAAACCCACCTAGATGAATTTAATAAACTCATGTTGGATCTGAAGAACGTCGGTAAGATACTTGATGATGAAGAACAAGGCATGATGTTGTTAGCCTCTTTATCAGAGTCATGGGAGCATTTTACTGATTCATTGTTGCAGGGGCGTACTACAATTACCTCAGAAGAGGTAAAGTCCGCCTTATTCTCTAAGGAGTGACAGAGAAAGTTGCGAGATGACGGTTCGGCGCAAGGAGCAACGCAAGCATTGACGATTCGAGGTAGAGAACAACATCGAGAGCCTAGTAGCAGTAGAGGTAAAAACATAACAAAATCACGCCATAGAAAGTCCAAGGGACGCATGAAGTGCTTTGAATATCACGAGGAGAGGCACATCAAGAGAGATTGTCCAAAGCGGATAAATAAAGTTGATAAGCAGAATGCCACAAGCAGTGTGGCAAACGTTGCTGAGGGGAGCACTAGTGATGCAGAAGCTGTCTTATGTGTGACTGCTACTTCGTGAGGAGACAAATGGGTGCTAGATTCGGGGTGTTCTTATCACATGACGCCTAATAAGAACTAGTTTACTACTTACCAGACTGCAGATGGTGGTAGGGTTTTTTTTGGGGAATAATGTAGTCTGTAAGGCTGTGGGGATAGGGACAATTCAAATTGGATGCACGATGAGGTGGTGTGCACAATGACAAATGCGAGGCATGTACCGGAGCTCAAGAAAAACCTTATTTCTCTGGGAACACTCGATGACATCGAGTGTAGGTACATCACTGAAGGTGGAGTACTGAAGATCTCTCGAGGTGCCATGACAATGATGAAGGGGAAGAAAGTGAATACTCTCTATCATCTACTGGGAGAGACCATGACCGGAACCACTACAGTTTCATCAGGTAAGTCAGATTCTGACTTGACTCAATTATGACATATACGTTTAGGGCACATGAGTGAGGTAGGTATGACGATGCTGAGTGAAAAAGGGTTATTGAAGGGTCAGAAAATAGGGAAGCTGGACTTATGTGAGCACTGTATCTATGAGAAGCATCACCGAGTTAAGTTTATTATAGCTATTCATTCGACCAAACGACCAGTTGAATATATTCATTCAGACATTTGGGGCCTATTTTCGGTTCCTTCGAAATGAGGTACCCGATATATGCTGACATTTATTGATGATTATTCGAGGAAGGTATGTGTTTACTTTCTGAAGCACAAATATGATGTGTTTGATTGGTTCAAGAAATTTAAGGCATTGATTGAGAAGTAGTCAAATAAACAGATCAAGTGCCTGAGAATCGATAATGGCATGGAGTTCTGAGGTAAAGATTTTACCGAGTTCTGCGAGAAAGAAGGTATTATGAGACAACGCACAGTACCTGGGACACCACAACAGAATGGCGTGGCAGAAGGGAAGAACGAAATTTTGCTTGAGAGAGCTCGAAGCATGCTTTCGCATGCAGGACTTGACAAGGAATTTTGGGCCGAAGCAATAAACATGGCATGTTACCTGGTTAATCGATCTCCATCATCTGCTATCGAGTGGAAGACTCTTGAGGAAGTGTGGTCGGAGAAACCTGTTGATTATTCCAGATTATGTATATTCGGATGTCCTGCATATGCTCATGCGAGTGATGGTAAGCTTGAGCTGAGGGCGAAGAAGTGCATATTTCTGGGTTATACACATGGGGTGAAAGGCTACCGGCTGTAGTGCACTGATCCCTGATCACCCGATTTTCTAATCAGCAGAGATGTGATCTTCGACGAGACTGCAATGCTTCAAAAGAGGAGCTCTGTGACACAACCAGCAGAAAAGATAGATCATGGTGTCATTAGTGAGGTGAAGCTTCAGGTGGAGACTCCGGAGACCTCGAAGGTAACCGAAGTTGAGACTGCGCTGAGGCCGAAGTTCCTTAAGTTGGTGATAGTGAACAACTAGAAAAGCCACGGCAGACTATAGCCGCAGATAGACAGAGAATGCAAATTAAATCACCGGTACGTTATGGTTATACATATATTGTTTGTGCATAGATTGTAGGTGATAAGGTGGAGACAAATGAGCCTTCGTCTTACTCTGAGGCGATGGCTAGTTCGGAGTCATCGCAGTAGCTAGGGGTTATGAGTGAAGAGATGGACTCACTCCATCAAAATCAGACATGGGAGTTGGTCAAAGTACCCAAGAGCCAAACGATTATAGGAAGTAAATGGGTCTTTAAACGGAAAGAGGGCATTCCCGGTGTTGAGGCAGCGAGGTATAAGGCGAGACTTGTGGCGAAAGGATATACATAGCGTGAGGACATTGACTATAACGAGGTGTTCCTCCTGTGGTAAACACATTTCTATTCGTGTTTTACTTGCTTTAGTTGCTTCACAGGATCTCGAGTTAGAGCAATTAGATGTGAAAACTGTGTTTCTTCACGATGAGTTGGAGGAGCAGATTTACATGAGGCAACCAGAGGGATTTGTTATTCCGGGTAAGGAAAATCATGTTTGCTTGTTAAAGAAGTCTTTATATAGGCTAAAACAATCTCATAGGCAGTGGTATAAACGTTTTGATACTTTTATAGCTAGTCAAGACGATTCAAAAAGTCAGATGGATAGTTGCGTTTACTATAGGAGATTGAAGAATGGTTCTTTGATTTATCTACTCTTATATGTTGATGATATGCTAATAGCAGTTAATAATATGTTTGATATTGATGTGCTAAAAAAGCAGTTAAATGCTGAATTTGAGATGAAAGATTTAGGTGCTGCAAAGAAAATTTTGGGTATGGAGATTTTGCGTGACAGGACTACAGGAGTTTTACGTCTATCTCAAAAAAAATATATTGAGAAGATCATGGCACGTTTTAATATGCAGTCGGCAAAATCTGCAAGTACACCTTTAGCAAAGCACTTTAAACTTTCAGATAAATTATCACCGCAGGCTGAGGAGAAGGAGGAGCATATGTCTCGTGTTCCTTATTCTAATGTCGTGGGTAGTATTATGTATGCTATGGTGTGCACTAGGCCTGATATTTCACAAGCTGTGAGCGTGGTTAGTCGTTACATGAAGCATCCTGGTAAAGTACATTGGGAAGCTGTGAAGTGGATCTTCAGATATTTGAAGGGGACAACAGACGTGGGTATAGTATACCAGAGGGACAATAATGACAGTGAGACCATTGGTTTTGTGGATTCGGATCACACCGGTGACTTTGATGATTGCAGGTCTTTAGCAGGGTACGTGTTTACGCTAGCAAGTGGTGCAGTTAGTTGGAAAGCATACTTACAGGATCACATTGCCTTGTCTTCGACTGAGGCAGAGTACATGGCATTAACCTTTGTAGCGAAGGAGGCGATATGGTTGCAAAGTTTGCTCCTGGACTTTGGGTTAAAATAGAAAAGTGTGGATATACATTGTGATAACCAAGGTGCGATATATTTGGCGTATAATCCAGTTTATCACGAGCGAACGAAGAATATCAACATTAGGTACCACTTCATCCGAGATGTCTTAGCTAAGGGTATTGTTACTGTTAAAAAAATTACTATAGCAAATAACCCAGTAGACATGATGCCTAAGTCTGTTCCTTTGGCGAAGCTCAAGCGCTGCTTGAGCTCTATTGGCGTTTGTGAATAGTGAGCATCCGTCGGGGCGTTGGGAAAGCAGTATGGATGAGCACTATAACTTAGCTTGAAACATCGAGTCAAAGTGGAGAATTGTTAAATTATGACTCGAGTTTGAGCGTTTGCAAAAATGCAATTCGTTGAATTTTTTGAAGATTTACAAAAGAAGAAATATAAAATAAATTGAAGCAAAGTTTTCTTCAATTGCTGCGGAGTCCGAATCGTGAAGGTGAAGTTCCTCCGCACGTAATATTGGAAATATGGCAGTGGGGCCCAGAGTCAACGTAAAGGACTCCTCTGCAGCTTTGTCGTGAAGCTCCGAATCCTTCTTTGGCGTGAAGTTCCTCTGCGTGAAGATTAAAAGGTGGTGGGCCCAAAGTCAAAAGTTTGACCTTGGGCACACACACGTATATATACGAATAGGATTCACTTTCTTCTTTTGCGTGCGTTCGTGGGACGGCCGAAATCGAAACCCTACGTAATTCACAGGAGTCGCGAGAGAAAAACCCTACCTAGAAGCTGCACGTCCGCCGAGCCAGATTCCGCGAGAAGCTTTGATACGCGATTTCGTACGTACGCGAACCAGGTTTACGTAGAGCGTTGAGCTTGAACGCGCAGTAATTTTCTGCCATGAGTTTATACCAAGTAAGTTGTTTATTTATAAATACTTTAGGTTTGTGTTAAATTTAGGTGTGGGAAACACTTGAGCATTTGAGCGATTGTAAACTCTGATACTCTGATTATAGTGGATTATTTGCTACTAGCTCTCCCCGTGGACATAGGTACCGATACTCGAATCGAACCATGTAAATTTCTGGTGTCCTTATTTTTTTCGTTAATTTCTTCGATGATTTTGCGTTAACGTAAATTGCAAAATCCTGTCGATTCCGCGTATTCTATCCCAACACCATTTACTCCTTTTAAAACTAAATTTGTTTGTGGGGTAATCCTTTTAAGGTGTATTGTTGTGGAATTTGTTATTGCCGCATTTGAATTATATAGTTACTTCTGCCGTTCTGCATTAGATGCGTTAGCAGATAGATGGTTATACAGAAATTAGAGAAGTGAATGCTCTACTGTACTTTACTCTGCACTGGAATTGTCTCTTCTGGAGTTGTCGCCTCTTTGAAAACTTCGCAGTGCAGAGCAAGTTCAGAGAGATAGTTTTCGACTGAACCAATGTGCATATCAGAGGTTCAGTCTTCTGTTTTCATTCTCCTTTCACATTGTGCAATTTGTTTCTGACGATAAGTTACTCGAATGTGGCTAGGAAGGAGTATTTTGAGATCCCTCGGGCAAGCTTGAGGGCGATGGTCGAGCCATCTTTTGCCGAAAGATCAGTTATTGACCATGGAGCTTACTTCACGAGTGGCCAGATTGTCTGCTCAGCTGCTGTGGACATTAGAGATGGTGAAGTGTTGACTGCCGATGGCTCCAGGTTCCCATTTGACTATCTTGTCATTGCCATGGGGCACAGAGATTTAGTTCCCAGATCTAGAAGCGAACGGCTTATACAATACAAAGCAGGTGAGCATAAAAAAGTCCGAAAGTGGAAAGCTCAATGATTTGCCCATCAAAGAGACTTAATCTTTCCAATTCTGGTCATAACAGACAATCCCCAGTGTCAGAGGCTCATTTGCTGAATGTTTTAGTTAATTGCATTGGAAAAATGTAAGAAACATAGCTATCTGTCTTAAACAGTTGGCAGTGGTCGAATGATGGTTGTCTTATCTGAGCCATTTGCTGAAGTAACTTATCTTTTTCTTACATTCCAGAATGTGATAAGATAAAGTCTGCTAATTCCATCTTGATCGTCGGGGGTGGCCCTACTGGCGTGGAACTTGCTGGTGAAATCAATGTTGACTTTCCAGATAAGAAGGTGACGTTGGTGCATCGAGGGTCTAGGTTGCTTGAATTTATTGGTCCGAAGGCCTCCCAAAAGACGTTTGGCTGGTTGATATCAAGGAGGGTAGAAGTGATCCTGGAACAATCTGTTGATTTAACCAATGTATCAAATGGCACCTATCAAACATCTGCGGGAGAAACTCTCAAAGCCGATTGCCATTTTTTGTGCACAGGGAAGCCAATTGGTTCCTCATGGCTTAGGGAGACTATACTAAAGGATAGCTTGGATAATCGTGGAAGATTGATGGTTGATGAGCAATTAAGGTTTAGAGGTCACAACAATGTCTTTGCCATAGGAGACATCACAGACATTCCGGTAAGATTGGCCAACTATATCATGGTCTAGTTTGTTCCACTTAGTCCTCCTTTGTCCCTGTTGTTTGATCTACTGTAACATTCATTTTGTCCTACGTTGTCTCTAGACATGAGCTTTTCATGGTTTTCTGAGGCTTGAATTACCATGAATCACCCTTTAATAGTTTTGTTCTAACTTCAGGAAGTAAAGCAAGGTTATTTGGCTCAACAACATGCAGAAGTTACCGTCAAGAACTTGAAGCTTTTGATGACTGGAGGGATAGAAAGCAAGATGGCTACTTACAAGCCTGGTTCTGCAATCGCTCTTGTTTCGCTCGGCGAGAAAGAGGCCGTGGCACAGTTTCCCCTGATAATAGTGATTGGATGTGTCCCTGGCATGATAAAATCTGGGGATCCGTTCGTGGGGAAGACGAGGAAACAACTCGGCTTGAACCCATAGTCGTTTCCATAGAGTCGGACGACTACATGTATGTTGATGTTCGAAGTCAATACTGTTTAATTGACCTGGATATCAGATGTAAAGTCTCCTGATCAGCTTCAGGAGCAATCTCGTCTCTAAGAAACAGGTTGATTCATATTGATTATTGAAATGTTCTCGATTCTGTTGTACTCAGTCCGCCGTCTTCTCGTCCTTTTGTAGTTTTACGGTGCTACCTCACCTTAATCTCGCCTTCGTCCCAATTGGGAATGACCAACTTTACAAGCAAATAGGCTTGCTTGAATGAGCTGAAGTTCTCTCGTTGAAAGGTTGATTTGGCCTTGGGCACATAGGCCTCGTTTGGTTCAGTATTTCTGATGGGCTTTAAGACCCCAAAGCCCATTGCCCCAAAGCCTATTGGGAAAAATATTAGGTATTTGGTTGAGCATTCTGAGGTCTCATTTGCCTCGCCTTTGATATGCTCTTTCTTTCCAATATTGCCTTCATTGATAATTGTGTTTTCCTCTTTTGCCCTCAAAAAACATTGTTCATCATCTTCTTCCTTGGATTTGGCCTTGTTGCTCCACCACGAAGCTCAGCCGGTGGGTGGTGTTTAGCCGCAAGTGGCTAGATTTGGTCACTAGGGGGCCTCGCTTGAGGTCGTGCGACCTTAGGCGAGGTGGCTTGAGGTCGGCCAAGTGCCACCGCCTGAGGTCAAGCGACCTAGGCAACATGACCTCGAGCGGCATCGCCGGAGGCCACGCGACCTCAGGTGTCGCCTCGCCCTAAGTGGTCTTGGGTCTTTCACCCCAAAAGTTAGCTCAAAGAGTGAGGCTTTATCTTACATTTATAAATTGATCACCGGCCCCTTCCACAAATGATATGGGACAACCTTAATAATATTCCCCTCACATATTGAGTTTGGGTCGGAAGCGCAACAACTAATAACTCTCCCATGTGATTCTTTTTTATTATAAACTTGTTGGCAATCTGAGCTTTGATATCATGTGAGATTTTTTAGGATTACTGCAATTATTTTAAAAGCTCAAACTATTAGATGAATGCATAATTTATTATTTAAATATTCTAACAGAGCCAAATAAAAATTATCAAACGGATTAATTGTTGTTGAGAGGATGTGTTTCCATAATTTGTAATATATTTAGGTACGTTGCGTTGGCATGTTTGATATACTCATCCATAGGACATGGGGGGTTCTTTTGTACTTGATCCCCTTTGGTCTGAGCCAAAAGGTCGAGAAAGTATCTAGATACAAACACCCATATCTTCCATAAAAGGAAAAGGACCATCGATAGGATTGGATCCTTCATATTCATTGTTGAGGATTGCGAAAAATTATGTTTTACGAATTTAGGAAGCAAATGAAAAGGGGAACTCTTGACTTGATAAGATCCGTAAATAACAAGAAATTTGACATATTCAGTCATAATTTGGGTCTGAATTTGGCAAAGCAAGCCGAATTGGGAGTTGAGATTATAGAAATACCATTGCATTGCCTGTCGGACATGCAGAAGAAAGATGAATTGCCGGAAGAGAACGGTAGGCCATGGAACAAGGAGGAGAGGGTTTCAAAAGAATTGTCAAAAAAGAGAGATGGTTTACTAGACGAAGAAGAGGGAGAAATCATCGACAAATCGTGTTCTCTTCTATCCTTTCTCGGGCACACAGTAAGATTGTGGGGTTTGTATTTAGATTGTAGAAGTTGGAATGTGCATTGTTTTTGTTTGGGATAAGTGTACTAAGAGTCCTAAAAGTAACTTGTTACAAAAGTACAATTAGATCTAAAAACTTCCAAAAAGTGGAAATAAGTTTTAAAACTTGTCAAATTAGCACAATAGAGTCCCTCCGTTTGACTCCATCTAGTTTGATTAATAGAAAATGTTATGTGGCATTGGCGAGGATCGTGAGGACCTGATAAAACTTGCCAATGGTTGGCAGCAGTTTGAGCTTGAGCTTAATCTCTTTCATCGGATTAATCACATCCACCGTTTGGGCCCCCATGAACAATCTCCGACCTCAAATCCACCCAAACAAGCACGGAATCAAATCTCCACCGCCAAGATCAACACATGAAGTAGTTCAAATCGAGACCCTGCATTCGAATTTGTGGAGGCGATGAGCTAAAATAAACCACTTGTATGAAATGGATTGGAGGGGACATTGGATATCATCATCTAATATCTGGTTTGTGTTCCTTCGGCAAAGAGAAGTCCTCTGCTGATTAAATTCGCGGCATGAGGTAGCAAATTAATTATTAGAAACGAAATATAACGCCAAAGAAAGGTAAGGAGTTTTCGAACTCTTTATACATGTTGATTATTCGTTTATTACATGAAAATGTATAGACACTGGCAATGTGCCAAACTCTGCGGTCTCCTCAAAGTCTTGACTTGAAAATATGGACACATCTGAAGACTTGCTCCTTCACAGACTGCTTCCATCAAAGAAAGGAAAATGAGAGTCTATCCAAGCATCAATTGATCGATTATCATACCAAGAATACAGCCCTTACACATAACGAATTGAAGGTCTTCTATAACCTAAGAATGGACAAGCATCCAAGCACGGCATATAACACTTACGACACGATGTGCTAAAACATGTCCGAATCCGAATCTGCAAATATATGACTTTTTATGAAAAACACGCATTTCACTTCACCATACATAGGCTTCTCTGAAAATGATTAGGTACATATAATTACAAGCCTCATTTCACTCCCTAGGGTTTGCCAAAGAACAACTTTCATGCAGACAAATCTTGAATTATACGAATTGTTTCTTGCTTCAATGGAGTGAATTCCGGAGTCAAATAATTCCATACATGCACGAAGGAAGCGATGCATAAATAGGGAATTTTGTGCAGACGGATCTCAAGATATCATATTGTCTCATATAGAAAAAATTTGTGTGATTAGGTAACAGGAATGGAGGCAATTGAAAGGTTACCATATAGAGATAAAAAAAAATGCTTCACCTGTTGCAATCAATATTAGGGTCCAGCGGGAGGTTGATTACTTGTCCGCACTCGGAAACGACCTTCTGAGTTAGCTCAGGCTTGAACCCTGCGGAAGGCGCAACGTCCTTGTAGCATGTGCAGATAATTCTATACGCGCCGACGAGATACGACACGATGTTCCCCAAGGAGTTCACGGATGTGCAACACTCTTCGTTTGGCGGAAACGGAGCGGCGCCCCTAGCGTATGGTCCGCAAGGGGTCAAAAATTGAAGGACTTCATCACACGTGGTCGACGTGGGCCCGTCGCTGGCATACGTCGCCGGGGTCGAACTCGTGAAGATGATGAACAAGAAGAAGAGAACTTTGGTAGCATTTTGGCGATCTGACATTGTTTTGCTTCTCATTCTCTCTCTCTCTCTCTCTCTCTCTCTCTCTCTTTTTCTCTTCGGGGGTTTCTGTTGGTTCTGTAATTCGGGTTGAGGGAAAGGGCAATGTTCTGCTCCATATATATAGGGGAAGAAATTGCAAAGAAAGCCGAGGCCGACTACAATTGGTGAAAATTTTGGGCAAAAGTGACAGAGTGAATTGAGAGTTATAATAGGTAAGAAAAAAAGAAAAAAACTACAATTGGCAAATGGACTACTCGTGGTCGAGAGGGTTAGGTAGGAATCGATATTCCTTGCTTGATTCGAGTTCTTTGTTTCCATAACTTGTAGACCTACTTAGGCAGCTTTTAATCATTTGGATTTCTAACTATAATAAGAAAGTATAGGATAAGAGGTGAAAATCTAGGGATCTTGTTATGTCCTATCAAATTTTTGCTAGCATAATAGTTTTTGGGTTATCGTGAGAATAACAACTTATTATGATCGATAAATTCTTAAAAACTTGTTTTGGGCCATAAATTCTTGAAAAAGTAGACCTCACAATAATTTATAAGTATGTGTTATTGAATTTTTTTTATGGTAAAAAACGGACTATTATTCTTATAGTTAATTAAAAGCAATCATTTAATCATTTATTATCCTATCATAAGAAAAAAAAATTACAACAAAAGCCGAGCCAACGACAAATTGGCAAATGGAGTAATTGTTGTCCAAAGGATTTGGTTACCACTTTCTATGGTATAGGAATCGATATTCTTTACTTGTTTCGGGTTCTTTGTTTCCATAATCTATAAATCTCCTTGGGTATCTTTCGATCGTCTGAATTTCTAACCATAATAAGATTGTATAGAATAGCAATTAAAATACAAGCATATGATTATATCCTATTGATGTCAAACTGTATTTATTACATGAAAAATATCCACATCGAAGATTACATAAGCAACATATGTTAGGGGAATAAAATGTACTGAATCATTTTCCAAATTAACTCGTGGAGAAACGATGACAAAATTTTATCATTGAATCATCTATTTTAAGCTTGCTCATCACAAACAAGTTGTCTATCTTGGAATTTTGGATGTAGCTATAAGTGATGGATAGTTCTAAAAATTACAATATTGTTGGAAGATCTTTATTTTCCTCTAAAATTTGACAAAAAACATTATTTAAAATCTTAGAAAAAAAAAATTGGAATGGGTTATTGCCGTTTGATCCCAAGGCTGCCTTCATTTTGCAGAAAAATAAATGATTTAAAAAACATCTTCTTACAAAACTATCGCTTACATCCACTTACAAAACGAAGGAACGAACAAAATTTTTTTTCTTATTATTTACAAATATATTTAGACATATATTATTGTCAGCAAAGAAAATATCTTTTATCAACTAATAATTTGAAGCAATACAAACAACCATTTTTAGGAAAAAAATATCTTTTTTAATTATTTATATACCACAAAACAAACAAAGTCCTAAGGGAAAGTCTATGTATATGAATCATGTATATATATATACACACACATTCTGTTCTGTGGTATAGGAATGGATGTTCCTGGCTTGTTTCAAGTTCTTTGTTTTCATAATCTGTAAATCTACTTAGGCATTTTTTTATCATCTGGATTCCTAACCATAATAAGATTATATAAAATGAGAATTGAAATCTTTTCTGTTCTATGGTCTAGGACTGGATATTCCTGACTTGTTTCAGGTTTTTTATTTCCATAATCTGTAAATCTACTTAGGCATTTTTTGATCGTCTGGATTTCTAACCATAATAAGAATATATAGAATGAGAATTAAAATCCAATGATATGATTATATCCTATTAATATCATATTGTATTTATTACATAAAAAATATCCCCATAGAAAATTACATAAGCAACGTAAATTAGGGAATAAAATGTACAAATTCATTTTCTAAAATAACTCGTGGAGAAACAACGATGAAATTTTATCACCGAATCATCTAATTTAAGCTTGCTCATCACAAACAAGTTGCCTGTCTTGGGTTTTTGGATGTAGCTATAAGTGGAGGATACTTCCGGAAATTATAGTATTATTGGAAGATCTTTATTTTCCTCTAAATTTTGACAAAAACAATTATTTAAAATCTTAGGAAAAAAAAACTTGGAATGGGTTATTCCCATTTGATCTTAAGGCGCTGCTCATTTTGCAAAAAGAAAAAAAAATGATTTGAAAAATATTTCCTTAAAAAATTATCATTTACATCTACTTACAAAAATGAATAAACGCACAAATGAAATATTTTTTATTATTATTTACAAATATGTTTAGCATATATCGTTGTCCACAATGAAAATATCTTTCATTAATTATCATTTCAAGTAATACAAGCAATCATTTTCGAGAAAAAAAAAAGTCTTTTTATTTATTCGTGTAGCACAAAACAAACAAAGTCCTGAGGAAAAGTCTATGTATATGTACGATATATTGAAAGCGTGAAAAAACTCAACTTTTGTCTTCTGAATTTGTGGGCTTCGTTGAGGAAAAAAAAGTCTTTTTATTTATTCATTTTGCAAAAAAAATAAATGATTTGAAAAATATTTTTAAAAAAAATTATCGTTTACATCTACTTACAAAAATGAACAAACGCACGAACAAAATAATTTTTATTATTATTTATAAATATGTTTAGAATATATTGTTGTCAACAATGAAAATATTTTTTATTATTATTTACAAATATGTTTAGCATATATCGTTATCGACAATGAAAATATCTTTCATTGACTATCATTTCAAGTAATATAAATAATTATTTTCGGGAAAAAAGAAAGTCTTTTTAATTATTCATATACCACAAGACAAATAAAGTCCTGAGGAAAAGTCTATGTATATGTACAATACATTGAAAGCATGAAAAATCTGAACTTCTGTCTTCTGAATCTGTGGGCTTCGTTGGGGATAAGTGCGCAGTCGATGCTCGGAGTCTCCACGCCTTTCTTGTCTCGTGCGTCTCCAAGTTTTGCGCTTCACCGATTCCTTCCCTGTCTCCTTGATCGGCCAGTCGCCACGCGCATAGATTGGCACAACCATCGTCGTCGAGTCGGGCCTTCTTGGTTTTCCGCAGGCGGGAGCAGCAGCTCGCGCAGGGAACTGCAATGACGAGCTCAGCCTCAGAAGGGTCGCCGGGAAGACGCGAGAAGAGGGTGGTGGTGATCGGCGGCGGCGTCGGTGGTTCCCTCGTCGCCAAATCCCTCCAGTCCTTCGCCGACGTCGTTCTCATCGATCCGTAAGCCTCATTTGTCTTTGTAAAAGGTCTCGTTTTTAATCATCTGTCGGAGCTGAATTCGCGCAAATGGATCGAATTCCTTTGTTTTTTTCACTTGGGTCTCTTTTGTTTTATGCTTTTGTTGGCTTAATTGCCAGAAAGTCGCATTTTTGTGGGTAAAGATGCAATCTTTCTACGTGTCCTGTAGCACGGGGCATTCACTTCGCAGCTCTCGAGCGATGTCATTGGCTGAGTTATTGGTGATCTAGAGATGTAAAAAGTTACGATAACTTGTAGCGCAAGCTAATGTGGGTCAAAAGCCGAGTCCGCGTCTCCACGCTTTTGTTTTCATGGTAGATGATTGTATATGTATGGTACTATGTACTCCTTTTAAGATTAAATCTGTTTGTGGGGGTAATCCTTTTGAGGTGTATTGTTGTGGAATTTGTTGTTGCCGCATTTGAATTATGTAGTTACTTCTGCCGTTCTGCATTAGATGCGGTAGCAGATAGATGGTTATACAGAAATTAGAGAAGTGAATGCTCTAATGTACTTTACTCTGCACTGGAATTGTCTGTTCTGGAGTTGTTGCCTCTTTGAAAACTTCGCAGTGCAGAGCAAGTTCAGAGAGATAGTTTTCAACTGAACCAATGTGCATCTCAGAGGTTAAAGTCTTCTGTTTTCATTCTCCTTTCACATTGTGCAATTTGTTTCTGACAATAAGTTACTCGAATGTGGCTAGGAAGGAGTATTTTGAGATCCCTTGGGCAAGCTTGAGGGCGATGGTCGAGCCATCTTTTGCCGAAAGATCAGTTATTGACCATGGAGCTTACTTCACGAGTGGCCAGATTGTCTGCTCTGCTGCTGTGGACATTAGAGATGGTGAAGTGTTGACTGCCGATGGCTCCAGGTTCCCATTTGACTATCTTGTCATTGCCACGGGGCACAGAGATTTAGTTCCCAGATCTAGAAGCGAACGGCTTATACAATACAAAGCAGGTGAGCATAAAAAAGTCCGAAAGTGGGAAGCTCAATGATTTGCCCATCAAAGAGACTTAATCTTTCCAATTCTGGTCATAACAGACAATCCCCAGTGTCAGAGGCTCGTTTGCTGAATGTTTTAGTTAATTGCATTGGAAAAATGTAAGAAACATAGCTGGTGTCTGCCTTAAACAATTGGCAGTGGTCGAATGATGGTTGTCTTATCTGAGCCATTTGCTGAAGTAACTTATCTTTTTCTTACATTCCAGAATATGATAAGATAAAGTCTGCTAATTCCATCTTGATCGTCGGGGGTGGCCCTACTGGCGTGGAACTAGCTGGTGAAATCAGTGTTGACTTTCCAGATAAGAAGGTGACGTTGGTGCATCGAGTGTCTAGGTTGCTTGAATTTATTGGTCCGAAGGCCTCCCAAAAGACGTTGGACTGGTTGACATCAAGGAGGGTAGAAGTGATCCTGGGACAATCTGTTGATTTAACCAATGTATCAGATGGCACCTATCAAACATCTGCGGGAGAAACCCTCAAAGCCGATTGCCATTTTTTGTGCACAGGGAAGCCAATTGGTTCCTCATGGCTTAGGGAGACTATACTAAAGGATAGCTTGGATCATCGTGGAAGATTGATGGTTGATGAGCAATTAAGGGTTAGAGGTCACAGCAATGTCTTTGCCATAGGAGACATCACAGACATTCCGGTAAGATTGGCCAACTATATCATGGTCTAGTTTGATCCACTTAGTCCTCCTTTGTCCCTGTTGTTTGATCTACTGTAACATTCATTTTGTCCTACGTTGTCTCTAGACATGAGCTTTGCATGGTTTTCTGAGGCTTGAATTACCATGAATCACCCTTTAATAGTTTTGTTCTAACTTCAGGAAATAAAGCAAGGTTATTTGGCTCAACGACATGCAGAAGTTACCGTCAAGAACTTGAAGCTTTTGATGACTGGAGGGAGAGAAAGCAAGATGGCTACTTACAAGCCTGGTTCAGCAATCGCTCTTGTTTCACTCGGCAGGAAAGAGGCCGTGGCGCAGTTTCCCCTGATAACAGTGATTGGATATGTCCCTGGCATGATAAAATCTGGGGATCTGTTCGTGGGGAAGACGAGGAAACAACTCGGCTTGAACCCATAGTCCTTTTTATAGAGTCGGACGACTACATGTATGTTGATGTTCGAAGTCAATACTGTTTTATTGACCTGGATATCAGATGTAAAGTCTCCTGATCAGCTTCAGGAGCAATCTCGACTCTAAGAAACAGGTTGATTTATATTGATTATTGAAATGTTCTCGATTCCGTTGTTTTCAGTCCGCCGTCTTCTCTTCTTTTTGTAGTTTTACGGTGCTACCTGACCTTGATCTTGCCTCCGTCCCAATTGGGAATGACCAACTTTACAAGCAAATAGGCTTGCATGAATAAGCCGAAGTTCTCTCGTTGAAAGTTTGATTTGGCCTTAGGCACATACTCATTGCTTTAAAAGAAGGAACAGAGTATAAGAATGATCGCGGTTCGGACCGGTTGCCCGTCTCCAAGAAGAGGCGACAGTCCTTGCAGACTGAGGCGAGGGCCACTGCATCATAGGCTCGATGAAGTTGGACTCAATTTTGTAAACCGAGCAAGTTAGAGGAGCCGGAGGACTAATTGCGAAAACGATATGAGGCGAAATTGACAGCATGTAAGAAAATCCTCATATCAATCTTATGGATTTCTACCGAGGAAAGTACCGATTCTTTTGGAGTATAGTTTTCTTACTTCTAAATAGATTTGTCAAATAGGTGGATTGGTTTGAAATATTTCAATCCAAATAGATCCGTTTCGACTCATTTTCAGACAAAACTCATATCCGACTTGATCCATTTTCCCTGCTCCTTGTAGGATTCAGGAGTTGAAATTTATACCTAAAGCTAAACCGTCCCTACTTCAACCCTCTTAAAAGGTAAGGATTCGAACTCTCCACCTCCTCATTCCATATTGGAAGGATGTCAAGCAACAGGTTTTGTTTATTCAAACATCATTCCATCCATTATGGATTCTTGCTAAATAGGTGGTTCGAATTGAGCTGAGCCAAGCGTTTGTCACCAATTATTTTCTCAAAAGTATTTTCATCATCATAGATTTGACACAGCTCGTTAAAATTTCTCACCGCCATTTAGGCTTTGATCCTTTGGGCTCGTTTGAAGCCCAAAATAATGGGCCCAATTCACGTTCTCGGCCCATTCTTGCCACGCGAAGACTGAAAATCGAGGAAGAAAAAGGCCCGATCTTGCGCATTTCCTTCCCGGAAGCTTCTCTTTCTGGTTTCCTTGCGAGAGAAGGAGAAGAAGAAGCTCGTTTACTTCCTTCCGCACGCGGTCCATTCCTGGTCATCGCATCGGTAAGATCGCGTTTGACCGTCGAATCTCGTCCTCCATCTCGCGATTCATCTCGTGCCCATCTGTTCATTCGCCTGTGGTTTTTTCTGGGATTCGAAGGAAGGAAGAGGAAGGAAGAGGAAGGAGGAGAAGAAGGAGAAGATGAAGCGAGTGTTCGGCGTCAAGAAGGACAAGGAACCCCCTCCCACCGTTCAAGATGCCTCCGATCGGGTACAATTCATCGCGTTTTTTTTATGCCCCATCTGGATTTGACTGCTGTAGTTGACGCGGCTTGATTGGGGTGCTCGTTGTCGAGAGTTCGAGGAGCAATCCCCCGATTGATGCATAAAAGGGTCAACTTTTGGAAAAGGGTTCGACCTCCCCACATCTAATGGGGGGGTGCAAAATTAGATTTTGAGAATAGGGTTGTCTGTCGAATTCCGCTGGAAGACGTGGGCGTTCATGAATTTGACATTTTGATGATTACTTAATCTGGTTGTCTCTCTGCGCGTGTCTTTGTCTCTGTGTGCGTGTGTTTGGAACTTTTGTTATCGTGTTTTTTCTTTTTTTTTTTTTGGTTGAAATTAGCCCCATTTCATTAGGCCGGCCGCCATATTCGAAGGGTCGATGCTGAATTATTTGTGTCTTTGCTCAGATTACCAAGAGGGGTGACTCAGTGGATGAGAAGATCAGGAAGCTAGATGTTGAGCTTAGCCGATACAAGGAACAGATAAGAAAGACTCGGCCTGGTCCTGCTCAAGAAGCTGTGAAAGCTCGTGCAATGCGGGTCCTCAAGCAAAAGAGAATGTAAGTTGTTTAACGGATTATTTACTGTATCTAACTCGGAAAGAAAATTTTCTTTTTCGAAAAAATAAATCATGAGATGAGATGGTTATCATACTGCGGCATTGTGTTCATAATCTTAAATTTCTTATCGGTGTTTGTGGTTAAATTTAGAAAATCTCTTGCGGTTATTCTATACGAATTGTTTTGAGGGTTGTCTCCAAGTTGAGTTTGCATGTCTGATACATGACAATCGGTTCATGATTAAAGAAGACCGTCTTGTGTGATGAGGAATGACTGTTTTGCTTGTGATTTTTTATTTTAGGGAAAATGATATTATCATAATGGATGGTTTGGGTTGTCCATATAATGATTTTTTGATCCTCACATGTCCTCGATCTTGTTATGGAAACAGGTATGAAGGACAACGTGATATGTTGTACAATCAGACATTCAACCTTGATCAAGTTGCATTTGCTGCGGAGGGTGTCAAAGACGCGCAGCAGACTGTATGTTTTAGAAAGCTTTTTCCTCGATTTTATATTTCAATCTCTATTTCCTAAACAAGTATTAAGGCAACACTGGGAATACATCGGCAATGGACTTCATTTTTGTCTTTCATACAATACATCCGCTTCTTTTCCCCTTTTTGTGGTTGTTGTTTCAATTGTCTTTACTCTTCTTTTACAAGGGACTAGAGTTTAGTCTTCATGGTGGTCTTGATCTTTTAAGTTGTATTTACATATACTCCCCTCCTCTCCTTTGGCAAAGCATATCCAAACTGTGACCTTTGTATGTATAGGTTGGTAGTTCATTATGATTTATATAGCTGATTGAATATTGTTGCCTTGCTGACAAGAATTGCATATCCAAACAATGAACCTTTGCAGTCAAAGCTCATCCTCTTTTTTTTTTTTATAAAAAAAATCCTTTGAAAGCCCTGTATATTTATCTTCTCATATTTGCTGTACAGTAGCAGCTACAGAGGATGCTACCATCCAAATATGGAGTATTTCAAAGTTATGGCAGGATTCTTTAGGTCATTTATATGGTGCTAATTAAAGATCTAATTGTATGTACTATTGGTACAAGGTGTTTGTTTATCCTGTAATCTGTAGTCTATAGCATGCAGAAATTGGCTGAAAGATTAAACCACAACCTTTCATCTAATTTCAGTTATTCTGCTGCTAATGCAGCATGGTTCAGCAAAACTATAATTTATGCTTGTTTATTGGTACATATTGTTATTTCCTAGAACTAGAAGTGTTGAAATTGTAGGAGATAATGCATTGGACCCTGTGAATTAATTTAAGTTCTAGACTGCTTTGTTCCATTATGTGTAGTTATGGGTGCTTCTGTCAATTTCTATAACCTGATGTTGTAAAATAATTGATTATGGGGTTTATTTATTGGTCTGACATATCCTTTTGCTTTATCTTATACCAGATGACAGCTTTGAAATCTGCCAACAAGGAATTGAAAGGCATGATGAAAACTGTGAAGATTCAGGACATAGATGTATGTTAATCGCCAAAGATTTCCCTTTTAATTTCTTTTAGATCTACCATTTCTAATCATGCCACTCTTTCATGCAGAGCTTGCAAGATGAGATGATGGACCTGATGGACGTAAGCAATGAGATTCAAGAGACCTTGGGTAGAAGCTACAATGTTCCCGATGATATTGACGAGGACGATCTCCTGGATGGTAAGAAATTACAGAATCCATTTTCAGTGTCTTCATGCAAGGAGAAATCATGACTACCACCTAGGCTGTTTGACAGAAAGCACCTTTTTAAGCTAGTTTAGCATGGGGAGTGAGAGAAGGGAATCTTGTTTAAGAGTTAAGACTTGGATCTGGGTGAAGGTAGACCACTGTAAAAACAAACACTCATTCCCAGAGGTACTCTGTCCACTGTACCTGCTAGATACATCATACATGGATGTGGTTCTTCATCTGATTTTATTTTCAGTAGAAAAGAGGCATCGAACAATTTATATTGTATGTATTACATATTGTCAAGGTGCATCCATTGTGCTTTCTAATGGAAACAAATGTAACAAATTATGACGAGATAAATAGATGATCTTAGTTCAGCATGCCAGCATCATACTCGCTAATTTTGCAATGCAGAGCTTGACGCTTTGGAAGCAGACATGGGAATGGAATCAGAAGCTGGAGTTCCTTCTTATCTGCAACCTGATAAGGAATCTGATGTAGAAGAGCTAAACTTGCCTTCAGCACCAACAGGACATGCAGCACCAGCTGGCAGAACCAATGCCCAGGTAAAATTCATATCGCTTGTTTTGAATGTTCATTACCAATGGTCCATTAATTAACTTTCCTACAACTGCAGTAAAATGTACATATGCTCATACTAAATGTACATAAAATGCACAAACTAGCAATTTCCTTCCCCCTCCCTTTGTCTGATTTTGTGAATGGTTGTTGCACCCTGATTTCCTTTGCCATTTGAAGCGGTACAGTTTAAGATGCATACGTTTGTCAAATCTGGATTGAAGTCCTTTCTTCCTGATGCGATTGCTCCAGAGATCCTCTAATAAGTCACTTGAGTACTCTTCCCTCAGCAAAATGCTTCATCGTTCTCATAGTCCACTTAAACGCCTCTAGGCATTTATACTTTTATTTAGCACTAGTGGGATTCTATGTCGTAGTTTATGCTTCCCTTTGCATATCTCTCTATAGTGAGGTAGCAGTCCTCCACAAATAATGGTTTTGTGTCTCTAATTTCGATGTGTTGTTCTAATATACATATGCCTTTATGCACATGGTATTTATGCTGATGCACACTTCAAGCATCCACTATTTGTGCACTGAACGTTCTCTTTTCTCATGAAAATTAGTATTCCCCATCTCATCTTCTTACTGCTTTCCTTTGAATTTATGCTGAACAGGCTGACGACGAACTGGGCTTACCTGCTGTTCCTCACACTTCAATACGTAATTAAAGATTCCTCATGCTGTCTGTGCAACATTGCTGTACGGACATACCCTCTTTGTAAACATGTTGTGCAGTTTGTTATTTTGATTGTTTCTCCCAGGCAACATTCCTCTTGGATAGGGACACTAGCATCCATGATATTCTGCACGATGGGGTGGTCCAGATGGTGGTGGAATTTGTTGGTTGAATCGCGGGTATGAAAGGGCAAAGTGCTAGCTTGTAATGGGATGATTTCTTTTGTTCTTTCTGCTTATGCATCGATTTGTTTCAGTGTAATACTGCTGCAACTTTCGCATGAACTGGCAAATGCATCCCGACTCGCTTCGTGCTAAGAGGAGATAAACCTGAACTCGCGTCAATAACACAACTCCAATTTCGACTCGTGGATCGATCTTGCTGTGCCTTCTTGCACTTTTGATTGATCTATTTTGCATTAAGGCGTGTGATGGAATGGGCGAAGCACCAAAAAAGGGCAAACAGCTTCGAAAAAGATCAAATGCTTATTGAAGTTGGAAGGGTTTCGAATTCAAGTTTAAATATCTTACTGGCAAAATATCACAATCTGTTCATGAAGTTTTTATTTTTTCGATTTGTGGATTGCTGTTTTCTCAAGTTATTTTCCTTATTTGGGGAGGCATGGATTAGTCATAAAAGTATTCGATGACATATTACTATGAAAACATCATATTGAAGAAATGATTTGGCGATAACCGTTGGAGTAAATGATTTCTTATCTGATGAATTTTGGTGTTGCTAAGTCAAGTGTTGATGTCCAAGTAAATTGCACATGAATCATGACGGATTTACATATCACTCCTCCACAACATAGCTGCTGTTGCTATTTCGAACATTTTCCTGAGACTTCAAATCTATCTTCGATATATCTTACTAATTCACCAAAATTTTGAACATTTATTTATGGAAAAGCTTTTATTCGAGTCTAAAAGCGAAGGAAACTTTTAAACTTAAATTTGGAAAAGACAGGCTCCTCTCATCAAATGGAATGCATTAGAATTTCCAGAAGGCCGTTTTAGCATAGACATTAGATTGTGTCGTTCAAAAGCATAATAGCAAAATGAACATTAGCAGGCCTCCTTCCCTTTATTTGGACCATTTGCACACCAGAAAAGCATTCATCAACAACAACTCCAAACTTCAAACTGCCCTCTTCTTTTGCAGCAGGCAAAAGAAAGCAGGAACTTCCGACAGCAAGCCCATATTTGCACCGTGTTTACCGCAACCTAAGGTGTTGACCCAATTCGTCGCTCAAAATCGAGGTCTTTCACCAGATTTACAGTAGCCCATTTAAAGGAGATACTGAGCCAAGAGACGCCTACAGATCTGACATTTTCTTTTTTCTGTTTATGCACTTCAGTGCAACAAAAGGCCCCATGCCAAGTGCAAATTGCACATTAACGCCAAGGTTTTCAAGATTCTCTGGACATCAGATCTTCAGTTAAGATTGAGTTTTTCGATACCTAATGACTGCCAAGCAGATTCTGAAATAGCAGCACCAGCACCAGCAGCAGGACTTGCCTCAAAATGATTCCTGAACCCGCTGTTTGGTGAACTTGCAAGACCTAATTTCAGTTTCCCAAATTCTTTCTTCATGGACTGATATTGCCCTGTTAAATGAAAAATTAACTCTATGAAAAAGCGTGGAACCGTAAAGGATTAACAATGTTGGTCAGCAATTATACACGACCCTCATGATACCTTCAATGCAATCTAAGCCCACGACATAATGGTTCCCCGTGGTGTTGCTTTTAGAATGGGACAAATGCCAAATTGCTAAGAAGGTCTAATCTCAAGAATATATATCAGCCACAGAATCTCAGACATACAGGTGACAAGTCAACACACAACCCAGAGAATTTCTCATGGTACTGCACGAGAGTATAGTTATACCCTCTAGTGGAAATAGGTAAATCCCTTCTAATCACACGGAAAGAGGAAAAGAAACCCAAGAATAAGGCAGGACAATAATATGGGAGCATATACTACAAGTCTAAACAGGATGCATGAAAAAAAAATCATTATCATCATTGGAACTTAAGCAAAGACTCACCCTCCAAGAGTAACTTTTCCTGCTGCAGTCTGGCAATCTTTTGCTTCAAGCTGGCATTCTCCATGGTCAAAGCAGAACGGTGCTGAAGCAGAGAAGCAACTCTGACTGCTAGCTCTGATTCAAAAGCCTGTATATTGAGATCAATATCATTCTTTAGTTTTCATCTACGTTTTGGATACAATCTTTGCTCTTGTGTAGATATCTTTAATCAAGAATGGATAAATAATATGAAAATCAGAAATGACACAGACCTCAGAATGGGTGAATATATATCGCAGCAGGGGCATGCAGTAAATGAAAATTACAATTTCAGAATGAACTATTTGCTCTGGATAGAGACGTAAGTTTTAGACCCTAAATCTTCCTCACAGAAAAATATATGGAAATTTGGACAGCATTTACTTGATTAATAGCAGTTTGAGCACCACATTTTCTATGGGGTTCTAAGGCTTGACCAGTTGAATGGTGGACTATCAACTTGCATTAGCAGCAGTGTGGGAGAAGCGTTAATGATGCTATTCTAGATGAAATACACATTTGATGACATGGCTACCCATGCTTATGCCAAGGGGTACATTAGCAACTTTAAATGCATAAGTATAAAAAATCATCTCTATAATCTTTTTTTTTTGGGTCAATACTATAGATATTGAGTTTTTAATTACCCAAGCATTATCAGTAATAAAAGAACATCTCATCACTAGTTGCAAGCAGGCAACAACGTTAAAGGCTATACAGCAAATTAGATTACAGCATAAGACAAGGAGATGAACATGAAGACTTCTCTTTTTTTTTTTTTTTTTTTTTTTTTTGAGCAGGGCGTCGGGGGAACGACTGAACCGAATGGAACTATTCGGTAAGCAGAAGCAACAAAACTTTTGTACGGGGAAGATGACGAACTTTCATGTGACTTGATCTGTCAAAACTGCAGATCATATGTTATTTCCAGCTTCAAAATGATGAATTGCCTTTTCTTCTTCAATTAATTACAAGGAAGTTCTTGTAGTTTGCAGTTTGTTAGTCTAAAAACACTGAAGCTTCTTCTATAACTGTTCAAGACAACCACCTGTTTTCCGAGTCAATGAGCCAGAAAGTCTTGACTGAGAGGTTTCCATCTTTCCTACCATAATTAAGGCAAATGGTTTGCTCTACATGAAAGATGCATGGTCCGTGCGGAGCATTTGCTTGCTACAAATTATGGCACTCACAGAATGGGAAAAGCTAGATGTGATTGGGGGTATGTCTCCATATGGATTTCTTATTTTTCTGTGTTCACTGTTGACCAGAATACATGACTATGTTGCCACAAAATCAAGAAGCTCTAAGCCTCTAACCTGGAAAATATTGACTGTTTTCTCCAGTTCAGCAATATACTGAAGTCTACGTACCCTCGAACGCTGTCCTGAATGCCTGTAGAAAAACCAAAATAAGTAATTCCTATATCTCCTGTCACACGAACTAGAAAGGAAGACAAAGCAACCAGTTTGTAGTATTCATATTCACATCATGGCTTTGCACCAAAACACGGGAGAAGCATTTACATTGTGACAGAGGCTACTTCAGTGATGAGCAATCATCTTCTCTGGATATAACTATTCCCAAAATGAGAGCAGGGATTCCAATCACAGGAAATCGGTGCTCATATGAATCGATCTATAGTAGATAAAAAAAAATATATATATACAAACTTCACAAGAACTGGAGTGTAGTATAACTCTACTTTTTATAATCTCATGGTTGGTTACGATGAAGTGGAAAGCTATCCAAAAATTATGCAAAACAAAATAAAACAACGCAGTGGACACAAGGTCTTTGACAAACGCATAAAAGATGATGCCCTCGAAAAGTCACTTAATAAGAACATAATTGTTCACCTGAGAAGATTTAAGATCAGTCAAGAATATCTGCAGGTCTATGTGCACCTTAAGGGAAGGCAGTGTTGCAGCCCTGCTGCTAGTTTATGGTTAATAGGTCCAATACAAAACATGCATAGGAAAACATTTTCAGAAGGCCAGGATATAATATCTTATCATAGTCAACAAAAGAGGTTGCTATATATCTAATAAACTTCGAGCACTCTTAGCATGACACTGCCGAAGAAGCTCCAAGATTCGAAAGAATGCTCAACTTGCTGTCACAAACAATGGATATGCAAGCTCAGCACATTCATATTCCATTATTCATGGTAACAACTGCAGAAGTAACCAGAAACGGAGACAACTGTTGTCCTAACTAGATCAGCTTTCAATTTCCACACAATTATTAAAATCCTAGAAAAATCAGATGCACTTGAAAATATGCAAGAGCATCCTTAAATAAATTCATAACTCTGCTCATTGAAGTGCCTTGACATACTTTATTAATATACTCTCTTGGAAGAAATTAATGTAATTTAGCTCAAGAAAGAACTTAGATAAAGAATAAAAACCACGCATACTAAGCCCGTGAACATATGGCTGGAGAATTTAAGGAATTTTGGCTGAGCTTTTCCATTGACTACATATGCAAACATCAGGGATATATAAATTTGCAGATGCAGCTGACAAAAATGAGGAATCTGGAATTCTTGAGCATGAAAGAATGAAAAAAAGATTACAGACTAAAATTGCTAAAATATATCCGAGAGTAATTAGATATAGCTAAAATTGCTACCTGAATATATGAAGACATTTCTTACCGTTTCACTGCCTTTGTCTCAGCATCACCAGTTGAAACACAGATATCACCCTTCGTATCTGAGTTGACCATTCCAGAAATGCATAGACTGCCATCTAGGAACTGCAGGGAAGTCTGTGAAATATATTCTGACAATGCTGAAACTATGCCACTGTCCGGTATTGCTGGGTTGGCTTTTTGACGCGGAGAATTGGGACCATAAATGCAATCCAAGTCCAACCTGCCTGAAGCTTCCCTTTCATCTCTGGCCTGCTTCGCACTATGGGGTTTGATTGCTGGTAATGAGTCCGATAGGCCATCTAAAAGAGTAAATGAATCACTAGCCGATCTCTGATGGATGACTCCCTTGTAACTTGAGTTTGGATCGTCCAGCAAATCCTCAAGCCATGCCGGCTGCTCCTCCAAAATGGCACTCTGAGAGGGAGATTTTTTATGCCGTGGAAAGACATTACTGTGGTATGTGTTTGCAGGTGGAGAGGTGGGGTCGTGAGTTGGCCGAGAAACAGGCTTTCTTTGAAATGGGCAGCGAGGTGGAAGTTGAGCTTGCCTAGACATGGTGACATGAATCAAAGGGAATCCATAAGCTCTTCATATAAGTCTATCGTTAAATCCTCTCTCAATGCTCTCTTTTATGAAAGTGAAAGAGCACATCATGTTCACCTGCACCAGCACCCCACAAAGAAAGTTTTGAATTGAGAGAACTTTGAGGGAGAAAAAGGACACCTGGAATCCGTGAGTAGAGAAATACTTAAACTTAAGATGACACATTCACAAACAAAAGATAGACATCAAATTTTTCTCTGTTACATGTCACGCAGATAGAGACCTTCTAGCTTCTGTACAAATCCATGACTTTACAAAAAAACTGTCAAATGAAATAGCTCATCGAATTTGGCAAAACTTCCCTAGAAACAGAATCCTCATTTGTAATTCTTCCCTCCAATTGGCCACAACCCAAAAAAAAAAAGAAAGAAAAAGCAAAAGAAAGGAAGAAACAGAGAGAGCTTGAACACTGTTAATTGGGAAGAAGCACCATCTTAAACACGAATTCTCTCTTCCCTCTTTCTTGCAATAAAACAACTACTAGCATATGTTCACAGGGGAAGATAAAGATCGCAGCTTCATAGAAGGTAAATACAAAGGAGCAACCATTTAATAGTTAATACCTTACAAATTGGAAAACAATGTGCATGCGACCCTCAACCAAACCAAACTGCATGACAAATAGGACTGCAGAAAAAAAAGGAAAAAAAAAAAGAAAAAAGAAACAATGCAACAGTGACACCACTGAGTTTTCAAATACGTTCCACGCAAAAACCATTGAGCAGAGAGAAATCTTCAGGGGCAACGAAAGAAAGCAAAAAGAAAAAGAAAAGGGAAGATTAAAGACACGCTCACATGGTTCGATTGGAGGAGAACAGAGAAACTCATTTGGCGAGGAGAAGCGTTTCAATCGTGGTCTCTCCGAACAAGAAAACGAAAACCCACCAGCAAGATTGAATCTTTCTTGAAAGGGAAACCGAAACGCATCCAAAGGCTGTAGCTTGTAGCCGGGAAAGTTCTAGCTCACCTACTGTTTCCTCCGAATATATCGCCTCCCCCAACAGAAGAACAGAGTGATGGTTGGGTGAAGAAGGTTAATACGCGCCGCTCGTTCTTATAAACTTAAAAGCAACAAAAGAAAAACAAGAAAAGGAAAGAAAGCTAGAACTGAGTAGTTTTTAGTGAGTCATTCATTCCAATTGTGCAGAGAGAGAGAGAGAGAGAGAGAGAGAGAGGGACAGAGGGACAGAGAGAGATGCTGGAAGACAGCAGGGAAGGGAGTGTACGAGAGCGTGGGTCCGAGAGAGAGGAGGGTCAGGTCAGCCATCACTTTTCGGCTGCCTTGCAACCTCAGGCCTGAAAGACTCCCTTTTGTATATCTGTGGTAAATTTCCATTTCTTGCTTTTCTCTTCCTCTGCTTTTGTTGTCCGACTTCCACTGTGGAATGTGTTTAGCATCAACGTCTCCTTTGGAATCTCCGTCATCTTCATCCTAATATTAGCTTTGTTTGTAAGTAACCAAGACAAGTGATTAATGATGATGAGGATTGGAAAACTTGAGCAAGCAGAGTTTGTTTCATTGAAATGTCAATGGAAGTACCGAATATTTTGGTGGCTACATGCAAGAAATTATCCCAATGACACCGTATATTATATTTTCTTTTATTGAAGTAATATGTGATGTTAAATACCTACATAAGTAGATGTAAGTATATACTCTAATAAATGATTATTTCATTGCTCAAAAATCTTGAGGTGATTTATTTAAGTACTTTGTTTTAGATTTTCATCGTAGAATTTTAGGCGAATCACATCACTCAAAACTCGCTCTTAACTTTTACCTTTATTTTAAGAGCTTGAAATTTGGTATTTCTTTTACATATTAAGCACCTTAAACCTTTTTAAAATTCTTCACCTTTAAAATTATTCGGAATCAAGTTAGATTACGACCTTTAAAGCCGTTTGAAGTCAAGTTAAATTTACTCATATACTTTTTATTAAGAAGGAAAAGACAGCTAAAAGGTTACTTCTGTTCAAAGATAAAGAACCAAATCATAACATTATTATTAATCAGATTTTTCCTCATCATACCCAGAATCTTTTTATCAGGCTTCTAATCGAAGATTTGATATTTTTTGTTGTGTAATTGATAGATAGGGTTAAGCTAAACCGTGGCCTTCCTGTTGCTTTGAAAGCTGAGTCCATATAGGAATAATAAAAACCCAAAAAAGAAATATCTCCCAAAAGTGAATAAAGAAAAACCCCGTTGGGCTCATTTAAAAGATATTCCACTCAATGAACAAAAATAAAATAAAATAAAATAAAAGAGAGAGATACTCCACTTTAAGCATGAAGAATCTTGGAGCCAATATAAAGATATTAACGTAGTGGGAATTAAAATTAGCTTCGTGTATGAGAGCAAAGCATCAACTTGCATGGAGGACCACGCGGCCACAATCATATAATATAAAGTAATATAATATATATTTTATATTGTGTGTGTGTGTGTGTCTATATATATATATATATTCACATTAAAAAGCTATTTACACACCGCCTGTTGGAAAGAGAGACAAGAGGGTCGAGTAAATTTCTTCAAAAGCTGATTTAGCTAGTTATATTAATCTTTAGCCTCAATTTAGTGGTGATAAAATGGATTCCTGTGTATGTTAATTAGAGATACAGCGGGAGTTCTATTCCCATATCATCAAATGCAAATAATGTTTTATGCTCTTATCACCACGTGGTTAATGAACATTTCGAGACTTGAGATTTATATGAAAGCTAAGTTCTATGTCGTAAATTAAAGAATATATTCTTTTTCTCCTTTTTTTTTGAAAATTACAAATTGGGTTCAATATCTCTAGTCTTCAAATGGATAACACCTTATTAATCAACAAAATTAGTGAAGATGGGAACCGCAAGTATGTTTGTATGTACACACATATATTATTTATGAGTATTTAATTGAGGGTGAATTATTTGCAATATACGTATAGAGATACTATTTGATAAATCAATAGTCATGGTATTTACGATTATGATATTGGTGAAGATGGTCTAATAAAGTGAGATATAAAGAAAAAAGAATTATGTCCCTTGGTGGCTAAAAAAATGTGATTAATATGGGAAATGGTATAGAATGTCCAAGACAAAGCTATCGGCTGTTGATATCTCAGTTTGTTTGATTGTCTATGTCGTTTAGTTATAGTGTTCCAATTTATCATTGCTTTTGTGCATTTGTGCGTTTGTTGGTTGGTGAGTTAGCTGGTACAATTTGTCAAGTTGACTGATTACTTTAACATCTAGTTATGAACTTTAATTTGCGCTCGAATCTTTTCATTTTTTGTACATTTTTTAAATGAAATGAAAATGGAAAAAAAGGGTGCTTCTTTGTTTGGGGTTCTATAGTGGCTCCATAAAGCAGGAAGGGATACTAAAAATGTTAATTTAATCAATTGTTCTTTTTCCCCGGGGGAGTCCTTTTAATCACCTTTTTATTAATTAAATGCATTAAAGAAGGAGGAAGTGGGGATGAGTTCTATGCAATGTGCATACATCCTTGACATTTCATACGAGCTTCAAATGATTTTTCAACGCCGCTTTGATTAAGACAAAGCTTACCATGACCTCACTCTAATTTTATGTCCACAAGTTAATGCTTTTTAAAAGACAAAGTCAAGCTTGGCAAAAAAGGAAAAGAAGAAGGAGGAGGAGGACAAAGTCATGAAGGATAGGATGTCCTTCAAATAATTTGCACATATATGTTGCATGAGAGAGAGGAATTAACACGTTGTTGGCATGATGGGCATAACTAATTACAGTGTAAACATCATACTACGACGGGGTGATATACATGATTTTTTACCTTATTTTTCAAAATCTATCGGAATTATTCAAGTTTAAGTTAAAAGCAATTAGATTTCATGTATCTCTCTTATTGAGCATGTGATGTTTGATGCTCTTTGAGCTCCCTATTACAATCCATAAATACAATAATAAGCCTAACATCTTGACATATATTGTATGCTGCAATTCCCTAATTATACCCATTTTTCATATCCTTAGATCAACCCCTCGAGAAATATAATTTTGCTCATATCCCATATAGTAGTACCTCACAAAAAATTGATGCGTTTTGTGGTCAATTATACTTCTATTGATATCCATCAAGTCCATGGGTTTTCCTCTCTCTTGGTGTATCAGAAAACATGAAAGCCTTGATTTCTTTGTCAACATCAAAGATCATGAATCTTGTCATATGGGCTCTCAAATAATTTTTCAACCAAAGAACTGAAACATTAATCATGACATTTCAAAATCTATATTTTTACTACAAGAGAGACCGAGACCAATAAAGCCCAATTTTTATGATAAAAAAGGAAAAATTAAAAGAGTTGACATACTTGGGCTTAGCCTTATCTTCAATTAGATGAATTATAATCTAATTCTACTTGCGATACTTTCCAATATTCAATCAATAACTTGGAAAATGTCCTCTCAAAAAGAAAAGGGAAAATTTCAGAATCTACCTATGGGCTTTTGCAGGAGATGATCCATCTAAACCCAAGACCAACCCCTCATTTCTATATGCCCATGGCTTTCTATTTTCAAGCTATTTGCAAAACAATTTCCCCGAGTGTGGTCAATCAGGAGAATCCTTGCATGAAAATATATTAATTACTCTACGTTCAGATGAATATCCCTCTGTGATAATGACTATTCCAAACATCGGAACAAATAGGTTTCCGAGGGATACAAGCAAGAACCGGGTATCGCGCGTAAAGTGGCGCGCTGATCGATCCGTTCCGATGTGCACGACACCTTAGAACCGGCCCCGAGCCCCTCTAAGAACACGTACCGAGATGCTTCCTAAACATTAAAAAACACCTTGAGTGTACTCTTCCGCAACAAGTCTTGAGAAAAGTACCCCGAGCGCACCCGCTCACATCTTCAAAAGCTACTATAATCTTTCCGAGACGAAGCACGCGGTCGCACCTCAACCGAAGAGCCAAAGATCAAAACGCCACCACAAAAGACATGCAAAACGAAGGAGCACTGCCCCCCAGAAAGAGCCACAAATCAAAGGGAAAAGAAGGAGACGAATTCTTCTTAAATTCAAAGGTAAAGGGGACCCGTAGATTACAATTAAAGTCACAGTTCGAAGGGCGGGTAAACGGGAGAATGAAAGTTCCATCTTCTACTTCGAGATGGAGGAGGAAAAGCAACGAGCCTTGGTATTGATTTTCCTCCACTCCACACCATACCCACCGTCCATTACACCTCGTTGGGCAGAAATTTCAAAAAAGGAGGGCAAGAAAAAAAATCTCAAAAAAGAAAAAGAAACGACACATACACACTCACTCACTCGCACTATGTGCAACTTGACTTGGGTTCACTCTCTACACACAGCTACAGCAGCAGCAGCACCAGCAGCAGCAGCAGAAGCAGAAGCAGAAGCAGCAACTATGGGGTCAGGACCTTGTTATTCCCTCCCCATGTTCCAGCACTCGCAGGTCTCTTTCGTCCTGCTTCGTAGTCAAAAGATTCCCTTCTCCTTTTTTCCCCCTTTTATTCCACTCCTCTACGAGAAGCCTAGACTTGGGGAAAAGATTCCTTTCTTGAACTGTGGACTCGGGAAGAAAGAAACCATAGTAAGACAAAGAGACAGTGAGCACATTTTCCATGTCACGCTCACGTGGGCATCGATTAGATTTACGTAAAATGTTCTCAGAGGATAAGGTACAAAACAAGAGACAGGGACCATTAAATGCAAGTAGGTTGCCATTAGAAATGTGTAGGGAAAAGACGAGTCATTCGCAGTATCTGGAAATCTGCTATATATAGGTTCTGCTGGTGACTGGTGAATGCTCACAGTTCAAGAAGAATATATGCAGAGTAAGAGCTCTTTGAATGAACTTAGAGAGAACGCATCTCGCGGTTTCCTCTTTATGATATTTCCGGAATAAGGAGTTCACCCAGAAAAAGTAAGAACCAAGATGTAATCATCCACCCATTCTTACTAAATCATACAGCTTTTCACCGGAGACATGACAAAATTGTAACTTGATGACTGTCGTCTGCAATCTGACTTCCTATAATGGAATGTTTTACCACTTTGAAATTTAGAAGTTAGCCAAATCCCACTTATGAAGTTCTCCTTGATGAAGCATTTTCCCTAGAATCAGGCTTTAAAAGGCTGTACAAGTTTCTAGCAAAATTTTGTCCCCCAAGGAGTGCAGTGCCCCTTAGGTGTACATAGAAAGTGTGAACATTACAAAAGTAGTTTCGTAGCCAACTCTTGAAACTTATAAGCTTTTAAGACGCACCATTCATCAAGCAAATTACTTTATCCATATTCCATTTCCAGCATCAAATATTAGATAGTAAAGTTATTCCACCAAGAAAACCCCATCAATAGATCATTCATTTTCAAGAAAACAAAGCCATCCAAATATTGCAGGTTCTTATATAGGTTCAACAAGCAGTGAAATTAACCTTTCAACTCCCGTGGCTCTTATATACTATAGAAGTCACAATCAACATTTAACATGAATAAGCTAGTCTACATGATATTTTCTCCAGCAGCAACACTTCTAATTTCACAGTGACAAGGTTGCAAAAGCTCGCCTACTGGATTAGACAAGCAGTATATCTTTCAACCAATAAAACTAGGGATGCATTTTCTCCTCCAAGTTGATAAATTTGATTGCAGAAAAAACTAATCTTTCTGTATTCTCAATATTTTCTGTCTGATGATTCATTTGTTTATCTTTTCTATATATCAATCAGCAATCCAGTTACTGGTTTAGCAACAACTCAAGTCTGAGCACCTTTGACTTCACATCTGGACCTATAAAAAAAAAAACACCTGTAAATCTGATTTCCCTCATCTAATATGCTCCGCTCCGGTGGCGCAACTCTTCCAAACTCAACCTCTCCTCAACAAAATTACAAGGTCTCTCAACATCTGGCTGAACTCATTGAAGGTCCCGCACCACCAAATACATAGTGATGGGCAAGGTCACCAGTCAAATCAGAGTACCTACCCAAGCTAAAGATTGCCCCAGACAACCTTTCTTATTATAATGTTAAATATATTAAAAATCCTCATTGCATCGCGACAATTAAGCAAAGTCGGTGATAGGAGAAAGAAACGGAGAAACATAGTGACCCCACAAAAAGTTAAAAGGGCCAAAAAAAAAGAAAAAGAGAGAGAATATCAGGGTCCCTTCAAATAGCTTCCATCATGTTTGTTAATGATACCGCTAATGTCTTTATGGCCAAAGGATGATATTAAAGCAAGAATTAATATATGCAAAGCAACAATGATCCAAGAAAACACTAGAAGATGACCCATTGACTATCTTAAGCAAAAGGTTTCTCCAGTCCGGCATCCCAAAAAGCAAGTGGATTTTCAGGTTAGAATTTTTGTCGAAACAGAGCAGCAATGGAAAATCGGATTTTTAGTGGAAAACTTCACTAGGTCACCTAAATTTATTAACTTTAGAATGCGAATCAAACTGGAACACGAGGAAACTCAGATGTTACGCTATTCCAGTGGCTCATCTTTCGGTCAATGAGAATGTAGTATAAACCAGTACTCAAGCAAAGAAGAGTAAGAATACAGCAAGAGCTAACGCTAGAGTGAGGTGATTCTTACCAATTCAAAGCTCAATCCTTGAAGATGACGGTGTCCGCGATCTTCATGAGCGGTTCCAAACACTCCGGTGTGAACTTCCGCGCGAAGAAGTACGAATAATTCGACTCAGATTGTCTTAACTCGTGCACAAGCTCCTGGGAAATTTCTTCAGGCTGATACAAACGTGGATGCCCATCGAAACTCCCGGTCCAATTCACCCTAGTCAGCGTGTAGTGACTGCAACCCTTTGGATCCGACATTGATAACAGCGTCGGGAAATAGTGCTCTTCGGGGTAGCAACACTCATTCAAGCAAGGCAATCTGAACTTCTTCCACAGCTTCGTATCTTCAATGACAACCAACGCGTGCCGCTTCGTGAGCACGAAGAACTGAGAACCGACCCTGAACTGTTCGAACTGCACTTCTGGGAGCATCACTTGCTCTCCTCGAGCCGTGTAGCGCTCGTACAAATTCGGCTCGTCGGCTAGGATCTCGATGTAGCTCTTGTACTTCTCCGGGTTTATATAGGCTTTGATGGCGGAGATTGAGTTCCCAAACAGGGCGTCATACATGTACCGAAAGGAATGGAGCGGGACGCAGTGCTGCGAGACCAATGCGAAGTAGAAGTTCGCAGGGTCGTCGATGATGGCCTCGGCCAGAAGCCTCCTCGCGGCGGCAATCAGCGTCGGCGAGGCCCGCTCGGTCTTCTTCGAAGGGAATAGCCGGTTCCGGAAGACCCCATCGGGCGGCGCGAACTTGGAAGAAGGATCCGCGTGGATGTAGATGTTGTAGTACCCAGAGTGGCCGCTGAAGAACTTCTCCCAGAGGGGGGAGAAAGAGAGATCGGAGTTAGTGAGGAAGAGGAAGGCGATCTTGGGCCGGGAGTTGCGGGCCCCGAGGCGGGCGAACTTCTTCGGGAAGGAGCGGGAGGAGGAGGAGGAGGAGGAGGTGGAGGTGGCCGCCGCGCGGGAGGGGGAGCCGGCGGCGGAGGCGCGGCGGAAGAGGAGGAGGTCGTCGTCCTCGTCGCGGAGGGAGAAGGGGAGGTTCTTGCCGGGGTAAATGGCGGGGAAGACGAGGAAGAGCAGGAGAGGGACGGAGAGCATCAGAGAGAAAACGAGGACATAGGGCGACGTGACCATGGCGGGGGAAGGAAAAAAGATCGCTCCTTTACTCGCTTGCTCACTTCTAGCTTGAAAACCCAGGAAGGAATCGCCAAAGGGTGTCTGAAACTCGCGGCTACGCGGTCGTGGGGGCGAGCCTGGAGTTCTGGGTTTCAATGGAGGTCGCAGGTTTTCGCAGGGATTTGGGGTTTCTTGAGGGAGGAGGAAGAGAGAGGAAAGGGGTTTGGGGTTGTTAGGGATTTAGCAGGAGGAGGAGGGCGATGATGTGATCAATAACGAGACAAATAAAAATGCCAAGATTTAGGGGACAGAGGAGAAAACGAAAAGGAGTAGGGATGATGCAGAAGAAACGAGAAGGGGATGAAAGGACAGAGAGAGAGAGGTTGAAGATTAGCTATGCTGAAAGGGACGTGGAGGTGGAGGAGGCCTTTTCTGAGGAGGAAACGGTGAGGGGGGGTGGGAATTGAGGGAGTGGGGAAGCGGAGCAAAAGCTGGGCGGTGGCCACACTTGCCAGTGGCTCACTGGTGATGGATCAGAACACGGAGAGAGAAAAAATGGTGGGAAGCATCAGTGTAGAATGTGGATGAGATGGGGTTGGGCTTTTAGGCTTTTTACCCAAGAGAGAGAAGAGAGAGAGAGGATGAGATGAGGTGGGCTTTCAGGCTTTTTACCCCCGAGAGAGAGAGACAGACAGAAAAGGGAAGGGCGTTCGGAGCAAGTACTCGCCTAGACCCGATCCGTTTTATTTGTATGGAGCAATACCCTTTTTAACTTTCCGGTCTTTAGAGGTTTCACCAAGTTTTGTCCAGATTGATGTGTACAGTTCAAGGGATCCTGCTATTTTAAATGAAAAGCTTTCATTTGTTTCGTAAAAAAATAATGTAAAAAGTATTTTTTAGGAAAAGGGATGCTATCTTCTTGATGTTAAAATTTTTTTTTTGATTTGATAAGAAAAACTTGATTAATTTTTCTAAATAGACATACATTGTTTGAGCGCAAGTGCGACTTGTGCGTGGATAGCTAGAAAATTGGACATGAGCACCAAAGCCCTTGGTTCAACCTTGATGGACCCGAATCCATGTGTCAAGGACATGGGCACGGTCACCTCGGTCTCGAGCAAGAGCACAAGCGTTGATCCTTGAGTTCACAGAAACTAAGCCCAAGAACCTGGTGCCTATCCTTGAAACCCGAGCTCAAATTCATCAACACTAAGCTCGGGTCTACAAAAGGCGGAGTGTAGGACTCCAATGCCTAAGCACAAGAGCTTGATGCTTGTATCCGAATCCCCAACATCTAGCTCTTGAATTTATTGAGGCTAGGCTCATGTCCACAAAAACCAAATGGTGTGATGTTAATGTTTGAATCCAAGAATCCAATGCCCGTGCCCAAATACTCGACACTCAAGCCTTAGTCCATTGAGGCTATGATTGGGATTCATGTGCCTGTGCCTGGGTCACGAGTGCTCATGTCTAAGTTGCTAATGCCTAGGCTCAAGATCCCAACACACATTCTCAAAACCACTCGCGTTGAGGCCCAAGCCATTAAGGTCGAGGCCTGAGAACTCGATGCCCGTGCTTAGGTCTATTAAGGCTAAGCCTGGGACCCCAACGCTCATGCCCTAGTCCTCAATGACTAGGCTCGACTGTTAATGTCCCAAGCCAGCCTCAATGGACAATGGACCCGGTGTCATGGACTTGTGCATTAGCATCGGGATCTTTGGCTAGCCTGATGGACCTATGTGTGGATGCTAGGGACCTTAGCCCCAAGGATTGGGGCGCGCGAGTGAGGAATGTGGACGGCGGTGGGGGGTCGCCACAGAGACAGGCCGGCCGAGAGATTTTGACTCTAAAATTCTAATGAGACGATTCCAATACTTTCTAATTTAAGACCAGCATCGCTTTCTTTATTGGAAATCTACATTGTGCTCGTTCTATATATCTCTTTCTAAATTACCCAAATAGAATCTCGCAAGTTCAATTTCCCGAAGCAATTGGTCCCCACTTTTTTGGCAAATTACAAAGAAGGAAGAAATTGTTCTGCTATATATATATATATATATATATATATATATATATAATCAATAAAAAAAAAAAAAAGAGGGAAAGAAGGAGCACGAGTGTAGGCCACCAATTATTCTAGTGGATCACATCATCTGGACATCAGGGCGCCCAGATCAACGGCCACGATTACGAGAACGAGAAAGAGGGCCTTGCAATGGTTCTAGATCCTTCCTCCGTTCACCCCCACCCCTTCCCCCCAACTCCCTTTCATTTACCTCGCAATTTCCCCCACCCGCCAACAAATCTTGACCGTCCATCGCCTCCCCCTTATTAATCCCAGATCCCCATCTCTCTCCTTCTCTCTCTCTCTCTCTCTCTCTCTCTAGAGCCGTGTTTGCGCTCGACCTCCATCAAGGCCTTTCTCCTCCGATCCGTCGAGCTTCCCCAAGGTCAGTCAACCTCGCGTCTTCGGTTCGATCTCCGATGTCGGTTTCGGATCGATCCGGTTCTTCTGGACTTGTAATTGGGGGTTTGATTTTGGGTCCAATTTTTTCGGGGGTTTCTTGATTTCTGTGGTGGGTAGGGTTTTCCAGTGAGGCGGGAAGATGTTCGGGAGAGCGCCGAAGAAGAGCGATAACACCAAGTACTACGACGTCCTCGGGGTCTCCAAGAACGCTTCCCAGGATGATCTGAAGAAGGCTTACCGGAAGGCCGCTATCAAGAACCACCCCGACAAGGGTGGTGACCCGGAAAAGGTCCCTCCTTGAGCTTCGATTCAGCTCGTTTGGTTTTTGCCCCTCCGTAGTGCTTTTTGTTAATGCTTGATTTTGGGGAATTTTTTGATTTTTTGATTTATTTTAAAATTTTGGGTAATCTGTTCGTGTTGTCGTTTTGGTGATTTTATGGTTGATTGGATCAGCTGGTCAGATCTGCTTCCTCGATTGTGTTAATTCGATTTTTCCTGGCCCGTCTTCGTGGAAATGTCAGACTTGGATAAGGTGTAGGATCGCGATTGCCATCAATTTTGATTAATCTCGCTGAACGATATGTGGCCTGGCAATCTATGGATTGTGGAATTGTTGGGCAGTGGATTCTTTGGGTAGCTTGGAGCATAGAAAATATGAACTTTTTATAGCTTGTGTATCTAGTAGGAAAGGTATCACGTAAATGCACGATAGTTTTTTGTGTTTGTGTCATCTCCGTATGAAAAAAAGTTAATTTTTACAGGGTTTTGGAGTGCTCATCGCTTTATAGGTGCACATGTTTATAATCTGGTCGTGCAAATTCCAATTTGTACTTGTGTGGGAAAGTTTGACAGGGATGATCAGTTGATTTTTCCTTTTTCACAGCTTGGCTTTCTTACTTAACCATTACTACTTGCGCCATATCGATGATTTTTCATGGCTTGACGTGGTTTCTAGATTCTCCAGTCTCTGCAATGTTTCTATAATACTGTGCTTGTACCATTTTGCCAATGAATGTTTTCCTGCAGTTTAAGGAATTGGCACAAGCCTATGAAGTCCTGAGTGACCCTGAAAAACGAGAGATTTATGATCAATATGGTGAGGATGCTCTCAAGGAAGGAATGGGTGGAGGAGGCGGAGGCCACGATCCATTTGACATTTTCCAATCTTTCTTTGGTGGAAGTCCTTTCGGTGGTAAGTTCGATAGGCATCCATGACATAAGCATAATGTTTGGTGCTATCTAGTGAATGCTGGAGAAGTCAATACTGATCTAAACTTTTATGGTCTCAGGTGGCGGAAGCAGCAGAGGCCGAAGGCAGAGAAGAGGTGAGGATGTCATTCATCCTCTCAAGGTGTCTCTTGAAGATCTCTATAATGGTACATCCAAGAAGTTGGCACTATCTCGCAACGTCATTTGTTCCAAGTGCAAAGGGTTAGTACAAAGTACTACTGTCTTCTTCTCTGGAATTTGTCTGAGTTCCTGCTAAGTGCTAACGCGATTCTCCTTTCCATCCATTTGCAGTAAAGGGTCCAAGTCTGGTGCTTCAATCAAATGTGTGGGTTGTCAGGGTTCTGGAATGAAAGTTTCCATTAGACACCTTGGCCCCTCTATGATCCAGCAGATGCAACATCCATGCAATGAGTGTAAGGGTACTGGGGAGACTATAAATGACAAGGATCGCTGCCCACAGTGCAAGGGTGAGAAGGTTGTTCAGGAGAAAAAGGTTCTGGAGGTAATAGTGGAAAAGGGTATGCAAAATGGACAGAAAATAAAATTCCCTGGGGAAGCTGATGAAGCTGTAAGAAAATCTCTTATCTTGTTCTAATTCCCCCTTTTCAGGACCTCAAGCTTTATGCAATTAAATTTGCGGTGCTGTATTTGTTATTTAATCAATAATCGACTTGATGTCTCTCCTTGCTTAATGGCAGCCTGACACTGTAACTGGCGACATTGTGTTTGTCTTGCAACAAAAGGAGCATCCCAAGTATAAGAGGAAGGGAGATGACTTGTTCTATGAACATACATTGTCCCTTACAGATGCACTTTGTGGCTTCCAATTTGCATTGAGTCATTTGGATGGCAGGCAGCTTCTTATTAAATCCCAACCTGGAGAGGTCATTAAGCCTGGTGAGTAACTACTTCAAGGACCATTGAGCAGAATTCTGGAGGATCTCTAGAACTTTGGAGTGTTTAATCCAGTTTGAAATTGGCTTTTATATGAACTCATTATTTAATTTCGAGTTTTAACCAGTCATTGTTTGCAATTGAATGTCAACTAAAGGTTTTCAAAATTTTGATCTATACCTTTATATATATACTTCTTGTCACTGGTGGACTCAAGATGTCAGGGATCCTTTTTGCTGCATTACACGGACTCTGTGTTGGATGATAGTTGTCATTTACAATTCTCTTCAGACGGCTGTGGTATTTTTTTGTCGTAATTTATGCTGCTTAGACAATTTAGATTTGCAAATGTCATACATGCTCACATCCAGATTGAAAATTTTGGTTTTCTTACGGTAGTTATTTTTTAAGTTTTGATGTTGTGGCTATGTGATTCTCGGATGCTTTAACTTGAAAACAATTCGTACCTTATCTATACACTAGTAGTTGTCGCCACTAATTACGTGTTTTTGTTGACCAGACCAATTCAAGGCGATAAACGATGAAGGGATGCCTATCTACCAGAGGCCATTCATGAAGGGCAAACTCTACATCCACTTCACGGTGGAGTTCCCAGACAGCCTGAGCCCTGACCAATGCAAGGCCCTGGAAACAATTCTGCCACCAAGGTCATCAGTGCAGCTCACCGATATGGAATTGGATGAGTGCGAGGAAACGACTCTACACGATGTTAACATCGAGGAGGAGATGCGGCGGAAGCAGGTGCAGGCCCAGGAGGCATACGAGGAGGACGATGACATGCACGGTGGTGCCCAGAGGGTGCAGTGCGCCCAACAATAATGGATGTGCTGATCGAATGAAATAACGTTAGAAGCGGCGATGGATCGGCTAGCATCTGAACGTTGTGGTTGTGCAACCCTGTGGAGACCAACGTATCTTTGAAATTGTGTTTCCGTTGTTCTAGCACCTAGATTGTAGTCTCCTTTTTGAGAGTTTGCATTGATATTGAAAGAACGTGATGAAGAATTTAGTATGTGGACCTGCACGACTTAAGATTACGTTATTGCATCGTGTATTTGGTATGCACTCAGGACCTGTCGCCTCCCCTTCATTTACGTACATTCTATCATCTTGCTCTTCCGTTCTTCGCCTTTACGCGCGAGGCGCATGAGACGTCGAAGTGGGGATCCTGTCCTCTTGTTGCGACCTCTTAGGACAGTAAGCTGATGAGCGCAGTCAGGTTCGCCATTCGGAATCGAAAGAGGACTTTTATCTATAAGTTGAACGTCTCGAAATCAGATGTTTACCCCTCTTCTTTTTGTGGGGTTAGAGCAATGTCAAGTACGCCTCTAATCTTGAAATGGTGTAACTCGGCCTCTGCAATTTAAAAGAAACCAAGACTTTTAAATTGATCTCTGGGAAGGCGTGGTGCTTTCCTTGTTCATGTAGAAACCCCTTTCCTATTGTCATGTCTACACGCAAAAGCCATGGGAAAAGTACCAAAAAAGCCATGGGAAAAATACCAAAAAAGTCTTAGATCTATTGCATTGGTACCAATTCAGTCATAAATTTTCTAATTGGACCAATTCAGTCTTAAACCTTTTAATATTTGTACCAATTCAGTCAATCCGGTCAATTTTGGCCGGCCGACGCCGACGTGGACGGCCGGTGGTTGGAACACGACGTAGCAATTTTTATAATTTTTTCGATTTTTTTATTAATTT
This sequence comes from Eucalyptus cloeziana, assembly GCA_014182715.1. Taxonomy (NCBI): domain Eukaryota; kingdom Viridiplantae; phylum Streptophyta; class Magnoliopsida; order Myrtales; family Myrtaceae; genus Eucalyptus; species Eucalyptus cloeziana. The sequence goes on from CM024643.1 coordinate 3,920,123, forward strand.
TTTTTTTCTACCTTCTTCCTGGCGGTGGCCGATGAGCCTCCGGTGAAGCTCGCCCGCAGCCTTGGGCGAGGCCAAGTGAGGGCCGCGACCCTCGCCGGCGGTAGGCGAGGGCTTCACGGCCCTCGCCCATTGGCCGGTGAGCCTCATCGGAGGCTCGCCGGCCACCGTCAGGAAGAAAAAAGAAAAAAAAAAGGAAAAAGAAATAAAAATTAATAAAAAATTTGAAAAAATCATAAAAATTGCCACGTTAGCTGGTCATCGATCGACGTCCATGTCGGGTCGGGCTGGCCAAAATTGGTTAGATGGATCGAATTTGTACCAATATTAAAAGATTTATGACTAAATTGGTCAAATTAAAAAGTTTATGAACTGAATTGGTACCAATGCAATATGTTTAAGATTTTTTTGATACTTTTCCCCAAAAGCATCAACCGATAGAGAATCCTACCATTGGAACCCAAACGTAATACAAAGTAGTTGTCAAGTCCGGCCAATATCACGACGGTTAACATGGGATTAAGGTTGGACTTACAATCAGGATTAAGTAAACCTTATTGTACCCTATTTTTTTTTTCCCAGTCAAATGTATATTTCTCCTTCTCTGACCGACAATTTCTTGGTAAGGTGGTAAAAGCTGAACTAACTTCTTTTGAGAGAAGTACAAAAAAAGTTCTAAATATATTACATAGGTACTAATTTAATCTTAAATCTTTTTATAATGGTATCAATTAAGTCCATTTGACCAATTTAAACCGGAAATCGTTGACATGGATGTCGATCGTCGTACGTGACACGGCGGCAAAATATTTTGATTTTTTTCATTATAATTTTTTGTTTTTTCTTCTCTTTATTTACTTGTTTCTTTTTCTTTCCTTCATCTTGGCCAACAAGGGTCATTGCCTGCTGTTGGTGAGGGTTTCAGCCTGGCTTGCGACCGGCGAGGGCATGATGGCGAAGGCCTTTGGCCAGGGCCTTTGCAACCTTGTCGGCTATAGCCAAGGGCTTGTTGGTCCTCACCGGCAAAAGTCCGGGGGAGGGAAGAAAGAAGAAAAAATAATAAAAAAGAAAATAACAAAAAAATTTAAAAATTATTTGAAAATGTCCACATCTGTACTAACTGTGTCACGTTGTATGGCTGACGTCTACATCAATGATTTCCAACTCAAATTGGAAAGATGGATTGAGTTGATAATAATGTAAAAATATTTAGGATTAATTTGATGTAATTGAAAAATTTTAAACTAAATTGATATCAATGTAATATTTTTAGAATCTTTTTGGTACTTTTCCCCACTTGTTTCTCTCGGAGAATACCTTTTCCTACTTTAGTAAGCATAATGAACTGGCCAAACTTCTCTATCGTGATTAATGGGGGGTTTCATAGAAGCAAGAACTTCAATCATGTCTATTTTTGTAGGAGCAAGTGCACCGAAAATCCTAAAATTTATCTTGGAACCGCAATTGAATTTCAAAATTTTCAAAAAGTGCAACCAAGTCTAAAATTGTCAAATTGATGTGATCAAAGTCTCTTTGTAGCTCCGTCCAATATGACTAATTGAAAATGCTGAGGTTGCGGATTATGTGATCATTGGGAGGATTATGTACAAAAAATATATTAGTAGAGCGGTGAATAACATGTTAACGAAGGTCAAGATGTCGATGGTTGGATCCAGCCTCCAGGTTACAGCTCTTGATCAGAATGCGGAGCTCTTTACATTTGAGGAGTGGAAGCGAGCTGATAGGGTAATCAAATCTGGGGAACTGCTTAAATCTAAAGAAATGGGAAGCAAATTCCAGGCTCGGACGAGCTTTCATTCAACAAGTTGGACCTAAGGATCCAGATCTATCGTCTAATTTACTATCTTACGATGCAAAATAATGCTCATCTGATAACTCGTAAAATCGGCAAGCTGCTCGACGTCGATCCACTCGAACTTACGAAAGGGGGTAGAGCGGTTTCGTTCAAGTGGAGATGGCCTTTCAGCCGGGGGTTTCTTCGAGTCCAGGAATGTAGTTACTTCGCCATGGAGATGATGAATATTGGGCAGGGCTTTAGTAAATCTAGCTTCAAGCTCAAGCAGCTATGACGGCGAGCTTCGATCTCGACTGGCCATGGCACCTGCGAGCTTAGAGGCCTGCTTTGCCTTGGAAGCTCGCCGTTGCCATGGCTGCTCGAGCTTGATGATGGTGGCCGTAGTGGTTGAGCTTGTGTAGAGAAGAAAGGAATAGTACTAGGGGGAGCATGCATGGAAATGAAGAAAAGAAAAAAAGAAAAGAAGAAAAATCATGGGGCTCCACATGTTCTAAAGAAAAAGGAAATGTCTAATGGAAAGATTTGATTGTGCTTTTTAAAAATCTTTTGTCACTAAATTATATTTTTAGGATAAATTGTAGGAATTCTCTCTATCATATATATTAACAATTGATGGGTGATATGTATATTTGGAGATAATTACATCGTTGAATTTATCCTCATGCCACCCATTTAACAGTAAACCTACAAAATGTATTTGATATGAATAGTGAATGTAATTGTGAACATTGCTTATACATTAATTTACTTGTTGTATAATGTAAAATATTTCTATGGGGTGCTTGAATGGACCTATTTAAGTAATCCTTATATTGTGTATCATTCTTAACATTCCATACTCATTTTTACAATGTTATAAGCAAACATTTTTTTTCGGAAAACTGGTAATAACTAATTGGATTTTTCATCCTTTTCCATCTCACAAAGTTCAAAACTTCAAAAAATTTCCATTCATCACTCTGATCTCTCTCTCTGTTTTTTTTTTTTTTTTTGGTGGAAAGTAGCCTTAAAATCCTTTTCTTTTTCCGCCCTTATCCGCTAGGCGGAAGATTGAGGTTATCTAATAACCTCGCCAGTTACAAGATTTAGGTGATAACATCATTAGTTACTATCGCCTTTGTACTTGCCAAATTCCTTTTGATCTTGCCACCCTTCTACCTTGGCACCACTTCATATGTATCCACAATCCTTTTTGTCTTTATTTTACTTAGCCATCTTGGCTTTCGACCTTTCTTCTTCTTTCCCAATATCTAGTGTTTTTTCAAGGGTTTATATTAAAAATTCTATTAGTGAAAAATATTTCTTGCACAAGTAATTATAAGAAGAAAACTTTCTTTTATTAATGGATGGAATATGATTAGCAAAATTAAATAATATATATGAGTCAACAGCTAGATCATATTTGCGGATTAGTTTTTTTATTATGTCGACAATGTACCGAATAATTTTTTCTTTTCTTTTTGGGCCTCATATAATCCAATCCATTTCTCGCAGAATGGTCATGTTAACCGGCATCACCATAGGTGCTCTTTATATTGGCTATAGTGTAATAATGAACTTAGAGCGAGGCATCCAAAATTATTCTAACGAGAAACACTTATTCGTATGAAAAATTTGTTGCATTCAAAACTATATGACGCTTGCCACTCAGTTAATTCCTCGAGGGTACATGTTCTAACCTCCTTATATTATGGATTGAGCAAAAATTACTGCGGTATTCGATATTAATGATTTGCCGTGGAAAAGAGAATTTCTTCCATTGATCGGGATGTTCTCACCCATTAATTTTGTAGGTCCCATGTAAGCTTCACATGTCATCGGGTTTCATAAGATTCACTTGGTTCATTGAATCAGATTCATCTAGAGTTTACCGTTGGCTGACGAAAATTGATCATCTCACCAAAAAATAAGAACAAAGGAAAAACAGATCAAAAGGGGAAATACGAGATTTTGGTAAGCGCCGGAGAAAAGGGTAAACGATGTCGCAACCCGCCATTCCCAGATACATCTTCATCACTCTGCTTCTTCACCATCTGAACAGTGAAACACCGTCCCTCTCCCCCCGTGTTCAACGACGTGGCCAACTCCTCGATCGATTGATCCGCCGGCAACATGAGCGGCACGCTCGGGTTCTTTATTGGCGTCGGGATCTACCTCGTCCTCACCCTCATCACCCTCTTTGCCCTCGCCTCCTACCTCTGCGCCCGCATCTGCATCCTGCTGCCCCGGAGCCACTCCCTCGCTGTGGCGGAGGACGGCAGCTACTCCGTTGCAATCGCGCTTGGCCTTGACGAGGCCACGTTGGGGAGCTTCCCGACGCTCCTCTACTCTCGGGCGAAGGCTGCGAGCTGGACCTGCTGCTCCATTTGCTTGTCAGAGTACAAGGAGAGGGACGTGCTGAGGCTGCTGCCGGACTGTGGCCATGACTTCCACTCGAAGTGCATCGATCCGTGGTTGAGAATGAGCCGGTCGTGTCCGAACTGCAGGACCTTGTTGGTTCCAACTCCGGTCCGGACACCCCTCGCTGAGGTTGCGCCTTAGGTGCCGTCGCTGCAGTGATACTGACTGATCAGAAGGTGGTGGAATTGCGGCGGAGATTCTAGAATCAAACAAAATCCACTGTAAACGAATTGAGATTTCTCGTGCATGGGTTCGAGGTGGATCTGTGCGTTGATAGTGATGTTCCAGACAGCTTTTTGGAGCTAGAAAGCCATCCTACCGCTTGCTAGACTCAACTGAGTAAAGCCATCATTTATGAGAACGAAAGCGAGTCTTACATGCAATTTACGCAGCGAATGAGATTGTTAGCGTCATTGTCTATTCGGGTCCCGACTTTCTGTTTTTCTTTTTCACGTGTCGATGATTGTGATAGGTCGTGAAGTAGCAAAAATGCATATTTGAGTACTATTCAATACGAATGAGAACGAGAGAGGGAGCATTTTTATAGGTTTGTTATATACATAGGATAGGATATGGAGAAAAAAGTGCACCCAACAAGATTACAGACAAAATATTTGAGGGTGCAATGCAAACAACAAGGATTCCAACAAGTTAATGAACGCTAAAGGCAGCCGGCGGAAGAGAAGTAGGAAGGGATCTAGGAGAAAACAGTACATGTCTGCAAAACAAGAGGCTGCCAGAAGAGAACCCAGTTTTGGAAAAGAAATGCTCGCCCCCAAGACGTCTGGTAACCGATAAGAGATATCAACCTCTCAGATGCTTACGACAACTTGAGATGATGATGATGTAAGTGGCTGGTCAAATGTAATAGAATAAGAACAAAGCAGATGCTACCTGCCGTTTCGGGAGAGAGGGAAAAGGGGAGAGAGAGAGTTAAAGACTCGGAACCTTCGCAGCAAAAGACAACATGATCGTTACTTGCTCAGAAGTTCATCACATTAATGTCAGCAAACACCAATTTCTCTCTGCATCTCTTGGTTGACGATGACTCTGATAGAGCTAGTAACAACACCTAGAGGGGGGTGAATAAGTGTTTAAATAAAACCTTGGCAAATATATGCGGAATAAAATAAATGAGTTGAGGGAAGATAATGAGAATACAAAGTTTATAGTGGTTCAACTTAATTTAAGCCCACGTCCACTCTCTCACGCTAACAGTCTTCTTGGCTGGATTCCACTATGCAATCAACAAGAGATTACAACTTTGAGTGCACACACTTAGTAGTAGATTACATTATTTCACTAAGTCACTCTTTTGGTATTTCTCTCACGATCACAAACGTTTAAGCTCATAAGAGACAAGTGTATTATCGAATTCGCTCAGACTTTGGAATTATAAATTCTACGCTCCGTCTTTTACTTGCTCATCGGTCCTTTATCTCCTTAAATACTCCTTCACTTCCAAACTAGCCGTTGAACAGCATCTTGAGGATCGTCTTCCAATCTACCCATTGGACAGATCTGTATCTAGAAGATTTGGTAGCCGTTGAGTGACAAAAGTAGAATCCTAAATTGATTCCGATCGCCCATACAAACAGAATCTTGGTTTTCATAAGTAAAGCTTTTTCGTATAGAAAGTTCTTGTCTTCAAGATCCAATTGTCAATCAATTATATTGAATCAATCAAATCAATCTTGATGTGGAATTCAAACTAGATCACTAGCTGTTATATCTTCGGGGCTTGTGTTGCGTTCTGTCGAATATGGATGTAAAGTTTGAGTGCAATAGACTTTGCAATCTGAGTATGAACATATTCCGCTTCTGAACAGATTTAGCTTTAAGGTCTGTACCCAGTTCAGCTTCAGCATAGCGTCCGTCTTCTGGTTTTTCTAAGTATAGACTTCGATAATATCCTTTACATGTTCTATCATCTGCATAATCTATTACTCAACCATCAAACACGTTAGTAGCCTTTGATTTATTTTGTCATCTTTAAAACATCATAAGGGATTTCCTTAACAATCTCCCCATTTTTGATTATGACAAAACAATTTTTGAATATGCAGATTTGTAAACATACTTTTAAAAATGTTAATTTAAATCAAATGATATCAGAAGATAGCAAATAGATTGAGCATAACAATATATAGAAAAATAATCGCAGTTCAATATTATGCAATAAATAATATCAAAGGATATCAAAAGATAGCAAATAGATTGAGCATAACAATATATAGAAAAATAATCGCAGCTCAATATTATGCAATAAATAATATCAACCAATCAACACATATGCATATTCATATCTTCTCCCCTTTTTGTCATAATCAAAAAGCGATATCAATTGAAAAAGTATCACATAGAGAATATAAAGCGATAACAAATAATTTCCAAAAATCAGCTTTTATAAATCGAATATTAAAGATATGCAATATAGCTCACTTCAATCATGTATATCAGCAAATAAAAATCACGGATGCATTATAAAATTCAGTTACCCTTGTTGTCATAATAAAAAGATAATAAGAGATTTGTTAATGACAAAAGGTAATAAGAGATGCACTAATCGGATTTTGTAGAACTTGGTAAGTTCTAAAACATTTACCTTTTCCTTTCTTCCATAATAATCAAGATCACGATCAATCCAAAATTTTTTTTCCATAAATGATCAAAGCTCCCCCTCAATTTGTTGCCTTTTTGAGATGATCACGATTCTTTTCCTTTTCTTTTGGATTCACTTTCTCCCCCTGTCATCATGACAATATTTGCAAATGGAAACAATTGTTGCTTGTGCATGTTGAGTAGAATATTTTTCCATTATTCCTTCGTAGCAACAACATCTGCAACGATCACTTGCATTTTGAAATTCGAGGCAAAAATTTATTTTCTTCAATCAAGCTCTTCTCGAATTCAACCTGCATAAACTTAACAAACTTTTTGCATAAATAAGCTGTAATAATATCCATATAATATATAATCCCCATTCTTCAAATAAATAAATTGAATAGCATATATAAAATTAAAATTCAGAACTACTCAACTTTTTGTACGACGCATAAGGGATTTCCTCAATAAGCAAAAATTTTGCACAAGGAATAGAATTTTTGAACCTCCAGAAGATAGTACAGAATCTCCATGATTTTCAAGTCTAGCTTTCCAAAATCCATATGGAAGATTCTTTTACAACCTACAAATTCTTGTATAATAGATAATAATCTTTGCACATAATACATTCCTTTGATTTATGGATCAAACTTGCTAGATATGAGATATCTTCTAAAAATATAGCAAGAGTGTCCTTGAATATGCAATAATATATTTCGAGATCAAAGGGATTTCCTTGAGCATAAATCTCAAAAAATATATTATAAATGCATTTCACAAAAAGAAAGATGATATTGCTATCATGTGCCAAATCAAGTAAAAAAAAATATTGCAATGCCTTATATTTATGAGAAGAAATATTTGCAATATAAATGATAAGCAATCATCCAAAATCAGGATAACTGCACGTAGAAATTTGTATGGTGAAATGATAAAAAAAATCTCTTACCCAAGGTATATGTTCGAAATATACCATTGATTAAAAAAGATCATTACCAATCTTCGTAGGAGATACTTTTTTGATTGCACCAAAATCTGCGTAGATTCGCAATCATTCTTGCCTTATTGAATTTCCTGCAATCAACTCATTTTCTTTTTGGTATCCATCAATTTGGATCCTTCCTTTTCGTTAGAGTAAAATAGAAAATCTCCATAGATAATATATATATATATATATATATATATATATATATATTCTTTCTTGATTCATCATACCAAAGTATTCAAAGAAAGAATATTATGCACAATGATATTTTGAAAGATAAATTCTCACTTAGTCAAAGCACAATAAAATTAGAGAGAATAAAATTCTTGAATATTTAAGAAAGAATATTTTGCATAATAAATTAATATACTGTAAAACGAATTTTCACTTTGCAAAATATGACATTCGGAGAGCATAAAATCAAACCAAATAAATTCAATTGTCTCTTAGTAGGATATCAAAAATAATCACACGTATCAAATCTCAACTCACGAGTTAAAAAAAAATCACGCGATTCTTTCTTCAATAAAACCAATCATAGGATATGATCATTATAAAATATGAATCAACCAAGGATATATCGAATATGCATAATGAGAAATATTGCCCAAATCAAATTGAGAATAAAATTTTTTTTCTTATCAAATCCTCTTTCTTCTTCTCCTTTATTTCCTAAAAAAATAACTCATCTTTTCTTTGGTACCCATATTTTCTTGGGTCCATGAGAGTTAGTAGAGTTTGCTATTTTTATCCAATCTTTCTTAATAGGTCTCTAGACTTTAGGATATTCTTTCTCAAAGTATTCCAAGTCTCCACAATTTAAACATTTGAGAGTATTTCGACCAACAGGTTTTGTAAAGATCATTTGAAAATGCTTCTTGTACGCAAGTCTAGGAGGTCTTTGTCTAAGTCTCTCATTGACTTTAGGAAAATTTATTAGAGAATCACTTTCCTTATTGAAACTAAGTCCCGACTTATTATAGTAAGGAACTTGTATAGAAAGGATATGCTCTAATGTTTTTGATCCATTTGAAAATTTTGTCGAAATATTTGAAAGTTCTTTCTTTAAAGAATCATTTTCCTTAACAAGTAAATCTCGACTTTCTTTTGTTTGTAGAAAATCTTTTTGCAAAATTTCAAACTTTTCTTTTTGAGAAAGATCCTATTGCCTAAGCCAAGAATTTTCCTTTTTAAGTTCGGAGATCCTTTTAAGATAAGATTTGAGATTTAAGCATAGCTCATTTATATACTTAATAACTTTAGTAAGAATTCTTGAATGACCTACCTCGATTTCCTCATCGGATTCTGAGTCTGTGTTTGAGTCAGACTCTGATTCTGAGTCTATGTCTGAGTCAGACTCAGATTCTGAATGTGCCATCAAGCATAGATTTCCTTGTTCATCATCTTCTTTTATTGTTCTTTTCTGGCCATTCTGCTTATATTGTTTTCTTTCACCGAATTTCCTTCCTTTTCTACTTTGCTTTTTGAATCTCTTGATCATAAAAGCAAGTTCTTTGTCGTCCATATCATTTTCTGAATCTGTATCATCAAAATCAGCATTAGATATTAAAGCGATGGACTTCTTACCTTCGGGATCTTCATCATTGATTTGTTCCACTTCATAGGATTGAAGAGTGCCAATCAATTCATCAACAGAGAGTTGCATAATCCTCTGAGTTTCCCGGATTGAGGTCTTAACATGGTTCCAATCTTTTGAGAGACCTCACAAGAGTTTGTTGACCTTCACTGGGGAAGAAATTGGCTGACCTTGATATGCTAAACCATTTACAATTTCTGTAAAACGGCTGAACATATCTCAAATCGACTCTCCTTGCTTCATCTCGAAGGATTCATATTTGCCAAGTAGGAAGTTTACTTTTGTCTCTTTTACACGATCAATCCCTTCATAAGTAACATGAAGTCTATCCCAAACTTCCTTAGTTGTTTCACATGAAGAAATTTTGTTATATTCAACAGGAGATAAGACACAATATAAAGAATAAATGGCTTTTGCATCAAGCGCTTCTCTTTTGGACATCTCCGTCCGAGACATAGGAGCAGGGGGTTTGATTTCTTTGTCTTTGCCATTCTTATTTGATGTAGACGTGGCAGTGAGATTGATTCATCTTTCCACAACATCCCATTGTAAGGGATCTCTAGATCTTAGGAATGCTTTCATTTTGTTCTTCTACATGTTGTATTCCTTTCCATTAAAATACGGCAGCCTTGTGTTGCTTTGTCCCTCCATAAGTCCTGGTGCCAAGATACTAGCCATAAAAGATCTTTAGGTCAAAAGTAAAAACACTTTTATAAACTAAGCACTTGGCTCTGATACCAATTGATAGAGCTAGTAACAACACCTAGAGGGGGTGAATAGGTGTTTAAACAAAACCTTGGCAAATATATGTGGAATAAAATAAATGAGTTGAGGGAAGAGAATAAGAACACAAAGTTTATAGTGGTTCGGTTTAATCCAAGCCTACGTCCACTCTCCCACGCTAACAGCCTTCTTGGCTGGATTCTACTATGCAATCAACAAGAGATTACAACTTTGAGTGCAAACACTTAGTAGTAGATCACACTATCTCACTAAGTCACTCTTTTGGTATTTCTCTCACGATCACAAACGTTTAAGCTCACAAGAGACAAGTGTATTATCGAATTCGCTCAAACTTTGGAATTATAAATTTTACGCTCCGTCTCTTACTTGCTCATCGGTCCTTCATCTCCTTAAATACTCATCCACTTCCAAACTAGCCGTTGGACAGCATCTTGAGGATCGTCTTCCAATCTACCCATTGGACAGATCTGTATCTAGAAGATTTGATAGCCGTTGAGTGATAAAAGTAGAATCCCAAATTGATTCCGATCGCCCATACAAACAGAATATTGGTTTCCATAAGTAAAGCTTCTTCGTATAGAAAGTTCTTGTCTTCAAGATCCAATTGTCAATCAATTAGATTGAGTCAGTCAAATCAATCTTGATGTGGAATCCAAACTAGATCACTAGCCATTATATCTTCGGGGCTTGTGTTACGTTTTGTCGAATATGGATGTAAAGTTTGAGTGCAATAGACTTTGCAATCTGAGTATGAACATATTCCGCTTCGAACAGATTTAGCTTTAAGGTCTCGTACCCGGTTCGGCTTCAAGATAGCGTCCGTCTTCGGGTTTTTCTAAGTATAGACTTCGATAATATCCTTTACATGTTCTATCATCTGTATAATCTATTACTCAACCATCAAACATGTTAGTAGCCTTTGATTTATTTTGTCATATTCAAAACATCATAAGGGATTTCCCTAACAAACTCCACCTCAAGCATTGGCTTATGATGAACTTCTATCGTTTGTGCAATGCTCTCAGTCAAACGACAATGGGCTTGTGAGTCCTAGATCTAGCAAGGGCCACGACCTTTGCTCAGTGGTCAGTGGAGGTCTTCAATGGCCCTGCCGGCCTTCTGGAAAAAGAGGGAAAAATAATAAAATAATAGAAAATAGAAAATATAAAAAATCAATACAAAATGCGTAATTTTTTTAAAAATAAAAAAAATGGTCCACATTGGCTATGTCCATTTAAAATTATCCGAAAGGACTAAATTGTCAATTTATTTAAATGTTTATGATTAGTTTGGCAAATCATTTAAATGTTTATGATGGAATGGGCAAGTCTTCAAAATATTTAGGACTGAATTGACAAAATCAAAAGGTTTAGAATTGAATTGGTCATTGTACATAGGACTTTTTGGACATTTTCCCCTTTACTTGAGTCTCATATCAATCTTCATTATCCCTTCATCCAAAATTGCTCTTTTTGATTCTGCATGTCCACGCCATTGCTTAAGTCTTTCCCAAATTTCATATCCAAGAAGACGATTTTTGGAGATGAATTTCCATGTTAGTGCAAACGACCTCTTATTGAATTTAAAATTTGGGGAAAAGCTAAAGTAATTAGGGTTAGCTTTCTATCTCGCTTGGATTTTTGATTTTGCACTTGATCTTCAATTTTTTGTGCTCGAAGTACTTGTGCTTGAGACACTCGATTCGGGATGCTCGAACAACTTGCCTCGGGAGTTTTCCATATCTCAATTATCAAGAGAAATTTTGGATAGAGGGTTAACGGGGGTAGATTTGAAACTCAAGTAAAAGTTGGTGATTTTTTATAAGACGAAAAAATTTAGTGTAGAATTGGAGTTAAACCAAAGTTGGAGTTTTTTATGGGAAGAAAAGAAAGTTTAGAGTAGAATTAAGATTTGGCCTAAAGTTTGAGGTTTTGTAAGGGCATTAGGAAGAAAAAATAGTAGGTTTTAGCTGAGATGATCTCGAAGAAAGAAAAAAATAGCAAAGTTTATCTTATATATTACGTAATTTTGTTTTTATCCTGCCGCTCTTTCCGTTCTTTGCCTCGGCACACAAGGCGCATTAGATGTTGAAGAGGGGGACCCTATCCCCTTTTTCCGACCTTGTAGGATAATAAGCTAACGAGCTCAGTCATTGTCCTCCATTCGGAATTGAAAAAGGACTTCCATTTATAAGTTGAGCATCTCAAACTCAGATGTAACTCTTTCTTTTTTAGTGCAAAGCAAATCTCGAGACATATATTATTATCCATAATGAAAATATTTTTATTGGCTACTTATTTCAAGTAATATAAACCATCATTTTCGGGAATATATTTTCCAGATAATTCATTTTATATAAAACAAATGGACCGGAATTAGATTTTTCATGCTTTCCCATCATCACTCCAATTTTTTTTTTTTTTTTTTTTTTGGGGGAGGGGGCCGGGGGCGGGGTTAGCCCTAAAGTCCACTTCCTTTCTAGTCTTATCCGGTGGAGGGAAGATTCAGGTAATAACATCACTAGTAGCAAAAGCTAAACCGGAAGATTTAGGTAATAGCATTACCAGGTGCAACTGCCTTTGTACTTCCCAAATTTCTTTTGACCCTGTCGCCCTTCTATCTTGGCACCACTTCATGTATATCCCCAATCCTTTTGTCTTTATCCTACTACCCTAGTTGACTTTGACCTTGTTCTTCTTTCCCGACATTGCTTCGTTCGGATAGTAATATAATCAGAAACTACGGCTGACAGATAGAACCATCTTGTGTTTTCTTTTTAAGGGTTTGTATTAATAAAATACCATTATTTTAAAAATATTTCTTAGGCAAGTAGTCATAAGATTGGAAACTTTCGTTTATCAGTGGACGGAATACTGAATACGGTCAGCAAAATTAAATACCATATATGAGTCGGTAGCTAAACCGTGCTCGTGCATTAGTTTTTTTTTTTGGTTCCACCGTAGCGTACCAAATAATTTCTTTTTTTTATGCCTCAGTCATGTTAGTGGACGTAACCATTAGCCACTACTTCTTATATCGGCCGTAACATAATCATGAACTCAGAGCGTGGGATCTAAGATCATTTTGAGCAAGAGACATTAAATTTGTCGTTTAGTACTCGGTTAATTTCTCGAGTGTACATATTTGATTTTGCCCAGAAATAACCTTCTCGTATTATGGAATGGGTGAAACTGCTTCGGGCTTCGATGTCCATTGACACCCAAAAATACTTATGCTATCACATGCTAATCACGAGGAATAAAAGCCTTTCAAATCATTTTCATTGTCATGTGTGGGCTGTGATTTACATCAGTTGAGCTCATGGTGGTCATGGAAACGAAGGATGACCAAGGATTTCGAGAGCGCTTGAGCTAGATTTCGGTGGACCTACAAGTAAAAATACATAATTCGATGATAAAGTAGTTGATTGCCACATGTTCAAGCCAAGAGATGTTGTTGAAGACATAGAGTTTAGATGGAATTGATGGGAAAATTTGGGCGGGAGCGATTGATGTTTAAAGTGCGCCAAAATCAAAGGAGCCATTAATACTTGCTAAGGCAGTTTAGCAAAGAACGTGGAGCGACTTTTAAGGATGAAGCAATTGATCACTGATGGTTATCAAATTAGCCTATAAATATCACGGGGAATCCAATAAAGAGCTCCCACCCTCCTTCGGCAATAACACACACGGAATTACTTTATCTCACATTTTTATCTTAACCTAGTTTATTCTAGTTGTAATTTAAGATTTCCGTCATAGATTCAATTCTGACGAGTGTTTATATCCTATGTATTGCTATTGATTAGATTCTAATAGTGACTTATTGTCCAGCGTCGTAGATTAAATTCTGACGTTATCTCCTTATACTCATCTAGAACTAGTGTTTACTAGGTGTTGTTACCACCATCCAACATGGTTGATTAGATTCCGACGTTGTGTCCTCATATCCATCTAGGAGTAGTGTCTGCTAGTTGTTGTTATCATTGTTCAGCGTCGTCGATTAAATTTCGACATTATGTCCTTTTATTCATCTAGGAGTAGTGTCTACTAGGTGTTATTTCCGTTGCGAGTGTCGTTGATTAGGTTTCGGTGTTGTGTCCTCAAACTCAATTGAAAGCAGTGCTTTCTAGGTGCTTTTATTAATATCCAGTGTTGTTGAATCAACTTCAACATTGCTCAAACCGCTTTGATTTTAATGGGCTTTCATCAGTATGTTAAAGCAAGTTTGGATCAAACTATTTATTGGATTTCGACATTGGTTATTATTGATTTTGACCTTGTGTTAAGCAACTTTATAAGATCCAGAACTATATAATATATATCTCCATTAGGATTTGACCCTTTCTATCGAATACTAGCATAGAACTTAAGTTTCTTATAATAAAAACTCAAATATAACACTTGATGAAAGATATTTCATTATGGGATCCAAAACCAGTGAAACGACGTCAATAATTTGTCTTGAGCGATCCATGGATCATAGAGATCTCAACCATTGATTTTGCTGATCCCAAGCGGGCTCCGCATTTGATCGGGTCTCATAAAATTAACGGTTGTGATACATTCGGTTCATCGGATGGTCAGCTGAATTTTACCATTGGCTAAGAAAAGCAGATCGAAAGAGGAAATACGATTTTTTGGAAAGCGACCATCTTCCTCTCTCAACTTCTTCACCACCTGAACAGAGAAACGCCAACTCTCTCTCTCTCTCTCTCTCTCTCTCTCTCCGTCTTCAGACGACGTCGCTGGCTCCTTCAATCGATTGATCGGCCGGCGACCGGCGACCCTGCGTTGCGTGGATCCTGGTCTCAACACGGGAGAGTTGGCGTACGGCACGAGGATCTCCCTCATCATCCTCTTTGCCCTCACCGTCCTCTTCACCCTCATCTTCTACCTCTGCAACCCCGTCCGCGTCCCGCCGCACCGGAGCCAATCCCTGGTCGCCGCTGCAGCGGCGGTGCAGAGGACGGCGGCCACTTGACTGCGGTCGCGCTCGGCCTGGACCAGGCCACGCTGTGCAGCTTCCCGAAGCTCCTCTACTCTCGGGCGAAGGCCGCGAGCTCGAGCTGCTGCTCCATTTGCTTGTCGGGGCACAAGGAGACGGACGTGCTGAGGCTGTCGCCGGACGGTGGCCATTACTTCCGCTCGAAGTGCGTCGATCTGTGGTTGAGAATGAACCGGTCGTGTCTGAACCGCAGGACCTCGCTGGTTCCGACTCCGGTCAGGAGTTCCCCTCGCTGAGGTGACGCCGCCGGCGGGTGGTCGAATTGCAGCTCAGATTCTAGAATCAAACAAAATCCACTGTAAATTAATTGAGGTTTCTCGTGCATGGGTTCGAGGTGTTGACGGAAATCGATCGAATTTGCGCCATTTTCGATGCTTCTTTTCCCTTTTTAATTTTCTTTGGTTGCTCAGGCTTGTCGAAACGCAGAAGAGACGTTGCGTTCGGCGGGTGGGTCGGTGGTTCGCCGCCAGATAAGCGCAGCGAATGTACAGCCAAAAACTGGAGACGATTATGAAGTGATCGGTCAAATATAATAGAATAAGAACAAAGCAGATGCTACCTGCTGTTATGGGGAGAGAGAGAGAGAGAGAGAGAGAGAGAGAGAGAGAAGAGTGTTCGACATGATCACGATTTTCTCAGGAGTTCATTACATTAATTTCAGCGAGCAGAACACAAATCTCTCTCTCTCTCTCTCTCTCTCTCTCGCTCTCTCTGCATCTCTTGGTTGACGATGATTCTACGGCAAGCATTTTGCTGTGATGACGCTCCTGTAGTTTGCACAATGCTTTCGGTCGAATGAAACGGGCGATTGTGTCGGAACGAAACTGGGGAATTGACAAGGAAAAAAAAACGTGGGATTTAGTTGAGATGATCTTGAAGAAAGAAAGAAAAGAAGAAAGCAAAGTTTATCTGTATATTACGTAATCTATGCAATCGGTGGCATCATCACCTCTCCCAGATTTTGGTGGCTTCCTCCTGTCTCAATGTAGGCCCTCACTCCAACATGTGCATACTTCCATTGCTGGACTTGGCAAATCAGATGGAATTAATTACGTTCGACTATGCAAGAAACGTAGGTACGTCACTCAAAAACATTCGTTTGGTATAAGGATATTTGCAATTCCATGATTCGATATATGTATAAATCGACTCGCCTCCCACGTTCAAATCAAACCGACTATCCAACAAAAGAATTTAACGAAAACAAACCAAAAAATAGACCATGAAGATCTACCGTCCTGAGTAGTTTTGGTTTTCTTACACGTAAACCTTAACCAAAACCTCTCCAGACATCAAAACCATCCACCATGAATATCTCCTGTCACTTTTCATGTTTTCAAATTTCAACGTGTGCCTTTCTCGGAATGAAATGAAGCATTGTTTCTTAGGAAAGCGAAAAACCATAATAAAAAACCCTAGTCGCCACCGTTTATTCTTAGTCATTACATCATCTTTCATCTCTCCTTCTCTTCATTTTTGGCCAACCTTCGCTTATTCCTACTGCTTTAGGCTTTTACTCGGGTACTTCACTTGTCGTCTTTGGTCTCTCATTCTCCTTCTCTTCATTGTTTTTCAAGTGATGTTTTTTTTTTTCGATGATCTAACGAAAACTTTTAGCATTAATGTAAGCTATGTACATAACTTTTGGCGCTTTTGATATTTCTCCCGCCTATTCTCAAACATCAATTACGATATTATTCTTTTGAAGAAGGAACTTCAAGAAATCACTATCATAACGGGTTGATGGACAAAGAGAGATGCAATTGAAAAAATAAATTGGAGAAATATGAAGGCATGAGGTCGAGAATCCAATAGATGAAAAGGGGAGATAAAAATACGAAAATTTTCCATGCGACAATAATCCAGAGAATGCTGAGGAATAGGATTTCTGTGTTAAAACTGACGACAAGTCTTGGGTCCATGATAATGGAAGACTACAACAAATGATAATTAATTATTTGGGATAAATACAATCGTGGACCTCAGCAAGTCCTAAAACTACTTCACCTGAATTCTAGGGAGTGAGGCGTGTGAGCATCGGGACATTAAAAATAAGGAACGCATCCGTGCAATTTGCTGCACGAGTGAATAGGCGATGGAGGCCCTCACTGGTAACTCCGGTTACCCTTGCTTCAGTAGGAATAGGATTTTTATGTTAAAACTGATGACGAGTCTCGGGTCCATGATAATGGAAGACATTGTAGCAGATGATAATTAATTATATAGGATAAACACAATCGAAATCCTAAAACTTATCACGAAAGAACAAAATCTAAAACTTTTAAAAAGTGCAACTAAATTTTACAATTTAATCATAAAACTCAAATACACCAATTTAATAAGTTTTAGAATTTGATTATATTTTTTGAAAATTTTATGATTCAATTACCACTTCATGATGATTTTTAGATTGTGATTGTACTTTTTTTTTTTTTAAAGATTTTAAGATTTAATTGCATTTTCTTGAAAAGATTTTCACTACGTTTATTCTTTTTGATAATTATCACTCTTTTTTTTTTTTTTTGAAAGTAGCCTCAAAATCCTCATCTTTTCTAGCCTTACCCGCTAGAGGGAAGATTCAGGTAAAAACATCCCTAGTTAACAAAAGGAAACGGAAGATTTAGGTAATAACATCACCGGTCATTGCCTTTGTACTTCCCAAAATTGACTTGACCTTGTCCCCTCTATCTTGGCACCACTTTATACACACACATGCATGCATACATATACACACACTCATATCTATATATATATATACCTCGAGTTGACTTTGATCTTATTCTTCTTTCCCAATATTATGTCGTTAGGATCTCAAGAGAGTATAGAGAGAATCTATGGCCGGCATAGATAAACTGTTTTCTTTTTAAGGGTTTAGATACCATTAGCGAAAGAAAAAAATTATAGGATTGAAACTTTCTTTTATTAATGGACGGAACACGATAAGCAAAATTAAATTTCATGTGTGTCCGCAACCGACCTGTGCTTGCGGATTGATTTTTTATTACATCAACAATGTACCAAATAAAAATCTTTTATTTTTGCCTCGTATAATTTAATCCCATCCTCGCAGAACAATATTGTTAATGGGCGTCACAGTAATTGCTATTTATATTGGCTATGACATAATAATAAACTTAGATCGATGCATCCGAAATCATTATGAGTGAGAGACGCTGATTTATTTATAGAATTTGTCATTTCCATATGTGTCTTCCTCACTTAACTTCTTCACCACCTGAACAGTTAAGCATCAACAATCTCTCTCTCTCTCTCCCTCCATCTTCAGACGACCTCGCCGACTCCTTCTATAGATTGATCCCCCCGCGACGTGAGCAGCACCTCCGGTTACATGGACCCGGGCCAATTCATGGAATGGTTCGAGTACTTCAGCGGGATCATCGTCGGTGTCTTCTTCCTCATCTTTCAATTCATCCTTGTCTCCCACCTCTGCTCCCGCTTCTTTCTCTTCATCGCCTCCCACCTCTGCCCCCGCTTCTTTCACTTCATCCTTAACACCCATCTCTGCCTCCGCTTCTGCATCCCGCCGCCCCAGAGCCAACCCCTCACGCTCGGCCTCGACGAGGCCACGCTAGGGAGCTTCCCGAAGCTCCTCTACTCTCAGGTGAAGGCCGCACAATCGAGCTGCTGCTCCATTTGCTTGTCGGAGTACAAGGAAAGGGACGTGCTGAGGCTGCTGCCGGACTGTGGCCATTACTTCCACTCGAAGTGCGTCGATCCGTGGCTGAGAACGAACCCGTCCTGTCCGAACTGCAGGACCTTGCCGGTCCTGATTCCGGTCTTTACGCCCCTTGCTGAGTTCCCCATGTGGATGGCACCGCAGCGATCAGAAGGTGGCGGAATTGCGGGCGAAGGCTCCAGAATCGAACAAAATCTACTGTAAGTGAATTGAGATTTCTCGTGCACGAGTTCCAGGTGTTGACTGAAACTGACCGACTTCGCGCCATTTTCGACGCTTCTTTTTCCAGTTTTTTGTATTCTCTTTGGTTGCTCAGACGTCGCGTTCGGCGGGTGGGCCGGTGGTGCGCTGCCGGACGATGTGCGGCGAGCACAGCAACGGCTTGAGATGATGATGATGTGGTTGGTCATATACAATAGAATGAGAACAGAGCAGATGATGCTATGCTACCTGTCGTTTTGGGTCGTAGGGTCCTCGCTCCAACGTGCATCCAATACATCCATTGCTGGACGTTGCCAATTAGATAGAATTAATTGCGTTTCGACCATGTAACATAGGTACGTAACTTGAAAACGTTCATCTAGTATGGGGAAATTTGCAATACCGCAATTCGGTATATGCATATATCGGCTCGCCTCCGACGTCCAAATCGAACTAGTTCAACAAACGAATTTAGCGAAAACAAACCAATAGATAGAGAGCAGTTTGCTTGACTGGGTTTGGTCGGTAAAATTTTGAGTACCAATTGCCGGTGTTGCAAAGCACAGCAATTATAAAGTGACCGGAAAATTACCATAAAAAAGAAAAAAAAATTTAAACTTCTTGTATTTATGTCAATTTAAGATTAAAATTTTCAGTTTGATCAATTGAGTTATAAACTTTTTGATGATTTGTTAATGCAGTTATTCTGATTAATCTGAAGAACTTGAGAAAATATTCAGTGGTATGTGCGCGCCACGTCATCAGCTGACCTGGTGCGCACATACCAATGGAAAACCGGCACGTGTCCCCGAGCGGGAACCGCTGAAAAAGGAAGGCGCTGATTTTTGGCTGGCTCGGCTCGGCTCGAAAGGACGGTCAGCGTATTCCTCCCGCTTAAAATTTTTCTCTCTCCTCACTGAATGAATGGGCGGTCCTCTCTCTCCTCGTAAAAGAAAAAAGAACGCGAGCCTTCCTCTGTTTCCTTCTCTCTACCCTCGATTTCTCTGTCCGACGAACTCCGTCTCTCTCCACCCTCCCTCTTTCCGACCGGCGAACCACCGCAAGCGACCGACGAACCAGGAGGCATACCTAATATTTTCTCCCTCCTCCGACGCTCGACGCTCTCCCTGCACTCTACCCCAACGCACTGAACCTTCCGGTCTAACTGTTCCTTCGACGACGGTCGCTCCCTCCCAACGACGGCCTTTCTCTCTCCACTCGACGGCCTCATCTCAGGGCTGCATTCTCTCGGCGCACTTCTTCCTAAATCGCGCTCTCTCCCGACGGCCGATTTCGCTCGCCTCTCCCACGACCTCCACGCTTTTGGCGGTTCTTCCCTCGCGGTTCGGTGAGGTCTTGGGTATGCCCTCGTGCTGCGTCTCTTCTTCCTTGCTCAGCAACACCGTACTGCCTCTCTCTCTCTCTCTCAGTGTCTCTCTGTGCATTCTTTCATCCATGAGGCAAGCATTTCGACTAGGGTTCAGGGGTTTCGCCACCCCTTCTTTAAGGTTCGTCCGGGTACCTCTCATTTTTGCGTGAACCTAGCGTGAATTTTATAGTCTTTCTTTCCAGATGACTACCCTTTTCACTTCGATCGGTCCTTCAGCAAAAGCGACTGCTAAGCGACAATGCGACGGCAGTTTCGAATCCTGGGTTTCGCTCTGTGATGCTAAGCCTTGCTTTGGTTCCTTAAAAAGTTGATGACTTTTTCGCACGTTGTAGCTTCGTAGCTGCTCCGAGATTCTGGGTTGGTCGTTCTATCGTCTTGCTCGGAGCGAGCGAAATGGTGTCCAAAAGGGGCGTGTCGACGGCGACTTCTGAGGACAAGAAAGGGAAGAAATCGAAAGGATTGGTGGCTTCAGTTCCTAGTTCTACCAAAAGTCATGTCAAGGTATTGTCTTTTAATCGAACCTATCGTTCCACCTGTGTTTTGGGGACTTGACCGTTTAGCATTCATTTTTTCTGCAGAAAAATTCTGGTGCAAGCATTGGTGAAGTTGTGTTGCCTAATAATGACCCGGCCAAAATTGAGGCAATGACATTTCACGATTTGAGAGCTACATTGAGGTGGGGATGAATTGTTTTAGTTGCAAGCATGTGATAGTCGTTATAGTGTTTCTTGCGTAACCTTTACAGTAAGCAAAAATCAAATTTTTCTATTTGATGCTTGCAAGGGAGATTATTGAGCAGGGAAGGGAAGTGAATATTACTGATAGAAAACCATAGGGTCTTGAGAATTTGCCTTCAACAAAGAGCAAGGTCTGGAGAAATTGCTTCATTCGAGTCAAGATGGCGGGCTCCGTAGCCACACAAGTCCGCAGTCTCGCGCTGTATGGTCCGGGCTTGTAGCTCCGTCGACAGCAGAAGCAAGGTCTACAGAGAACTCGGTCCGTCTCCCTCGCCTAATTCCATTATGTTGGTCTTTCTCGAATGCTTTCATGTGGGTAGACTTCTTTTGTTCAGATTAAGATGGAGTGCTCGGTTCATTTGCAAATGCACAAGATGATAGATGGTTCTTGCTTTTTTGAGAAGTTCTTTGACATGTCGTTTTAGACTGCTTGCGAAGAAATCCGGACTGGTTCGTGGTAAAATGAAAAAGAAAGAGTGAACTTTTCCGGATTTTATTGGTCATACAATCATGTCTTTCGTGTAAAATTTGAAGTCAGTAAGTATCTTTTGGGCCTGAATCTTTCTCATGAGGCCTCTTGCTTCACATTAGGTGAACTCCCATGTGTGAGTGGTTCTTGCTTTTTAAGTTATCACCCTAGTGGAAAGATTCTTCATTTCTTGTTCCTCGGTGTTCCAAATATGCTTGGTTTCGGAGTTTGCTCTTCGGAATTTCGAACCAGGGGTTCATTTGATATCTGTGGTTGCCATTGCGAGGAAGTTATGTCAAACATGTTGGAAATAGATGAGTTTTGCAAAATGTGACTCCTGTCAGAGGACTTGAAGTCAAGTTTAATTTTCTTGTACAATCTGACACGAGTTCTGAGACATGTAAGCAAAAGTGTTCCTGGGATGTTGGTGGGGTAAAAATCTTTGCAGTTCGGCTTTTATGTAAAATTTGCATTTCTTTTTCTCCAGGGTTGTTTTCACTAAAAAGGAAGATTGAAGATGCAGTTCAACGCACTGGGAAGATGGCTCCTACTGCACTGCAATCGAAGAAGCTAAATAGATTGAGCTTGATGGACTTATTCGAGATTACGACCTTTGGGATGATCCTGATAAATCCTATGATGTTCTTGTGAAGTTGGCAGAATAAGCTTACAAGGTGGTGTGGAATGCCATATCCATCTCATAGAATAAGCTTTTCCACCCAGTAGGTGTGGATTAAGTTGGGCAATTGTTGGGTCATTGGTTTGCCCATTATCTGTGCCGAAGCCTGAAAGCATGTGCACATACTTGTCTTGACTCTTCTTCCGAGATAAACTTGATTCTTAATGTGTCAATGACTGTCATATCTAGTTTAACTGTATCAATTAAAAGAAGTGCAGTTGCTGGGCTTTAGTTGACTTTTATCTGCTGAAATTTGCAGGCGGAAGAAGCAAAGCTGATAACTCAACTGGTGGAGATGGATGCTATTAATTATGCTCTTTTTGAGCAGGCATACACTTCATCTTTGGATATGAGTAAGTTTTTGGACCGTTATGAGATGTTAAAGCTTCTTAAGGGACCATATGATGTGGATGGAGCGTCGATGGTCATCAAAGCTAATTCAATGAAGTTCACTCAGTTTTGTTGACCCAAAAAAAAAAAAAAAAGAATCTTTTGGGCTTATGCCTCTGCTGGTTCCAATCTCTCTGTCTCTCATGCATTTGCTAATCCAGTTATGGGCTGAAAAACTACTGAGATGTACCAAAAATGGGCTGAGAAGCAAGGTTATTGAGGGAGGATTGTAGAGAAGCGTCGGGCAACGAATGGTGGAATCACTTCTGCAACAGTTGAATTTGAATTTGATTATGCATATGGTTGTCTTCAAGGGGAGAGGGGTGTTCATCGAATGATAAGTGGTTCAGAAACTGGATCAACAATTGATGAGGTAGGTTTACAATTATCATTTTTGTTTTGATGAAACATTGATGTATATTGCTATTGGTTTTTGACTTCTTTTTAACAATGAGCTCTGAATGATTTGTTTCTTCTCTTTCCGGAGATTTCAGAAGGCAAAAGTGGCATCTTGTTAGTGCATCATTAATATCAAGAAACAATTTAAAGTGTATTAAAGACATGACAACATGTAAATGACTGTGCGCAAGGAAAAACACATTGGAATTGGAAGATTGATTGTTTCTGTGGCTCTTTCTTGAAATCAAAGCAGCTAAATATGAACTCGTACTCATGGCACCTAGATGTATACATGTACCATAGAGTCTAACATTGGCTAAAAAATATAAGATATGCAACTTCAAATGGCGTGTGGATTAATTTTGCACATGAGCTTAAGGTTGATTTAGTTCACTCAAAAACATAGCCAAGGGAATTGTTGCATTTCATGGGATCCTACCATTCAAGTTGTTTCTTTTTATAGTATATCTGCTTCTTATACAAGTGAATTGAAGGTCGAGACAAGCCTTTTCTGTGTAATGTGTTTCTGTTCTGCTACATCATTGGCCCCTAAATTCCTGTCAGTTCCTCATTTTAGTACTCAAAATTTGCAGGTTAGCCTAGCAGCTGTCGATATAATTCCTCTTTTCCATGGTTCGGCCCCTGACCCAAAAATTAGTGAGGAGGATTTGCTAGTCTTGTGCCCATCGTCATCGCCTGAAGTAAAAGTCATTGAAGGCCGGTCTGGAGTTGTTATTCAACATTTCCTACTGGTCTTGTCGTCCAATCTTCGGGTAATGAGTTGTCTATTCCCTTATTTGTTAGGGTTGACCTTCCAACTCAAATTTGTTTACCAATGGTTTCCGCAATCCAGTTTTGACTTTACAAAGAAGCAAATGCCTGTTCCTCAACACACGTTCATGATTGCCTGTCTAGTACGACATTTTGTGATTGAGAAATAGGATCTCAAAATTTTTATCCCAGGTGAAAGGAGCATTTTTGCAAATAAGATGAAGGCCCTCAACTGGTTGAAGGCTAAGCTTCTTGTCGCGGCCAGCGATGTAGGAGTTCCAGGCATAAATGGCTTCAAGAAAGAAAATGTGTTTGACATGTGGTGAGACGAGGTCCGAAGACACGTTCTTTACCCTCGCAAGCATGTGAAAGATGTAAGAAGTGGTGTTGAAATGCCTGACCTGTATTCTGTTTTGGACGGTAATATAGAACCTCTGATTGGAGCTCATATCCAGATGAGACTGAAATGACATGCCTCCATAGTAAAGCAGTTTTTCCCAATTTCGCTCTATTAATTTATTTCTCTGTGTTGGATCTTGGTTCTTAATCCCAAAGTTTTAGCCCTTGAAGTTTATTTTTATGTTAAAAACAAGACAATTGTTCCTTTGTCATACATGTATCTACGCCTGAAATTTATTTTGTTGACAAAACCATAAGTTGGGAAAAAAGAAAGTGACCCTTCGGTAGGCATTTTGACTGGGGGCACCGAGAGATTTTAGCTAAAAAATTGAAGGTAATCCGATCAAATTCCCATCACACGTGTGTAAACTACTCGAGATCAAGACTATTGTCACAAACTAGGCATATGAAGTTACTGAGCCTCTTTGCTGGTTCATAATCTTTAGTAATTCTGACTGTCGGCAATAAGTAATTCTAATTCCACCAAACATTGCTTAAAGTTCGATGTTCAATGAGTATGTATAAGACGTGCATTCACAGAATTCGGAATGATGTAATTAAGTTTACATGTTGACATCCCAATGTTTGGTGTGAGGAACAGGCATGCCAATTAAACGCACGAGGTAGATTCGTTTCTCGATGTTACTATTCCCTTCGAGTTTCGGCCTCCATCTTCTCACTTGGTTTATGAAGTTAGTGGGCATGATAAGTTCACGTTATGAGCATGAATAACTAAGAAAGAAGCAATAATAAGCAGTTCAGGATTTATGAAGAAGCAATCGCAGTTCATTGATATAGATAAAAGTTTAAAGATTGGCAAAAACATGTCGATGGACGATGATAATAATTAGCAGTTCAGGCTTTATCCTGGCCTTTGTGAAGTTTGCTGGGACTTCCTGTTATAACCAACATAACAATTCCAAGCAAATTTCCCTTATCATGCAAAGACAAATTCCAGGAGCCTTCGTAGTTGTCTAGGAATCAAGCAAACAGTAATACACTTGAGCAGCTGGAGGATTCCATAAATAAATGAAACTCGCTAATTACATTTGTCTAAAACATTGCCGACATTTTCGCACCTAATTATGGGAACATCATCATCTTCAGGTCTACCACGTTCATGTACAAAATTCAAGAGCCAAAAATGACATTGCTGATACGTGCTCCTTTGAGGTTCTCTAACAACAAGACGCAAGCAAGGATCCATGATAAGTCATTGTACGCCCAGCCTTACTCCTTAAAAGACTGAGCAGCAGAGGGTTGTAGACAACTGTCTTTCCAGACTTCCTTTTAAATTAAAAAAAAAAACATCCACCAGATAATCAGACTGAATTGCGAACCAGAACGGTTGTACCTACAACTTGCACTCAGCATTTCAGCATTTTTCCCCTACCGGCTTCGGCATCAGAATGTTTGTTCAAAAACTTGCACAGGTTTTTTCGAAAGTGATTTCAATGTTCCATCATAACTCTTCCTCCAAAAGATGCCTTGTAAAATAATCTAGAAAAACCCAGATCACTCCACAGGGCCCAGACAAAGCAAATACAGTCAGCCCCCTCATCTCGTCCTTCTTTTCTTTGCCCCCTTTGCTAAGCAAATTTCATCAAAAAAACTTTCCCTTGCTAGTGGCTTCAACATGAATGACAATGACAATAAAAGCTCAATACTTTTCAGCAAACAGCATCTAGAACCCCTGTTCAAACAGGATAAACAGCTTAATGGTCAACCATAATTGGTTGTTGCCTAATTAATACATTACCAATAAACATCAGTCCACAGCTAATCAAAAATTTATGAAGCAATCAACTGTATCATTTCTAATTATTCAGGATGTCAGAAAAGAAAATATCATCCACTGTTGTCAAGCAAGGCCCTAGTCTAAAATAAGGGACATGTTACATTAAAAGTTTGGGATGAATCCTTTAGCAACATGTCATTACATTTAAGTGGTTATTTATTATTTTCCCTTAACATCAATATACACACTTCATATTTATACATGGAACTCACATTACAAAGAAGAGTGTATGAAGAAACCAAGATACCTCTTTGAATCATAGATAATAGGGAACACAGGCGAGTTCTCTATTATGTGCAAGAACTTCTTCAATTTCAAATCTGACTGCAACAAAGTAGCGAAAAACAGGTAAAACAACATGGCAAAAATGAGGAACTATTACGTAATTCTTCATTTACAGGAAGATATCAACTAGCACACTGAATAAGCAAGTTCCAAGCATAAGATATATGTAACAAAACAAATATGACAGTTATAAAAAGACCATTAAGAGGAGCAGCTATTGAGGACCCACCTTATAAAATTCCATTAGTTCATCAGCTCTAAAGTTCTTCACCTAATATCAGAACAGAAACTAAGGTGCGATCAGCCAACACATCAATCACAGTTGGTAGAGAAAACAAAACAAATATATAAATGAAAGCAATCTCATGAACTCAAAAGTGGCATTGACATGTTAAGCATACTTAATTTGGAATAATTCACTTTGCAAAATAGTAATTAGAAATAACACGCTAATGCATTGGAAACTACAAAATTTCCTTTTTAGTTACTCGGTAAGTCTCCTTAGAGCACTTTGTTAACA
The DNA here is from genome assembly GCA_014182715.1 of Eucalyptus cloeziana. Taxonomy (NCBI): domain Eukaryota; kingdom Viridiplantae; phylum Streptophyta; class Magnoliopsida; order Myrtales; family Myrtaceae; genus Eucalyptus; species Eucalyptus cloeziana. Next base: position 3,947,008 of record CM024643.1, read on the forward strand.
AAAGGGCACTTGTTAAGCATACTTATTTAATATGATTCACTTTCCAAAGAAAAAATTACAAATACCACAAGAACAATCTGTGCATCCAATTGAAAACCATAAAAATTTCTTAATCAACTACTTAAGAATTGCCCCTAGAGAATAGTTAACAAAATTCTTACAAATACATAGGGTGTGCATGACAAAATTTCTATTTCTCGATTTCTCTGTTTCTCTGTTCTCCGGAACAGGTTTGGAACAGAAATCCGTTTGGTAACGCAATTTGATTTCTCTATTTCTGAAACAGATTTCTATTCCAGAAATAGAAAAATCGAAGAAATTAGAAGTTGAAATTTTTAATTTATCAGTTTCTGAAATAGAAATCAAAAGCTGAAATCAAACAATATAAAAGAACCTTGCGCTTTCTTGCTGACTTAATTTACTTATAACCACAACTTCACAAATTATTGTTAATTTTATTTTTCTTATTTTGCTTGTGTTTTTTTTTTTTTCAATTTTTTTTTTGATAACTTTCTCTTTAGGATGAAAGGCAATTGAATGGGTCCCCAATTTTAAAAAACGACCAAATTTTTTAAATGCTTACTTAAAAACAATGGGACTCTTTCCTCCTAGAAAAGGCACGCGCATGACCAGTTGAAGAAAAAGTTCTTACATAATAAATGAATAAAAAATGTGCCTAGAAATTTAACCTCGTTTCTTTACAGATTCAAAATTCTTGTAAAATCAAAATAATTAAATTGTTACACAATCTTGAATTTTAATTCGAAGGCAAGAGATTCAAGAGAATCTCTCTCTTCGCTATGCAATGGCCCTTAAAGGTTCATTGAGCAACAATAAAGAAATTAGGGATGAGCAACTAGACTGATTTAATTCGAGAATCAAAATAAACCGACTTTCTCTCGATTGGTTTCTAAACATAAACGTTACTTCAAGGTAAAATTCTCATATATTCATTTACATCATCAATTTTATTTTGTTGATAATCTTGTATAATATTAATCTTTGATAAAATGATAAGGTTGTATAAGCACCATTGATGGTACCCATATTCATGCTTCCGCAGTACTTATCTGAACCTATGTAAGATGAGCTTGCAAATGATACATTAACCAAAGAGGGAAATCAAATAAATGCGCTTAGGAAAATCATTGCCAATAAAATGGCAAGGGATAATAATATGCCGGAAATTCCATGAAATTGTATTTTTAATTTTTGTAATGTATTAGTATTATTTTGTATGAGAATTTCCTATGTTGTTTTAGTATTATTTCGACTATTATTTTGTATTTGAGGATTTCCTATGTTATTATCTAATCAATTTCTATTCCTAGAAATAGAAATTTTATTCTCGTTATCAAACGGATTTTTGTTTGAAATAGAAATTTTGAGTCGTTATCAAACGGGTTTCTTTGCTCGAAACTTGTCCAGGGAATAAAAATTGAGAAATTGATTTCGGCCGAAATCAATTTCTGTTTCGAAAATTTTGTCATGTACAGCCATAGATCTTCACTACAGATCATGCATGAACAGAAAAATACAATCTTTATCATGAAACTACCTGCTTCAAGGGGACGAAACTTATACTAGAAGGCGGCAAAGCCTGAGACCAAAGGAAAAGGAACATGAATCGGTGATACGCTGCACTTCTCGTAACATTTTATCATACTTTGCTCTAAGAAACATTTAGCCGTAGCAGATATATAACTCGTACATATTAAGAAGAAACATTTAGCTGTAGCAAATATATGTCATACATATTAAGCTAAACCAAATGTGCAATTCCTTGTCATGTCTATTTTCGTCTATGCTTTATCTAGTAGATGAGCACTCCTGATAGCGAAACATAATACTACGAATTTTTGGGATCAAAATAGAGTATCTCGAATATATATAGTAATACCATCCTCGGGACAAGCTCGAGAGGATGACAAAACTTGAACTGGTCAAAGCTTGTCTAGCTAGCTGCAACTCCTCGAAAACATGTAATAGATCTTTGAGGCAAAGTGTGGGGTAGAAAGAAGCTTCAAGAGGGAATCCTTCAGGCATTTAAATATATAGAGAGAAAAAAAGGAAAGAATAGGTGAGCACAAGCTTCCAGCCCGGATAACACTCTATCATGACAAGATCCATTATGCCAGCAATCTGAAAATCTTCCATTTAAGTTCTAGCTGGGCCTTAGCTTCAAGCAAGGATAGTAGGACATGTGCAGAATTCTTCATTTTAGATTCTAGTTTAGGCGATTAGTTCAAACACACACCTCATAGCTGAAGGGGCCTTCTAGCGTATCCAAGTCATGAGTCCCAATTGCAACCAGTGTTCTTCGCCTAAAATATCGAGGGAATCCGAGCATGTCAATCCAAGTAGAACATTTTGAGGATCTAGCATAAGCACAAGCATCTGATGTACTAAGTGGAGGGATTGAGGAGCTGGGCATCTATTTACATGCAAATAAAATATCAAATTGAATATAGATCTCAAGAATGAAAACTAGTTCAAGCAACATATCTATCATCACCACTTCACCAAATTATTCAAAACAACTCAGCGGATAATTCATGCCCCTAGCCTGAAAAGTACCCAATTCAATAATTACATGTTAAAAGCAGCAAGATAACATACAAGAGATAGTAGAATTCAAATAACTGACAAACTCTGGAGGCCAAAAGTTCACTGGCCAAGCAGTCTCAGGAAGTTAGGAATGCTAAGGTTCAAGACACTCATCTCAAATTTTTATCAGCATGGAAGTGAAATGTACATTTAAAAGATATCAACAAGAACAAAAAGAGGGCACTATAAAAAGGAGCAAAACAAACGCTGACAGGGAAACAGATGAAAAAAAAAACATTCAGGTGACCAAAATGTAAAACACTGCACCTACAAGAGGATGAATTTGGTTACATGCTGAATGTACATGTAAAAGATATCAACAAGAACAAAATGAGGGCAGTATAAAAAGGAGCAAAACAAATGCTCACTGAGAAACAGATGAAAAAAAAACATTCAGGTGACCAAAATGTAAAATACTGCACTTAGAAAACAATGGATTAAGTTACACGAATAAGAAGCAGATACCTACCACATCCAAAGCCATATGAACACGGCATCTCCAATCCAACTTGGCTGTGTTCCTCTGCAGTAAGCGAAACAAACTTCCACTGCATCAACACAAGTAACAACTGTTAGTTCCATAGAGACGGGATATTGACAGAAATTACAATCACTGAAAACCAATAAACCAGACATTACAACAAACTTTAACATGATGCACCATATAATCAAAAAGCCTGCTTTTCAAAAGCATTGAGAAAGTACCGTGGAAGAAACTCTGTGACTATGCAGAGGCGCTGAGATGAAGTTACTGCTCCCATGAAAAGCAAAACATTGTGGTGCCGAAGTCTTTTCATAAGAGACACCTGCAAGGACAAAAAAAACTGTCATATTAATGGTACTTTATGAGAAGTGAGAAAAATTGTGGCAACATCAAAAGAGGTTCTCAGAATCTGCATGGTACTACACATGCTGAGGGGGAGAGCATGGACATATAACAATCGCAAAGTCCTATGAGAAAGTTCCTCATTTTGAGTAAAACGAGAAGGTATAATCCTTTCGTAGACCCACATGCTATTACATCTATCCAACACAACACAATTAATCATAATGCAATGGATCAAGGCATGGAAAATATAAGGAAAAATATCCATAATCCTTTGGCAAAAAAAAAAAAAAAGAGATCAAAACCTGCTATCACCACATGTACTGGAAATGTTGCGTTGCTGTATTAGTGGAACAACACTTGAATTAAAATTGTCAATGCCATCACTAATAGAGCTGACACCAATAAACTATATCCGTGCTTTGGGGAAAAAAACCCAGTTGCTACAGAATAAGCACAAAAAATTCTATTCATTAAAAGGCTTCAGAATTTTATAAAATAATAAAATACGGGCTAGTCATACAAGTGCAGAGAGATAGAGATAAATGCGTGCAGTTCGAACATATTGGTCAATCTTACTTCATCTCTTTATCACACTGGTTTTCAGAATTTTCTTCCTAAACCATATGACTATGCAGTTCTTATCAGGAAAAGGAAAAAGAAAAAAAAGAACAATTAGAAGATGTAGGGGCAAGTGACACCATAGATGGAGTCATTTGGCACCTCGATGTTGACTCGTCACATCCTGGGATAATATAGATCACTCTTTTGGGCTCATTATCAACTAAAAGGCCAACCCATTATCCCTCACTGCCTCAGTCTGAATCTAGATTATCAACTGCAATTACAACCTGTCAAGGAAGGCCCTTATCAAAATTAAACCAGCCACCTCGCATCCATCAATCACTAAACACTATCATAACAATGTTTTCATGATTTCAATTAACAAGTCAAGGACAGGCCAACGGGCTTAGAGCAAGACATAGCCCGCATATCATGTCCTACGAAAGATGTCTTATTCAAATTAAAAAGTCTAAGCGACCCTCAGCATGTCCTGGCTGAATAATATTAGAAACAAAGAGAACTCATGAGACATAGTAAAACAAAAAAAGAAAACAAACCTCTTGTCTAAAGGAGTTTATCAATTCTTCTGAATATTCTTGCATCGAGAATACCTTCACCGCCACATCCTGCAATTGGATTAAATGCAGAGAAAGTTAAAATCCAAAAAAAAAAAAGCATCATCAGGAGATCGCATAGGTCTATACCAAACAGTGAGATAAAGTAAGAAGCCAAATGCATTGCACTAAATCTCCTTTTTCATTTAGCAAAACGCATAGGTCTATACCAAACAGTGAGATAAAGTAAGAAGCCAAATGCATTGCACTAAATCTCCTCTTTCATTTAGCAAAATAAGTAAAACATAGCAGAACGCACCAACTAAAGTTACCCACATCATTTAGTTATATATGGGAACAACACGATATCGCAAAGTCAATTACAACACTACTCTCCTTTATTTCCACTTCTCCTCAACAGGTATTTGTGCCGCATTTATCGTGCCACCTATAGCAAAACACAGAATAATACCTACTGTCCAGACAGATGACACATTTCTCCTGTGTTTCATGTTGGCAACAAAAATCTACACTGCATGAAAATAATCAATTGAGACTGGATGCATTTGCAGTGCATCTCAGCAAAGTTATTGGGGAATATACATATAAACATCAATATGGAAGAATAACAGATCTGGCTTTTCAAGGACTATCCATGATTTGCAACAATAGCACTCATTTTAGAGCCTTTTCGGAGTATGTCCTACTGGCATAATGAATAGCCAGACCCAAGATTAAAGAAAAACTACAGGCGAAAAGCATACTACTAATGACTTTTCAGGCATCGCTGAACTCCTATAAAATCCCTTCCGTTGCCCCGTCGGACAGAGAGAAAGAGAGAAAAGAGAAAGCGAGAAATTACCTGGACAAGCCGGTGCCGGATCTGGAGCCGGAGGGGGGCGCGGTGGTTCGCCGGTCACGCGGTGGTTCGCTGTCGAAGAGAGGGAGGGCAGACAGAGACTCGAGGAGAGAGAAAAAGTAAGGGACGGACGAGTGGGGGCTGGAACCGGAGCCAGAGGTGCGGCGCGGTGGTTCGCCGGTCGGAAAGAGGGAGGGCAGAGAGAGAGGGAGGTCGCACGCCGGTCGGTTGCTCGCGGCGCGGAGGCGAGTGGCGGAGGCGAGCGGCGAAGGTGGGTGACGGAGGTCGTCGACCTTCGGGGGAGCGGCAGAGGCGAGCCTCAGAGGCAGGCGGCGGAGGCGACTCGGAGGCGAGCAGCGGCGGCGAGCGGCGGAGGAGCGTCGAAAATGGGTCACTGACGATTGTTTGTCTCGTCGCTGGGGAAAGTGAGAGAGAAAGAAAAAATTGCAGAAAATTCAATTGAGGAGAGAGAATGGCGGGAGCGTGTCTTTTCTTCTGCCAGCGAGTGGGCGGGAGCGTGTCTTTTCTTCTGCAGCGAGCCGAGCCGAGCCGAGCAAGTTCTTCTCATTTTCGGGGGGTCCCGCTCGGGACAGGTGTCGGTATTTGAGTGGTTTGTGCGCGCCAGGTCAGCGCATGACGTGGCGCGCACGAACCACTGAATATTTTCTCGAAGAACTCTGGTTTTTACCTTCTGCTACAAAACTGAAGGTTTTAATTCATGGGGTTTTAGCTTCTTCCCATGTTCTCTTAGTCTAGTTCAAGATGGTCTCTGAAGGAAAATTATAATGGCGCTAGAATTAGCGAGGTGGAGCCTCGCCGACCATCGGTTTGGGCGGCAAGAACCAGGCGGAGGAAGAAGAAAATAAAAAGAAAAGTTGAAAGAAAAGAATACAAAGGAAAATAAATAATTTTTTTTTATAAAAAATTGAAAAAGTCTACTGCAGCATTGGACCATACTATGTAGGATGGCATGTATTTGCGCAACAGATTTTTTGACCAAAATTAGTCAGAGTAATTATATTGGTAAATCGTTCAAAAGTTTAGAATTAAATTGGTCAAATTAAAAAACTTAAAACTAAATTGAAATTCATACAATAAAAAATGAAGCAATAAGTACAGAATTTTGAAAATTTTAAATTTTGTGAGATGAAAGAGGATGAAAAATCTAGAGGCTGTGTTTGTTTCACCAGCGACCCTCATCGGCAAAGGAGGCCTCGCCTAGCTCTGGATGGAAAGTCTCTCCCCCCAAAAACCCTCTTTGGCCGAAATCTCTCTCATTTTGGTCATTCTTACAAGAATTAGACAGAAAAATAATCTCTTGCTCTCACGGAGTCCCCTAAGCTAGTCGAGGTGGTTGCCTCCTTCAAACTTCACCGGAATTGCCTTGATTTGGCTGATATCCAAAGTTGCTCGTCGGATAACTTCAAAGGTAGGTTCAAATCTCAAATGAACATTCAAGGATGCTCAAATCAAACTATAGTCTAAAATTGAAGTTATACTTTAATCTAAGTTTGATATTAAGTTAGGATGTGATGAGATCAAAGTGAAATTAAGAGGAAATTGCCTATAGTTTAGGTTGAATTTAGTGAAATCAAATATCAATTATATGTTTAGATAACTTATACTACTTAATTATGATGATCGAAACATGCTTAAGTAGGAATTGATGTCGACTTTGGTTTATAGATGTCAATTGAACTTGATTTCTTGAAATTAAGAGATTGATTTTTCTAATGGAGCAAATTGTCAATGGCACTTAGGTGATCGATTTTTCAATTTTGTGACACTAAAGCGAGTGAAAAAGAAAAGAAGCTACGACATTTAATTGAGTTCTGTACAAAAGTTATGACATTCATACTATTCTTATCCATGAAAATCATCATGAAATCAACCTAATTTACTTCTAAATCAATATTCTTGCAACATACATCACTCAGTGAAGAGCAAACATCTACCCTAAGGAGTTCGGCTGCATGAAGATAGCGAGGCTTCAATCAAACTTATTTTAGAGTTGAATTCCTATTAATCTTCATTTAATTGTATTTTTGCGATAAATTTTAAATTTATCAATGCATTTATCTTCTTTTTTTTAGAAAGAATCCTTAAAATCCAGTTCTTTTTTCCGGCCTTATCCGCCAGATGGAAGATTTAGTTAATTATATCACTGGTTACAAAAACTCAACCGGAAGATTTGCGTAGTAACATCACTAGTTACTGCCTTTGTACTTACCAAATTTCCTTTGACCTCGTCCCCCCCCATCATGCTTTTGTCTTTATCCTACCGACCCGAGTTGGCTTTGACCTTGTTCTTCTTTCCCAAAAATATTGCTTCACTCGGATCCCAAGAGAGTATAAAGGGAAATTCTGGCCGGCAGATTAACCATCTTGTGTTTATTTAAAGGTTTATATGGAAAACCGTAAGTGAAAGATATTTCTAACACAAATAATCATAAGATGAAAACTTTCATTTATAAATGGACCGAACATGGTTAGCAAAATAAAATATCATGTATGTGTTGGCAGCAGAACCATGCTTGTGGTTTGTTCTTTATTACGTCGGCAATGCATTGAATAAAAATCTTTTCTCCTTTACCTCATATAATCCAATCTCTTTCGCGCAAAACAGCTTTGTTACCCCAGTGGCCACCCTTCCATTATAGAAGGGGGAGGTGGGGGGTTCGAATCCCCACCTTATCAGGGGAGGTTAGGATGAGGATGAATTAGTTTCAAGTGTAGGTTTCGACTCTCACGCCCTGCAAGAATGCGAGGCAAAAATCTGAGAACGAGAGTTAGAATAGAAATAGAGTAAAACCAAAAAAAAAAAAAAACCAGCGTCATTTTGACATTCTGACATTCTGATTTTCGGCCCTGTTTCGATTAAATGAAATTGCCTTTTCATCAACACGACTATGGTCCTTTTCTCTGAGCTGATCACTCACGAGATAACTAATTTATTAGGTGAAGCCGTTAAGGGATATAAACGTGACAAACTTGAGAATTTGATCAAAAATTGATTGCTTGATCGTGCTAATTGACAAGGGTCAATACGGCACCGTTAAAATTGATTAGAGACCGGAGATAGGTCGATTCGACAAAAGCATGCAATTAAATTGTGGGTGATTCCACCTAGTTGCAAAATTTGTATCGAATGGCACTAAACCAATTTTTCTGTCAATTCTGTACCTAGTGCCTGTAATTGAAACCTTGAAATTTTTACGACAACCGAGAGTCGCCGATGAGTCGGAGATGCCAAACGTGGATTGAAAATTATCAACCACGGGTCAAACGTGATAAAATTCCTAAAAGCTATCCGGTAGGTTAGGTAATGTTAAAATCGCATTCGATCGAAATTAATCATGAAATTGAACTCGGTTTCAGGAATCGAAAGTTCGAGCGTGTCACGATTTATTTTTAGGATATTGTCTCATCCTTTGAAGACTTTTCGGCGAGCCCAAAATTTTGGCGGAAAATCAAAATTTGGCAAATTAAAATTGAGAAATTCGGAGGGGTCTCTTTAGTTGGATTTTTGGGCTACCAAATTGAATTGTTTGGTGAAGGAAATTGTGGAAATTGGTATGGGCTTCCTCCTCAGCAAATTTGGCCATCAAATTGGAGAGATTTGTGAAGAAATTGAAGAGTGATGGGTGCAAATTCGTAGGCCTGTGGCTGCTGCTATTTGGCCTTCATTTTTGGCTTGTTTGAGAAGTTTGGGAGGGAAAATTTGCTACTGGATAAGGCTGAAGACTTGTGGGGCTTTCACTCAAGTGCAATAGATATTTAGGGTAGACTTTCAAGGCTTCTTGTCCCCTCTCCTTCCCAACAGAACCTTATTTCTTCTTCTTAGCTTCTTCTTCATTTCACCAACTGCAACCTCTATTTCAGTGCATTCTAGCCCCACCGAAACCTCCAGCCACCGCCAGCCCTCACACTGCCTGTCCAAGCCGTCTGCTGTAACAGTCTGATTTTCTAATTCTGTTTTCAATTGAATAAATCGGGCTTTTCATCGACATTTCTATAGTGCTATTCTCTAAGCCGATCACTCAAGTGATAACTAGATTAGTTGGGGAAGTCATTAAGGGATTATAATGCAATAGACTTGAGAATTCGACTAAGAATCGACTGCTCAACCGGGTTAGTCTACAAGGGTCATTGCGGCACAATCGAAAATCTATCACAGACCGGAAATAGGTTGATTCATTTGAGATATGTAATTAGGCATGGGTGATTCCACATAATTACAAAATTCTCATTGATCAGCACTAAATCAATTTTTGTGTCGTTTTGGTATCCTGTGCTCGTAATTGAAACCTAGAGATTTTCACGACAATCGAGAGTCGCCAATGAGTTGAAGATGTACATTGTGGTTCGAAAATAAACGCTCACGGGCCAATTGCACCGAAAATTCCCAAAAACTACCCAATAGTTTAGGTCGCGCTAAAACCACATCTGACTGAATTTAACTGCGAAATTTATTCTGATTTCAGAAATTGAGAACTCTAATGTGTCACAATTAATCCTAAGAATATTGTTGCATCTTTTTCAAGAATTATTGATGACGGGAATTATTGGTGAAAATTTCCAAATGCACCAAATTAAAGACAGGTAAGGAAAAGCCATATCTCGAAGTGAATTTTAGTTATTGGTATAGAACAATTTGAGATGGATATAATAAGGGTTTAAGTGAACTTAGTCCTTGTTGGCTAAAGTTATAAATAGATAAAATGAAAAAGGGAAAAATTGATGAAGAGGCTGCAAAATTCGGATGGGTGCCCATCAAGAGAGATTTCACCAACATTGGCATCTCATTTGGGCAAAATAAGGATGCGTGAGATTTGTGGGCCACTTGAGAGTGATGTGAGTTAATTTCCTAAGTTTTGGTTAGGGGCTAATTACACTTGCTTATGAGATTAGTTAGGCCTAAGAATGGTTTAGATTAGTTCAAGTAGAGATTAATAATAGTCTAGAATGGATTAGTATTAGTATAATGAGTGAGACTAGCACTATAAAGGATGGGTAGGTCGAAAACAGTGGCTGTTCTTCAGAACTGATTCCTGGGCACTTGCCGTTTGCAATTTTTGTATATCGATATGGGTTGCGAATTTGAGATTGATGTCTTCTGGAGAAATGTTTAAGACATCCTCAGCTACAATATATATTTTTTTCTAGATTTTTAGGGACTCAGAAGCAAGAGATATCAACTCCGTCATCTTCAAATGAAACTTCAGTTTTCACTGGATCTAGTGACCTATTAGGATTCTAGGGGTTTTTATCAACTCTTGAAGTTCGAATTTAAAAATCGTTTCTTCACAAAATTTGTTTTTCACCTCTTCTAGTTTAACATACTCAAATTTCAGATCAAACGAACATGTTTTGGACCTCAAACCAAACTGATTTCAGAAAAAAAAAATTTCTGGAAAGGGACCCGATTTTGGTGTTGGATTGAACGATTTAATGGGCTGAATTTAGAAGGATTTGGGCTTCGGTGTCTTCACGAAAAATGTTTATTTAGGTGTCCTTTATAACATGTTCAAATTTGAGAATTTTCTAAAATTATTTGATTAGATTTCTGGAGTTAAAACTGGAAGCGTGCAAATGGACTATTTATGCCAGTTAGGGCTAGTTGAGTTTGTGATTATTCTTAATGTTTTGCTTGCTAGAAATTTCATATTTGATGATGTGATTAAATTGTGCAATTGATTGGTGAATTATGAAATTGGGAAAATGCATAATTGATATGAGAATCCGTCACGAGCCTTTGGGGCCGGACGATGCTCCTTCAGGAGTGCCCTAAGTCAACGGATGCCAGTCGTAGTGGACTACGACTGGCATCCGTTGACTTAGGGCCGATGCTCTAATTGGAATGCCGTCTAGATGTAGACGTTGCCATGTTCAATGGTGCGAAACGATGCCCGGCCAAGCCGGAGGACCGCTAATTGTGGAGTTGGCTGTGGCCGATAGGTCGAAGTCAGTTGAGGCATATAAACGATTGAAATTAATGGACCTAATTAGGAGACGGAATTTTATGGTGCGGTATGGGACGTATCATAATAAATTAGTCTGGTAATTGGAGGCCCGTGTGATTGTGATGATATGTACGCCCATGCATCTACACATGTTAAAATGTTTCTATGGTATGTGATCTCAATACTAGTATGTACAATTTGATTCATACCGACATGTAGGAAAATGCTGGCGTTAAGAGAATTATAGGAACTATGGTTATGATGCATGTGGGTGTACTTTTCTCCTAACTGAGATTTAGGGGATGGACTCGCTGAGACGTTGTCTCACCCCGTTGTAGGCTAAATTTTTCAAGTTCATAGATGGAAGATCGTCAAGCCAGATGTAGAGGGTGGAAGGAAGTGGCGTATGAGATTTTTCTGTAGCCTCTTCCAGATATTGACGGGTCTGCCGTCTGATCTGGATAATGGGTGACAGCTCACCCAAGTTTATTGAAAAGCCTAGCAGGGTCATAGGGAGGGACTTTGTCCCATGGATGAGGAGCTCGAAGTGTAGATAGCCCAGAATCTCTTCTTTTTGATATAGACCCATGTTATGTTAGACTTTTATGCACATAAACACTACTGTAAATAAATGTGTGTATGGTAAAAATATAATCCTATGATTGTTATCTCATTTCTGTGTTGTCTGGAGGTTATTATTACATTTTCGCTTGTGCAATAAAATGAATGGGTTGGCAACGGTTCCTGGGATGTTACAAATTTTTTCGACCATTAAAGGGTGAGCATGCGCTCGAGGTTTGGGTCGTGGCATCTGCCGTCTTAGTCAATCGCCGCGAGCCAGGTCTCCTACGACTGACTCCAGTTGCGCCTATCCTCGCGCCCGTTGCCAGTCATCCACGTCGTTCCGTCGAGAGGCCGCCGTCGCCTTTCTAGTCTGCCGAACCACCTGGCCGTCTGCCACCGGCCCTCTGCCTGTCCAGCTTGCCGTCCGCCACCTGCCTACCCCGCTCTTGCCCATCGGTCTAGCTCGTCTAGCTCCAAGTCAAAACCGAAGCCAACAGTTGGGCCATGAGCCTCGAAGGCTTTTTTAGCCTCGGTTTGCCCTCCTTTGGTGTCGCCGTAGGCTCGAGTTTTGGTCGCCATCAAGCCGCCGTCGCCGTGAATCGGTTTTCGTGCTAAACTGGTGAGTTAGCATCCTAAAGTCTAATTAGGGGCTAATTGCACTTAATAGAGGTTTAGTTAGACTAATTAGGATTAGTGAGATTTAGTTAGTTTAACTAGATTGGTTATGATTATTTAGTTAGGCCAATTAGGTGGTTAGATAGTTAGTTAGCTCATTTAGTTATATTAATTAGTTAATGTAGTTAGTTTAATTATATTAAATTAGTTAGCTTATTAGATTAATTTAATTAGTGCACTTAGGTGGTTAGATTAGCTTATGTTAATTTAATTGAATGTTTCAAATTAAATATTTTGTAATTTATTTAATTAAATGTAATTTATGTAATTATTTATTAATTAGCGTAAATTATACCTAAATAGCCAGTTGTCAAAATTTTATGCCGATCGTCATGGTTGTGTTGATTTGTGAAACTGAGTGTTAAATTGCGCGATTAGATGCTTGGTGATGATTTTTAATTATTATTTCAAAAATATCAATTTTTGGTATTTAATTAGAAAAATACTAAGTGTTGGGTTTTAACACCAAAAATATTTTAAGTACTATATAAAATCATGAAATTTTTAAAAGAGAGTATATCAAATTTTATGGTTCAATCTGATCATGTATCCACGCACAATTATTTTACCGAGTGTTTTTAATATGAAGAAAATTGGTCAAGTCCATTATTTGAAATGGAAGCATTTGAGTGCAAAGCATGATGTTCTTGGCCGGACATGGATGTGCGTGTGATTGCTATGAGAACCTGTCACTCGATAAAAACCGAGGGCGATGCTCCTATATAGAATGCCCTATGTCAACGGATGCCGGTCATAGTGGAGGCTGGATTGATGCTCCTTCGGGAATGCTGTTTAGATATAAACGTTACCATGCCTGACGAAGCAGGACGATGTCCGATTATGCTGGATGACCGCCGACTGCTGAGTTGGTCAAGGCTGTTGGGTCATAATTAACTGGAATGCTTAAGTGATTGATATAGTCATACTTGATTATGGGACAAAATTGTGTGGCATGGAATGGAACGTATCATAACGATTTGGCCTTATAATCGGGATCCCTGTAATTGATTGATATATGAATTGAAGTGTTCCAATTATTAAATGCATGGATTGTATGCACATGATATATGAGATGTACTAATGTGTAGGCAGGTGCTGAAGCGAGATAAGTCTTATATGATGCGTGTTTAGGCTGCCTCTAGGTGAATTCTCTTCCTAATCGGGGTCTAGGGTGTAGACTCGCTGAGACATTGTCTCACCCTGTCGTGGTTTACAACTTTCAGGTCCTTAGATGGAGGTACGTCATGTACGTTATGGGGTCCCGCAGGTGATGGACTTTCAGCACTCTTATTTCCCTATTCCCGGGACTAACCTGACCTATGAGTTAGTTGAGTCCACAGTCTAGGTTGAAGAGGGCCTACATCAGTTGGTACCTCACCGATACAAAGTGTGGTTCATTGACTTTTCTCAAGGGGGTCGAGAGGGTCTCATACAGGGTTTAGACGGGCCTCCTGTTGGGACCGGGGAGTGGGAAATAGGGCATCCTATGGATATCGACACCCTTGATAGTGTCGTGGAAGACCCGGAGCCCATGATTGGAGAGTCCGGAGCTTAGGTGGTTCAGTAGCTCTTTTTGAGATAGATTTCCCATACATAAACCTTAGGTTTGGCTTGACTGTATGTAAACCTGGGTTGTTTATAAAATATGTTTTGTGTTATTTGATTGTCCTGCTTTTCTATCTCGTGTTTGTTTGTTGTCTGTAGGTTGTTTAATTCACTTCGACATGTGTATAAAATGAATGGGTTGATGACACGTCCTGAGAACGTCACAATTTGATCGAACATCACAATGGGTTGATGACACATCTTGAGAATGTCACGATTTTTCGGAAAGCGACCATCTTCATCGCTCTACTTCTTCACCACCTGAACAGAGAAACGCCAACTCTCTCTCTCCGTCTTCAGACAACGTCGTTGGCTCCTTCAATTGATTGATCGGCCGGCGACCGACGACCCTGCGTTGCGTGGATCTTGGTCTGAACACGGGAGAGTTGGTGTACGGCACGAGGATCTCCCTCATCATCCTCTTCGCCCTCACCGTCCTCTTCACCCTCGTTTTCTACCTCTGCAACCCCGTCCACGTCCTGCCGCACCGGAGCCAATCCTTGGTCGCCGCTGTAGCGGCGGTGCAGAGGACGGCGGCCACTTGACTGTGGTCGCGCTCGGCCTGGACCAGGCCACGCTGTGCAGCTTCCCGAAGCTCCTCTACTCTCAGGCGAAGGCCGTGAGCTCGAGCTGTTGCTCCATTTGCTTGTCAGAGCACAAGGAGATGGACGTGCTGAGGCTGTCGTCGGACGGTGGCCATTACTTTTGCTTGAAGTGCGTCGATCTGTGGTTGAGAATGAACCGGTCGTGTCGAACCGCAGGACCTCGCTGGTTTCGACTTCGGTCGGGAGTTCCCCTCGCGAGGTGACGCCGCCGGACGGGTGGTCAAATTGCAGCTCAGATTCTAGAATCAAACAAAATCCACTGTAAATTAATTGAGGTTTCTCGTGCATGGGTTCTAGGTGTTGATGGAAATCGATCGAATTTGCGCCATTTTCGATGCTTCTTTTCCCTTTTTAATTTTCTTTGGTTGCTCAGGCTTGTCGAAACTCAGAAGAGACGTTGCGTTCGGCGGGTGGGTCGGTGGTTCGCCGCCAGATAAGCGCAGCGAATGTACAGCCAAAAACTGGAGACGATTATGAAGTGATCGGTCAAATATAATAGAATAAGAACAAAGCAGATGCTACCTGCTGTTATGGGGAGAGAGAGAGAGAGAGAGTGTGTTCGACATGATCACGATTTTCTCAGGAGTTCATTACATTAATTTCAGCGAGCAGAACACAAATCTCTCTCTCTCTCTCTCTCTCTCTCTCTCTCTGCATCTCTTGGTTGACGATGATTCTACGGCAAGCATTTTGCTGTGATGACGCATTTTGCTGTGATGACTTTGCAGTTTGCACAATGCTTTCGGTCGAATGAAACGGGCGATTGTGTCGGAAGGAAACTGGGGAATTGACAAGGAAAAAAAAAACGTGGGATTTAGTTGAGATGATCTTGAAGAAAGAAAGAAAAGAAGAAAGCAAAGTTTATCTGTATATTACGTAATCTATGCAATCGGTGGCATCATCACCTCTCCCAGATTTTGGTGGCTTCCTCCTGTCTCAATGTAGGCCCTCACTCCAACATGTGCATACTTCCATTGCTGGACTTGGCAAATCAGATGGAATTAATTACGTTCGACTATGCAAGAAACGTAGGTACGTCACTCAAAAACATTCGTTTGGTATAATTTTATTCCAAGACAAAAATTCAACAATTACTTAGCCAAAATCAAGGAAATGCGGTAATACATCTAAAAAATTATTCCATCGAGCGTATTCCCCCCTGGATCCAGGAATAGCGACATGTACTAAATGCCCTGTCCACCCCCTTTTTTCTGGATCCATCTCACATCAATAACTCTACCCCTACCACCTATAGGTAGTTTTAGACAAGTTTCCTTTGAAGTGGATACCCCCTACCATCTATTCGTTATTATCTTTTTTTCGATTACCACAAAAAATGACCATAAATAATAAGTACACATCGGTGCTCCAGTGCATTTCTCCCTCTGATTCAGAATAAATATGTTTTCGAATGAGAATAGTAATTCACTATTCTTAACAATTGGTCCTGGAGACTTCTTGGTTCATCATGCGATTGCTCTAGGTTTTTATTTGAATTTTTTTATTCATATTATATTTTAGGATATTTGCAATTCCATGATTTGATATATGTATAAATCGACTCGCCTTCCACGTTCAAATCAAACCGACTATCCAACAAAAGAATTTAACGAAAACAAACCAAAAAATAGACCATGAAGATCTACCGTCCTGAGTAGTTTTGGTTTTCTTACACGTAAACCTTAACCAAAACCTCTCCAGACATCAAAACCATCCACCATGAATATCTCCTGTCACTTTTCATGTTTTCAAATTTCAACGTGTGCCTTTCTCGGAATGAAATGAAGCATTGTTTCTTAGAAAAGCAAAAAACCATAATAAAAAACCCTAGTCACTGCCGTTTATACTTAGTCATTACATCATCTTTCATCTCTCGTTCTCTTCATTTTTGGCCAACCTTCGCTTATTCCTACTGCTTTAGGCTTTTGCTCGGTACTTCAGTTGTCATCTTTGGTCTCTCATTCTCGTTAGCTTCACTGTTTTTTAAGTGATCATTTTCTTCGATTTGATACTTAAGTGATCTGGCGAAAACTTTTAACATTAATACGAGCTCTATACATAACTTTCAGCGCTTCTGATATTCCCACCTATTCTCAAACATCAATCACAATATTATTCTTTTGAAGAAGGAACTTCAAGAAATCACAATCATAACGGGTTGATGGACAAAGAGAGATGCAACTGAAAAAAGAAATTGGAGAAATATGAAGGCATGAGGTCGAGAATCCAATAGATGAAAAGGGGAGATAAAAATACGAAAATTTTCCATGCGACAATGATCCAGAGAAGGCTGAGGAATAGGATTTCTGTGTTAAAACTAATGACGAGTCGTGGGTCCATGATAATGGAAGACTGCAACAAATGATAATTAATTATTTGGGATAAATATAATCGTGGACCTGAGCAAGTCCTAAAACTACTTCACCTGAATTATAGGGCGTAAAAACACGAGGGTATTCTTTGGAAAGGGGGAAGAAAAACTACCTATCAACTTAGGGAGTGAGGCGTGTGAGCATCGGGACATTAAAAATAAGGAACGCATTCGTGCAATTTGCTGCACGAGTGAACAGGCGATGGAGGCCCTCACTGGTAACTTCGGTTACCCTTGCTTCGGTAGGAATAGGATTTTTATGTTAAAACTGATGACGAGTCCCGGGTCCATGATAATGGAAGACATTGTAGCAGATGATAATTAATTATATAGGATAAACACAATCGAAATCCTAAAACTTATCACGAAAGAACAAAATCTAAAACTTTTAAAAGGTGCAACTAAATTTTACAATTTAATCATAAAACTCAAATACACCAATTTAATAAGTTTTAGAATTTGATTGTATTTTTTGAAAATTTTATGATTCAATTACCACTTCATGATGATTTTTAGATTGTGATTGTACTTTTTTTTTTAAAGATTTTAAGATTTAATTGCATTTTCTTGAAAAGATTTTCACTACGTTTATTCTTTTTGGTAATTATCACTCTTTTTTTTTTTTTTTTTTTGAAAGTAGCCTCAAAATCCTCTTTTCTAGCCTTATCTGCTAGCGGGAAGATTCAGGTAAAAACATCCCTAGTTAACAAAAGCAAACGGAAGATTTAGGTAATAACATCACCGGTCATTGCCTTTGTACTTCCCAAAATTGACTTGACCTTGTCCCCTCTATCTTGGCACCACTTTATACACACACAGGCATGCATACATATACATACACACACACACACACACACACACACACACTCATATATATATATATATATATATATATTGCCTTTATTCTTCGAACCTCGAGTTGACTTTGATCTTATTCTTCTTTCCCAATATTACGTCGTTAGGATCTCAAGAGAGTATAGAGAGAAACTATGGCCGGCATAGATAAATATGTTTTCTTTTTAAGGGTTTAGATACCATTAGCGAAAGAAAATAATTATAGGATTGAAACTTTCTTTTATTAATGGACGGAACACAATTAGCAAAATTAAATTTCATGTGTCAGCAACCGACCTATGCCCGCGGATTGATTTTTTATTACATCAACAATGTACCAAATAAAAATCTTTTCTTTTTGCCTTGTATAACTTAATCCCGTCCTCGCAGAACAATATTGTTAATGGGCGTCTTGGTAATTGCTTTTATATTGGCTATGACATAATAATGAACTTATATCGACGCATCCGAAATTATTATGAGTGAGAGACGGTGATTTATTTATAGAATTTATCATTTCCATATGTGTCTTCCTCACTTAATTTCTTCACCACCTGAACAGTTAAGCATCAACAATCTCTCTCTCTCTCTCTCTCTCCCTCCATCTTCAGACGACCTCGCCGACTCCTTCTATCGATTGATCCGCCCGCGACGTGAGCAGCACCTCCGGTTACATGGAGCCGCGCCAATTCATGGAATGGTTCGAGTACTTCGGCGAAATCACCGTCGGTGCCTTCTTCCTCATCTTTCAATTCATCCTTGTCTCCCACCTCTGCTCCCGCTTCTTTCTCTTCATCGCCTCCCACCTCAGCCCCCGCTTCTTTCTCTTCATCCTTAACACCCATCTCTGCCTCCGCTTCTGCATCCCGCCGCCCCAGAGCCAACCCCTCACGCTCGGCCTCGACGAGGCCACGCTAGGGAGCTTCCCGAAGCTCCTCTACTCTCAGGTGAAGGCCGCAGGCTCGAGCTGCTGCTCCATTTGCTTGTCGGAGTACAAGGAAAGGGACGTGCTGAGGCTGCTGCCGGACTGTGGCCATTACTTCCACTCGAAGTGCGTCGATCCGTGGCTGAGAACGAATCCGTCCTGTCCGAACTGCAGGACCTTGCCGGTCCTGATTCCATTCACGACGCCCCTTGCCGAGGTCCCCATGTGGATGGCACCGCAGCGATCAGAAGGTGGCGGAATTGCGGGCGAAGGCTCCAGAATCGAACAAAATCTACTGTAAGTGAATTGAGATTTCTCGTGCACGAGTTCCAGGTGTTGACTGAAACTGACCGACTTCGCGCCATTTTCGACGCTTCTTTTTCCAGTTTTTTGTATTCTCTTTGGTTGCTCAGACGTCGCGTTCGGCGGGTGGGCCAGTGGTTCGCCGCCGGACGATGTGCGGCGAGCACAGCAACGGCTTGAGATGATGATGTGGTGGTAGGTCATATACAACAGAATGAGAACAGAGCAGATGATGCTATGCTACCTGTCGTTTTGAGTCGTAGGGTCCTCGCTCCAACATGCATCCAATACATCCATTGCTGGACGTTGCTAATTAGATAGAATTAATTGCGTTTCGACCATGTAACATAGGTACGTAACTTGAAAATGTTCATCCAGTACGCGGAAATTTGCAATACCGCAATTCGGTATATGCATATATCGGCTCGCCTCCGACGTCCAAATCGAACTAGTTCAACAAACGAATTTAGCGAGAACAAACCAATAGATAGAGAGCAGTTTGCTTGACTGGGTTTGGTCGGTAAAATTTTGAGTACCAATTGCCGGTGTTGCAAAGCACAGCAATTATAAAGTGACCGGAAAATTACCATAAAAAAAAAAAAAATTTAACTTCTTGTATTTATGTCAATTTAAGATTAAAATTTTCAGTTTGATCAATTGAGTTATAAGCTTTTTGATGATTTGTCAATATAGTTATTCTGATTAATCTGAAGAACTTCGGTTTGTTCCTTCTGCTACAAAACTGAAGGTTTTAATTCATGGGGTTTTAGCTTCTTCCCATGTTCTCTTAGTCTAGTTCAAGATGGTCTTTGAAGGAAAATTATAATCGCGCTAGATTTAGTGAGGTGGAGCCTCGCCAACCATCAGTGTGGGCCGGCACTTGGCGGAGGAAGAAGAAAATAAAAAGAAAAGTTGAAAGAAAAGAAATAATTTAATTTTTTTTATAAAAAAATTGAAAAAGTCCACTCCAGCATCGGATCATACTATGTAGGATGGCAGGTATCTAAAAAGTATATGCGCCTAAGATAATTCGGCAACGATTGATGAGTATGCATGGATGTCGTCTTGAGAGTAAACGACAACCAAATTTGATTGAAAGCATCAGAAATCTTCTGCCAGGTTATTGGGGTCAGTTTGGATATCTCTATATGCTCATCAAAAGACACGGTAGACACTCTAACTTGAAGTACTTGACATCACTCTAAATTCGTCTCTCACAATGTTTTGGATAATGTCTATTTTAGACATGAAAAATACTCTCTTGCTCTCTAAAAAGTGGAAAATCTCTCTCTCTCTCTCTCTCTCTCTCTCATCTCTTCTCTAGCCTTGCGGAGCATCTCTCCCTCTGCCAATCTTCCACTCATGACTAGCTTATTCTCGACAGTTTTTGGCCGGTCCCACTGTGCGACCAACCTCCTCACGGAGTCCCCTAAGCAAGTCGAGGTGGTTGCCTCCTTCAAACTTCACCGGAATTGCCTTGATTTGGCTGATATCCAAAGTTGCTCGTCGGATAACTTCAAAGGTAGGTTCAAATCTCAAATGAACATTCAAGGATGCTCAAATCAAACTATAGTCTAAAATTGAAGTTATACTTTAATCTAAGTTTGATATTAAGTTAGGATGTGATTAGATCAAAGTGAAATTAAGAGGAAATTGTCTATAGTTTAGGTTGAATTTAGTGAAATCAAATATCAATTATATGTTTAGATAACTTATACTACTTAATTATGATGATCGAAACATGCTTAAGTAGGAATTGATGTCGACTTTGGTTTATAGATGTCAATTGAACTTGATTTCTTGAAATTAAGAGATTGATTTTTCTAATGGAGCAAATTGTCAATGGCACTTAGGTGATCAATTTTTCAATTTTGTGACCCTTAAGCGAGTGAAAAAAAAGAAGAAGCTACGACATTCAATTGAGTTCTATACTAAAGTTATGACACTCGTACTATTCTATCCATGAAAATCATCATGAAATCAACCTAATTTACTTCTAAATCAATATTCTTGCAACATACATCACTTAGTGAAGAGCAAACATCTACCCTAAGGAGTTCGGCTGCATGAAGATAGCGAGGCTTCAATCAAACTTATTTTAGAGTTGAATTCCTACTAATCTTCATTTAATTGTATTTTCGCGATAAATTTTAAATTTATCAATGCATTTATCTTCTTTTTTTAGAAAGAATCCTTAAAATCCAGTTCTTTTTTTCCGGCCTTATCCGCCAGATGGAAGATTCAGTTAATTATATCACTGGTTTCAAAAGCTCAACCTGGAAGATTTGTGTAGTAACATCACTAGTTAGTACCTTTGTACTTACCAAATTTCCTTTGACCTCATCCCCCCCCATCATGCTTTTGTCTTTATCCTACCGACCCGAGTTGGCTTTGACCTTGTTCTTCTTTCCCAAAAATACTGCTTCACTCGGATCCCAAGAGAGTATAAAGGGAAATTCTGGCCGGCAGATTAACCATCTTGTGTTTATTTAAAGGTTTATATGGAAAATCGTAAGTGAAAGATATTTCTAACACAAATAATCATAAGATGAAAACTTTCATTTATAAATGGACTGAACATGGTTAGCAAAATAAAATATTATGTATGTGTTTGGCAGTAGAACCGTGCTTGTGGTTTGTTCTTTATTATGCCGGCAATGCATTGAATAAAAATCTTTTCTCCTTTGCCTCATATAATCAAATCCCTTTCACGCAAAATAGCTTTGTTATTCCAGTGGCCACCCTTCCAACATGGAAGGGGGAGATGGAGGTTTTGAATCCCCACTTTATCAGGGGGGTTAGGATGGGGAGGAATTAGTTTCAAGTGTAGGTTTCGACTCCCACGCCCTACAAGAAGGTAGGGCAAAAGTCTGAGAACGAGAGTTAGAATAAGAATAGAGTAGGATCGACAAAAAAAAAAAAAAAAAAAAAAACCAGCGTCATTGTGACATTCTGATTTTCGAACCTATTTCGATTAAATGAAATTGGCTTTTCATCGACACATCTATGGTCCTTTTATCTGAGCTGATCACTCACGAGATAACTAATCTATCAAGTGAAGCCGTTAAGGGATATAAACGTGACAAGCTTGAGAATTCGATCAAAAATCGACTGCTCGACCGTGCTAATTGGCAAGGGTCAATACGGCACCGTTAAAATCGATTAGAGACTGGAGATAGGTCGATTCGACAGAAGCACGCAATTAAATTGTGGGTGATTCCACCTGATTGCAAAATTCGTGTTGAACAGCACTAAACCGATTTTTCTATCAATTTTGTACCCGGTGCTCGTAATTGAAACCTTAAAATTTTTACGACAATTGAAAGTTGCCAATGAGTCGGAGATGCACAAATGTGGATTGAAAATTATCAACCACAGGTCAAACGCAATAAAATTCCTAAAAGCTACCCGATAGGTTAGGTAACACTAAAATCGCATTCGATTGAAATTAACCACGAAATTGAACTCGGTTTCAAAAATCGAAAGTTCGAGCGTGTCACGATTTATTTTTTGGATATTGTCTCATCCTTTGAAGAATTTTCGGCGAGCTCAAAATTTTGGCGGAAAATCAAAATTTGGCAAATTAAAATTGAGGAAATTCGGAGAGGTCTCTTTAGTTGGATTTTTGGGCTACCAAATTGAATTGTTTGGTGAAGGAAATTGTGGAAATTAGTATGGGCTTCCTCCTCAGCAAATTTGGCCATCAAATTGGAGAGATTTGTGAAGAAATTGAAGAGTGATGGGTGCAAATTTGTAGGGCTATGGCTGCTACTATTTGGCCTTCATTTTTGGCTTGTTTGAGAAGTTTGAGAGGGAAAATTTTGCTACTGGATAAGGCTGAAGACTCGTGGGGCTTTCACTCAAGTGCAATAGATATTTAGGGTGGACTTTCAAGGTTTCTTGTCCCCCTCCTTCCCAACAGAACCTTATTTCTTCTTCTTCCTTAGCTTCTTCTTCATTTCACCAGCTGCGACCTCTATTTCCAATGCATTCCAGCCCCACCGAAACCTCCAGCCACCGCCAGCCCTCACGCCGCCCGTCCAAGCCGTTTGCCGTATTAGTCGATTGCCGCGAGCTAGGTCTCCCATGACTGGCTCCAGTCGCGCATGTCCTCACGCCCGTTGCCAGTCATCCACGCCGTCCCGTCGAGAAACCGCCGTCGCTTTTCCAACCCGCCGGACCACCTGGCTGTCTGCCACCGACCTTCTGCCCATCCAGCTTGCCGTCCACCACCTGCCTGCCCCACTCTAGCCCATCGGTCTAGCCTGTCCAGCTCCAAGTCAAAACCAAAGCCAACAGTTGGGCCATGAGCCTTGAAGGCTTTTTTAGCCTCGATTTGCCCTCCTTTGGTGCTGCCGTAGGCCCGAGTTTTGGTCGCCGTCGCACTGCTGTCGCTGTGAACCGATTTTCATGCTAAACCGGTGAGTTAGCATCCTAAAGTCTAATTAGGGGCTAATTGCACTTAATAGAGGTTTAGTTAGACTAATTAGGATTAGTGAGATTTAGTTAGTTTAACTAGATTGGTTATGATTATTTAGTTAGGCCAATTAGGTGGTTAGATAGTTAGTTAGCTCATTTAGTTAGATTAATTAGTTAATGTAGTTAGTTTAATTAGATTAAATTAGTTAGCTTATTAGATTAATTTAATTAGTGCACTTAGGTTGTTAGATTAGCTTATGTTAATTTAATTGAGTGTTTTAAATTAAATATTTTGTAATTTATTTAATTATTTATTAATTAGCGTAAGTTATATCAGGATAGCCAGTTAGTCAGAATTTTACACCGATCGTCATGGTGGCATTGATTTGTGAAACCGAGTGTTAAATTGCGCGATTAGATGCTTGGTGATGATTTTTAATTATTATTTCAAAAATATCAATTTTTGGTATTTAATTAGAAAAATACCGAATGTCGGGTTTTGATACCAAAAATATTTTAAGTACTATATAAAATCGTGAAATTTTTAAAAGAGAGTATATTACATTTTATGGTTCAATCTAATCATGTATCCAGGGACAATTATTTTACCAAGTGTTTTTAATATGAAGAAAATTGGCCAAGTCCATTATTTGAAATGGAAGTATTTGAGTGCAAAGCATGATGTTCTTGACCGGACATGGATGTGCATGTGATTGCTATGAGAACCTGTCACCCGATGAAAATCGAGGGTGATGCTCCTATATAGAATGCCCCATGTCAACAAATGCTGGTCGCAATGGAGGTTGGACCGATGCTCCTTCGGGAATGCCGTCTAGATGTAAACGTTATCGTGCCTGATGAAGTGAGACGATGTCCAATTATGTCGGATGACCGCTGATTGTTGAGTTGGTCGTGGTCATTAAGTCGAAATTAACTAGAACGCTTGAATGATTGATATAGTCGCGCTTGATTATTGGACAAAATTGTGTGGCACGGAATGAAATGTGTTATAACGATTTGGCCTTATAATCGAGATCCCTGTAATTGATTGATATCTGAATTGAAGTGTTCCAATTATTAAATGCATGGATTGTATGCATATGATGTATAAGATGTACTAATGTGTAGGGAGGTGCTAAGGCGAGGTAAGTCTTATAAGATGCGTGTTTAAGCTGCTTCTAGGTGAATTCTCTTCTTAATTGGGGTTTAAGGTGTAGACTCGCTGAGACATTGTCTCACCCCGTTGTGGTTTACAATTTTCAGGTCCTTAGATGGAGGTACGTCATGTACGTTATGGGGTCCTACAAGCGATGGACTTTCAGCACTCTTATTTCCCTATTCCTGGGACTAACCTGACCCGTGAGTTAGTTGAGTCCCCAGTCTAGGTCAAAGAGGGCCTACCTCAGCTGGTATCTCACCGATACAGAGCGTGGTTCATTAACTTTCCTCAAGGGGGTCGAGAGGGTCTCATATAGGGTTTTGACGGGCCTCTTGTTGGGACCGGGGAGTAGGAAATAGGGCATCCTATGGATATTGACACCCCTAATGGTGTCGTGGAGGACCCGGAGCCCATGACTGGAGAGTTCGGAGCTTAGGTGGCTGAGTAGCTCTTTGTGAGATAGATCTCATGTACATAAACCTTATGTTTGGCTTGATTGTATATAAACCTGGGTTGTTTATAAAATATGTTTTGTGTTATTTGATTGTCCTGCTTTTCTATCTCATGTTTGTTTGTTGTCTGGAGATTGTTTAATTCGCTTCCGCATGTGTATAAAATGATGGGTCAGCGACGCATCTTGAGAACGTCACAATTTGATCGACCACCGAGGGATGTGCGCACGCTTTTAGGTTCGGGGCGTGACAATCATGATAGCTTATCTTTATATAATGAACTTAGGGCACGGCATGCGAGATTATTTTGAGTGAGAGATAATGAAATCTGTCGTGTCATAAATTAAGTGGCATCCAACACTCAAGTTAATGCTCGAGGGTACGGCTTTGATTTCACCCTGACATAGCTAGAGGTGTGTACGATTCGGATTGGGTCGATCCACCCCCTAACCCTAAGACTAACTTACATAGTGTTAGTCCTTAATTTTTGGGAATGAGGACCTATCATATTAAGCTTAGGAATGAGGATTGGACTGATCCAATGAGTTCGGTCCAATTCAAGAGTAAACTCGGGACCAACAAATAATTTTTCTATTTCATTTTTTGTATTCCCTGAAAAGGTAATCAAGGACCGGATCAACCCAATGAATTCGGTAACGAGCGAGGTTAGCTAAGAGAAGCAAGCGATGGGAGTCAACTGGGGTGAGTGTCGAGCGAGGTGAGTAGCGAGTAACAGGGCGAGCATATAATACTTGATGAAGGATATTTCGTTTCGGGATCCAAAACCAGTGAAACGATGTCAACAATTTGTCTTGAGTGATCCATGGATCATAAAGATCTCAACCATTGATTTTGCCGATCCCAAGCGGGCTGCGCATTTGATCGGGTCTCATAAAATTAACAGTTGTGATGCATTCGGTTCATTGGATGGTCAGCTAAATTTTACCATTGGCTAAGAAAAGCAGATCAAAAGGGGAAATACGATTTTTCGGAAAGCGACCATCTTCATCGCTCTACTTCTTCACCACCTGAAAAGAGAAACGCCAACTCTCTCTCTCCGTCTTCAGACGACGTCGCTGGCTTCTTTAATCGATTGATCGGCCGGCAACCGGCGGCCTTGCGTTGCATGGACCCTGGGCAGAACACGGGAGAGTTGGCGTACGGCACGAGGATCGCCCTCATCATCCTCTTCACCCTCGTCTTCTACCTCTGCAACCCTGTCTGCGTCCCGCCGCACCGGAGCCAATCCCTGGTCACCGCTGCGGCGGCAGTGCGGAGGACGGTGTTCACTTGACTGCGGTCGCGCTCGGCCTGGACCAGGCCACGCTGTGCAGCTTCCCGAAGCTCCTCTACTCTCGGGCGAAGGCCGCGAGCTCGAGCTGCTGCTCCATTTGCTTGTCGGAGCACAAGGAGACGGACGTGCTGAGGCTGTCGTCGGACGGTGGCCATTACTTCTGCTCGAAGTGCGTCGATCTGTGGTTGAGAATCAACCGGTCGTGTCTGAACCGCAGGACCTCGCTGGTTTCGACTCCGGTCAGGAGTTCCCCTCGCTGAGGTGACGCCGCCGGCGGGTGGTCGAATTGCAGCTCAGATTCTAGAATCAAACAAAATCCACTGTAAATTAATTGAGGTTTCTCGTGCATGGGTTCGAGGTGTTGACGGAAATCGATCGAATTTGCGCCATTTTCGATGCTTCTTTTCCCTTTTTAATTTTCTTTGGTTGCTCAGGCTTGTCGAAACGCAGAAGAGACGTTGCGTTCGGCGGGTGGGTCGGTGGTTCGCCGCCAGATAAGCGCAGCGAATGTACAGCCAAAAACTGGAGACGATTATGAAGTGATCGGTCAAATATAATAGAATAAGAACAAAGCAGATGCTACCTGCTGTTATGGGGAGAGAGAGAGAGAGAGAGTGTTCGACATGATCACGATTTTCTCAGGAGTTCATTACATTAATTTCAGCGAGCAGAACACAAATCTCTCTCTCTCTCTCTCTCTCTCTCTCTCTCTCTCTCTCTGCATCTCTTGGTTGACGATGATTCTACGGCAAGCATTTTGCTGTGATGACGCATTTTGCTGTGATGACTCTCCTGTACTTTGCACAATGCTTTCGGTCGAAAGAAACGGGCGCTTGTGTCGGAAGGAAACTGGGGAATTGACAAGGAAAAGAAAACGTGGGATTTAGTAGAGATGATCTTGAAGAAAGAAAGAAAAGAAGAAAGCAAAGTTTATCTGTAAATTACGTAATATATGCAATCAGTGGCATCATCACCTCTCCCAGATTTTGGTGGCTTCCTCCTGTCTTGGGAGTCAATGTAGGCCCTCACTCCAACATGTGCATACTTCCATTGCTGGACTTGGCTAATCAGATGGAATTAATTACGTTCGACTATGCAAGAAACGTAGGTACGTCACTCAAAAACATTCGCTTGGTATAAGGATATTTGCAATTCCATGATTCGATATATATATATAAATCGACTCGCCTCCGACGTTCAAATCAAACCATCTATCCAACAAAAGAATTTAACGAAAACAAACCAATAAATAGACAATGAAGATCTACCGTCCTGAGTAGTTATGGTTGTCTTACACGTAAACCCCAACCAAAACCTCTCCAGACATCAAAACCATCCACCTTGAATATCTCCTGCCACTTTTCATCTTTTCAAATTTCAACGTGTGCCTTTCTCGGAATGAAATGAAGCATTGTTTCTTAGAAAAGCAAAAAACCATAATAAAACCCTAGTCGCCACCGTTTATACTTAGTCATTACATCATCTTTCATCTCTCATTCTCTTCATTTTTGGCCAACCTTCTCTTATTCCTACTACTTTCGGCTTTTACTCGGGTACTTCACTTGTCGTCTTTGGTCTCTCATTCTCGTTCTCTTCATTGTTTTTTAAGTGATTGTTTTTTTTTTTCGATTTGATACTTAAGTGATTAAGTGAAAACTTTTAGTATTAATGTAAGCTCTGTACATAACTTTTGGCGTTTCGAAATATTTTTCTCCCGCCTATTCTCCAACATCAATCATAATATTATTCTTTTGAAGAAGGAACTTCAAGAAATCACTATCATAGCCAGGATAGGGGTTGATGGACAAAGAGAGATGCAACTAAACAAAATAAATTGAAGAATTATGAAGGCAAGAGGAAATGTATTAGGGCACGAGGTCGAGAATCCAATAGATGAAAAAAGGAGACAAAAATACGAAAATTTTCCATGCGACAACGATCTAGAGAAGGCTGAGGAATAGGATTTCTATGTTAAAACTAATGACAAGTCCTAGGTCCATAAAAATGGAAGACTGCAACAAATGATAATTAATTATTTGGGATAAATAGAATCGTGGACCTGAGCAAGTCCTAAAACAACTTCACTTGAATCCTAGGGTGTAAAAACACAAGGGTATTCTTTGGAAAGGGGGAAGAAAAACTACCTACTAACTTAGGAGGTGAGGTGTGCGAGCATCGGGACGTTAAAAATAAGGAACGCATTCATGTAGTCTGCTACACGGGTGGACAGGTGATGGAGGCCCTCATTGGTAACTCCAATTACCCTTGCTTCAATAGGAATAGGAATAGGATGTCAAAACTGATGACGAGTCCTAGGTCCATGATAATGGAAGACATTGCAGCAAATAATTAATTATTTGGGATAAACACAATCGAAATCCTAAAACTTATCACATAATGACGAAATCTAAAACTTTTAACAAGTGCAATTAAATTTTACAATTGAATCATAAAACTCAAATACACCAACTTGATAAGTTTCAGAATTTGATTGCATTTTTTGAACATTTTAGTACTCAATAAACCTTTTCATGATGAGTTTTAGGTTGTGATGGCACTTTTTAAATATTCTAAGTCTTAATTGCAATTTCTTGAAAATATTTTCATTACGTTTATTCTTTTTGATAATTATCACTCTTTTTTTATTTTTGAAAGTAGCCTCAAAGTCCTCTTCTTTTCTAGCCTTACCCGCTAGAGGGAAGATTCAGGTAATAACACTAGTTAACAAAAGCAAACGGAAGATTTAGGTAATAACATTACTGGTCATTGCCTTTGTACTTCCCAAAATTGACTTGACCTTGTCCCCTCTATCTTGGCACCACTTTATACACACACAAATGCATGCATGCATGCGCGCGCATATATATATTAACAATAATGTTAATGGGCGTCACGGTAATTGCATTTTATATTGACTATGACTTAGTAATCAACTTAGATCATAGCATCCAAAATTATTATGAGCGAGACACTGATTTATATATAGAATTTGGCATTTCCAGATCTGTCTTCCTCACTTTCTTCACCACCTAAACAGTTAAGCATCAACGATCACTCTCTCTCTCTCCCTCTCTCCATCTTCAGACGACGTCACCGACTCCTTCCATCGATTGATCCGCCGGCGACATGAGCAGCACCTCCGATTTCCCGGGCCAGGGCCTGGACCTAGACATGGAAGGGTCCGCGTACTTAATCATGGTTGGCCTTGGTATCTTCGCCCTCATATATATATATATATATATATATATATATATATATATATATATATGTATGCATGCATGCATTTGTGTGTATGCCAAGATAGAGGGGACAAGGTCAAGTCAATTTTGGGAAGTACAAAGGCAATGACCAGTAATGTTATTATATATATATATTGTCTTTATCCTTCGAAACTATGGCCGGCATAGATAAACATCTGTTTTCTTTTGAAGGGTTTAGATACCATTAGCGAAAGAAAATAATTATAAGATTGAAACTTTCTTTTATTAATGGACGGAACACGATTAGCAAAATTAAATTTCATATGTGTGTCAGCAGTCAACCCGTGCTTGCGGATTGATTTTTTATCACGTCAACAATTTACCGAATAAAAATCTTTTCTT
Organism: Eucalyptus cloeziana; assembly: GCA_014182715.1. Classification (NCBI taxonomy): domain Eukaryota; kingdom Viridiplantae; phylum Streptophyta; class Magnoliopsida; order Myrtales; family Myrtaceae; genus Eucalyptus; species Eucalyptus cloeziana. The sequence goes on from CM024643.1 coordinate 3,977,189, forward strand.
TTTGTCTCGTATAATTTAATCCCATCGCAAAACAATAATGTTAATGGGCGTCACAGTAATTACATTTTATATTGGCTATGACTTAGTAATCAACTTAGATCGTAGATACAAAATTATAAAAGAAAACATTTTGATAAAAAAAAAACTAATTAAATTAAAGTTTTTTCTTTGGCCTAATTAGCGATTAGAAGATTTATCTTGTATGAGCGAGATACTGATTTATATATAGAATTTGTCATTTCCAGATGTGTCTTCCTCACTTTCTTCACCATGTAAACAGTTAAGCATCAACAATCACTCTCTCTCTCTCCCTCTCTCCATCTTCAGACGACGTCGCCGACTCCTTCCATCGATTGATCCGCCGGCGACATGAGCAGCACCTCCGGTTTCCCGGGCCAGGGCCTGGACCTGGACACGGAAGGGTACGCGTACTTAATCATGATCGCCCTCGGTGTCTTCGCCCTCATCGTTCTCTTCATCCTTGCCTCCTACCTCTGCACCCGCTTCTGCATCCCGCCGCCCCGGACTCCGGTCACGGGAGCCGACCACTTACCTGGACCCGGGCCAGTACACGGGAGCCAACCCCTCACGTTGGCAGTGGACGGCGGCTACTCGATCGCGATCACGATCGGCCTCAACGAGGCCACGCTAGGGAGCTTCCCGAAGCTCCTCTACTCTCAGGTGAAGGCCGCACGCTCGAGCTGCTGCTCCATTTGCTTGTCGGAGTACAAGGAGAGGGACGTGCTGAGGCTGCTGCCGAACTGTGGCCATTACTTCCACTCGAAGTGCGTCGATCCGTGGCTGAGAACGAACCCGTCCTGTCCGAACTGCAGGACCTTGCCCGTCCCGACTCCGGTCGCAACGCCCCTTGCTGAGGTCCCCATGTTGATGGCACCGCGGCGGTGATACAGACCGATCAGAAGGTGGCGGAATTGCGGGCGAAGGCTCCAGAATCAAACAAAACCTACTGTAAGTGAATTGAGATTTCTCGTGCACGAGTTCCAGGTGTTGACTGAAACTGACCGACTTCGCGCCATTTTCGACGCTTCTTTTTCCAGTTTTTTGTATTCTCTTTGGTTGCTCAGACGTCGTGTTCGGCGGGTGGGCCAGTGGTTCGCCGCCGGACGATGTGCGGCGAGCAGAGCAACGGCTTGAGATGATGATGTGGTGGTAGGTCATATACAACAGAATGAGAACAGAGCAGATGATGCTATGCTACCTGTCGTTTTGAGTCGTAGGGTCCTCGCTCCAACATGCATCCAATACATCCATTGCTGGACGTTGCTAAATAGATAGAATTAATTGCATTTCCACCATGTAACATAGGTACGTAACTTGAAAACGTTCATCTAGTATGCGGAAATTTGCAATACCGCAATTCGGTATATGCATATATCGGCTCGCCTCCGACGTCCAAATCGAACTAGTTCAACAAACGAATTTAGCGAGAACAAGCCAATAGATAGAGAGCAGTTTGCTTGACTGGGTTTGGTCGGTAAAATTTTGAGTACCGATTGCCGGTGTTGCAAAGCACAGCTCTTATAAAGTGACCGGAAATTTTCCATAAAAAAGAAAAATAAATAAATTTCTTGTATTTATGTCAATTTAAAATTAAACTTTTCAATTTGATCAATTGAGTTATAAGCTTTTTAATGATTTTTCAATGTAGTTATTCTGATTAATCTGAAGAACTCCGATTTGTTCCTTCTGCTACAAAATTGAAGGTTTCAATTCATGGGGTTTTAGCTTCTTCCCATGTTCTCTTCGTCTAGTTCAAGATGGTCTTTGAAGGAAAATTATAATGGCGCTAGATTTAGTGAGGTGGAGCCTCGCCGGCCATCGGTGTGGGCCGGCAACCGGCGGAGGAAGAAGAAAATAAAAAGAAAAGTTGAAATAAAAGAATACAAAGGAAAATAAATAATTTATTTTTTTTATAAAAAATTGAAAAATTCTACTGCAGCATCGGACCATACTATGTAGGATGGCATGTATCTGCGCAACAGATTTTTTGACCAAAATTAGTCAGAGTAATTATATTGGTAAATCGTCCAAAAGTTTAGAATTAAATTGGTCAAATTAAAAAAACTTAAAACTAAATTGACATTCATACAATAAAAAATGAAGCAATAAGTACAGAATTTTGAAAATTTTAAATTTTGTGAGATGAAAAAGGATGAAAAATCTAGAGGCTGTGTTTGTTTCACCAGCGACCCTCATCGGCAAAGGAGGCCTCGCCTAGCTCTGGATGGAAAGTCTCTCCCCCAAAAACCCTCTTTGGCCGAAATCTCTCTCATTTTGGTCATTCTTACAAGAATTAGACAGAAAAATAATCTCTTGCTCTCACGGAGTCCCCTAAGCTAGTCGAGGTGGTTGCCTCCTTCAAACTTCACCGGAATTGCCTTGATTTGGCTGATATCCAAAGTTGCTCGTCGGATAACTTCAAAGGTAGGTTCAAATCTCAAATGAACATTCAAGGATGCTCAAATCAAACTATAGTCTAAAATTAAAGTTACACTTTAATCTAAGTTTGATATTAAGTTAGGATGTGATGAGATCAAAGTGAAATTAAGAGGAAATTGCCTATAGTTTAGGTTGAATTTAGTGAAATCAAATATCAATTATATGTTTAGATAACTTATACTACTTAATTATGATGATCGAAACATGCTTAAGTAGGAATTGATGTCAACTTTGGTTTATAGATGTCAATTGAACTTGATTTCTTGAAATTAAGAGATTGATTTTTCTAATGGAGCAAATTGTCAATGGCACTTAGGTGATCGATTTTTCAATTTTGTGACACTAAATCGAGTGAAAAAGAAAAGAAGCTACGACATTTAATTGAGTTCTGTACAAAAGTTACGACAGTCATACTATTTTTATCCCTGAAAATCATCATGAGATCAACCTAACTTACTTCTAAATCAATATTCAAGCCACATACATCAATCAGTGAACGGCAAACATCTACCCTAAGGCTGCATTTGGTCGACCGGATAAAAACTAGGATAGGATATATTTTATCATATCCCGTGTTTGGTAGTTATCTAGGATAGGATAAGGTTGGATATAAATCGGATATAGAAGGGATATAACCCGGATAAAAAAATCCGAGTGGAAGGGTGGGATAAGGTCGAATAGGATTTTTTTTATCTGAAACATAAAACCCTACACTTTTTTTTCTTTCTCGTTCACCCATAGACGACTCCAACTCCTCTGTTTCCAAAGTATCAACATCGAAGCCTTCTCCTCGATAGCTCTTTGATTCACATCGAAATTTTACAGAAGCGACGAATTTGCGAAGGTAAATAATCATGCTCTCTCTCTCTAACGTTGACTTCTAAAGTAGCCATAAGGTTGGTTGTGGATTGTTTTCCTATTTCATCTATGTTTCGGCTTACGTAGTCAGAATTGTAGTTCTATTGGTTTTTTTGCTGGTTGATTGTTTTCCTGCAAATTTGTACTTGCCTAATGTTATTGTTTTTAAAATATCCGACTTTAAATCCGTAGTTCACCTAACGATAGATTGGATAAAATATGAGGATATCTGACTATAAATCCGTAATTCACCAAACGGTATATTAGATAAGATATGAGGATATCTGACTTGAAATTCGTAGTTCACCAAATAGTAGATGAGATATGAAGAAATCCATAGATTTATTATTTTATCTTATCTAGTCTTATTCTGTTTAGAAATTCGGACGACCAAACGTAGCCTAAGGAGTTCAGTTGCATGAAGATAGCAAGGCTTAAATCAAACTTATTTTAGAGTTGAATTCGTAGGAATCTTCATTTAATTACATTTTCGTGATAAATTTTAAATTTTTCAATACATTTATCATCTTTTTTTAGAAAGCACCCTTAAAATCCAGTTCTTTTTTCCGGTCTTATCCGCTAGACGGAAGATTCAGTTAATTATATCACTAGTTACAAAAGTTCAACCGGAAGATTTGGGTAATAACATCACTAGTTGCTGCCTTTGTACTTACCAAATTCCTTTTGTCTTTATCCTACCGACCTGAGTTGGCTTCGACCTTTTCCCAAAAATACTGCTTCATTCGGATCCCAAGAGAGTATGAAGAGAAATTTTTGGCTGGCAGATTAACCATCTTGTGTTTATTTAAGGGTTTATATGGAAAACCGTAAGTGAAAGATATTTCTTACACAAGATAATCATAAGATGAAAACTTTCATTTATAAATGGACCGAACATGGTTAGCAAAATTAAATAGCATGCGTGTGTTGGCAGCAGAACAGTGCTTGTGGTTTGTTCTTTATTACGCCGGCTATGCATCGAATAAAAATCTTTTCTCCTTCGCCTCATATAATCCGATCCCTTTCTCGCTAAAAAGTTTTGTTAACCAGCGTCACGGTAGCTGCTTTTTATATAATGAAATTAGAGCACAGCATGCAAGATTTCTCTGCGTAAGTGATGATGGAATCCCCCGCGCCATAAATCAAGTGCCGTCCAGCACTCAAGTTAATGCTGGAGGGTAGGGGTGTCAAAAATCGAACCGAAAACCGAACCGAATTGAAAAATTCGATTTTTTCGATTCGGCTCTCATTAAAAACTGAAATTTTTGTAATCGGTTCGGTTTTTATCGGTTAACCGAATCAACAAACCGATAAGAGCTTATTTCTTGGAAATGAAAAATATATACAACAGAGAAAAAAAAAAACAAATGCAAAAAGTTGAAAACCAAAAATTGAAAAACTGAACCGAACCAAACCAAATTTTCGATTCAATTCGCATTCAATTCGGGTCTTATTCGGTTTGGTTTAGAAATTTTTCCTAACGGTTCGGTTCGATTCCATTTTTCAAAAAAAATCGAATTGAATCGAACTGTTGACACCCTGGTGGAGAGGGTATGGCTTTGATTTCGCACCCCCAACCCCCCCAATATTATGAATGGGGTGAAAGGCACATCAGTATTTGATTTCAATGATTTGCCTTGGATAGGGGAATTTCTTCCACAGATCAGGAAGATCTCAACCGTCAATTTTGCTGGTCCCGATTGGGCTCCGCATGCGGTCGGGTCTCCCGAAATTAACGGTTGTGGTGCAATTGGTTTGTCGAATCGGATTCGGCTCAATTTTACCATTGGCTAAGAAAAACAAATCATAAGGGGAAACTTATGTGTTATCGTAAGTTATAAAAAATTTTAAGAAATGAATCCCGTAATAATTTATAATAATTTATTATTTTATTTTTCATGATTGAGAATAGATTATTGTTTTCACAGTAAATTAAGGGCTTTCATGTGATTATTTTTCCTTTGAAAGCGACAGGAAAGGGTTGAAGATGCGCAACCGCCATTTGCAGATGTATCTTCCTCACTTAACTTCTGCACCACCTGAACAGTGAAACATCGACTCCCTATCTCTCTCGCATGCTCGTCTCTCACGCACAACCACAACACACGCCTCCACGTTCTCTCTCTCTCTCTCTCTCTCTCTCTCTCTCTCTCTCTCTCTCCGTCTTCAGACCACGTTGCTGACTCCTTCAACCGATTGATACGCCGGCGACATGAGCAGCACCTCCAATGACATGCTCCCCGGGCAGAACACGGGAGGGTTCGCATACAGCATCGGGATCTCCCTTGGCATCTTCGCCTTCATCGTCTGCTTCACCCTCGCGTCCTACCTCTGCGCCCGCGTCCGCGACCCGCCAACCCATGGCCACTCCCTCGCCGAGGCGGAGGACGGCAGCTACTCGTTCGGGATTAGGCTCGGCCTCGACGAGGCCACGCTGGGGAGCTTCCCGAAGCTCCTTTACTCTCGGGCGAAGGCCGCTCGTGGAGGCGGCGGCGGCAGCGGCTTGGCCGCGAGCTCCAGCTGCTGCTCGATCTGCTTGTCGGAGTACAAGGAGACCGACGTGCTGAGGCTGCTGCCGGATTGTGGGCATTACTTCCATTCGAAGTGCGTCGATCCGTGGTTGAGAGTGAACCCGTCGTGTCCGAACTGCAGGACCTCGCCGCTCCCGACTCCTGTCGGGACGCCTCTCGCTGAGGTCGCCCCATTGGCGGCGCTGCAGCGGTGATGCAAAGTGGAATTGCTGCGGAGCTTGTAGAATCAAACAAAAGCCCCCGTAAGTACAGCAGCCAAGTGCAGCGAAAGTACACGTCGGACAACAGTGCCAGGTCATCCATGGACGAATGTTTGCAGTGGGCAAGATCATTGCATCTCCACAATAACTTTGCACATAGGTTTTTGTAGTAAATAAATTCTCGTCAATTTTACCCTCCATGTACATTTACTGATTTGAAATGAACATGTACGGTGATGTTTTAGTTTTTGTTGTCCTTGATCATGGATTTGTGTGTTTTTGGACTTCCGAATCATATATATAGATGACCTTTCACGGTTAAAAAGCCTTCCTTGCGCTCGCTAGATTCGATCTGGTAAGGGTCCAATGCACCGTATGTTTCATCACGATTGCTATACAGCGAGGGCGTCCTGCAGGCCTTTCACAGAGCGCGCGATATTGGAGAGTCTGTGTATAACATGAGGCATCTAACAAGAGGCAAACAACAAGAATTCTGGCTAGTTCATTGACATTAAAGGCGGCTAGTGGAAGAGAAGTAGGAAGAAAACAGTACATGTCTGCAAAACAAGAGGCTGCAGAAGAGAACCCAGTTTTGGAAAAAGAAATGCTCGCCCCCCCGAGACTAATGGGCGAGCTTGAAAAGTGCAAGCAATCAGAGACATCGACCTCTCGGATGCTGCCAACAACTTGAGAAGATAATGATGAAGTGGTAGGTCAAACGAAATAAAAAAGAGCAGATGGCTACTGCCGTTTTGAGAAAGACAGAGACATGACTGTTCCAGTTAAAGACTCGGAATCTTCCCTGCAATGACGCTTGATCGTGGCTTGCTCAGGGGTGGGTTTTATCATATTAATACCAGCAAACCCAATCTCTCTGTGTATCTTTTGGTTGACGACAGACTCCACGGCAAGAACTGGATACGACGATGCTGACATTAGCCGTGCAATGCTTCTGGTCAAGTCAGACGGGCGCTCGTGCCGAAATGAACTGGGATCGTGAGGAACGAGGAAAGAAAAGTTTTGGCATTACTTGCGGCGATCTATAGAGAAAGAAGCAGGGCTTATCTATATCTAGACGAAGCTTATCTAAACCGGGATGTTGCGTAATGGACTGTTATTAGGTTTTGATCACGATTAAACTACGTGGGGTGGGCACGCTCGCCGGGTTTTGTTTATTGTTAGAAGTTCTTGAAGTTGAAAACCCTCGATGGAATCGTCCCTACATAGGATTCGACCGTAAGCTACGGTTCCTAGTTGCAACCCAAGCGTGTTGGATAGGAACTATACAAATCGGCTTTTCCCCGCCGCTCTATGTGATTGGTTCAGCGGGGTGGTCGAGAATGCGTGGCTTGACTTTGATATCATGTTAAATTTTGAATTTGGTACAGAGAGGTCGGCATGTGTGTACGACGATGATCGGTGACTTGTGCCAAATGGTGTTGATTCATCACCTTTATCACACAAAAATGTGGATCACTAGAGAAGTGACATCGTATTTAAGGACGACATATTATCTTGGGAAATAATAAGGATATTAACGGATCTCACAATTCAATATTAAAATAAGAGAGAATGAAATTACCACATCGACACCGGATATATACTTAGTTTGGTCAAAGTAGCGATACTTTGTCCACGACGAGAGCCAACCGTCGAGAAATCCACTATAATACGAGAAATCATACTCAATAGCTTGAGTCTTACCTAATCCTAGATTACACACAAGAGATTTGAATTGTGGTTACTCACTGTATTTCACAATGGGTCAAGAAAGAAGTCCACTGGTCAGAAATCATTATATGAACGTTAACCATCGTCACAAGAAATTAGGTTTACTTCAGCCTGGTTAACATAGTTGATGGCATACATCTATTATATTTGTGTCAATTCACATCAAAAGGGAAGAAGAATACCATAAAAGTCATAAATCTATTTTATTTGTGCCCATTCACATCAAAAAGATGAAAAAAGTATTAAAAAAAATCATAAATTTATTACGTTTGTGCCAATTTAATCATAAATTTTTTAATTGTATCAATTGAATCGTAAACCTTTTGACGATTTGTTTTTTTTTTTTTTTTTTTTTTTTTTTTTTTTGTGAAAGGTAAGAATTACTTAAAACCAAAAGAGCTATATAAGGCTATACAGCAAGAACTCAGTCCCAGAGACTTGCACTCACGAAGACAACAAGTCAGAGTGAGTGAAAGGGGGCCAGGTAAAAGGAAACCAAGCCAAGGGCAAGGAAAAGAAAAAAGGCCAAACAATGGCACAAAACCAACTAGTCTAAACCAACACAAACAACAATGAGGAAGCACTACGAACAAAAGAAACCAAGCACGACTCTAAGATTGGTAATAAGGCCGTCTCGGAAGCCAGGAGGAGGGCGAAATCCAGAAGAACCTCCGAGCAGACGAGAGATAGGAAAAACCCCATACTAAAAAACCAGTCGACTAATAAGGTGATCAGCTCACCAAAATGGAGGGCTTGAGCGACTAGCTTTGCAACAATCTCCTATTAGCCAAAGTGGGAGGAACCTTTTGACAATTTGTTAATGTAGTCCATTTGGCCAATTTTGATTGGAAATCGCTGACATAGACATCGACCCTCCTATGTACACAACTAATGCTGACATTTACAACTTTTATTTAAAAAAAAAAATCTTTATGAGTTTGTTTTTACTTTTTTTTCTTAACCATGGGCCGGTGAGACCATTGACTAGCCCTCAAGACCATCGACTGGCCCTCACTAACCACAAGTGAGGTTTGGCTAAGGGCCTCTACCCCTCACTAACCACGAGCGAGGGCTTTTGTGCCCTTGTCAACCACAAGTGAGGGCATCAAGCCATTGTCAAGATCTAGGAGAGGATTGTGACCCTCGCTTGTTAGCTAGCACGGGCTACGGTGCCTTGTTGGCCACAAGCAAGGACACTAAGGCTCTTGCTTGTGGCTAGTAAGAGTGTCGACCCTCACTTGGATCAAGGTGATGGCCTAATGCCCTCACCCAAACTAGGCAACGATCATCAATGATTGGCTAGTGACCTTGTAAACCTAGAATTGTTTAAAAAAGAAAAAAATAAATAAATAAGAATTGCAATATTTGTCTGTATCAGTGTTTGTCGTGTCACATATAATTACTAATATCTATGTTAAAGATGTTTGGCCAAAATTAGGTAGCTATACTACAAAAACATATCATCAAAAGATTTAGGATTCAATTAAAACAATAGAAATTTTTAAAATTGAATTATCACAAATATAATAGGTTTAGAACTTTTTTTTGGATATTTTTCCTATCATGACACTATTATTTGGGGCAAGTGGTTCTAGATTTCATATAAGTTCCACCTGAAACCTACCTTATCATAGGTTCCAAGATTGGTTCCAAAGTTTATCCAAGTTCTACCTATATTATTAATTGAACGACTATAATGAATTATTACATTTAATAAATACCAAAATGGAAGTTGAGAACTTTACCCAAAAAAAAAATGAAAGTTGAGACTATTGATTCTAGATTTTTTTATTTCTTTTTTGGTCAGAGATTCTAGATTATATGCTCATTATTAAATGTTATGGAATACCACATTATCGTGCGAACGCATAGACAAAGAAAAACATTTTAAAAAAAATTATTCTAACTTCTAGAGTATAGGTTCTAGGTTCCTCCAAATTAAAATTTGGAATTTATCTGTCGAAACAGGTTCCTTAATTTTAGGAACGAGGAACCTACCCTACATACCTTCAAATTTGGAATCGGACAAATTCTTACCTGTTCGGTTCCCATGTTCTAAGTTCTATGTTGGAATCATGTTCACTCTATCTATTATTTGGACCCACTCAATGACTAATAAAGCGTACACACGATGTGGTGGATTGATGATGTTGAATGACAACCTTTGTTTTGCATGCGAAGGTGAAAGATTGTAAAATGAGATTGCAATAAAGCCCCCGCACAAAAAAAAAAAAAAAAAAAAAAAATTTGTTAATTAGTTCAAGGACTCGAACTTAACTTTGGTACGGACACTTGATAGCCCACGCCATGATGCCTGGAAAAGCAATTCTTATTATCCACGTGGCAATATAAAAGCATTGTTATCTCTATTTCATGGGGGCAGAGCGTATACATATATTGTTATCATTATAGATCACCCATTTTGGATTAGAAAGAATAAAGTAGTTGTAAGGAAAATAAAAAAGTGTCAACCTAACACTATCCTTTAAACTAGAAAACCTAATCTGCACATGCCTCGAGCTGTTTATATACATATATAAAATAACGATGTTTTCCAAAAGTTTGGTATATGATGACATGATGAAACATCCTTTTCACTCCACAACCAACTCAAATAAGCCAAAAATGAGTTAGCCCAATACAGATTATTATTATTGTCAAAAGAGAATGCAATTACATAAATCCCACCATCATAAAAAGAAACCTTTTCTCGAATTCAAATGTGCAACAAAACCAGTGAAGCATCGATCTTCACAACTCGACAGGTTCTAGTTAAGTACACTATGCAAGTGTTCAACTAAAGTCTTCCGTATTATTCAAACAATGCCAACTATAAAAGCGATTGTTCTTTTGTGCACGACATTACTCGCAAGACATTTCATTTTCTCGCTATTTCTTTAATGTATCGAATATTTTTGGAAATATATTAGCGAAAGAGGTATAAATATACGGAGGAAAAAACAAAGAAAGATTAGGCGTGCACGAGCGGGAGAGAGAAAGGAGGGCGTTAATGTTGAATTTTCATATTGCACACTGTATATTGAGTAAGATAGAAAGCTGATAAAGGACATTATTGAAATCATTACTAAAAGTAGACCAATGAAAAGTATCACCCTTTTGAAATACAGCTTTTGCATCTCAAACATGGAAGCCAATTTCGATTTTTGCTTCTTGACACTGCTTTCTGCTTGGTGAAACATCCTGTTATCAGCACTATCTACATATGAATCTGTGTATATAAAGATGTGGTCGTCGGCATATTCAATTACACATATCAATATACTCAAAACGTTTTACTCATCCTCGGACAGTTAGTAAGGAATTTTCTCAGCTCCGTTTTGTTTCATGAAAAATTAATAGGAGGATGATCGCATGAATCACTGGTTCAGGTATAAGATACTATTATTATTGCCTAAACAAGACATCAAACCCGTAATCGCAATTTACCTAATTGCAAGGCCGGAACTCCAACAGCTGAGCTATATCCCTAAAACAACAAGTGGAGCAAAACATGCACGAAGGAGTCCGATGATTCTTCCATTCCATTCTACTCCTCGGCGCAATTGGGCTATACTAAACTTGAACTAGAGGCCATGGCTGTGAAGTAATATCGCCACACTTTTTTAGGAGCGATTCAATTCATCTTTCCTGAACGCGACATACAACTCCCCATTATACCGTGCTCTCTCTATCGCTTATAAAATTGAATGGACGAAAATATCTTAATCATCCATGACGATGGTTTGATATAAATTATTATCGGTAATAAAAGAATTTTTTTTTTAAATAAAAAAAAAAAACGGAAAGAAAGATGGTAGTATGTTTTAATTAAGAATTGACTTTGTGAGGACACAAAAACAAAACAGAAAAAAGAATTTATTTTATCTTTTTGGGGGAGGGGGCCAAAATAAATAAAGAGAGGGAGAGAGAGGGAGAGAAAAGAAAAATGGCATTTTAAAAGGGGAACTGCATCACTCACATTCTCCTCTCAACATTCCTCTCACTCTACTTTTTCAGCAAAAAGAAGAAAAAAAAAAGAGAGAGAGAGAAAAAATCAGAAGAACAATGGACCAACCATTACACTCCAATTCTTCTCCATCTCCATCTCCATCTCCATCTCCACCATCATATTTTTCATCTTCATCTTCATCTTCATCTTCTCCATCTTCTTCCTCGCCTACGTTCGCCGATCGCGTACTCGCCCCTCTCGGATTCGCCCTCCTGGTCCTCCTCGTCGCGGTCATCTCCTACTCCTTCGCCCGCCGCCGCCGCCTCGCCGCCGCTCGCTCCCTCCGCCCCGGCGCCTCCCCCCCCGCCGACCCCGACGACGACGACGACGACGAGGAGTCCTCGTCCGCGGGAGCCGCCGAGGCCGGGCTCAGCGAGGCCGCGATCCTCAGCTACCCGAAGCTCCTCTACTCGAGCGCGAAGCCCCGGCGGGGAAATCGAGCGAGTCCTGCTGCTCGATCTGCCTGGCGGACTACGGCGACAGCGACGTGCTGAGGCTGCTGCCGCAGTGCGGCCACTACTTCCACCTCAAGTGCGTCGACCCGTGGCTGAAGCTCCACTCCTCGTGCCCAATCTGCAGGAAGTCGCTGATCGGCTCGTGACGGCGGCTTGTTCGCCGGAATCGGAGGTGTGCGGCTCCGATTCCTAGGGTTCCAGCTCCAGCGCCGTCGATTGCATCTGCCTCGGACGTTGGGGATCCAGCTGAAGTGACCCAACCAATGGCGGCGGATGCCCACCCGACCCGACCCGCCCGACCCGACCAGACCAATCCAGGCAAGGCCGAAAAAAAAAAAAAAAAAATCACGTTCTGAAATCTGAACTATTTGGGGAAATATCTGGAAATATTTTTGGTAATGAATTTACAAGGAAAATTTATCAATGAAAGCTGGAAGATTTTGTGACGATTGCCATCGTAACTACTTTGGTACATTTCTTGTTGAGCTGATGAAATGGTTTTTCAAAGAACAATCTGAGGAGCAATGCGTGAATATTTACTCGAATTTTCGAAATTCATACCAAGAATTATAACCATATTAATGCGTGAATATTTATCTGTTGTCGCGACAGTCAAAATGCAGGATTTGCAAGGTTTAAGTTGTGCAAAAAAGTTATAAAAAAAAAAAAAGTACAAGTCAAACCGAATAAAACGAAATTTCGAAAGGTATCGAAAATTAGACCGTGAAATCATCATGCCAGAGCGATATAAAATAAAATCCCAGAGTCTATAAACCTAATCGGCGAATTCTTTCCCTATACGATTGGCCACGTTTCTCCTCAGTCGAGTCGGAGGTCGACCACACGAAGCAGCGCAGTCAAAATTGGGCACATACCAACAAAAATAATTACAAGCCTTAATAATAATTAATCTTTTTCCTTTCACGATAGGCGACAAATTCAACGCGTTCTTCGAACGCACCAAAAGAATGCGACAAAGATAGGAAATCTTTTGCATTCGATTGGTTCTCACCTTTATCTTTGTACACTTGTTGTCCTAGCTAGCTAGCTCTCATTGCTAGTAAAGTTCCGAGCACCGTCCACTTTCTTCTTGACATCGATTGGATGGTGCCTCGTCAATGCTAAAATCCTCTGCCCCTAAGACGGGCAGGCGCACAGAATATTTTTCCAAACTAGGACCTTACGGAAAAAGTTATGAGCCTTCCGGTCGGGGACGTGATATTAACTTACGCTATTTTGTTATAACTGCAATCGTGCATTTATTGGGGTAAGTTTGAAAGGTTGTGTTATTAAATTTGTCACTGCGATAGTAAATTGTGTCAATTTTTTTTTTTTTGTATGTTTGAGACGTTACTTTGAAAATGTTGTGGTAAATACAAAATTGTGCTACGTTTTGTAGCTGTCCAAAGTCGATCCATGGTAACCACCGGGGGGTTGGTAAGCCCACCCTTCCGGGTTGGAAAGGGAAGTGAGGGTTCAAATCCCCACCTTCCGGGGGATGGGGTGGAGACGCGTGTAAGTTTGAAGTGGGTTTCGATTCCCACGCCCGCAAAGAGGCGGGCAAAAGTCGAGAGAGTGTTGAAAAAAAAAAAAAAAAAAAGTCGATCCATGGTGATCTCCGGAAATGAAGAACGCGGGTTAGTAAAAAGAAGCCATTTTTGGCAATTATTTACACGCTTTATAGACCTACAATATGCTTCAAGAATTTAATTGGACGGACACGTTCCTGACCCGACAAAACCAGAAGTAAACTCTTCAGCACCACTCCTTTTTTAATTTTATTTTTTTATTATTGATTTTAAAGTCAACACTCAAAGCTTTTATCTCCACGTTGTCAACTTTCCAGTGTAACGAATATTTATTTCGCGAAAAATATAATTTTTTTGAATAATATTTTTTTAGAAAAGTTATTGTTTAGGAAAATAACAATATTTGTCCATGTTTGACTGAAGCTTGAAATTGAACTAAACAATATTTTTGTCTAGTGAGAAAAATTTGATTTTATAAATAGACATGCATTATTCGGACGCTAGTGATTTGCGCATATATAACTAGAAATGAATCTAGGGTCTCAATTTTGAGCATTAAAGTCTTGAATTTGGTTTTGATAGATCTCATCCCAAGTGTTGGGGACTAGGATGTGGGCTCCAAGGAAGCATTCCTGGCCTTGATTGACCCACGTATGGGTAGGACGTAGTTCAGGCATAGACACCAAGGTCTCAAGCACGGGCCTTGGGGACCTAGGCACTAGCACTAGGGTTATGGTCCCGGCCTTGATGGACCTACTCCTAGGTGTGGGGTCTCAGGTTCCAGCACTATGGACCTGAGCCTAACCTCAAAGTCCCGAGCTCGAGTGTTGGAGATCTAGGCACTAGCACTAAGGTCTTGCGCCCGGCCTCTCTGGACCCAAGCTGAGGCATCCGGGAGTCTGGCAATGGTACCAAAGTCCTAGGCTCAACCAAAGGCAATAGTGTCCCGAGCCCGACCTCTATGGAGTTAGGCCCACTAGGGTTTCGGACTTGGCTTCTTTGGACTCGGGCTTAGCCTTGACGGACCCATGATGAACCCGGCCTGGCCCAAGAACAATCATTGAGGTTTATGTGCCCAAAAAAAAAGACTTCCTAGTACAAGCGCCAATATCTAGTCATACTTTGGATAACATTTTTCACATTTTTAATGAGGAAATCAGTTTTCTAAATGTAAGTATAAACTTTCTGTTTACTTATTTTCCTAAACAGTCCACATGCCGGAAAATGTTTTCCTGCAAAATGTTTTCCGCGAAATAAAGGGAGCGTAACTATGGAATCTTGCTCCATGGAATTATTTCTGCCCTCAGAAGCTTAACCCCAGTACTAATACTGATAGTTTCAGTAAGGAGATTGATGAAAACCGGGAAGCATCCAAGATCAGATAGACTGTTCTTTGGATAGACTGTTCTTGGGTCGACTTCATGTCTACATGAAACTCATCAATCTGCTGGCTGAATCCGCTCGAGCTCTCCGGTCCGTGCGTAGAAACATTCTTCGAGCGTGCAGTCACCCCTGTTCCTTCACCAGAGCAGGATAGCTGTCTATGTTTCAGCATTCATCGATCCATCCAAGTGTTTTGAAGCTCAGCTGAGGGACAACTTTTCCTCCGCCAGAGGCAATTTTTGTTAAGTATCCATCTGAAATCATCTGGAGTCGATTTGAATTCTTGCAATTGGCGTTTTGGCTGCGCAGGAAAAGTTTGATCAGTTTGAAGGGATTATTAGCTGGTTCCTAGTAAAAATTAGCATTGACCCAACCATTACAATGTCCATTTGTGTATCATTTTCTTTCGCTCCAAGTCCTCGGTTTGTGCCGATAGAACATTCCGTGGCGCAAAATACTGGATGCAACATAATGTAATTGTCGTTCATGTCACAATGGAGAAACTTCTGTGCAGTTATTAAACCTACGGTTGCATCGCTATAATATAAGCAAAGTGCAACAGCCACAGCAGTTCAAGCCGAAGCCGAAATAACAGGAGATCCCATGAAATGATATTCCATTACAATTAGGAAAGTCACCAGAAGGCAGAGGAACAACAACGGTTGATGTGGCAGAGCTTGTATGAAGTGCTCGTGGTGCCGGCCCACTCCCTTGCCTAGCAATTGTTTGGGCGAACAAGATGGCGCCGGGGTGGCAGTGACCGTGGCTGGGACGGGAGGCGGCAGAACGATATCTGGAACAGGATGATACACGGCGACCTCGACCTTTTGCCCGAGAGAGCAGTAATACGAGACGCTGCAGATGAAATAGAACATGCCCTTCTCGATCAGCGGGACTCTGGCCGGCCCTGCGTGGAAGGACCGGAAGGGATTGTCTGCCGTGCAGGCCTCGTACTCGCGCCTCGACACTTGCATCACGTTGTAAAAGCCCGACTTGAACTCGAAAACTAGGACAAGAAGGAGAGCCAGAGGAATTATTCTTCTTCCAATTACAGAGTGATCAAACAGCAACATGCATCAAAAGGGCTGAAATTAAAGAAACCGAAGAGGTTACCGAGGATGTCGCCGACGAGAAAATAGTGGGAGGAGGACCAGTTGGAATAGTAAGTTGGGAATGGAGGAATGGACCAAATTGAGCCTCCAACCTTGTACTGCAAGCCATTCGAGACGTTGAGGATCGCGCTCGCCAGGATCAAGAGAAGCGCCCGTGAAGTTGCAGAGAACTGTCTCTGCGCTGCCATCTATCTGCAGAGTTTGGAGGAGGAGACTGTTCAGGATTCATGTCAAGGGAAGGTCTATAGACTCGTGAGGATGAAGTAGAAAATGAAGAGACTTTCGCCATGGAAGGAAGACCGTAACGTTTCAAGATGGGAAGATGAATGATGTGAGGGTGTGTAAATGCAGAAGAGCAATCACGGATATTTTTTTCGAGTAGGGAATGGCTCTTTATATGATTTTCCATGCAAATTGCAAGATTTACATAATCTAATTTAATCTAATCTAATCTAGCGATAATACTATTTGTGTAAGACTCTTCTTCCCAGGAGATCTTGTTGCTGACACTCGGAGCAAACGACGCATGGTTGGAATGAAAAAATTGATTAGATTAGTGTTACTCTAGTTTTTATAGTTCTAAGATAGCTTCGATCAATCTTCAGGGTTGGCACAATTGATTAAGATCTCTGGAGATTTCTAGCTCAGGAACTGAATGTTATCAGATATAATCACACTAATTGCGAAGGAACTACTTTGAATTTGATGCACCCAGCATGAATAAAGGTCTAGATTTAATTGGATCACAAGGCTTATAGAGTATATTAGGGAATTTCAAGTAGCCAGATCTTCATTCTCAGATTCAAAAATTGATTAGCTTGGATCATTTTAATATGGCATTTGATCATGACAGACTTTGACAATTATGACTAAATTTAACGTTGGATGTCCCAAATCTTTGGACGAGAAATTAGACCATCCAGCTTCTGAGTGGCAAAACCATCCAAATCCACGGCATGCCTAAAATAGGGACGACCACATAAAACCCCCAATCCATCAATTTCTTCTAATTGTTGGTAGACAATTATCTACTAGTTGGGTTTGCTTGTTCTGGTTTTTTCAGTCAAAAGTAGGTATTAACCATTTCGGAAAAATTAGAAAAAATTATCTTTAGGTAGAAAAGATTAGGAAAAAACTTGGCACGATTCTAATGACCTTAAATATCGATAGGTATACATTAATAATGACTTAGGAATTATATAAAAATCAGATCTCAAATACTTACAAACCGAGAGTAAAAAGCAATAGTCGATTTTTATTTTTTTTTGTAAATATAGTCGATTTCTTTGTACGAGTGAAATTTTAAATTTCCCATTTATTTGGAAGAAAATATCAAATAAGGACATGAAGTGAGGCCGTTCTCTCAAAAATGGCATTGAATTAATATTTTCTTAAATAAGAACTTGAAGTTGAGCCTTTTTTTTAATATATATATCTTAAGTAGATGTTTTCTCAAATAAAATTTTGACATTTGGGCCGTTTTTTAAAAAGAAGACTAGAGTTGAACTAAATTTCAAATCAAAGCATGAGCTCACTGGTTGGCTAAATCCTTTCCGGCCCGCTTGCTCGTGTGTTTTAAAGAGTAGCGCAAGCAATTTTCTTAATATGGTGCCAATAAACAAATACCCTGATATATCCTCATTAGGTATGAAGCACCAAGAACCCAAAAATCTAAAGGAAGCACAAATGTAGTTAGAATTACCATTTGATCCCACCATTGCCTATCTTCTACTATTGAGACTTTGGGACCTCTCTTTCACGGTTCAAAAAAAAAAGAAAAAAAGAAAAAGAAAGTAGTCATCAGAAGACCCAATCAATTTGTCGATGAAGATTTGCTCGGTCGCTGAACTTGGCTTATTTGCAAGTAAGTCGGCAAATTTTGACCACTTACTAAAATAAAATCCACTCTCGGTTGTTTAAAGAAAACGACCCAATTTCAAATTCTTTTGTGAGACATTTTCAAGTTAGACTTCAAATTCTTTATTTTCCAATCAGGACCGAGAATAAGCACATATTCGGAAGATTATTTACAAGCTCACTTCTCATTTGTCAAATATGATAAGGACGTCTACGATAATGAAAGGGAGAGTGATATACCACTAATTTTAATACGAAAAGGTGGAACATATGATGCCCCCACATCCCAATCAAGTCGATTGAAGATAATGACATTTTTGTCTTCATTTTTCCACCAAATTCGACCTTCCCCTTCCCCCTTCCAATCGATCTCTTTTCAAATTAAGCGAAGAATTTGAACCGAAAAAGGAGGCATGCCTAATCGCCCATCACCAAAAACGCCTTTAAAAAAGTCGAGAAAAAAGCAAACGATTTCGACAGAAAGCTGTCTGAAAAATCATGCTCCTTCCGTTTTCTGTCTGAATCGCCTCGGCCGGAGTCTGTAGGCCCCACCCCAGATGGGGGGAAGTCATCTTACCGTTAGCCGCAGACTCCTCTGCTTTGCCCCCAGCCGAAATTCACTTTCGACAGACCAATCGTCCGCCTCCACGTGCGCACTTCGACACGTGGAGACTCGTCATTGCACTGTTTCATCTAGCACTGTGGTATGCTTCGCCGGCGATGTTTTTCGAATTTTAAAATATGCTCGTAACAGCTTTCTAGCCGTTGCGAGCTCGGACCGGGGGACCTTACAATCTCCTCTGTCTCTCTCCTGCAAAAGGAGAAGGACACTATCTCTCTCTCTCTCTCTCTCTCTCTCTCTCTCTCTCTCTCTCTCTAGCTCTCCGCTTCGATTTTGCGCTTCGGCTGGTCCTATTTCGGAGAACCCATCTTGGGATTTCTTCGTTTTCACTCTCTATCTGAATCAAGATTCCATCTTGCTGAAGTTTTTGTGGTTTTCTTTTTTTCCCTTCTTTTTTTGGGTTGGGGGGTGGGGGGTTACAAGAAATGAAGGGAGTGAAGGGGAAGCTGCTGAAGAAGCTCAAGACGATCAAGCCCATCGGGTATCTGAAGCAGGACACGATCCTCCACCTGAACGCCTCGGATGGGTACGTCGAGGCCTTCTTGAAGAATCCGATCATGAAGGCTCAGACCATGCTGTTTCCCAAGGATAATTCCGACCGGAGCCTGAAGAATCAGGGCGGTGTCCGAGAGGAGCAAGAGCCGGAGGTCATCGACGTCACGGAGCTCATGAAGGATCTCGACGATGCCGAGATGGAGTACGGGGAGGACGAGGATTTGGAGAACAAGGAGAACATTGGCCCGAATGTCGATACGGAGAGTGCATTTCTTGGCAAAGAGAATTGCGAGAATGTGCTCGTGAAGTCGGAGCTGGAATCGTATCCAGATGAGGCGGCTTCGAGATTGTCTGAAGCAGAGGAGCTACCCAGAAACAGCTTGAAGACCCCGTTATCGGAAATCAATGTGTCGAATTTTAGGCGGCCGGATTTGAATTCGTCAACTCTATTCGATCCTAACCTGCTCGCAGCATTTGAGCAGGCCGTGAAGGAGCACATTAAGATCAGCCAAGAAGACATGAGACCAAGAATTGAGGCAGAGCCAGGTGATTTAGAGAAGAGCTGCGACGAGCCCCCTTCCAAAACTCGTCGAATCGAGGAGGAGGAGGAGGACGATGACGATGCTGATCCACTGTTGGCATTTGAAGAGAAGTGCCCGCCTGGAGGCTGCGGCGCAGTAATCTTCTACACGACCAGCCTCAGAGGCATAAGAAAGACATTCGAAGACTGCAGCAAGATTCGTTTTCTCCTCAACAGCTTCCGCATCCTATACTGCGAGCGAGACGTGTCGATGCACACCGAGTTTAAGGAAGAATTGTGGGATGTCTTGGGGGGGAAAGCGGTCCCGCCGAGGGTGTTCATTAAGGGGAGGTACATCGGTGGAGCTGAACAAGTGCTGGGGTTACATGAGCAAGGCAAGCTCAAGAAGATTCTTGAGGGAGTCCCGATAGATAGCTCTACCGGTCCGTGTGAAGGTTGCGGCGGTATGAAATTCGTGGTGTGTTTTAAATGCAACGGCAGCCACAAGCTCGTCGGCGAAGACTCGCCGGTGGCAACTATATGCTCAGATTGCAATGAGAATGGCTTGATTATTTGCCCACTTTGCTGTTGAGAGAATTCACCTCATTTTCTGATCATTTTTCCCCTGGTGTGGTCCCCAATTTACTTGTTTCATTGTAAAGCTCCTATAAAATATACATCGGTTGGGTGCTCTTTCCTCCCATCAAGTTCTCTTATACTAGAACTTGTATGGGCATTGGGTTGGTCTATGTTTGCTGAATATATTCTGTAAAATCTGAAGACAAATAAATCTTACTGGCTTTCAATGCAAGCTCTCAAGCATTCCATTTGGCATATGCACCGGAGAAAGCGTAATCTGATTTCGGAGTAGGTCGGTTAAAATAGGAGCTGCTAAGAGATGAATTGAATGATTTGGAGGTTTGTTATATGGCTATTGTCGCAAGAGCCATCTATGACAGTCATTAGATTCAAATCTGTCATACTTCCTTTGCATACTGAAAGAAGGTTTATCAATTGGAGATGGCAGACTGTGATCTTCTTGCTTTCCTCATTTCTTGACTGGGAATTTATTTCCTTTGCTTACTTCGAGACAGCAGCAAATCCTCACTGACAAATTCACATCTAGATTGGAAGAGGAATTGCAGCTAAAGAAATGCATAATTGCCCTTGAACCTAGGAAGCGCCGACACTTTTAAGAGTTTTCATGTCGTATCAGATACTTCAACATGTGTTCGACGCTCTTTGACACTCGGTCAATATGTGTCAAAAAATCCGACCTTGGGTCAATTCTCTTGACACTTGAGCCTGGAATTTTGACACACAAGTTCAGAATTCTAACATGTGATTCCAATACGCATATGGTCAATTTTAAAAAATTTCTATAAAAATAATAAAGAGGAGATAAGATAAACTAAATATGATATTCTCTTCGACTCTCACTTTCTGTGACACACAAATCACCCTCCTAAGTTTTCCTTTTTTTCCTCTTCCGACGCGCTTTGACACATTAGTCCAAAAATGTGGATTGTTTATTTTTTCTTCAAGTTTTATGGATTATTAGAATGGAGTAACATTTATCTAATTAAAATAATGAATAATGTTAACAAATGATGGACTAATATTTTTAGTGTAAATGCATTCTAAATTCTTTTATTATTATTTATATATTTATTTATAAATTTGAATCAAATTAATATGATTGAAATAATCATAAAAATGATAATTTATCATGTATATATAAAAATATATATTTAATATGCAATATGTCTCAATGTATTTGAATTCTCTATTTTTTGAGAAATAATTTATCAACGTTATATTATATCGTATTGCGTGTCAACATTGATTTAACTTAGCCTTGAACTTCCGGTATAGTTGCAATTGTTTGTACGAAGTCATTCACTACAGACATTGCAGTTCCATTCCACAACGAAGGGTACTCTTTTGACGGCAAGCACAATGATTTTACTTCCTGCCCCGTTTTCTTAGTCCGTACTTCCTGCCCGCGTGCTTCATATTTTTTGTTCTTCCTGAATTTGAACTTAACGTATGTGGTTTGTAGTCCCTTACTTTCAAGCAAATCAATTCCAAAAACTTTCGATTATTTCAACCGAGTATATAGTGTGGTTTCGGGAATAGCATGTCACAATCTAAAGTTTCCATACAAATTGAACCCCAATGAATCCGACCAAGAAAAAAGAACCCCAGTGAATAAACAGATAAATGTAAAACGACGTACACAATTTTCTATTTATTATTGTACATAACCAAAACTCCCATCCCATGCAAGAGATAGGAAAAATGATATAAATAATCCTTTAACTCAGTGAATTTTCTATTTTGGTAACTATCCTATATGCTTTTTGGGTACATCGATCCCACCCAATAAAAAATGTATCAATACAATTTTCACCATCAATATCGGATAATAACTTATGCGCCAATCTCTATCCAATTATGCATTTAGAAGTTGGTGAAATTATATATACCAATTGATTTTTCTCAACTACGGCACATTCGGATAATGCAACAACCAATAAATTCTGCATTCACGTGGAGTTTGTAATGTTCCTGAACTTCATAGCATTTTCCATCAAAAGTCGCCCCTTTTGACCCTTCAAAAAGAGTTAATAACCCTCAACAAACTCACATGCGTAAAAATCTCGACTCCAAAAGGAAATTTCCCATAAGTTTTCCTAGCTTAAATCTAAGTAATCAAATAATTCATAAATATCATTCATCGTCTTAATCTCCTAAATAACATAGGAAATGAAGAAATTTCTGAATATCACGCGACAGTAGGACATGCTCTAGTGATCAGGAGGAGAGTCTCCGCCTTTCGATCGCAGACTGGCTCAGCGTGTGTTAGCCGCATTTTGAGAGCGAATCATCATCATTCTAAAGTCAGGAATTGCTTTTCCCACACCGTTTTTTGAGGGCATTGCAAACAAAGCTTCGCTGCAGAGGGACGGGGGTGGGGGAGACGGGATACACATCCGACAGTTTTTATGGCAAATCCATTAGAGCCAGCTGCAAACAGTATAAATCATCCAACTAAGGGCTTTGCCTACCTCTTCTTCCTTTCTTCTGCAAGTCAGGTCAGTGTGTGCCAAATCTAGACAAACCCACGAACAGGATTCAAAATATTCGACCGAGAAACAAATATCACGCCACCATTGCATTCCATCATTACCATCATAATATGCCAAAAAAAGAGCAGAGGCCAACCCCCTAAGTGGCGGCCTTTCTTAAGCTGACAAATATGAGTTCCTTTATGTTACACATATCGGGAGTGCACAGTAGAAGGAGAAAAAGAGAAAGGGGGAGGAGAAAGAAGGGGGCGTGGGGGTGGGGTCGACAATCTCCACCTACGACCAGGAGGCTAGTACACATATTAGTACAGGAAGAGGTCCACAAATTCGCTACAATGTCGG
Source organism: Eucalyptus cloeziana (assembly GCA_014182715.1). Lineage (NCBI taxonomy): Eukaryota > Viridiplantae > Streptophyta > Magnoliopsida > Myrtales > Myrtaceae > Eucalyptus > Eucalyptus cloeziana. The sequence continues at coordinate 4,000,385 of CM024643.1, forward strand.
ATACAAAATTGTGACAACTTATGTCGCGGAAAAAGAGAAAAAAGAAAAGAAAAGAAAAATGCATAAGGAGAAAATTCAAAAGGAAAATAATAGAGAAGGGCGTAACTTGGTGAGGCTTCATTGACATCACTGCGACCAAGAGTTACGTTATCATGAGGAACACCCAGTTCCTCGGACGAAATTATTATCTCCAGCCAACTGATGACAAGTAACCAAGGTCCCGGACATCAATCCACCAGCTGCGCCGAAGCAAAATTTCTCCTATTTCCTCCTTTGCTTGTGCTTAACTTTTATGATTTTACGACCAGACTTGTCACCACCGTCACCAATGGTTCCAAGTGAGAAGCTCCCTCCACTTAGATCTAAACTGCCAGAAACCTGATATGGAATATGATGCGGCGGGATGGACAGGTTCTGTTGACTTCCAAATTGGAAAGGGTTAGCCGATGAAGGTGGTAAGTTGAACACATACCCAGCCGAAGGTTGTGGTGAGATTGGTTCCCGGCCAAATGCAGGAACTGAGGGAGTAGTTGCCACGACTGTGTCCTCAGCCATGCTATCCTCTGCATTCATCTGATCATTATTGCCTGAGGGTGCTGAACCAAAGGGAAACAAAGAATTAGAATTCCCAAAACCAGGCACTGAAGGTGTGCTAGAAGCAGAAGAAGTGAATGGGAAAGTTGAAGCAGATGAAGCGCCAGTTGATCCAAAAATAAGAGGGGCACCGGTTGATCCAAACATAGAGGAAGCAGATGAGGCATTGGTTGATCCGAAAATAGAGGGCCCAGTGGAAGCGGACAAATTGCTGCTTGTCCCGAAAATAGGGGGACCATTAGAAGTAGTCGTCATACTGGTTGCTCCAAAAACAGTACTGCTTGAAGAAGATGTGGAACCTGATGATCCAAATATTTGACTGCTAGAAGCCGCTGGCACGCCAAAAGATAAACTGGTCGATTGAGATGCTGTTGAGGTACCAAATACAGGAAGTGTTGATGACTGCCAAGAACCAAACGCGTTTGAAGTAGTGCTGCTACCAGTACTGACAGAATTCGCCACTGAAGAGGAAGCAGAACTCATGCCAAATGACGGCCCAGAGAACAGTTTTGGTGCAGAAGATGAACCAAACAAAGAGCTTCCGGTATTCCCAGACAATCCAAATGTAAAAGATGCCACAGATGATCCAGATTGAAGCGAGGCACTCTGAGTCAAGGCTGGTACTGCAGTCCCAGAGGCAGATGCTGAAAGTTGTGAAGAACCATTGGCGGCATCAAATAATGAAGTACCCTCTTTTTTTGTCTCAAGAGTTGATGTGGAAGCTGGTGGAGTAAGCCCGAAGATGCCACTTCCTATGGTGGCATTTGCAGAAGATGGAGCTGAAAAAAGATTGCTGGTGACATTTCCAGAGTCAGTGTCCACCTTGGTCTTGGCTTCTCCCGGAGAAACAGATGGAGTAGTTGCTGCTGGTGAAACTAAAGTTGACACAGAGGACCCGATTTTGAATATTGAAGAAGCTGGAAAGGAGGGTGCTGCTGTTGACATAGACAAACCAGCAGTGGGAGCACTGGTTGATGTTTGGATGTCAATACTGGTGCCATTATGGGTAGAAGTGAAAGAAAGGCCGCTGGATGGCTTTTGAGTAACAGTGGCATTTAACTCCGCTGATATAGGTGAGGACACTGGCTGGCTAGAGGTCATAGACTTAGGAGGAACACCGAATGTGAATGCAGTTGAAGCCGATGATGTTGCCCCAGATCCCAGAGAAGTAGGCTCAGGTGTAGCAGATACCACTCCATCCTTCAAATCTTTCTTATCATCAGTTTTATTGAATTCAGGAACTTTGGCAGTAAAAGTTGGGACGGTGGCAACACTAAAAAAGCTGCAGGCAGCAAATTAAACAAACAGTCAGCGTTCCACACATCCTCTTATGAATACAGGTTAACACAATCTTAACCAAGATCATCATATTCACCCTTGAAATATCAAAACAACATATATGATGAAATATCTCAAAATGAACATTGAGTGGAGAAAGGCAAAAAACTAAAGTGTACCCAGTAAGAAGTGAAAAATCAAATCACTAAGTGCTGAAGAAATGGAAAACCATGCAACATGCTGTCAACCACGATCACCTTGCTCAATATTTACAGAGAAAATCAAGAAATAACCAAAACTCACACAAAACAACAGTCAGTTTCAGGCCTCAAGCATTAGCCACCATTACCAGCCAGTAAACTGGAGGTAAAATGCCTATACTTCTTCTAATCCCTAAACTTTCTATCATGTCATACACTAGAAGCAAACTCATTAACAACAGCAGTTGAGTAAACCAATAACCATAAAAAGGCATTTTTGATGAAAACACCAGCATTGTATATTAAAGATCCCATTTGGCATCAGCCATGTCAAGTCCATTGCCCATGCATAACTGCAGTGAAATACATACTCCCATGGCTTGATGCCAGGAACCTAAATTTCACAAAAGTACATGTTCACAACAGGAGTCAATATTAAATAGCTATCTTCAGAAAGCTCACACTATTTCACTAAACTTTTTCCAAAGAAAAACAAAAGTTAATGACAGACCAATGACAGACCAAATATATAAAAAAAGTCAATGGATTAGACAGATGAAGAATCAAAAAGAAACTTATCGCCAGTAATGAAATGTACACTGACCTGCTTGAGCTCTCTGATTTTGTATCAGATGAGATACCAAACTTCGGAGTTGATCCACCAAATGATGAGGATGAAGGGAAAGAAAATGGGGAAACCTTATTAGCTTCCATGGCAGATCCATTATTGAGGCCAAAGCCACCAAATGTGGTGGGCACAGCATTCTGTTCAGTGGATGAAGCCATTTTGTCAACAAAACCAACAACCGATGAGACAGCATTTGACTGTCTCTCTGAACCAGTTTTATCAAATTTTGAGGTCGTCTGAGTAGCTTGTACATCTGATTGGACGTCTGTGCTGGCCACAGGCACACTTGAGAAGCTAAGACTGGCACTCATTCCACCCGAACTCAATAAGTCATTAGTTCCTGCATCACTTTTCTCCTTCAAAACAGGTGCGGAGGCATTTACTTCAGAAATAGACACAGACTTATCAACTTTGACAGCTTCAGCAGCTGCTTGCTTGCAATCCACCGCTGAGGTATCCAGCTTTTCTCTCCCTTCAACCGAAGTGCAAGTTAGCATCTCGCTGGAACGACCATCATCATCCAAATCGAAGAAATCCTACAAACAAGAATCCTTAAAAGAAGTTAACAGGGACATCAACAAAAGGTTATATAGTTTCCAATGGAAACTAAACAGCAAGTCCGCCTATCTCCCCAATGTTAGTATTAAGATATAAGACATTTTTCCTTCAAAAATCAAAAGATAAAAGGCACCAAAGGGAACCACTTAAGATGAAAAAGCTTGAATACAGAACAGAGATCTTGACTATATAATTGTACATCTGTTAGATAGAGAGAACTAGCAATCTCTGCCTTGCTAGACCCATTTATCCAAAATGCAGATTACTTAACACAAAAGAGTTCCTTTTTTCAAAATAAGCCGTTAATGTTGCTCCCCCAAAAAAAGAGCATGAGCACTATATATTAGAACCTAAGGAGGCTATACCTCATAAAAGATTATATGAAGAGAACTTACAAGAGGATGAAAGGAAAATACAGAAATTTTAGTAAAGAGAACATCTAATTGATCTCCACAAAAAAAGCACAATTTTTTCACCTCATGTGCGCTCATTTTGAATCCCCCGTTCGGTCGCAATGCCGGATGGGCCAGAAAATTTGTCGAATTGGAATCCACACATTTAACAGGGCCAATAACATCTTTCTTCTTACTCAAAACTGTATCATCCAAACCATTCACGGCAGCAATAGTGAAAAATAAAGATTAGATGGACCATTCTGCTCAACTTTATCTGGCTTCTGCGAGGTGGCCTCTCTGGCATCGTGCAACAAGCTTCCAGCTGAATCATCTAATTTATTGGTATCTCGAACAATCTCTAGGAATTTGGATGAATCAATATGCTCAAGACTCTTAAGAGCCTGTCCACGTAATTTTGATGGAGACAACTTTGTAGGTAATTTTTCACTTTCGCTGGCTAGCTTCAGATCAGATGCTCTCTCTTTGGGAGGCGAAACTATTGTATTAAGTTGCTGCAGTATTTTGGAAGCCACTTCAGTAGACTTGGAAGAAGTAGAGGCCATGTTTCTGACAGGAATATCACTGTCCTCATTGTCAACTGATTGATCGGTAAAGTTGTTCTTTTCACCCAAAGAAAGCAACTTTTGACTTGGGGAAGGGTGATCGGAAACTTGAGTAACTCCACCTCCAGAGACTGGCAAACACCAGTTCCTTTGAGATAAAAGATTTGGTTTTTGGCGAATTCTTCGTATTGGACCAACAGAGCCTATATCATTTTCAAAGATGGAACTTCTTCGTTTCAAAGCCTGCATTCAAGAAAATAAGCATAGGAAATTATAGCAATCTACAGTCCAGTTGATAAATAAAATTTGACGATCAGATTGATGAGTACATTAGATCCAGAAACTCTGCCATGCTCCCGTGCTTGTGATGAGGAAGGTCCCCTATAGCCATCAGTTACAGGCTCAACACTCTGAAAATGATATAAGTTAGACAATGTCACAAGTTGCTATGTAATAGAAGTTCCATGCCAAAATAAGGACCTTGGGAGGAGTGGGGAGAACTCTAGAATATGGAGTCCGTGCCATGCTGTATATTGCAGACCTGCCACGGGATCTTGGTGTCATATATCCATTTTCAAGAGCCCCTAAACGCGGTGAAGACCTGGGGACAAGTGACATAACTGGGGATTTCAAAGCCTGCTGTGAGTGAGTAAAAATTGTCGAATCTTCTCTGATTGTCTGAGTGCGAGTTCCCGGAATAGACGGGGCCACTTTTGGAGGCCTGCTGCCCATGTAGGCTTTTGCAAGCTCTGCTGGTGATGCAACATCCTCATCAAGGACCTATAAAAGCACATCCCCACTTAAGAACTATGCTATTTAATACTTCTACGACATAAATACCAAAGATCAGTTTAATTCATATTCAAAGAATTTTCCATTTGAACTGACGTGAGTTTTGGTAAGCCGGCTTTCGCTGCCATTGTCTTGTCCAATAATGTCTGATACTTCTTCTTTCCCATTAAATGACTTTGATGGTAAATCTTCTGACTTCCTCCCTTCGTCTGCAACGTGCATATCAGCAGTTCTAGCATGGAGTAGGGCTGTCAACCGATCAATCTCCGATCTGTGTAGTTGAACACAAATATCAGAATAAAAAGAAATACCTAAAGAAATCACTTAATGGCACCTTATAACTTTAAAAGTGTTTCTCAATTGAATCAAAGATGGGAACTGTATCTCAGCTGACATTAAAGTATAACCGACAAAAAGAAGAAGACTAACTTAGAGGCAAAACCGTGGTTCATCCCACCAAATAGGTACGTATTCAACAAAGGCAATAGACATTAGAACGGATCAAAAAGTGCACTGGTTAATGTAGCACTGGAATAGCTTTAACAGTTAGTCCAGTAATGATCCACCATGACACACAATAGGAGTTTGGTTTGGTGTGTGCAACCCCATTGTGGCTGCAAAAGGTGACACTTTGATATGCTTCGGTTTTATGCATTTATCTGTCCACAATTCATTCATCACAAATTGACACCATATTAAAATAAGAAAAATTATAATATTAGAGGGGTACTATGTAAAACAAAGAATGGCCATAATAAAAAGGTTTAATCATTTAAGTGTCACATTCCTGCATAGGTTCTCTCTATAGTCTAATAACAAAATCAAATATAATCACAAACAACACCCAAAAGACGAGCTCCACGGAAAAAAAAAATGCAACAAGCTGAAAATATTTATCATATCTACAATTGCTTGCCTGGTAAAGGTCTTCTGCTTTAAAATTTTCTCCAGCTCAGTAAAACAACCTCCCTCAGATGTAGAAGCAGGTTGCTGAACTTCACTGATGGCCACTTTTTGCTCTCTCGAAATGCCCTACACATAGAAGAGATTACATAAAAGATCGAATTTATAAAATATAGATTACAGCACTGTCCACGCACACTTCAGAGTAGTAGATACATTCCATAACCACAGACATAGGCAGAGCAAAAAAATAGCTATAGACACAATAAATTCATTTGGCTGGTGGACTGAAGCATCATGCCTCTTATTCAACCCATGGCAGAATCAGGAGAACCAGATCAAACTTCTGGTGGTGATCGATGCTGCCAGATGTCTGCCATGGTCACTTCTATTGATATTGAGTGCTACATAAGTAGGATTAATGAGACCTGATGTTAATTTAATACCTGTCGAAGATTGGCCTTTGACAAATAGGCCAATCCTCAGCCTCAGAATGAAAGTAGTACAAAGAAAATAGCAATTGTACAGGAAACTCAGGATTATGCTCTCGCTATGCCAGCAGACTGAGCTACTCTCTCAGTTTATTGTTTCCATACATTCCAAGTGCTATACCTCTTCTTGTTCTTTGAAAATGACAGCAACAGTATGCTACTGGCATTGATGTTTAATTGAAGCAAAAAACTTCAAAGAACTAAGTCACATACATTTCGTTTGTCATCCAGATGTAACATCTCATAAGGACCTGAACACTGAAAAAGGAAACACAACAGACGCAATTGTCTTACCTCAACCCAGAAATTAGCCTCCCACTCACCTAAATGCAAAAGATCATATGTTTTTATTTAAAAATATGTTCTGGTAACAGTGACATAGACAAGGAAATAGCTTTAGCTCTAGCTCAATTAAATTTCCCACTAAAACATCCTCATTGAGAAAGATCTTCCAGTTGCACACCAATTCCCAGCCACAGGGAGTCCTTGATACTTGAATCTGAATTCTAAAACTTTCCATCATCTTCCTTTTTCATAAGCAAGATCCTCCCCCAACCTCCTGACCTCCCATTCAGCATGCCAATTTCTAATAGTTGTACTTTTTGCTACATTTAAGTCAAACTATAGTACACTGTATCAAAATAACATCATCTTTACTTGAAATTGAACTGCAAACCCATTCCTCTTCTGTGCCTAATTTTAAGCACGTCCATGAAGTATGTCCTTACGCAAGACTCAAGTCTCAAAACAATGAGCAAGTAGAGTTAGCAGACCAATACTTCATCTCTATCAACAGTCTTTCCCCATGAAGACAGCAGTATCCCAGCTCTGTCTCGGCAAAACATAGTTTCAGTGGCCTTTTTTCTTTGGAAATTAAGCACAACCTACCAAACTAAACTCTAGGACAACACCTTCACCAAGAAAAATTAAAGAGAGCAAAATGAAAATTCCACCAAATAATGTTACTCTAGGAACACAAATAATTGAAAGAAAACAATAAAAAGCAATCATAAGATGAAAATAATGGGTATTTATCTTACTAGGAGGACTGTCTCTTGTTGCTTGTCCCTTTCATCTCGATCTGCTTCTGATAAAACCATACATTTAAACATAATAGTAAGAAAAATTTCAGAATGCTTAAACTTCAAAAAGAGATGGACTAAGGAAAACCAACATAAACTTAAAGCATGTGACTATCTTTAAAAGATGAAGAAACTGATTCCTGATTTTTTTTTTTTTATAAAACAAAACAGAGAAGATAACTGCAGGTCTTGGTTGAACGACAATTTCCCACTAGAGCGCCCCATAGATATCCAAGTCATTCTACAATGCTTTCCCTAGCATCTAGCACCACATAAAGTGTAAACATGATTCTCTGTATATCCACAAGCCTCATAAGCAAATAAAAAAAAGACTTTCTCCCAGCACCAACTAGCAAAACTGTAAAGAAATAGCTCTTGATTGGCATCTAGACAGAAAATGTAAACAAAGATGAAATTATGCGTCACATAAAAACTCCCTTTTAATAGTTTCAGTTCATATTTACCGAAAAAGAAAATACTCAGTAATATGAAAATACGACTTAGAAAACGAGGCCAATTAAATTGTACAGGATCACTGCCAAAATCTCTCCATGTAAGGATTCATTTACTTCGAGCTTCCATCACCCCATAATAGCCAAAAGGCACAAAAATCGCAAAAAGACACCAACTTGCAGAGCGTACAGCATCCTAACTACAGTGCCAGGTCGTGAGAACCTCATGAATACTTCCACTTTAACAATTCAATCCTCAACGATAATCGCGACTAACTAACAAACGGTAGCATCACTTCAACACTCAAAACCCTACTTCCTGGCATTACTGATAACTCGTAATCAGGAAGCCAGATAAAACCAAAAATTAAACTTCTCATAGAGCAGAAAAACCATTACAGAGAACTACCTAAGAGAAATTTAGCACGGAGAAGAACCAAAGCCAAAAAAAGGAGCTTCACAACGGTGAAACCGGCAGAGAAGTCCAATTACAGGACGACGATTCGGTCGGCCAATGACCGCGGAAAGAGGACAAAACCAGCACACACAGAGCCCAAAAAACAAAGGAAAAAGCACAACTCCAAAGAGCAGAAGCAGAGCCGGCGTACCTGGCGGCTGCGGCCGCGGAGGCGGAGGCGGAGGGGGCTGCGTGAGGCGCTTCCTGAAGACGGAGGCGAAGAGCCGGTGCGCGCCGGCGGCGAGGAGCCGCTGGGCCGGATCGACGATCCTCCTCAACCAGCCGTCGCCGGCCCCACCGCCGACGCCGGGGACGGCGCCCGCATTCCGGAGCGCGGCCGGGGGGCGGTCGTACGGCGTCGCCTGGTGCCTCCGGTAGGGTTTCTTCCGGAACTTGCCCCCCGCGCCAACGCCGCCGCCGCCCCCGGGGGCATCGTACGGGCTCCTCTCGCCCTGGGACGTCGCCATGGGGGTAGGAAGGGAACTAAGACGCCGGCGGGAAGCCGTTATCGGCTCGGCTGGTCCGGCTCCGGCTCCGGCTTCGGCGTCGGCGTCGGCTTCGGCTCCGGCTCCGGCTCGGCTCGGCTTCGGCTTCGGCTCCCGAGGAGAGAGGTCACGAAGGGAGCGGAGAGAGAGAGAGAGAGCGGGGCAGGAGGAAATTAGGGTTTTTAATTTTCCGCGCAGCGAGAGAGAGAGCGGTATTGCGATATTGAAAGGAAAAAATGAAGGAAACGCGGGTGGTGCTTTGGAGTACGTGTGTATTTGCGACCCTGTTGTGTACGCGCGCCGTTTAATCACTGTACGACTGCGGGGGTGGTAACGTGACCGGCCGTTGCTTTCGGCTGCGTCACAGTCGCTTTAGGTCCGTCCTTTCTTTTCGGGGCGCGGGGGATCTCGGGAAAATGGACGGCTAGGGGGGGGAGATCGGTGAACTGCCGGGTGAGAGCAGTGGGGAAAGAAGGATAAAAAGGCTAATGGGGAGGGCGGAAGAGGTTGGCTCTTGTCCCCAGCGCATCTCGACTCTATTAAAGTCATTCATCATATGATATCTGTGAAAATTGATGGGCTGCGACTGCAAATGATCGACCACCGTACATCTCGATTTTATCACATTCGTTGATCTACGAACTCCATGAAAATTGATGAGTTGCGATGGTAAATGATCGACGACCCGTGATCTACCTTGATAAGTTTTTATGGAAATTTATATGAAAGATTTAACTAGTCTTGACTATTTCCCGAAACAACTTAAAAGAGAAGGAGTCTTGATGAAATTGACTAGTTTTGAAATTTAAGATGGAGCAAGCACTAAAATAATATCCAAAAGATAAAGTACAAGTTTGGATCTGAGTAAGTTTTTAATTATTTCGTCTGAATTCTGAAACGTAAAATTCAAAGATATTCTCAAGACAAATACACACTTGGGAATAGGGGGGCTGGGGTGGAGAAGGTAGACACCACGTCCTGTTTTTTGAACATGACCATCACCGGATTGATGGGTATAGAGCAACTTAAAAGAGAAGGAGTCCTGGATGAATTTGAGGGTTGCTAGAATTTAAAAGAGACTGGGAGTGAGCACTAGAATAGTACCCCAAAAGAATAAATACAAGTGATGTGGGACCGAGAGCGTGCGGTAATTGGAAGTGGGAGATGGCCAAAAGGTGTCTAGAGGGGGTGGTGATGGGTATATGCTCTTTCATGGCATGGATTCTTCTTGGCCCTTTCAGCACTAAAAGGGGAATGATAGATTTTTGGGGGGCGTTATAGATCTCTCGCTTTACTCGTCGTCCCGAGGGACGTGGGTACTGTGCATTTCACTTTTTAATTGGTTAATTATATTACGCGTCTCTATCGCATGATGTATCCATCAAAAAATGCTTTTTGGTAATGAATTAATGCTTCTGGACTTGTGTCGATCATGAACAATCAAGAACACAACCATGCATGCGTGTGTAAACCAGTAGAACTAGTGTTACGTCAATCGTAGAGACCATGTGGATCAAAACTATGTAGATCGCTACATCCATGTGGTCAATGGGTTCGAATTGTTCTGATCCACAATTGAGGACTACATGCATTATCTTTTACTTAAATAGTTGCATGTTATCGATAATAATTCATTGAATGATCATAAAATATTTTTTTTTAGTAAGAAGAATTGCAAGTTTTCTTTGCCTTTTTCTTGATGAAGGCGATTTCCAAGGCCTAGTCCAAGCTGTATTTGGCAATCATGATAAAATTCAAGATAAGATAAAAAAAAAAAAAAATTATTCTACGTTTGGTGCTTATTTAAGATAGGATATAAACTAGATAAAATTATTCCATAAGGGTGGATAGAAATCATAGGATTTTGATATCCATAATAATAAAGTTTTTCTCAAATAACAGATTTCTTAAATTAAAAAATTAGAATTATATTTCAATATAAATGATATTTGAATTCTAATATAAGAAATTCAAAATAACAAAAAATAAAAATCTAATTTTTTAATTTAATCCTATTTTAATTTATATATTCGAATTTAATTATATCTTATAATATAAATTCAATATATAAATATATATTACATATTTTAGGTGTTTCTATCTAATAAAATTTTATTAGAGAATGATGGAAGGGGAAGAAAGAAGTAAAAAAAAAAAAAATTACTTTAAAAAGAGAGGAAAACAAAATAAAAAGGAAAATAAAAATAAAGTAGACAAGAGCGTCACGAGAAATTTTTACCATCTTCATTTGTAAAATTTGTGACTCATATAGGTGTTTATATACCAAACAATATATATATGTGTATATATATATATATATACATGTATATATATACATGTATATGTAATATGATATGAATATATCTAACTTTATTATTGTAATCACCAAATAGTCGATAGGATATAACAAAATCTCCTAGATTTATATTCTATTCTATCCAGTTCTATCCTAGTAAAAAATTCGGATGACTAAGGGCGCGCATGACAAAATTTCTGGGCAGATCTCCTAGATTTATATTCTATTTCCTAGTCAAAAATTCGGATGACTAAGGACGCGCATGACAAAATTTCTGGGCAAAAATTGATTTATTAATTTCTATTCCTTGGACGAGTTTTTGAGTAAAGAAATGTGTTTGATAACAATTCAAAATTTTCTATTTCTAAACTAAAAATTCGTTTGATAACAGAATATAAAATTTTTATTTCTAAGAGCAACAACAACCGGCGTTCGGTGGTCGGAGTCCGACGTTCGGTGACCGGCGTTTAGTGTCTAGCGACCGGCGAGGGGCGGCCAAAGTCTGGAGTCCAGCGATCGGCAACTGGCAACTGGCGTCCAACGACCGGAGTTTGACGTCAGACATCCGACATCTGGAGTCTGGCGACGGGAGGCTAGCGGCGGGTGGCGGGCGACGGAGGCTAGCGGCGGGTGGCGGGCGCCAGTGGTGAGTGGTGGATGGTCGCTAGTGAACACCCGGTGGTTGGTGATGAGCATCCGACATCCAATGATTAGCAATGAGCAGCCAACGATTGGCAGTTGCCGATGGGCAGCTGGAGTGCGGTGGCCGGCAACCAATGTCCAGTGGCCAACGGTAGTGGCCAACAGTCGGTGGCTGGTGGCCGGGGCTGGTGGCGGGCGGCAAGAACCGACGGCAGCATTCGGCATCCCATGGGCGTCAAGTGGGCGACGAGCGATAACAAGAGTGAACGATAAGAAAAATTTTGATTTTTCATTTTTGTTCCAAAAATAGAAAAGCTAAAGATTTTAATTTCTGATTTCTGCACCAAATTTATTTCTGGAATAGAAATCTGTTCCAGAAATAGAAAAATGAAATTGCGTTACCAAACAAATTTCTATTTCAAACCTATTATTGGGAATAGAAAAATAAAGAAATAAAAAAACAAAAATTTTGTCATGTATGCCCTAAACATAGCCTTATAGTCATCCATGAAGACTTCACTCTCCCACTATTTAAACCATATGGGCTCCAAGCAAATCTCCCTGCTAAGCAAACTCAAACCTCACTCGCCATTTCCTCGTTGCTTGGCACAAAAAAGAAATAAAAAGGAAGGAGTTTTGAGTCTTTATTTCCGTGGAAGTTCATTCTGTACTTGATGAACGTAATAGCAAACCTGCCAGACGATGATATCGCTTGGATCTTGCTCGTCCCTGAGTCCGGCTCTCACGTGTGTCAAAATCTTGGATCGCCCAAGTCACCAGTCAATCCCTCTTCAAGTCTTAGCTTGATTGTTCGCTTTGGTTTTGGTAGCATTGTTCTTGAAGAACGAAAGCAAAGGCTTATGGAGAAGTGGACAGAGGCTTTGAGATAGTGCATTCTTATAATAGAAGTAGTACTTTCTCGACGGAAGAATTACCAAAAAAGTCTTAAACCTTATTGTAATTGTACCAATTCATTTTTAATTTTTTTTTAGCCAATTTAATCTTAAACCTTTTACAATTGTACCAGTTCAGTCCATCCGGCCAAAATTGACCGGCCGGTACTAACATGGAAATTTTTAAATATTTTTTGAATTCTTTTTTTCTCTTTTTTTTTTTTTCCACCTTCTCCTTCCTCAAGTCAGCCGGCGCCGGTCAATGGCGAGGCTTGTACTCGCCGGCCACTGGCGAAGGCTAGCCTCGCCCAACGACGGTGAGGCCACCGTCGCCAAATCTGGAGAGGTCAAGCCTCGTTGTCCTTGGGCGAGGAGCCTCGTCGGCCATTGGCAAGGTCAACCCTCGCCTTGGTTGGACGAGGTCAACCCTCACCTTGGATTTGGCAAGGCTCGGCCTCGCCCAGCCATGGCAAGGGTCGAGCTTGTCGGCACTAGCGAGGTTGACCTTCACCCAGATCTGGCGGGGCTTCGCCCAATGCCGGCGAGGCTAGCCTCTCCATTGGCCGGCGAGGTCGACCTTGCCAACCCTCGCCTCTAATCGACGTCGGCCGGCTAGAGGAAGGAGAAGTGGATGGAAAAAAATTAAAAATTTGAAAAGAAATTTAAAAATTCAAAATAATAATTTAAAATGTCACGTCGGCGTTCATCGGATAGCCGTTACCGGCCGATGTCCATGTCGGCGCTAGCCGACCAATTTTCGCCGAATGGACACAAATTGCATAATTATAAAAGGTTTATAACTAAATTGACAAAAAAAAAAATTTAGGACTAAATTGATACAATTACAATAGGTTTAGGACTCTTATGTAGAAGTAACCATGTAGACTCCAATGTATGTTTTTGCCAAAACTGGCAACCAACCGGTTTGCTGTTTTCCCGCGACGCTGTGGTTGAGTCTCGGAGCGCAGTTCCTGTCGAATCTAATTGGTGCAGTGGGCACTTTGATATTTTGAAGTGATTTACGTTAGCGGTTTGTTTAGCTCTGTGGTTACAAATCCTTACTCCTCTCCAAATTTATCGAAACCGAGAAGTGTAGCTCGGGAGGAAGTTTATGGAGATAAAGTCATAAGGCAACTTTGCCTTCAGGTATACCCTTGCTCTCTTGGTCACCAGGTTATGTATGAGGAAATAAAGTGCTCGTCAAGTTCAATCCGACGTAATAGTTAGGATTAGACTAGTGAGGGGCTTACTGATGGAGCCTGTCATTAGGTACGTGGTATTTATGTATAGATAATTGAATGTCGACATGCACCATATCCTCTCGTTTTTCTTAACTACAAAAAATGAGGTCACTTCACTTTGGTGATGAGTATATACATATATATACACCAAAGGGTTGTGTGTTGGCATCACAGCATGAGACGTATGAATTTTGTAAAATATGAATGAAGTCACTTCACTTTTTCCTGATTTGACTTCTCTTGTGTGTAGAATTCTTGTCTTTTTCAAATCGTCACTTCAGGCATTTCATAATAGGAGCGAACGCCTCTTTACAAATCACGGACAGCATTGACGGAAAGATGGTGATCCGAATGGACTCGTCTCCTGTGCGTGCTTGAATGTAAATGTTGTCCATATTTGTCGATGCTTCTCTGAACTTGACGACGACACAGGGCAAAGCGTTGTGGGCCTCCCATTCGAAATTGGCAACGGTACTAGAATTATAGCAGATGGCTTCTATGTTCTGAGGTTATTCTCTAGCTGGTGGATACGAGAAAATGTTCCAGCGTGTCAAATGGGAAGGTAGTGAGAACGCGACACGTGTCGGTATGGGTCCCACTCCATCAGGCCGTACATTGATGACCATTCTTCAAATTTTTGCATCATCTCTCCTCATTAATTGCTGGTCTTCCCCCTCCCTTCTCTCTCTTCAACTAGAGGACACGCTCTCTCTCCTCTGTCTTCTGCATCTACCTACCCAGAAAAAGAAGCCCGCGCTCTTATTTTTTCAAAAAGCGCTCCCTCCCTCTCACTCTCAAGAGTCTCGCCGTTTGCCTCTCGAGCTCAGACCCGCAATCTCCACCACGTTGCCTCCACCTCCGTTGTCACCTTCAGGAGCCACTTTCTCTCCGTCGCTCCCAATAGCCCCGCCGATGGCATCCCGAGCTCAGATCCAATGCCTCCGCCACGTCGCCTCCGCCTCCGCCGCCGCCACGACCTCCAGGAACCACTTCTCTCTCTCTCTCTCTCTCTCTCTCTCTCTCGCCCTAAAGCGCCCCCGCCTGTCTCATCCCGAGCTCATATCCTTTCCATCATCTCTATCCTTGGCTTTGCTGCGAGAGAAGGAACGCCGATGGAGTCCGTGCTGATCCGTTCTTGCTCGTCCCCTCCGCTCGCGGAAGCGGGAGACCTCTGCGGCCTGAGATCTTCGTCGACCGCCGCGACGAGGAGGGCGGTGGCGCCGTCGCGGCGGTTCACCTCGGCGGTGCGCTGCTCTTCCCGAGGCGACGCGTGCATACCGAAGCTCGAGCCCTTCAGCAGGACCAGGCTCGAGCGCGGCCTCAGGGAGCCCCCCTTGATCCAAAAGTGCGAGAACGAACTTGCTGGTGAGGACCGGTTTCTGTCAATGCCTTTTTCGTTCCTTCATGCTTGCGTGTGTGTTCCTTCCTCTTTTTAAGATCTTTCGGTTGGTGGGATTTGTGGCGTTGGAGATTCTTGATGCGGTGCTTTGTTGTTTAGATTATTGTTCGACGCTCAAAGGGGACAGCTCGTACAGCTGCTGGAGAGCTTATTTTGAACTTTACGATCTCGAGGTAAGTCTTAGCTCGCCGCCGCCGCCACCTTCAGAAACGCCGTTCTAGCAAGTGAACAGGATGTTCGGTGATTTCACAGCAGAAGAAACTCTAAACTAACAGGATACTGGGTAAGAAGCCATGCTCTTGGCAGAGGACAGAACTAAACTGAACGCACGATGGACAAGTAGTTAGATCCTGACACCTTTCCAATATGCTCTGTCTATGCATCTTATGGATGCTATGGTTAAAAATTGAATGAAATACAATTCATGTGCCAGGAGCGGCCTCTACAAAGGATAAAACTCATTGTCGAGAAACCTGCCGATAAGTTGAATCTCAGCCCAAACTCATTCACACGTTACTTCTACAGACCTCTCGATGAATTTTCAAATTATGAAACAAGATATTAAGACAAAAGCAAATGAGAAAAAAGGAAGAAAGAGGCTCAACCGACAGCTGCTTAAGATGTGATAATGCCATTAGCGTCAAAGAAAACAACGCTGCAATACTTGAATCTCAATTTTGACAGAGCCATAAAAGCCATACAGCATCACTAATTTCACGTGCATGCCGCTGATATACAAAACTAGTCTCAGCAAATTAGCAACCGTAATGATGCTTAAATCAAAAACTAAAGCACACCACTTCCAACTCTCAACAGTAAGTAAGCCGTGTGCCAAATAACATTAAACGAATTCCAACTACTACACTCAATTCAATTTTCCGGAGCACCCACGAATTCTCGAGACAAGAATTAGCTATGTACATTTGTACATGCAGAAAGAAACAAAAAAAAAGAAGAGAAAAGTCCCAGCTAAAGCCGGGTATCATTCATGACGAGGAGCTACTCCAAGGGAGCAACGTGCGGTGCTTCTGCAGAGGAAGGATGGACATGGGCCTTCCCGAACACCCGAGACAAGGAGGAACAACCTCCCCTCCTCCACTCATTGTCCTCTTCTCCTCGTGATCACCTAACACCACGGCCATCTTCTCCTTTTTCACCTTGTAAAGCCTTCACATCATGTACGCCTCCGCAAGGCTCGCGCCCGGTTGACAAACCCTGCACTCGACATTTTCCTTCCTTCCGAACCGGAAGAGCTTTTTCCCAAGGATTACAGCCGGTCGTGATAAGAGGGTGTTATATATAGAGAGAGGGAGAGAGATGCCGCCCCAGGGGTTGTGGCGAGAAGGCGACTCCGATTTTTCCTCTTGCTGGCGCTTTGCATGGTCTGGACATTTTCCTTCACGCTTTGCCTCCAAACTTGGGAAGCAAGGCAAAAGGGACACTAAGAAGGAGCACGGAGGCAGAGGCCACTTGGCAACCGCCGCGACGGCGCCGCCGCCCTCCTCGTCGCGGCGGTCGACGAAGATCTCAGGCCGCAGAGGTCTCCCGCTTCCGCGAGCGGAGGGGACGAGCAAGAACGGATCAGCACGGACTCCATCGGCGTTCCTTCTCTCGCAGCAAAGCCAAGGATAGAGATGATGGAAAGGATATGAGCTCGGGATGAGACAGGCGGGGGCGCTTTAGGGCGAGAGAGAGAGAGAGAGAGAGAGAGAGAGGAAGTGGTTCCTGGAGGTGGTGGCGGCGGCGGAGGCGGAGGCGACGTGGCGGAGGCATTGGATCTGAGCTCGGGATGCCATCGGCGGGGGCTATTGGGAGCGACGGAGAGAAAGTGGCTCCTGAAGGTGACAACGGAGGTGGAGGCAACGTGGTGGAGATTGCGGGTCTGAGCTCGAGAGGCAAACGGCGAGACTCTTGAGAGTGAGAGGGAGGGAGCGCTTTTTGAAAAAATAAGAGCGCGGGCTTCTTTTTCTGGGTAGGTAGATGCAGAAGACAGAGGAGAGAGAGCGTGTCCTCTAGTTGAAGAGAGAGAAGGGGGGGAAGACCAGCAATTAATGAGGAGAGATGATGCAAAAATTTGAAGAATGGTCATCAATGTACGGCCTGATGGAGTGGGACCCATACCGACACGTGTCGCGTTCTCGCTGCCTTCCCATTTGACACGCTGGAACATGAGACGTACGCAATATTTTCTCGGTGGATACAACGTGCTGAGGCTTTTTTCTGATGTAACGGTGATATCGGCAATCAGCACACGTACAGAAACAGAAAGCGCATCACATTCCTTTATCATTGAGTGACATTCGAACTTCTCTGCCTGATTCGCCCTCTGATGAGAGCAGGAAAGGAATAGTCTTGTTCTCACTGCTTTTCCTTTACTCTCTTGTGGAATCGATGCATATTCTTTTTGCTAAAATACATGATTTGTAGATGAACTTTGAGAACCATAACTTTTTGGAGGTTGAATGAGGCCCAGATGATCCCAAGTGCAATTTGCAGGGTGGGCTCTGCTTTGCCGATATCTTGGGTTGTATCTTAGTCAACACTTATGGGTGGGATGTGATTTACCGGATGTATATGGACAGAACTAGTGCATACTAACCGTGGAGATCGGTATGATCGTGCTCTGTTCTTGACATCCATGACAGGAGATTTGATTCGGCGTTGTCTCTCTCTCTCACATGTACATTGGGCGAATGAGAGAGAGCTAGAGTCTGCACAGGTTGATAAAAAAAATGTGGGTCAACATCAATACACTGGATGTTCCATAATTCAAAGTCGGACATGGAGTTGCATCATATCATCTTGCCTGCTGCTTTTGCTCTCGCATCGAAATAGAAATTGGAAGATCGTGTGGATCATGTATACGGTTTATGGAAAACACTCTATGCACAATTTCTGCAAGAAAACCTCCGAATTTCCTCCCGACAAAGACCCGAGCATAAGTTTGGAATTACCAACTTCAGGATAATTCTTGATGACTGAATCAGAGGCATGTAGCTGTCTTAAATGTGCTGCAGAAGCTAAATCCAGAACCACTGCGATAACAAGAGTTCCTCCAGTGAATTTCCTGTCAAAGGTTCCAAATTATCATAATTTTCTCTCGAAACAAGAGTGGACCTTATCCGCCTGTTTTTTTTTTTAATATATTTTTCCTGAATATGTAATCACATATCTTTTACTGTTCTTGCATCCATCTAACGAATCATACACTATTTTGAAACCCAGTTGCCAAGATGCAGCATGACGAGCACGTCAGGCTATCCTGCAAACATGTGGGGCTATATGTTTATCTCCTGGGGATAAGACTTTCGGACAGGGACCAGAGAGACCCAGAATGGTTGAGCCACTCATAAGGCGAAACATGGAGCTTGAATGCACGTTGTGTAATGGTTCGAATACAAAAATCTCACTCCCTTGTCCCGTCCTCATTCCTCACAGTCCCGCAGGAAAGATTTCTAAGGAAATCCCGTCGCTTCTCCACCCACCAATTTTTTCTGTGTAGCTGATGATGATGGTGAGATCATACTTAGAAAGTTGGAGAATGAAGGTGTCTCATTCTATCCCAAAATCTTTGCCTTGAGGTTCATATCTTGCTTTACTGGTGTGACCTGCAAGTTTTTAAGTTTGACCGGTGAGAGAGGGCTCTTGAAGTGATTTGCAAGTGGAGGCCCACGCGAAAAGATCATTGCTTTAGTAACCTTTTGGTTAACATACATGGATCTGGCGAGGTGGTTAAGCTTGATTCGAGGTTGACTGAAGAATTGGTGGACTTTCCGTACGAAATAATTGGTGAAATCTTGATCCGCCTACCTGCTAAATCCCTGGTCCAGTTCCGTTGCGTATTGAAATCATGGAATGCTCACCTCACCAGTCAATCGTTTGTTAAATCTCACCTAGATCGTTCGCTTAGGTGTTGCAGCATTAAGCTGCTCAGATACAGAAGAGAAGGCTTTTCAAGAATTGGGATCTGGTCTGTGGCAGCGACAAGTTCTGTAGGTTTGATCCTCAATTTCAACCCAGCATTGGCAATTTTCAGTTGGTGGATTCATGCAAGGGAGTTATTTGTTTGTCTACTCTCTCTAGAGGCGACTGCAGTGCCTCCAACACATATCTTTGGAACCCCTCCATCAATGAGTTCATGGCCCTCCCACAATGTGGATGTCCAGTCTCCACTGCGGTTGGCTTCAGGATTAATCCGTATAGTGGACATCTGGATGACTTTAAAGTGATTAGTATTAGAAACGGGTATTCCTCTGATTCTGAATTGAGATTTCCAAGGAGTTCCTCAGGGGCTGAGATATATAGTTTGAGAGGAAATTCATGGAAACGAATGGAGACAGCTTTGCCTTCGTGGTATTATTACTGTCTGGGTTACCAAGTGATGTATAAGGAATTTATTTGCTGGTGCGCCAATCCAAGGGAAGACATGGTTGCTTGTTTCTTTTGATGTGATTAACGAGGTATTCACTGAGATGACGCTTCCTGAGAATTTTGTTTTTTCTGAGAAGAGTCTAACCACAATGGAGGGATGCAAGTCAGTCTCAGGACACGAATCATATCGAAGTTGTGAAGTACGGATCATGAAAGAGTTCAGAGTCCCTAAGTCTTGGACCCAGTCATACCGGATCAAACTACTGGAATATTCACCCATGCATTATGAGCTGCTTGGGTCTGCAGGGGCAGGAGAACTCGTGTTTTTGATCCTAGGTTTACATTCCCGGGCCAACCAGGCATATATTGGTTCATATGATCTAAAGAGTAAGCAGTTTAACCAATGCATCAAGTTTGATGCATCATCTGCAAGTGGAAGCTGCTTGGTGGATTATGTTACTAGTCTGGTTTCAGTTCTGCCCAAACTCACAGCAGAATGTTCTTGCTTGGTTCATGCAAATAAGCTGATCGGCTAATGGATTCTTCTTTTGCACCTTAGATTGCTTGTTGTCAAGCTCAAGCTACTTTTCTCGAGCATTAACTGACGGAAGCGTGCTCAGTTTTCTTACTCACGCAGCTGCTCTTGTATTTAGCATTATTTCTTTCAGATCATGCATTGGGCAGTTGATCAATAGGAGGCAATATTTCTTCGAATTGTGGACATTCTTAAGTTGGTGATCATGTCTTGGTATTTTGCTCTTGCTTAAATGTCAATGATTAAATTGCTTCGACAAAGTAATTACAACTGTCATGTTCTGATTTCACTAAAACGTTACATGATGTCCTAGAACAGTAGCACGGAAATGAAAGGCAGTTTTATCTATACTCCTACCAGCTTTTACAGAATCGAAAAAAGGTTTAATCATTCTGACTATGCTCCTTATAACTGATAGCAATAATAAACTCTGTTTCGGAGCTCTCTTTCTCTAGGGTGTAGTTGCAGCAACCCCAGTTGGTGATGACAGATCCTAATGAAGCAAAAACTTTTCTTTTCTTTTTTAGCTTTTCAAAGTTTAGGGTCTTACAGCTAGGTAAAGCTCATGCTGTGATGAAGCTAAAACAGTTGCTAGTCATGGACACTTTATAAGGCATTTTGCTATCCATGATGGTAGTATGAGCAATTAGCACAGCAATTGAGACAGAACGTGTATCAGATAGCTTGACATAGGTGAGTGAGTATATGGTCCTTATAAAGTTCCGAACTTGCTGGCTTTACTTTACACTTAAAAGCATCTGAGAATTTCATAAAGAGACATTAGATATGCTTTACTTAACTATTTGCGGTCATCCAAAGACTCTTGCTCTCACCTCTTACAGCGGTTACTGTAAAGAGAAATGGACCATGAAAGCCCTTGTTCCGTGTGACTATCTCACCAAATTTCATTCACAATCTTACTCAAGTCCTTCATTTTATCATAGGAATAGTCTCTGATGAAAACAATATATGATTGGTTTTCATCGTTCATTCAGGCCTCGGAACTGCTTCTTGACAAAATAGCATGCCGGCAAAGCATATTCTTCTGTTGAATGAATGAAAAGTAAGCTTAGATTATTGGCCAGAACAAGACAAACAGGAAATAGAAAGTAAACGATATGCTATAAGAGCCGTGTGATCTAACTCCTTTTGAGATAGAGCTCAAAAGGCTGAATATAAAAATGTTGAGGACCACATGCGGATTATATGGTATTACTTGAAATCATCATCTCTGTATATTGTACAATTTTAACAAAGATCAAACTCTACCCCACAAGGAACAAAGTCAAGGGGAACTTCACCTTGGATTCATCGCTCAAGCAGAAAGTTAATTCACTAAAGTCAAAAATGAAGTCCAAATTCATCGTTTTCTCGAAAGCTGTATGACAACCACATATTTGGAACTCTGAAGGGCCTTTGCTGTTGAAAACCAGATAGTCACGGAAGAGAATTAGGAGGAATGGCCAACCTTCCCGACGACGTAATAACCAACATCTTACTGCAACTACCGGTGAAATCCCTGGTCCGATTTCGATGTGTCTGCAGATCTTGGAAATCCCTTATCTCAGGTTCATCATTCGTACAATCTTATCTTGATCGTTCCTTCAGGTACGGTGAAAATGTTCTCCTTAAGTACACCATCAATGGTTCTTCAGGACTAGGAGTCTGGCCTCCGAGCCGCCCTGAATTCTCTAGTGTTGATCCATCAATTCTACCAGCGTCGGATAGATTTCAGCTGAATGGTTCATGTAATGGCGTCATCTGTTTAACCACTTTCACTAGAATCGGTCCTGATGCCACTTTCTCTAGAATCGATCCCGGTCCCAATGCCGCTGAAATTTATCTCTGGAACCCCTCAATCAATGAACTCAGGGTTGTTCCAGAATCCCATTTTCGAGTGTCGAATTTGGTCGGTTTCGGGTGTGATCCCTCCAGTGGCCACCTGCATGATTTCAAAGTGGTCAATTTCAAAACCCAGCTGAACTTCAAGGACATTCTGTTCCTACCGAGCCCCGCCGAAGTCGAGGTCTACAGTCTAAGAACAAACACCTGGAAACAGATCGGCCGCATCTTCCCTTCTGGATTTCCTAAGCACCTGGGTCGCCAAGCTTTGTTTAGGGAATTCATCTGCTGGTGCTCTTATGCCTATATAGGTAATCTCAAGACGTGGACGCTAGTATTGTTCGATTTGATCAATGAAGTATTCGACGAGAAGGCTACGCCACAGAGCATTCTTTGTATTGAGCAGTACATAACAACGTTGGAGGGATGCCTATCGATATTAGCATACAATTGTTCCTATGAGTACGAAGTGTGGATCATGAAAGAATTTGGGGATGCCGAGCCATGGACAAAGCTGTACACGATCGGTATAACAGAGAAGCTCGCATGGTACACACCGTTAGGATTTGCAGGAGAGATGAGGTTGTTTTCGCGAAGATACACAAGCTCCAGCGTGGCAACGACAGGACGCTTTTGGCTTCGTACGACATGAGGAGGAAGGCATTTCAGGGGTCCCATCTGCGCGTCGATTCCTTCTCGAGCTGTTGCATGGTGAGTTACGTCGAGAGCCTAGTTCCTGTCGTGCTCGGGTATGCTGCGCCAACGCAACCTCTCTCCAGATTGTCTGGGAATGGGTACAGAAGTATTGCTCGAAAGAACGGTCCAAAAGATTAATCGAAATGATGGTTCGGATGGCCCATCAAATATCGACCGCAAATGGTCCATCTATCGGAGCACGGGCTCTCCCATGATGTGGTTGACAGATTACACGTCTGATGAAACGGACAGAACATGTTCTGCTCCTGGAGCCCCCTTTGAAGTCCCAGTCCTCTCTAGCTATTTGCATTGCTGTGTATCTTGAGCGTAGTATAAAACATGCTATCTTCAGGTTTCTTATGATGTCTTCCTTGTTTGCATTATTGTTCCTTGTTTGCATTATTGTTCCTTGTACGTGATTGAGTAGAATTAACGACAGAGTTTTCGATATACTTGGCCGAAGAAGGGCGGCCCCGGCAGCTACGATGATTACAGCCTCAGCCGTCTGGTCTCCACATTATTTGGGAAAGTACTTCCAATTCAACATGAAATTCAATCTGTACAATATGATGAACAGGCCCTCCCTGGGAAGACTAGAGGGCATCGCTACTCTCACCCACTCCCACTCTTTCCTTTTTGGTCTTTCCCTTTAAAACTCCTTCCTCCACCAACTCAAACTTACATTCTCATTATCCACCCTATACATTTTTCTCCTTATTAAATTTTGTTTTCCCTTTTTCTTTCTCTCTACTTTGCTCTTTTTGTCATTCATTATAATTATTTAGTCAATTTGTCAATGCATATTTTGTAGTTTTATTTTCTTTTTCCTTAATTGCTCATCCTCTTTCGAAATGTTACTCTTTTCAAATACTAATATATATGGAGATTTTCTTTTGTGTTTCCCATACAAGACTTGCATATGATTGAGTATAATATTATCGTGGCCATCCCCGTTGAAATTATATATCCTCATTAAAAGAAAAAAAAGAGGTCAATGTCTTGTACGATTAATCAAGTCATGTTCATCTTTTCTATTCCTGTTTTAACTCATTTTTCATCTTTTCTTTTCTTTCTTTAATTGACTATTATTATATAAGAATAATTACATAAATGATTTATGAATTTTGGCTCAATAAGCAATGTCACTCCTGAATTACATAAATGGTCTATGCTTTGAACCTTATGTCAGCACAACCACAAGGACCTGGCCCAAGAGTCAGTGACTTAAACAAAGGAAAACAAGTCAGTGTTTCACAATGCGCATTTCAACAAGTACTGAAGTCCCCAATTTTCTGAAAGAAAAAAAAAATTGAAGAGGAAAACAAAGGGATTTGCATAAATGACAAAATTGAGACTACCACAAAGCCAAAGCTGCTCAAATTATTTAAAACATCTACATCAACCAAACCATTCATAATGCAGATCAGCAACAGTATACATATTTCACGCCTCTGTAAGGCGGGACACCTGTCTTTTCTTATCGGGGGGCTTTCTTTGAGAAACTCCAGTCATTTCAAAACCTGTCAAATGGATCTGCAAGATTAGAGAATTTGTTACAATTTTGCACCAATATATTGCTTTACGAGCATTAGGGGAAAAAGAAGGCAATCTCAATAGCCGCTACGAGAGTACAGGATGGCACCATTGGCCCAAATGTATCTGCATTCTTCATTTTTCAGGGCTTATGACCAAGGATGGCGCAAAGCTGTCATTTTACGAGGAGAAGCTCATTCAGTCTTTATTTTGCAAAAGGCAACCTCAGTACGATTCTATAGTATCTGATAGTGCAGACAAATGGTTGATGTTGGACATAAAGTGCTAATCTTGCATCATGATTTTCTCCAGATGATTCCAACATATATTCAATCAGAAAATACTTCTTTATCTTTTGAAATATCTATCACCTCTAGTGGCTTTCAGGAGTTAAAGATGGCCATTACAAACAAGATATTTATCAATTCTAGAAATTAAGGCCAACCATTAGTGAGCATAACACAAGCACGATGCCCTCTTAATTAGAGATGGCGACGGGATCCTTCACTAAAGAACTCAATCAATGCCCTCACCCCCTACCTCAAATTCCCACTACCAAAAACAAAACAAAAAAGGAAAGGAAGAAGGCCAGAATATATCATATATAGAATTTCACAGGATCAGCATCAGGAGTTCTATTCTAACCAACCTAAGGAAGCTTGGAGCAATGAAGAGAGCCTCTGCAATTGCGCTTTCTTCCTTCCTTGTCATAAAAAGTCAAATCTTCTCAAGCTGTAGATCCAGTAGAAGAACAAAACATAAGGATGCTGAGGCACAATATGCCCAACAGCAGAAAACTAGCTAAACCAGAGAGCATTTTGGAGAACCTCCCAGGTCCAATTAACATCAAGATCGTTCATGTCAATAGAGGGGAAGTTAAAAGTTCCAAAAAACTTCAAAAACACTTTATCATTGTAGGTTCAGTGTTCCAACTTCTAAGTATTACTTGTACTGGAACATGCAAAGCCAGTCCTCAGGTGGACCCTGAACCAGTTCATATTCCTTATGAAAATAAATTAAGACTAAACATTGTGAGGAAAATGCACATTTTCCTATTAAGGTATTTTCCTCTACTGCCAAAAGATTTTAGAAGAATATAAAAATATCAAGAAGTTCCGTTTAAATGAGAGTGAACCCTTTTCCCAGAAAATAAAATGGCCTTTACCATGACAAAATCTTATTTGAAATATAAAATGTTCTTCACCATGACACTGTCAAATATAATGTTTAACAAGGTGAACCTAAGAACCACCTTTGAACGTTCAAAATCACAAAAATGACTGTATTTTCAAAGAATATAGAATCTATTACTTCACTTAATTTCAGAAAGTCATACATAATTTCTGTTGAAAAGAAGATATCTCTAAGTAGATCAGAAACATCGAACTTCTGAACAGCAAGAGAAAGGTGAAATAAACAAAAACATTTGACTTGCTGCAACAAGCAAATCAACATTAGCAAAGGAAAAATGCTTTGCTACATCTGTTGATGTGCATGACAGAGCAAAAGCAGCAAGCAATAACATCAGCATGAGATATTACCAACAAAATGATCTCTTGCATGAATCACATATGCTTGCCCAAGTACACAGCACAAATAACCCAAACCAAAACTTTAAGCACCTGATACGCAGTTACATCTCAGATACTCCCTTGAAGCCCTCCTTTTCAAGAGTTTTAGCTATGGAGATGTCACCAGTCTTCACAATCTTTCCGTTCTCCTGGTGAACCAAACAACAAAGGAGGACCTTGTGAACCAATATGTACAGCCAACAAAAAATTGACACATCTTGACAATTACAAAAATCACGAGTTCGTTCACCGCCAGACAAGTTTTGGATAATTGTATCATTTCTATTTTAAGTATCAGAAAGTCAGTGACTGAGGAATCACAGGACAGGGGGTTTAAAGAATGATTTTGAACTAACAAAAGCAAATTGCCAGAAATCTTTTATTAATTTTGACAAGTAACTAAACTTATAAAGAGCACCATGGGGGTTGCCAAACAGATTATTCAGACTTTTAGTTGACGAGAGACTCCTGCTCTTATTTATTTATTTATTTATTTTAAGAGAAGCTGCATTTTCTTTCCACAATCCTCCACATTCATCTTTCCTGAGCAAAATCTTTCATCTCTCAAAACACAATATTATACACACAAGTGCTCATTTTTCTTTTCTTTTACCCTGTTTCAGATGCGAAGAAAAATTGGCTATCTATTGGCTCCTATATATCCTCACCAAGTTGTAGCCTCATAGAAAAGACAAAAGGAATGCTTCACATGATTGAGTTGCTTTTCACCATCATTCTTATGAATTGCCTAAGTTTTACCTTTCCATTTGAAGGTCACTATTTTTCCTTGACAAAAGCAATCATTGCTTCAATAAAATATGATTTTGTGCCCCAATGACTTATCAACAGTGCTACCTCAACCCTCCTTTTCATGAGCATTGTCAATGCAAATTTGATATTAGGAAAAATGTAGCTATTCAAACATTGACATACAACTTGAAAACTTAGTGCGTCATCAAATCCTATCAAGGACCATGCCATTTACTTCTCAAACATGCATTATCAGAAAGGGAAAAATGATGAACTTGTGTGAAGGATGAAAGAGATAATTTAAGAGGACTTACCATTACATGGATATACCTAGGTTCTATGAACTCCAGGAGTCTTAAATAATGAGTAATCATTAAAACAGAATTCTTAGGAGTCAAAAGTCCATTTACAGCTTTTGCCACATCTCGAAGTGCATCAACATCCAACCCAGAATCAATTTCATCCAATATAGCTAAGTTGGCCCCAAGAACCTGCAAAGGCATGCATGTACATCTTACATAATATTACCAGCAAGGCTTGAGAAGTAAGCGCAAGAGGGAGGGATAGAGGGGAGAGAGAGAGGCCACATATTCCTTTGGAGAAATATGTACAGAGCATATCCTTTATGCTTTATTTATCTGCACGCTACATAGTCTTTGGTGGTCTATATGAAACCATTAACAATGTAATCCATTTTAACAAATCTATAGTATGCTTCCTTTTTTAATGTAATAATAAATATAGTAAAACCTACCGCAAGTTGTAAAATTTCATTCCGCTTTCTCTCTCCACCACTAAATCCTTCATTGACATTTCTGTTCAGGAAGTCTGCCTTCATGTTCAGAAGATCAAGCTTTGGATATACATAAGCCCAAAACTGCATGAAAGAATTTTCGTCAGAACAAAGATCAACGAACAGCATTGGTCTTTTTCTAATGTAACAACCATCAAAAGACAAATAGCAAGGCAACATTTCATGTAAAGGTAGAAACAAGCTAGACAAGCAAATCAACCTTAGCTTATGCAATGCTCTCATTTCCTTTTTGAGAAGTAAATGCAGTCCACAAGGTACAGAAATATATAGGTCGGGTAGCCAATCACTGACCAAAACAAAGATATATGGGGGTGCAAAGACTATCCAGTTGTAGTGACATAAACAATATTTATCAAAGTAGATGAATTTAGTATGCAACAAACACTAATGCACCATAAGCTACGCACAGAACTCATTCTCAGGCACTTGAATGTCCATGGGCAGCAGCTCAAAAGTCATAATAACAAAGACAACCTGAGAAATCTCAGCAAATAAAATAAATGCATGATACAAATGTGAAGAGAGTAACCACATGAATGGAAGAGACTGATTAAATTATTTGCATAATACAAGCAAAAGATAGATGTTATAAGATACAATTGTACACCTCAATTGGACTAAGCTCAGGTTGATTAAGCTTTCTTCTTCGAGCATTGTATGCCATGTTGAGAAAGTCAGCATTGCTGACACCGGGTATTTCAATTGGTGATTGGAAGCTCATAAATAGCCCAGCAAGTGACCGGTCCTCAGGTTCCATTTCAAGCAAATTCTCGCCTTTAAACATCATACTGCCACTGGTTACTTCATAATCTGGATGCCCAACGAGAACCTGCAATATCATAAGTTCACCAAATAATTCCAGGCCCGCAGAAGAGATAGGTACCATCAATTTGAAACGACATGATGTATCTGATGTAGCACACTGACAGCAACAACAAGTAATTATGAGCCAGCCAATCTTGCAGAAAGTGAAAAGCTAGGCAAAGTAAAAGGAACCTTCTACGAAAAGACGCTTCCATAACATCACCAAAAATTTCCCCACCACAATCTTCCAGTGAGCAGTTACTTTGGCTTAACACAAATTTGTCACCGACAATCAGCATTTTCAATACGATATATATTATAAGTTGTGACCCCAAAAATTAGAAAATTAAAAGAACAAAGAGCAATTGGAGAAAATAAGGAATGGTGGAGCTCTCGCATGTTTCGCCACAACAAAATACTTCACCCAAGAATACTTTGTGGTCACATTCAATCAACCGTGTTAGATCTTCCAGAAAACTTGACACAAAATAGTGCATAGTGACCTATAATTATTGACTTGGTGGAATATAATATTTGCTGTTGTTGTTCTTGTTCTTGTTCTTGTAGTGATCAATGACATATGCTAAATGCCATGTCTACAGTGTATGTGATTTTAGTTTCCCATCCCATTCTATGGATCATTAACAATTTTGTTTTTGTGCTCAGCCAAGGTCTTAAATCTAACAAAGTACCAAAGGTATAATCACAAGATTAAATTAATCCATCTTCTGACAAAAAACTGAAGCCTAAGAAACGAATGTATGAATGAGAGGTTTGAGAAGCCAGGGTCAAGATAATTGATAATCGTGGGGAAAGAGAGATATGGAAATTGAGAGGCACAAAGTTCTTTGCGGTTGGTACATATTGACAAGCAAGAAGGTAGGATCTGCATATGTAAGTAACATTTGGATATAATAACATAAGAACTATATACTCCACCAACAAAGATAGGAACCAGAACTTTTTACAGGCACAAACAAGAAGCCGTAAAAGATTCTCTTGATCAGGCGAAGAGATAAATTAGATTGTCTCTATATCTAATAGTTACATTTGGTAAATCAATCATATGATATTTTTCCATGAATGTTCTGCCATCGGCATATAACGTCTTCCATGAACTATCGGTCTAATAAATCAATGCCTGACCCAGTAAACACACAAACAACCAACCTTTGCAAATGTGCTCTTCCCAGAACCGTTTTTCCCCATTATCGCATGAACCTAAAAGAATAGTTCAATCAATGTCAGAAATTTATAAACATCTGCCAGCATAAAGCCAATTGAAAATAAAAACAAAATCATGTATGTCAATTTAAATCGACTTGCAGATGCTAAGTAGAGAGCATGGAAGAGACTGCACGTTTAACATATCAACACACTTCCAAAGACAGAAAGCAAACAACCCTCTCTATTGCATTCAATACAAAAA
The DNA here is from genome assembly GCA_014182715.1 of Eucalyptus cloeziana. NCBI lineage: Eukaryota > Viridiplantae > Streptophyta > Magnoliopsida > Myrtales > Myrtaceae > Eucalyptus > Eucalyptus cloeziana. The sequence continues at coordinate 4,030,079 of CM024643.1, forward strand.
CCAAAAACGATTAAGAGAAATCCCTCGAAGCTGAAAGAATTCTCAATTGACGACAAAGCGAAAGAGCAGACGACATAATCTCATGAAATCCACGGTAAAAATCGAATTCTCGAAGAACAGCTCATCGGGACGCCATCACTACATACGAATTTCACCAAACTACAAGCTCCTTCAACAACCACTTCAAAACCGATCACGCCCCAGATAAACATTCGAATTCGAAGCTCAGAACGCAACCAAAACCAAACGGCGAGCACGAAACGAAACGAACCGAACAGCCGAAACGACCGAACCGACCTCTCCCTCGAAGATGGTGAGGTCAACGCCCTTGAGGATCTCCTGCCCCGTCTCGGCAATCACGGCCGTCAAGTCCTTGACCTCGAGCAGGAGCTCCTTGCCCCCGCCGCTCTCGACGGGCGCCGCCGAGCGGTCGGCGGTCGAGAGGGCAGCCCTGACGGCGCACCGCGGGGCGGCCGGGGCCGGGCGGAGAGGGGCGGAGCGGAGGGCTGGGAGCCCGCCGCGGGACGGAGGCCGAACCCCGCAGGAAGGGAGAGGAGGGAGAGCGCCGCGGCGGCGGCCGCCGTGGAGGGAGGCCGCCGTGGGAGGTCGCGCGGTGGAGAGCGACGGTGGAGCTGAAGCCATTGGACGCCGCTTTCTAGCCCGACTTCGCTGATGCCTGAGAGCTAAAAGGGACTCTTCCACCTGTAACTTCTTTGTCGCAAAAAATAAAGAAGAAGAATAAATATATATTGAAAGTTTTAAAATCAAAGCATAATCGAATTCATAAACTTTTAAAAAACACGATTAAGTTCTAAAATTTATTACAAAAATGTAATCGAGTAATAAATCTTTTAAAAATTGCAATCAAGTACTAATATTTTGAAATTGATGCAATCGAAATCTACAATTTGTCATAAAAATTTAATTAAATCCTAAAACTTTCGGAAATGATAGTTAACAAAAGGACTTAATTTCACTAATTTGAAAGTTTTGGGATTTGATCATATATTTTGAAAATTTCAAGATTTGATTGCACTTTTTGACAAATTTCGAACTCAATTACACTTTCATGATAAGTTTTAGGATTCAATTCTATTTTTTTTTAAGTTTTATAATGTAATTGCAAGTTTTAGGATTTTAATTATACCCGGTACTAAAAAAATAAAAATATAAACTTTAATTGCTTTAACTCTTCATTTTGCATATTTACATTTTTAGGAAAATATAATAGCTACTAGCATGCTCTTAATTGATTTTTTAACTTTAATTTGACTGCCACTTAAAGTTAAACACCGTGTACAGAAATTACACGAGCCCTCAAACGTCGAAAAAAAATGCTCAACTTTTTGCACTAAGTTAAAAATCTAATCACAAGTGAGATAAAAATGACAGTCGTTGCAAGTTTTGTTTAATTTTACCATTAAATCGACACATTTCATCCCACACGACGTGCTATGATGTGCTGTGCACGATAAACTACATCGACCAACGCAAAGGAACCATGCATGACTATTCCAAACCTTATCAAATTTCTCATATTTTGTACAGAAAGCGACGTCGCTTTTGTCATGGTTAATGTGGTTTATTGTGCAAACATTGATGCAATGAGCTACGTAAGATGGGACGCGATGATTTGACGGTGAGAATAGACGGGATTTATAAACAACATCGTTTTTGTGTCGTCGGTGGAAGTTGGACTTTTCTCTAGGGGATTGAAAATTTGTGTTACTCCCACCTCAATAAGCATCTTAATGGTTGTGTTATGACGTCGTGGTCTTATGAATTCTTACATGGTATTAAAGTTGGAAATCCTGAATTCAAATATTTTCAAGCCTATTTGCCCTTCCTAAAACTAAGTGTGAGGAGGAGTGATAGAATATTTAAATAATAAATTATATATTCATCTGATAACTTAAATTTTTAGAACAGTCGGCAATGGATTTCACATAAAATCTCACAATGCATTTGAAAAAAATTTCATATTAACATTTGCGATAATCGAAAGTGTATAAAATTTTCATAATGCAAATAATTTTATGAATTTTAGTTCAATATATAATATCATCTTTAAATTTTTAATTTATATAATGTGATACATGAACCATTAATAAATGTTAAATCCAGTTCTTGGACTGTATAAAAATTTCAATTTTATATTTTCATTAATTCAAGTTAACAAAATTTGCTAACGTGACTGCCAATTTGTTAAGTTTGAGTAATTGACCCAAAAAAAAAGAGTTATACACGGATTATCCAAATAAGGCATTCCACCATCAATTCCTCAAGCCATGCTTATCCATTCACCAATAGCATGGGACTCTATTTTATTTTATGTTATCAGTAAAAAGAGTGAGAAGGAACGATTAGTTTCGGCAATCTTTAAACGTTACCTAAGAGTTCCATAACCATGCCGTAATCTTCAGTTCGAGTCATTACTGCTCATGTCAATCGAGCATGTTACCGCTACCTACCACGGCATCATTGGGAATGAAAACCGGTGTCATTTGGTGCCATGACATGACACAGCCAAATCTACTGTCATATTCTTGAGCTTTCAAGGAGCGATTGGCAAGGTTTCGAACTCGTCACATATTCTATGATGGTGTTATAAACCTTCCCTTTTCAATTGCAATTGTCCCTTTTTGCCCTTCGTTCGGCTAGACATGAAAATGTCGGTGGGATTGTCCGGCGTCCTCACCGACGTTCCCGGAAGATGCCTTGGCACTTCGAGACGTCCCACGTTGTCAATGCATATAACAATAGAACGGCAAGAACTGCAAGAAAGAACCTCTCCACAGGCCAAAAACTCTTACGTGGTTTCCAATCAATTCGTCGCCATTTATACTGAACTTTCCGAGCAATTCTGAGACTGCAAAAAGATAATGCTTTTTCTTCCTTTAGGATGAAATAACAGGGGATATCTTGTTGCGCCTCCCGGCGAGATCTTCGGTTCCGTTCACATGCGTTTGCAGATCTTGGAATTCGGTGCTCACCTCGACCTCTTTCATGGAAGCGTATCATGATCGATGGTGGTCTTCAGGAATTTCGCGTGCCGGTCATCGTACCAGTACGACGCGTCGCCCGTCCTGTTCGATCTGGTCGAGGAGGCTCTCGATGCGTTCACTGACCGAACAGATATGCCTGTTGGATGGATGCTTGTGCCCGAGCCTGATTGGGCACAAGCCGTCGTGCCGTAGCCACGAGGTGTGGATCATGAAAATGTTCGGCGCCGTCGAGCCCTGGACCAAGTTGTGCACAATGGATCTTCAACTTCGTGTGCCGTTTCGCGATGCTCGCCGCTAGGATTTGCAGGCTTTCAAGGCATATCATCCTCTTCATCAAGAGCTCCACTTCCGGCCGGCATGTGGTGCCTACAACTTTGAGACGGAACGGCATGAAGAATTCCAAGTTTAAGTCGATTCAGCCCAGAGCTGTCGGCTGGTTACCCACACGCAGAGCTTGGTTTCTCTTAAATAATTCCTGAATTATATGTAGTTTCAGGAAGCAATAACAGAATTTTCGTGATCTCATGTGTTTTTCTTACGAACACCCTAACGAATTGTCTCGTAGATTTCTCATGAATATATTGGTTTGGAATCTTTTATGACATGAATATAAATTTGTAGTAAATACAGCACGATGTAATTTTTATGACGAGAAAATGCTGGACACCTTACACTTTTGAAATATATATCTTGGAATTTAAGTCTCAAGATTATACGGGATTTTCATTATTTTTTGGGATAAATGTATTATAAGTCCTAAAATTTATCATAAAAGTGCAATGGAAACATAAAAATTTCAAATATTACAATCATGTTTTAAAGTTTATCCAGAAAGTGCAATCCAGTGCTGAAAATTTCAAAAAGTGCAACCAATAAAATGACTAGATTGGATCAATTAGTTAAGTTTAAGACTTGATTGCACTTTTTGAAAGTTTTAGGATTTAATGCAACTTTCTTAATAAGTTTTAAAATTTGCAATGCACTTATCCTTTATTTTTTTAAACAAAGTCATATACATATTAACATTAGCTAATCCAACCCCTCCAAAAAAGCTAACATTTTGCACATTGGACAAAAATTACACCACCTTTCGAACGTCAAAGCTCAACCTTTTGCATGGGGATAAAAATAAAATGACTTTCAAGCGTCCTAAAAAAGAAATCTAACCTTTCGTAAGCGGGACGAAAATAACACCCGTTACAACTTAAAAGTGACATCTATTCTCGCCATTAAATTGTCACGTGTCATCCTACATGGCTCAGTGTGTTGATGTGTACGTTGAACCCCATCAACCAACACAAGAAACTGACTGGTTTCTAATTTTCAATCCTTCTTGGGGGATTATATTCGTAATCTTTGTAGTCGAATTTCCTGCGTCTTATCCCAAAATTGATGTCGCATTTGTCATGGTTTAATGTGGTTCGATTTACTATGCACGTCTAGTCGACACGGTGAGTCATGTAGAATGATGCGTGGTGCTTTGATTGTGAGAACAAACGAAATTTGTAACTATTTTGTCTCGTTGGTTAAAGGTTTAATTTTTTTTTTTTTTGGAGCGATTGAAAGGTCGTGTTATATTTGCAGCAGATGCAATAGGTTGGGTATTTTTGGAACATTCGAAGGTCATATTTTTTTCTGTTCCAAGTGTGAAATGTTGAGTTTTTTTTTTTTTTGCCCAGTGGAGGTTAATGATATCCTGCAAAATATTCATGATTTTTAACGATTTTAATTTTTTATTTGGCCGTCGCATAACATGGAATACCTCGTAGGATTGAAATAATTTACATATCAACAATTACTTTGTTATACTTATTGTTTCTCCTCCTTTTTTTTTCTGAGGTTTATACATTTTGACTTGCAAAAGTTGCCTTAAATATATGCTTGTGATTTCAAGAAGTCTTAATTTTTTTTTTTAGCCCTTAAGATTGTATTACTTGGATATAAATGAGGGTATGAGAGCCCTATATATACAAGTATAGACTCAATTGTACCCTTAAAATCTCTACTTAATTTGATGGTTGATATTACATCTCCTCATTTCACCAATTTACCTACACTTATTATAAGAGTACAATTACAGTATCGACTGCTTTTAGGAGCATTGTAAAGGGAAAAAACCACAAAAAATACCAAACTTTGCCTAAAATGACAAATTTATCCCAAACTTTTTCTTGTGACATGAAAAATCCCGAAATTTACTAACCATGACACATTTATCCCAAACTTTTTTTTTATAACACAAAAACCCTGAACTTTCCTTTGTGTGACACATTTACCATAAATCATAGGGGCATTTTGGTCTTTTTACTTTTAAAAACTTTTTTTTTTCTTCTTTCTTTCCTCTGTCGGCCATTGTGGAGGGAAGCCGGCGTCGGGTGGCCCTAGCCTGCCTAGGCGAGGGCGACCCTCGCCCGACGCCGACGAGGGTGACCCTCGCCGGGGCCGATAGAGAGAAGAAGAAAAAAAAAAAAAAAGAAAAATAGAAAGAATAAGACGAAAATGCCCTTAATTGGGTAAATGTGTCACAATTTGCAAAATTTGGGATTTTTCGTGTCACAAAAAATAATTTTGGCTAAATTTGTCACTTTGGACAAAGTTTGGGGTTTTTAGTAATCTTTTCCCTATTGTAAAATACTCCAAAAAACCTTAGCACTCCGGAGATTCGAGATTCGCTCGTTTATGGATCAATCACGGTCCTTCATTAAAAAATTCTCTAGGTCACGTTGCTTCCTTGGGTCGTGACACTTGTCCATCTACAAATGGCACGAGGCATTAGTTTTTTCCTTTTTAATTGGTGAAAAGAGTGAAAAGATTCACTCGTTCATGAACCTGTTTATTACGATAGAACATTCGATTTGAATTATAATGATTGTTCATTCTGAATTTCTAATAGAACTTGTCACCGCCATCCACCATGGTTTTAGTGGGAGCAAAGCCGATGTTATTAAATGCTGGAACATGATTAAATCTCCGCCGTGACGGACAAAGGTTTGCTGTCGCCTTTTTCCATTTGTTTTTCCCCCTTTCCGAAAGTCCCTCGGAGTTGCCCCAGAAATACCTTCTCGTTCGGCTTGACATGGAAATGTCGATGTGATTGTCTATTGTCCACAGCTAATTTCATCATTGTTTAACTTTCCTCGAAGATGTCTTTGCAAATCAAGACGTACCGACTAATCATGCAAGTGACAACATAATGACAAGAGCTCCAAGAAAGAGCCCCTCAAGATGTCACACCCCCAAAACCAATAAGAGTGGGGGATGACACAGCCGTCCTTCCTCTTGAAGAACATGGCCTCAAAACTCCTAAAATTCAACTCTTAAAAGTCCCTTCGTCGATATCACTCTCGTACTACTCATCGCTAGCTAAAGAACCTAAAAAAGATTGGAAGATACAGGGGTGAGTAACCATAGCTTAGTGAATAATATATCCCTTCTAAGTAGATCGAGCACCTACTATGCATATTTACAAAACTAAACTGCAATTCTTTTAACCCAAATCCAAGATATAACAAACATACAGTAGAAGAATAAGTTACATACACTTCAACATAACTATATTTATAGCAAAAATAATAATTTCATAATAATATCAAAATAAACATCAATGGTCTAATCCATTAATCAATCTCATTAATTTACACGCCAATGATCCATTACATTAGTTAATCTCATGCCACATATCAATGTTCTAATGAAATTACACGTTGATGGTCTATTCTAACGACTAATCTCAAATTACGTGTCGATGGTCCATTCCATCGACCAAACTCATATTACATGTCAATGGTCCATTCCATCGACCAATTTGTTGCTCAATATTAAACCATGGTCACGATACAACATATGGTAACGAATCGACCAAGATTCCCCCTTAGCAAGGTCCCCACCTATTATTAGCCGGTGGCTCGGCCCACAATAATATCCTAGACTCATATGTGCATACCCACGAGCCTCTCACTAGGCTCATCGCAATATTGAGCATCAATATCAATCCATAACACCATTCACAATTCACAAAACCAAATCCATAAATCATTTCATATATCACCAAAAGATTTCGCAACTCAACTCATCCGCCAAAAATATTTTTCATAAAACATTCTCAAATAATTTCAAGACTCGTCTCATAAATCAATTTTACCAACCGAATCAAATCAAATACATTTCAAAAAACTTATCACAAATCGATATCTATATAACGTTCCATAAACCATCTCGAAGTCGAATTTTTCGTGAAAAGGTTTCACAAACCCAAAACATGTAATATTTCTCAACTTTGTTCATCAAACGGAATATATATTTCCACCAAAAAGTTCTCACACTATTCTAAAAAACCAAAATGTAGTAAATGTCCGATCCAAATTTTATGCAATAGACATGCTTATTCATAACTCATAAAATATCAATTCTTTATCATTTTAAAAACATGAGCTTATAAATTCTTAGAAGAGATAGCACCGCTCACCTGAATACTTACGATCAAATAACAAGCGTTACTCGAATCGTTGAACTCGCAATCCTATCAAATAAATGAGAAACAACGCGTGAAATGCTACCTCAACTATGACTTGACTAAACTAAGCGTGAGCGCTTAAACGACTCCCACGCGCCAATAAATTGCTCAACTAAAGCAATTACTCAAAACCGTCCATAGTGCGAAGCTTGAGCACGAAACTTTATTATACCATAATTTTCTCCACTGAACTCTATTTCAACCGTACTTATAATCAATGGAAAGCCCATCCAATATACTATAAGAACCCCAATTTAGTCAACTTGAAATTAACAAAATATGGCCCCAAAGTCCTGGTTGCACACTATTCATCACGCGTGATAAATTTCAAAATTTTGTTTCAGACAAATCATAACCTCAAATCACGATCCGTAAAATCCTACAACTTCAAAATACCATAAACTACCCAAAATTCCGAATTTTAAACCCTTGGTCCAAAATTACTCCGATTGAACGAACGGACGGCACGAGCGCTTACCTAGCATTGTGTTATGTAGTTAAGGTGGCTTGGCGAGGCTCCTATGATGAAAACGCATGAAATCTTCTTTCTTCTTCTTCCTCTTCCTTTCTTTGAGCGTGAGCTCTCTGGTCTCCCTTTCTCTCCGTCCTTTTTCTTTCTTTTCTTTCCTTCTCTCTCTCTCTTTTTTCTTCTTCTCTCCCGAGGACTCTCGGTTCCTCTCTCTCTGCCGAAGCTTCTACCTTTGACTTTTCAACCCCTTATTTTACACAATAGGCCAAAAGAACCTACGTTGTTTCCAATCGAATTCAAGCCCACTTTATATTGAACTCGTGGGCAATTAGGAAAAATTCAAATAGACGGAAGAGGTGCGTAGCAAGCCATGGAAGGCCTTCCAGATGAAGTAAAGACGGAGATCTTGTTGCGCCTCCCGGCGAAATCTTTGGTCCGGTTTCGGTGCGTGTGCAAATCTTGGAATTCGATGCTCACGTCGACCTCTTTCATCGAAGCGTATGGCGACCGATCATCGAGATTCGGCGACAAGTATCTTCTCAAGTACAACAGCAAAGATTCCTCAAGGATAGGGATATACGATTTGAGTAGTCATTTGCTCTCTAATCTTGATCCTCTGTTTAATCTGAGTAATGATACGTATGAGTTAGTGGGTTCGTCCAACGGGATCGTCTGCTTAGCAGCGTACGACAAGAACGGCCATACTCGATCGGAGATATTTCTTTGGAACCCATCGACCCACGAGCGGAGACGCCTTCCTCAACCCTGCTTTCTCGTGTCGGAGCTGATCGGTTTCGGGTTCGATCCCTCGTCTAGCGATGGCCGTCTCGGGGATTTCAAGGTGGTGAATATAAGAATGGAAAGCGGGTTTTTCATGGGCCGTTGCTCGCAGGTGGAGGTTTATAGCCTGAGGCGAAATTCCTGGAAGCGGATCCGCAGCGTATTCCCTTGCGGGTTCGATCCCGAGTGCTTGGGCAATCAAGTCGTCTTCAGGAAATTCGTGTGCTGGTCGTACCAATACGACACGTCGCTGGTCCTGTTCGATCTGGTCGAGGAGGTTTTTCATCGGATGGTCTTGCCACTCTCGATGCGCGCGGTGACGGAACACGTATCCCTGTTGGATGGATGTCTGTCCCTGATCGCATGGAATCCATCCCGCCGTAGTCGCGAGGTGTGGATCATGAAAGAGTTTGGCGCCGTCGAGCCCTGGACCAAGCTGTACACGATCGATCTATCTTCAACTTCGTGCAACATTTCGCAATGCACGCCGTTAGGATTTGCAGGCTCTCGAGGCATCTTCTTCGTCAAGAACTCCTCTGCCGGCCTGCATGTGGTGTCATATAACGCAGAGACAGCACGGTTTGAAGAAGTCGAAGTCGAAGTCGAAGTCGATTCAGTCCAGAGTTGTCGGCTGGTTACCTACACGGAGAGCTTGTTCTCTCTTATGAACACTCAGACAACTAATTTTTGAAATTTATATGTATTTATTGATGTTTTTCATAATTTTGAAGGGACTTTGTTCTTTGATTCATGTGTCTCATGATGTGGACACCTCGTATGGTTGAAATCAATTTTGATACTAAAATTACGGTCATTGAAATTATGTTAAACTTTATATAATTTCCAATAGTTTCTCCTTTTCTTTTAAGGTGAAAATATTTGGACTTTTCATGAGTTGCCTAGAATGCATGCATGCCATCTTGGGGAAACATGCTCTTAAAATCGCTCGGAGAGATAGACCGACCGATCGAGACGTGGAAAGTGGATTGCAAATAAAAGAGGAAACTTTTCGCAGTATTCAGTAGAGTTCTCTTTCTTTTTTTTGATGTAGGAAGCTTGGTGTTTTTGGTTTTACACCTGTTTTGGGGTCGGTTGATTGCTGTTTGGTGCTGCTGCTCTTTATCTTGCTCATTGAACTGTTCATTATAGATAATCATCATAGACTCCTCATCAAGACAGCTGCTATTTCTCTTCTGCGTTTCCCTTCCTTCCCTTATAGTTATGGCTAGAGAATCGGTCTTTTGTTTCGTAGCCTCCCTCATACAATACTGACTTTGTAATGGCAAAATAGGCTGGTCTTCTGCGTTTTGTACTTGCTGATCAGCATTGGTTGTTGCGGCAAGAGGTGTTTCTGGTACAGTCTCTGGATCATCAATAAGTGCAGCTTGTTACCGTAAAAAATTTACCATAAGGGCTAAGTTCCCTGACTTCCGCCTTTAGCCAACTCCCAAAATTACCTGGTAAGTCCTTCTCCAACCTTGTGGTTTCATACGATATTTCTTTGCATGCCGTGGCATAATGTCCGATTCTTCCACAAGAGTAGCAGTAGTGTGGGAGCCGCTCATACTTGAATTATATCCATAACTTTTTGCTTTCCAAATTAATGACTACACATGTTTTTAGGGGGGAATCAAGGTTAAGATTAATCTTGGCTTTTCCAACCTTATAGGTGCTATTTCCTTTAGATTCAAGTTTAACATCAATAACTTCACCAATCTTGGTTGCTATGTCTTTGACAATATCTGTTGTCACTCTTCCAAATGGTAGGCCATACAGGTGCACCCAAAAAGGGCAGTGAGTGAAATCATAACACATTTCAGGAACATCCGGGTCGCATTGTTTAAGGACGAGGAGATTACTAGAGAAAGACCACGGGCCAGAGTCTAAAACTTTCTCCTTGTCGGCTTCAGACTTAAAGGAAAAGGAAAAGAACCCCGATTCAAGTATGGTGCAGGATACATGTTCCGTCTTCCACGCCCATTTCATAGTATTAAAAAAAGCATGAAAGTTCACATTGGGACGAGCGTATAGTTTTCCGAACAAGGTTAAACGGCATTCTGCCAATTTTTCTACAGATATTCCTTCCTTAATATCGATAACATCTTCCGCAGACCAAAGAGGCTTCCAAAGATTATTCTCCTTAGATGACTTCTACATAGCACAAGAAGGAAGTGTTACCTCTACGGCACCTATCCTCGTTTAGTGATATAAACTTGGGATGAAGATTGACGCAGCACAGAACCCCTCAGATGACTTATCAAAACAGTTCAGCCAGAAGGTATGTTTAGGGTTGTTAGAACTAGGATCAAGAAGGAAGTGGGGTTACAGGGTCCAGAAGGAGAAGTAACTAAAACTAGTGAAGTGGAAATTGAGCAAGATAACTGTCTTATCAACCTATCGCACAACCCATGGAAGGTTAACATTCTTAAACCTTTATTCCACCATGCAGTAGGGAGAAACCCAGAATCGCTTGGGAGAAAGTTCTCGACAGTCAATTCAGAGTTCTCTTTCATTTGAAAATCAAATAGGATTAGCCAATGTGATTTCATCCTTAAATATATCAACATGCCGGGTGACCTTGACTTTGTAATCTTCCCCCAAAAACTCTTGAGCAATAACTTCTTTTTTAATTATATTTTATATTTTTCAATTTTTTTAATTTTTTAATTTTTTGTTTTTTTCAATTTTTTTTTTTGTTTTTTTCTCTTCTTCTTCTTTGGCTTCTTCTCCCCCACGGTGGTTAGCAAGCTCCATCGAAGCCTTGCCGGCTACTGCAGGTAAGAAAGTCAAAGAGAAAGATGGAGAAAAAAAGAAAACTAAAAAAATAATCAAAAAAATATAAAGTACCATTAAAAAATTATCACTTTAGCATTCCTCAAACGGTTGACACTAACAATGTCCACATCAGCACCAACCAGCCAAATTTGACCGGATGAACTAAATTGATACAATTGCAAAAATGTTTGGGATTGAATTGACAAAAAAAAAAAAGTTTATATTGTAATTCTCCCCGTTAAAGACGAGAGACTCTCTTCTTCTTTTTTAATCAGTAAAAATAGCTTAGGCAGTCGATATCAACGATTTTCCCGGACATTATTATAAGAGTTCTGCATCCACGATAGAGTATTCAATTTAAGTTTCTAGTCATTTCCGGTGAGCCCATCATTATCATTTGCCACCCGTTAATTGGAGTAGGGTTGGAAGTACTTTCTTGTTCGGCTAGAAATGAAATTGTTCGTGCGATTGTCTAGCGTCAGCAAGACCATGGACAATATCATGTCCACAACTCCAAGAACGAACCCCCTCAATGGGCCAAAAATACTCGTTTCCAAATGAGTTCATCGCCATTTTATATTGTGCTGCAGAAGTGGTGCTCTGCAAGTCATGGCAGGCTTTCCAGATGAAATTACGAAGGATATATTCTTGCGCCTTCCAGCGGAATTCTTGGTCCGATTTAGGTGAGTATGCAAATATTGAAATTCGCTGCTCACGTCGACCTCATTCATCGCAGGCCATCGGGATCGACCGTACGAAAATATGACTCTGGTAGACAGTGTCTCTCTATTTCCGATCGTAAAAAACACTTGACTCGATCAAAGATGTTTCCTTTGGAACCCTTGTCGAACAAGCGGATACAGCTTCCTCGACCCCGCTTGTTAGTGTCGGAATCGATTGGTTTCGGGTTCGATCCCACGTCCAGTAGTGGCCATCCTGGTGATTGCATGGTGGTCGATGTAAGTACAGATTGTGGGTTACCGATCGCAAGTGCTTGGGCAATCAAGTGGTCTTCAGGAATTTCATGTGTCGGTGCTACCGATGCGACGCGGTGTTGGTCCTGTTCGATCGGGTCGATGAGGTTTTTCATCGGATGACTGAGCAAATATGTTTGCTGGAGGGATGTTTGTCCCATCGTGCCGTGGTCGCGAAGAACGGATCATGAAAGAGTTTGGCGTCGTCTATAGTCCAGGACCAAGTTTCGCCCGATCCAACTATCTCCAACTTCAGGCGGCCTTCTGCATTATTCACCGCTTGGATTTGCAGGCTCTCAAGGCATTTTCTTCATCACGACCTCATTTTTGGGTCTGCATCCGGCGTCCTACAACATAGAGACGGCACAGTTGAAGACTTCAAAGTCGAAGTCGATTCAGTCCAGAGCCGTCGGTCGGTTTCCCGCACGCAGAGCTCGGTTTCTCTTACGAACACTTGGACAACTAATTTATTTCGGTATACATATGTATTGATGAATTGGAATTACATCACTTGACAGATTAATGTGGGCAAACTCCTATCTGAATAACTTCCTCAGAGGGGCGGCGAGAAGGAGTAAAGGCCAATCCAAGAATTACTTCCTCCCTCATTGTTTCAGAGAAGGCGAAGACGACATGCTTTGTCCATGTCCAAAAGCAATAGAAAAGGAATAAAGAATCACCGAACCCGTGCAACGGTAAACCATAAAAACCACTCCACCACCTCAACAAGCCTCCTTGTCTTGCAAACCACAATTATATATCCCAACAAGGGAGGTTGAGAGGTAGAACCAGACAGAGAATTTTTGAACCCAAGAAGAAGGTCGAGAGCGAGAGAGAAAGACAGAGAATGGCTATGAGATCAGGAGCACCGCGACCACCCACCTCTTCATCTCCACGACCGCAAGAGATGACTCGGCCTCGTTATGAAGAAATCCAACCGGAGTCAGCAGAGTGGAGAGAAGAAAAAGCGGCTCATGTTTTGGATGTCCATCTTCCAGGTAGACATGACTTTTCATGATGTATGATTTATATATCGATGTAAGAAGAAAAAGGTGACTTTTTTCATGTGGCGAAGCCTAAATTCTTGCATGCTTTGAACGTTGCAGGTTTCGTTAAGGAGCAAATTCGGGTAACCTTGGATGACAAGTCGCGCACCTTCAATGTCCAAGGAGAACGTCCTCTCCGGGACAACTGGATCGGTCGTCTCGACGTGGATTACATCGTCCCAGACAACTCCAAAATGAACGGCATGGAGGGCAGGTTCCAGAATGAGGTGCTCACGATCACAATACCAAAGGAATACGTTTCGCCATTCTTTGTTCCCAAAGAAAACGGCACAGGGGCACGGACATCACCGGAAAAAGCCCCGAGCACCGCTCAAAAGCCTCCAGCGATCAGCGAGCCACCAAAAGTTACCGCACCACAAATGCCACCACCCGAAACTCCTCTCTCCTCCACCACCAAACAACCGGAACGACGATCAGGTTATGAGAAATTGGAGTCTCCAAAGGGCACGCCGACGGGGAAAAGTCTCGACCCTAGAGCGGCCGAGAGGCCCGGCGAGAAAGTCCCGGGTAAGGGAAAAGAAACATTGGATGTGCCAAGCACGTCGTGGGAGAGGGAAATGAAGAGGGCCAATGACACTGATGTTGCAGGCTTTGATGGCAAAGAGGTAAGCAGACCCAAAAAATCAGATTCGGACAAATCAAAAGCAGGAGAGAGTAGGAGCGGTGCTGATGACCCTTGGAAGACGAAGAGGGATGGGAAGTTGGGTGAAGCAGACAAGCAGCTGCTTTTGAATATGGGTTTGGCAGCTCTTGCGCTTGTGGCGCTTGGGGCTTATGTTGGTTACAACTTTGCTTTGTCCTAGGTCAGCCAAAGGCTAATCTACCTTAGGATCATGTCTGAATATTTATAAGTTCATCGCATGGTTATGGGTGTGAAATAACATTAGAGGTAGTGAAAATGTATATACGTGTTTACTTCAAATGCATATTTGTACAGGACCTTGAATAAACAATCCTATTGAATGCTAGATTATAGTATCCTATATGTCTTGACTTTGATTTATTTAGATATCTCACTTTCCTTCATTCTTGCCAGGAAGGTATTGAATTCGCGATGGATTCAATTCTGCTCAAGCGCTTTGGATTGAACACAACTTTCATGCGTAATCTGTTCAATTAGCCTTGTCCGTGCCTTGTTTGTTATCGGTCCATCTATATGGCCTTGTGTTAAAAAATGCAACGCCAATATTAGCTCGTGAGACGTATATCGGGATCGGAATGCTAATAACTCTATCATCAAGACTGCAACTCTTTTCGTGCAGATACAATAAAGCGGGATAGGATCATACAAAACCCAGGTCTGCTGTCTTTGCTCCCTCTCTTTTTTGTTCATTTCACCAGTGTCGGCAATGGAGAATCAATCATTGAGCTGCTGTTGCCGCTGCTGCTGCCGCTGAGTAGCAAGATACAGCAAGCACTACAGAGCTGTGAAGCTCATGCTCAAGATGCAAACAGTGTGTGGTCACAAAAATCCACCCGTCTCAATCAAAATGGAACTTATTTTGTGGAAGGAGAGAGAGAAGACATAGACAGCAAATGCAATGTGGACAGTTGAGGAACAAAGAGGAGACCAAACCTTTACTAAAGTCACGGAAAACCTTGTCGTGTCATATGATTTTGTCCTCATCCCACCCGTGACACCCTGTGAACCCCTACACACTTGTCCTTTACCTTGGAGACTATGGAATTTTTTCATTCTATCATATAAATAACGTGAGATCTTTTATATTATTATTCTCGTTGCAATAACACGACGAGGAGGATAACTATGGTCACGTTAAATTATACTGTGGATTTGATAACCCAAAAGTCATGCTTTCCCATATTAATTAAATTATGTTTGTACTGGTTTTGTTGTTTCGTTGTTGTTGGCATGACGATGAACAGTAGAAGCTACTGATCCATATGAGTCCTCGTACTTTATGTGCTGCAAATTTTTTGTCCATCCATCAAGAGGGCAATAATTTAGTTCCAGCCTACCATCTTCCGGTCATTGACATGTCACACGTGATACTGAAATGTATCGCAGGAAACAGAATATTCTAACCATATGTTCACGGGACATGAGTGGTAGAGGATTTCCTGCAAATCTCAAGATCCGATTAGGTCCAAGCTTTTTGACTATTGCAAAGATTCCGATACAAAACAATATTTACATGCAATTGGTAAAGTTTAATAAGCAATCTCCACTTTCTGAGCTGAAAACTTCAAACCGCGCGAATAACCCATCTTAATATTGAAAGTTAAACAATCAAAACATCTTATTAGTCCAAGCAGTTATTCTCCGCCGATGTAGATCAGATTACTATAATCCTCAGAAAATTTTGGGAATCTCAATATACTGTTGACACCTTTTCATCTGGTGTAATGCGCCAGTTTCTGACATCAACACAGACCCAACAGATTCGAAGAGAACAAAAGAAAAATTGTCCTCACCCCTCTATATATTTGAGCACTGGCCTTTGTATCAGATACATCTATTGTGAGATTTTGCTCATGACTGCAGAATCTGGTTTGTTTTTGCTCGATGAATTTTTACGGTTCCTAAAAGAAAAAGTCTAGACGAGGTCTTGCTCGAGTATAATAATGACTTTATATGACAAATAGTTGACGTCCACAATAAGCCTTGTTATTGAGATGCTCTACTTTGCATTTGTCTTATCCGGTGGAGGAACATGGCTTCCTCTACTCCCCTGTACAAACATTCTCCTATGCATTCAAGCTAACTGAATAACTTCTCATAAGACTATAAGCAGAACTAGAGAGAGAGAGAGAGAGAGAGAGTTCAATCCGTTCATTTTACAGTTCATCAAAATCTCTTGAAATTTCTCCAATTCGATCTTAGCATCTCTGTCTCTCATGGCCAAACAAGCATTCAGTCCATTTCTACTTGTCCTTCTCGCAATATCAATTTCAATCCACCACTCAGCTCAACTCGAATACACTCAATCACAAGCTCTCTTCAGAGTCCAGAAGCTCTTCCACTACCCACCAGCTCTGGGCAGCTTCTACAAAACCACAGACTTGTGTAACATTGACCCAACCCCATCCTTCACGTTAGTCTGCTATGAAGATAGCTTGACTCAGTTGCAGATCAATGGCCAAAATGGTATCTTCCCACTCCCTCAGCATTTTTCCACCTTTGATTTCTTTTCCACTCTCACTGCTTTTTCAAGCCTGAGAGTCCTCTCTCTGGTCTCTCTTGGGCTTGGGGGGCCTATACCTAATGTGGTTGGGAATTTGTCTTCTCTTGAAATATTGAACATGAGCTCCAACAGCTTCTATGGTGCAATTCCTGAGGAGGTTTCTCATCTGAAGAATCTTCAGACTCTCATAATTGATCACAACAGGTTGGTGGGTCAAGTACCCAGTTGGCTCAGCTCTCTCTCACTCCTGGCTGTCTTGAGTTTAAGGAACAACTCTTTGAATGGGTCACTTCCAAGTACATTTTCATCTATGGAATCACTCAGGGTCCTGGCTCTCTCAGGAAATGGCTTATCTGGGGACATTCCTGATCTTCACAACTTGACTTATCTTCAGGTTCTTGATTTAGAAAACAACCACTTTGGGCCACGTTTTCCTAACTTATCCACCAGATTGGTCTCTCTAAACTTCAGGAGGAACAAATTTGCACTTGGCATCCCTGAGAAACTAGGCTCCTTTTATCAGCTCCAGAAGTTTGACGTTTCACTGAATGGATTTGTGGGGCCCTTTTTCCCACCGCTGATGTCTCTTCCTTCAATGAGGTATCTTGACATTAGTGGGAACAAGTTCACAGGAATGCTCTTGCAGAACATGTCCTGTAGTCCTGAACTTGCCTCTGTGAACATCTCTTACAACCTCTTGACAGGAGACTTGCCAACTTGCCTCAAATCTGAGTTTAAGGTCGTTCTTTATTCCAAGAACTGCTTGAAAAATGAAGATCAGGAGCAACGCCCATTGGTTTTTTGCCACAATGAGGCTTTGGCAGTTGATGTTTTGCCTCCGCAGCTGAAGCAGGAGAAAAGAAGCACTAAAGCTAAAGCGGCTTTTGTGTTTGGTGTAGTTGGAGGAGTTGTTGGAGCAGTCACAGCTATGGCCCTGTTATTTTTCTTGGCTTTTATGAGGCTACAACGAAGAAGCGAAGTTAAGCCACCTACTGCTCGATTGATAACAGAGAAAGAGTCGACCATGTGTAATGTGAAGCTCCTTTCTGATGCAAGTAAGATCCTTGTTTACCATTTAGTACTGACTCTTATAGACCAAGAATCCGTGATGTGACTTGTGAGGGTAGGACTGGAAATAAATTAGGAATACTATTCAGGTGAAGTTCAAATGTTCTTTCAAATAGATTTACCATGCATTCAGTTCCATGGTATTGAAATTGCAGTCTAAGTAATAGATCAAGTTTGGTAATTTTGAAGTCAATCCTTGAATGCTCTATTCATTTTTGGTATTCAAAAGCTGAGCCATTAAAATTTTGTCTCTGTTTTTATCCCGACACTAACTTCTCCTGCCTTCAGGATACATATCGCAAACGATGAAAATGGGGGCCAGCATTCCAGCCTACCGGACATTTGCTTTGGAGGAGCTCAAGAATGCTACGAATAACTTTGATAATTCATGTTTATTGGAAGACGGTTCACATTGTCAGGTATACGTTTTATTGAACAGGATTAATCATAACCATCTAGTTTCTATATCCTAATAATTTTCATTATATACTACGTGCTATTTGACAATTTTTACCTGCACAGTCTCAAGCTCTTAACGAATTTAGCAAGTCTAACATGCAATCGTTGTCAATTGATAGTGATGGATTGCACAGAATAGAAAAGTTGCCATTATATCTCCCCAAGAACATGAAGTTCAAAGGAAAACATAGTTAGATTCATTTACACGAAATATTCTTCTGAGAGTTGATGAGCATACGCATACACTATCTGCACCAAGTTAAATTAATTATAACTATCTTTACTATGGAGAAGTTTCTGCAGACTAAAGTGGAACTGAAATTGTGGCGCGCATACTATCATCAAATACTGCTGGGATTATGACTTCCTTTTTTTTCTTTTAATCATGTGTTCAGATATACAAAGGTAGGCTAGCAGACGGTACTCTTTTTGCTGTCAGAAGCATCAAAATGGCAAAAAGACACAGTTCTCAGTACTATATGCCCATTATCGAGAGGATCTCTAAGCTCAGACATGAAAATTTGCTTAGTGCTCTTGGACATTGCTTCGAGTGCTACCCCGATGATTCCAGTGTTTGCAGAATCTTCCTTGTGTTTGAATTTGCTGTGAACGGGATGCTCAGAGACCAAATTTCTGGTAAAGTGATTTCTAAAATCATCCTCACAAATCAGTTCGCATAGTGTGATTAGTTTAGAATAGTGAAAGTTCGTAGATAGCAAATAAAATGTGCCACCTTCTTTGAATTATGGTAGTCATCATAACATCTTGTTGCATGTTATTCAATTACCATCAAACTGGATTCGCCAGAGCTCCTTTTAGGACATGGTTGGCAGATATAGTGCACTAATCACTTGTTTTTGCTACTAAGAATTAGGAGTCCAGGACGAAAAGACCACTTTTACTTGGAGAATGAGTTTCTCCTTCTCTCATGTTCAACAAAGTAATATCTTCATCTCTTCCCTCAGGAGGACATTCAAGGAAGACATTTTCTTGGACTCAGAGAATTGTAGCTGCTATGGAGATCGTGAAGGGTATTAAGTTTCTGCATACAGGAATCGTGCCTGGAGTGTACTCTAATAACATGAAGATTACAGATGTTCAGTTGGATCACGATCTTCACATCAAGCTCAGCAAATATAATCTACCCCTCTTATTAGACGACAATGGATCGGTGGGTAATTATAACAATAATAAGACATGCATATTAATATAGTGTGCTTGGCAGTGGATACTGAACATTTCTTTGCCACGACTTTCCTTCAGGCAAGTTCTCGTGTTCGGCTGGCCAGATCCAAAGGAAGTAACTACATGAGGTATAGCATGAATTTTTCATTGGAGTAATTCCCCTAATTCCTTTCCTCCATCTTATCTTCTCCTTCTTAATCCGAGAAATAGTAAAGAAAAGCCATCATCTTGATGCGACTGCATTTTCTAGTTCATCTGTTTTGATCAGCTATCCCCAACTAGGTGTCCGTGGTAACATCACTAACTCACTCATGCAGGCGTTCGTGTTTTAGATTCTCACCTAGTACTCTTCATTTATGCAGGGGAAAAGATAATGAAAAGAGCGATGTCTATGAAATAGGAGTGATTTTGCTAGAACTCATAGCAGGAAGGCCGATCACGTCCAATGATGAAGTTCGCCTTTTGAAAGATCTTGTAAGCATTTATTTAATTATTTATCAGTTTCATTCCGGTCCTTAAAATCAGATAGAACAAGTGGAGGATGTCCTTGGCACTTGAGCAAGTGACAACAAAGGATGGATTTTATAAGGCAGAAAAAAGCAGCAGTTGTCATTCCTAGTCAAAACATCACAAAACTTTTACCACTTTGTTGTGTTGCAGGTACAAGTAAGCTTGTCAGCAGACGATGGTGCACGAAGGAGCATAGTCGATCACACTTTGCAAAAGGACTGTTCAGATGAATCACTCAGAATAATGATGGATATTTGCATTAGGTGCTTGTCGGTGGAGCAAAGTAATAGGCCATCAGTGGAGGATGTGCTTTGGAACTTGCAGTTCGCCACACAGGTTCAGGGTTCGTCGAGGCATGATTTCCAATTTGATCGAGAACTTCCGGTGCCATCATCACTGGAATTGTAAATGTTGACTCCGTGTACAATTCCCACGTCAAGAATATGCAAATGCAGGATGAACCGTCTTTAGTTCCTGCCACTTGAGATACATATAAGCAATCAGGAAGCTGTTTTTGAAGGCCCTAGAGAGTTTTCGAGAGAGAATTTCGCGTTAGCGGTTGAAACGTTTGTATTCTTTGTTCCATGTTGATGAATTGTGTCACTAACATGAATTTAGCTTGGTCCTGGTCATTCTGGCATCAAACATCCTGGTTCAAAGAGGTTGGCTGAAGCAGTACAAGTGACTGGAATCTGGTATTGACGTCTGTTATGGTCATACGCCTTCTAAGTTCCATAAAATAGAGATTGGTATATTAATTCAGAATTTCAAGGGTTTCGTCTAATGAAGAGACTCGAGGGGGGAGAGTACCATGTAGTTGCGATCCGATTCTGGACACATAAAATATTTTAGAGGAAATCACAGGCGAGTACAGGGAAATGTCGGTATACGAAATTCAGACAGATAATAATAAAAAGTAAATAAAATTGAAGTAAGCGAGAGAGTTGAAGTAATATAAGGCAAATGATCATAATTTCTCCCTCTTACTAGATTCGATATTCATTGACTAATTTACTTCATTCATGTTGCTATAGACTGTTTACATTTCCGGTAGTACTCGAACTTAAGACTTTAGAATATTGAGCTATTGCAATTCACCAAACAATTGATGGGATATAACAAAAATTTTTGATTTTAAATCCTATTTTATATAATTAGAAATCCGGACAATCAAAGGTTGAATAAATAAATTTACAAATTATGGAAATAAAGAATCCGAAACAAGTAAGGTTATGCCATAGAAAATGGTAACCTAATCCTTCCGACAACATGCATTTGGTTTGACATTTATAAATACCTTTGGCCCCAAAGCCCCTTCGGCAATTGCAAATGCCATTTGTGCTTTGGGAGATGCAATTACATCTTCAAATCACTCCAAAAGCCTTTAGCTGGTCCGAAGATATTTGGGAATGCTACATTTTCGAAATGCAAATGAACTCATTTTTCTTCCAACTTTGCTCTCTCTTAACTTCATAATTTCAGAAATAATCTCGAAAACCCTAATTTTGCCTCAACCACTAACGAGCAACTAGCGTGCCATCGACAAGCAGCCAACGAGCCATCGCCACCCTCACCCGGCAACCTCGAGCAAGGGTGAATTTCCTGTCAAGCCAAAAGTTTTGTTTTCATTAGCTTTGCGAACTTATAAAACATCATTTTTCACGATCCTCGACAATGAATCCGAAGCATCCAATCCTAGATCCAATCCTATCGATGATCCTTTTCCTCCTTTCATGGAAGATGTGAATAATGGTATCCGGGTAAAGTGTAAATGTTTGACTTTCTCGACCTTTTGGCTAAGACCAAAGTGGACGAAGAATGGAAACAAGCCAAGATGTCCTATTGATGGGTAAACCAAACATGCCAACACAAAGTACCTAAATACATTTACAAATTATGGAAACATATCCTCCTGACAACAAGCAAGGTATATTAATCACCATATCTGACATAAGTGGAAACCCAAATCCTCTCGACAACAATTGCCCCATTTGGCAATTTGTAATTGTCTCCAGCTATCTTTGCATTTTTCCCCCTTATATATAGAGCACAACAATGCCCTTCCTTCAACCCGAATTACAGAACCAACAGAAACCCTCAAGAGAAAACAGAGAGAAGATGGGAAGCAAATCGTCGAATCGCCAACTGGCTCCTAAAGTTCTGTTCTTCTTGTTCATCATGTTCATGAGCTCGACCCCAGTGAAGTCAATAACGTGTCAGGAAGCCCTGAAAGTTTTATTTCCCTGCTTGTCATTTGTTCTGGGCTCAGTTCCGCCTCCGCCGAGCGCCGAGTGTTGTTCGGGCGCGCAAGCCTTGGCGAGCCAGGTGACCACCACCGAAGACCGCAGGACTCTGTGCCAATGTTACAAGGATATTCCGCCTGGCATAGAAATCAAGCCTGACAGAGTCCAAGAGGTCTCTAGGTATTGCAATGTCAATGTCACCATCCCGACTGACCCTAACGTTGATTGCAACAGGTAAAAACCTCTTTTATCTCTATATGGTAACTCTTGATTGCCTACCTAGCCACAAGTTTTCTCTATATGAGATGAGATGATATGATTCGACGTGATATCTCAAGATTTGTCTAACACAAAATTCCCTATTTGTGCATCCCTCTTTTCTGCACATATGGAATGATCTAACTCTTAAATTTACTCCATTGAAGTAGCAAACGATTCATATACTTCAATTGTAATTGAAAAGAGGACTGTCTATCTTGTCCTCCTTTCTAGCGTGGATTAATTTGGTGATGACATGAATGCTCTATTAGCTATCCGTATCATTTTTTTTAAAGTTTAAGAAATTGAACAGATTTGATGCCCTGTTCCAAACAAAGTTGTTCTTTGGCAAACTCTAGGGAGCGTAATGAGGGTGATGATTATATATACCTAATCAACTACCGAGCATTTTTTCAGAAGTGTATATATTATAATTGTGTCATCACTAGTAAATTACTTAGTGTCATATGTGTATGTATTGTATGACATGATTTCATGCTCATCCATTCTTCAGACTCCATTGATTTTGCGAAAAATCTGAGAAGTCATTTTCCGTTTTATGGCTAAAATTTGAAAATGAACTTAAAAATATTTTCTGTCATTCGGTAAGGAAAATCTATTCTTGCACATTTCTATGTGCACTCATTTTCAATTTTTTATTTTTTATTTTTTAAAATCTATTTTTAATTTTTAATTTTTTTTTCCTTTTCTTTTCTTTTTTTCTTTCTTTGTTTCTTCTTTTTCCTTGGCCTTGGCTAGTTGCCAGCCTCGGGCAACCTAGGCTTCACTAGATCAAGCGAGGCAAAGCCTTGCTGGCCTATGGCTGGTGATTGATTAAGGCCAAGTAAGAAGAAGAAAAGGAAAGAAAGAAAAGATTAAAAAAAAAAGAAATTAAAAACTCATATTTTTTAAAAAATGAACACATAAAAATAAAATGAAAATATGTTTAGTGAAAGAAAATGAGATGGAAGAAGTTATGGAAAAAGATCCATTTTTCAGGAAGTTAAAAATATTTTCCTCACTTTTGAAAGTTTTTTTAAATATTGGAAAATATTTTTCTTGACTAATTTATTTTCCGTGAAACAAACACCAAAAAATTCGGAAAATATTTTCTTATAAGTTATTTTCTGTGAAACAAATGGAGCCTTAGTTATGAAAAAACTTTCAATTCATTTTGTGTGGGCTGTATTCTTGGTATAATAATCGATGCTTGGACGTACTCTCATCTTTTTTTATTTGGTTCTTTTTATGGAAGCATTCCTTGAAGGAGCAAATCTTCAGATGGCTCCTGATTTTCGAGTGAAGACGTTTGCGGAGCCGGCAGAGTTTGACACAATTTCAATAACTTTACATTTTCATGTAAAAATTAAATAGGCAATATGAATAAATAGTTCGAAAATTTCTTACATTTGTTGGCATTATATTTGTTTATGGTAATTAATTTGCTACCTCGTATAGCAAATTTTATCGAAGACGGACTATTAGTTACTAAAGTGACCCAAAATATAGATATCACACGTTTCTATTCGCAACAGACGATAGCTGACGCGCAACTAAAGATGATCTATTCCAAGATGGGTGGTTCCCAGTCTGGAACAGAAAGCCATCTACAAAGGGCCAGTTTCACAAATTGGGGATCAGGAACCACTTATTAGTTCTTGGACCCACCTGAAAACCGGACCACCAATTCAGGAACCACTTATTAGTTCTTGGACCCACCTGAAAACCGGACCACCAATTCAGCCCTGTTCTCGGACAGGTCCATGAAACCAGCCATGAACTCATAATCAATCATCGCACATTTCATTATTCTTCGTGGGTGTCTGTCTGCGCACGTAAATGTTTCTCTTTTGAAGACACAGATATAGTCGTTAACTAATGAGTCAACCAATGAATTAATGAATTTCGTTCATAAATTTTAATCTTAGTTTTTTCACTACCAAACCAATTTTACATACAAACACGTGATCTCATCTAATCTCAGCATGAACATATCAACTACAAATGCTTCTCGGCCAAATCCAAAGCGAACAAGCATAAAAACCCGTCAGGATGGATCTAATTTCATGCAGACGTTTCTCGGCCAAGTTCTGCAATATTCAAATTCAAGCTCCTCATATAAACATTGAAATTAGTTAATGAACTAAGATAATTGTTCCAAAAATCTAGAAATGTACACCTTAGCTTCAGGCTGAAGCCTTCAGCAACACGGAATTCCTAGTACTGAGTCAATACAGTGAAACCAAGGGCCCTAGGGGTGAGAGGCCCGTAGTGACCGAGAGCAAGAGAGTTCAGAGGATTCAATTTTGTGAAAGAGAAGAAAGCGTCTGGGGCTGAGAGGTTAGGAGCATCTACGCGA
This sequence comes from Eucalyptus cloeziana, assembly GCA_014182715.1. Lineage (NCBI taxonomy): Eukaryota > Viridiplantae > Streptophyta > Magnoliopsida > Myrtales > Myrtaceae > Eucalyptus > Eucalyptus cloeziana. The sequence goes on from CM024643.1 coordinate 4,054,890, forward strand.
GATTCATAATTAGGGTTTTTGAAATTTTTAACACAAAAATTTAGAATATATATACCGGCCTGGAACCAGAAAGTGAACCAATCTCTATGGAAACCACCCCGAACAAGCCGGTTTGGTTCAGTTCCGTGCAGTTCCTGATTCTTTTGCACATCCTTACGAGCAACATCAAGATGAATTCTTTGCAGTATGCATTGGTGAAATTGTTAAAACGATAAGCTTATAAAACAAAAACAACACATATTCCAACTTCGACGATTTAAATACAAACCCCGCTATATCCCTCTATGCTCAAGGAGGCATAGAAGAGAACACGATCAGTCGATGATTTCTCCTTCTTCTTCGTCTGGTAAACCATCCCTCTTCCCATGAAAACTTTTTTCAACATGAGAATGACGAACATCTTCATTCTCATTGTCGCTAGATTCATCACCTCCCCTATCAGAATTTCCATCATGACAATCCCGATGGGCTCCACTACCTTCGGTTGAGAGGATCTGTGACTTCTCTCCTGTCATTTCACTCTCGCACCCATTCTCATTAGCCACTACCTTTGGAAATTTCAGAGACTGCTCAGGCCAATGCTTAAAGAAGGAGTTTGTTACCATAAAACGGAAAACCTGAAAGAGGCGGGTGTTATCTCTCTTTATATCTTTACTCAAGAGCTTCTGCAGGAGTGTTGCCCTGTTCTTGTTCAAAGAAGGGGAAACTGTTGAACTTGTGGCCTCCAATCTCTGCTTCTTGTTGAATCGGTCCCTTCTATTATGGTGTCCTCTTTTGTCACGATTCTTTTGAAACCTCTCTTTCTTAGTCCATGGCCTACTGTTCTCTTCCAGCGACTCATCTTTCTTCTGCATGTCGGACAGGTAGTGTGATGGTATTTCTGCAATCTCAACTCCCAATTCAGCTTGCTGCGCCAATATCTTCTTGAGTTGCTGCAAATGAAACACGAAAGTACTCAAATTCATATGCATCCGAGGTTTTAGAAAACATGGATATGTATCGAAGATGTATAGAAAGGAAAACTTCTTTCATGATAAAGGCATGGTACAATCAGTTTAGAAATCAACAAATATCACCTGCATATGCTCACACAGATTACTTTGAGATAAAGGGTGTGGTAAGAACTTTATGCAGATCTTCCTCAAAACTTCAACATCCCTAAACACTTCCCAAGCAAAATCTGGAATAGCTATGGGTTTCCATGTGATATTTACGTGTAAGATGCACCGAGAGGAAGCAAACTTTGACAAGAAAAAGTCTACATTTGTAAGTTTCTCCAGATTCAGTATACTGTCTTATGGCTTACCCAGATAGTTTTTTACGTGCTTAACACCTCCACATAAATCAACACCCGGTAAAGGACATACCCCAAGATCACCTCCAGCAAAAATTAACCAGGCAACAAGGTAAAACACAGTACTCAAAATGTTCAAAAGAAATGGAAAAGAGCTAAGAAATTATCAAAATGCTTTTATTAACCGTTGATCCATTAATACCACCATGAACTTACTAATTGTAAGGTCATAAGCTCATGTATCGACAAAAACAAAAGCCGTACCTCCTGCCGAATTTTGACATCCAATTCGTTTTTCCTGGAATCTGTCAGTTCCTGCTAGAGTTAAAGTCAATCATCAGGAAAAATGTTAAATACAAGCATGAGCAAATCTTAAACTCAAACTAACCTTCTCCATTTTGGCTTTTGAAGGGTAGTTCCTCATACGCTCTTCACGCCACTGCCGGATTTCTTGTTCTGTATAGGTTATTGAAAGAGCTCTGCCATGTAATGTAACAAGCACATCTATTCCATCAGTGAAAAGGCAGAGATAAACAAATCAAACAGAATCTAGACTAACAGGAAGAAAATGAAATCAATAATCTTATGTGTAACAAATAGATTATTAGCATGTACACTGATGCTTCTTCCATCAACATCACACATAATCAGCATGTAAAGCTGACCAATATTTTCTTTGTAAGGAAAGATAATTCAGCAGAAAAGAAGAGCACTTCCCTGTTACCTGTCATATGCGTGAGAGATCCCTAAAAAAACAGTAAGCTAGAACATGGCAAAACTAACCATTCTGCCCATTAAAAGATGGAACCAATCTGACATGAGTATTCAACAATTACAAGAACATGCAATCATAAAATGCATAGATAGTAAGATAGGAATATTGAGCATCAGTCTAAGGTCCATAATGTGTGAGACCCATCTAATTGCAGTGGTGCTATGTTAGAGCCAAGACATGAGTATATTTTTAAAGTACCTTTTCTGTTCCTTAGGTGGATTCGCTGGGTGAAGTTGTCCAAACTTTCCCGCCATCTCACTGCTTATCCCTGATTTAGGTTTAAGAAGCAACATCATTAATGTCCTGCTGGTGCAGCAGTTCAATATTTGACATCACATCTGCTTTTTCTCATTGACAACATTAACAAGCTGCTGTAAGGAATTTCAGTTTAATTTCTTAGAAAACAGAGGAAAGACTCAGCAAATCTGTAACTGTAGTGTGGTCAGACATGAAGCTATTCCCCCCTCTTTGTCAAGAAATCATAGAAAAAAAGGCCAGAGGGTAGATGTACTTCTTCTACTGTTTCACTGTACAAAAAAATTTCATACACAATGCACCATCAAAAAAGGACAGTCCAAAATACTTATCTCTTTCAATTATTTAAATTCATTTTTAGAACAGTATATACAAAATAATTGCATGTGGCATTAAGAATTCTTCTGGATGGTTCTAAATCCTACAACATGTCAAATCCATCATTGAATAATATTGCAGGCATGGATAGAGAGGATAACAGAAACTACAATGTCAATGAAGCATTTCCGATCACATCACATCTCAGTCACATAGACTATTATTTAAGCTATGAAAGTGGAAGTAAATAATCAGCATTAAAATGTGGAAACACAAACCTTTGCCTCTATGTCCATTATTAGCAAACTCAAATTTCCTCTTCCTATCTTTCATGTCCTGGAAGTGAGGCCTGTGAGATCTGCAGCAAAATCAGCTAATTCACGGGGGCTAGCCAGAAGACTCACGAAACATGTCATATCTCTTCAGTTCACATCCTCAAGAAAGGCGAAGATTAATGGTACAGAAACACAGACCCCCTTTGAGAAGCCATTCGGCCTGTCCTCCAACCAAAGTCCTTTCTTGGAGAATTTCTAAAATTTGGATTTGAAGTATTGATGCCACCTCTATAATTGGGATTTTCCTGCAATCATCAATCATCGATGCAATTAAAAAAAAAAAAAAAAATCATTGCTAAATAAGAACACAATAGATTCATTTTAGACAATTGACAAAAAGGCACCAGACATTTGCATGGGAAGAACAAATCGTAGGAAAATCCCAAAAGTTAGAATATACACAGACATATGTCTGAGAAACCCAACATCAATAGCCAAAAATCAGCAGCAAACAATATAACATAGGGTATCTGGTCAAATAGACATCCAAATGACCAGGGGATCTGCGGTCGGTGCACAATGCAGAAAAACAGACAAAAAGAAGCAAAGATAAAAGTGCAAATGATAAAAAGGCATCAACTAGTCCTAGTCTTCGAGTTTAAGGACTTTGTCAACTTTGGTTGACACTAATGACAAATCAAGCTGCACTAATTGAATACTGAAAGAATTTCCTTATCATCTAACCAGAAGGTGCAAATCTTTAAATAATCAACCCCAGGCAAATGAAGCTACCTGTTGTCCATGGCATACAGGACCTGGCAAGTTCGAAAACTTCTCTGGATGAACATTATCTGGCATAAGACGGCTTTGTGGCTGTTGCTGACTTGCACTGGGCAATGGTCTCAATGCACTTGGACCCATGACAGGAGAACTTACGTTTCGCTGATTTTGATTAAGCTGTTGATTGTGACCACCTTGTGGATTGGCCAAAGAGAAAGGATTTTGTGGACGTAAGGCCTGAGCTCCCTGATTGGAACCCAGGAAACCATTCAAAGAAGGAAGCTGAGAAGGATTCAACTGCTGCGCGAGCGAAAGTTGATTCACATTCGCCATCGCATTCGGCAAACACAGGAGCAAATTTTGCAGACCCATGTTCTGATTGAGCTGTTGAGGCAAGTTCTGTGCGAGCATCTGCCCAGGTGGCCCAGACAGATTCATCTGGTTCACATTGGGCAACATATTTCGCAACTGACCGAGTTGCTGCATCGCAATCTGAGCATTTTGCAAAGCAAGCAATGGGTTGGGTCCATTCACGACACCAGAACCCGCCAAACCAGGCAGACCCATGTTCACAGCCTGCCCATTGCCCATGTAATTCATAAGACCATAGCCGGGTATCGAAGACTGAGGAAGAATCCCCATTTGAGACTGAAGCTGCAAGGGGTTCGCCAACACATTACAAGGATTACCGGCGAAAGGGTTCGGCTGAACGACCTGCCACACAATTCAACCCACCAAAAGCCGCCAGAAATCAGGTACTGATGCTACGTGATCACGCAATGCCTGCGCGCCGCCATAAGGAAAGAAGAAGAGCAGAATACCTGCTGGGGCGCAGCGCCATTGCTTTGGACTCGGCTGCCCAGATGAGACTGAGACAGCGGATTGAAGCCCGGAAACATCGCTCCCTGCTGGCAAACACGCTGAAAAAGGACAAAAGATCAGAGACGAACCTCCCCAGAGAATACTCGAAATCGCATCAGCAACCGAGCTCATCAGTCCATTCGCCTTCCTTCCCGCGTCGCCGAGATGATGAAGTAGGGTTTAAGACAGAGAAGAGGAGTGGAGAGAGAGGAGAGAGAGCGCTTTCTCTTTCAGGGTTTAGCAGAAGACCGAACGAAGAAGGAAGGAAGAAGCGGGGTCGTGGTTCCCCCGGTCCGGTCCGCTTCCAAGATGCAACTAGGAATCGGACCGAGAGGATCGGTTCCCAATAATTAGAATTTGAGACCGGATTGATTGGTTCTAGAATCGGGAATGGGACCGCACCATCAGTCCGGTCTAATTCAATGGAACAGATTACTTATCTTTTTAAAATGCTTTTTATTTCATTACTTAAAATTGAATCTGGATTTTCCGAACACCGATTCCACTTTTAGAAATTGGAAATCGAATCAACACTCTTGGAAATCGGAGTTCTCAACACGGGCGGTTCCCAATTCGGGTGGTCCGTTTCGCGGACCTACGCAAGTAGGAAGGAATGAAGCTCCAACCGAACATGGGCCTTTGGCTTTAGACCCAAAAAAAAAAAAAGAGAGAGAGAGAAGATGGGCCGCAGTACGCTATTCTTACCCGATGCGCGGCGCAGGTCATGGCTGCTTCCCGGGTCGGCTGCACCTTCTTCATCGTCTCCGCCGTGATCGGGGAGAGGAATCCATGCCGGAACCTCCAGAGGACGAATGGAAGATTTCGAGAAGAAAGTGTCCATAACCGACCCGATGGACTCCGAACCCGAGACCGCCACCGCCTCCTCCTCTCAAGTCCTCGACTTGCTCCGCCGGTTCCTCGCCGTCCAGCAGCGCAGAGCCGAAGCTTACGCCAGACTCAAAAGGTACTCTCTTTCTCTCTCTCTCAATCTCTCTCTTTTCTTGCGTTGCCCTTCTCTTTTTAGGGCCAAGGGGCTGAAAAACGTAGGGCGGTGATACCCCGTTTTACGATTCTGGTTCCATCCGCTGCGGATTCGTGCGTTTATCTGGGATTGAAATGATCGGTTCGATTGATGGAAATGCCGAAAGTTGATGCTCATTCTCTCTTTTCCGGTCGCGCGAGCCATTCCTTCAGCTGCTTTGATGTAGCTTGTGTGATCTTATTTATTGTCTTTTTGGAGATGCAGCGGTTTTGCTGAGTACATGGTTTCGGGTGGGGAGGTGGCTTACCAGCAGCTCTGCGGCGAGATCACTGCAGAGTTCAATGATTGCTCTAAACAGGTTAGCGTTTGCGATAGCTTCTGGGCGAGTAGAGAAAAAAAAAATGATCTTTGTTCTGGCATGGGCAATTCATATGGTCATGAGGTTTCTTTTTTGTGATAGTGCAGGTTATCGAAATGGAGTCCTTATTTATGTCTCCCGATTACAGCCGGGTCGATTTAGCTCAGATGCTAAGGGCGGTCCAAGTGCAGGAAAAGCAGAAATTGCATCTGGTGCGATTGTCTACATATTCGTTTGCAATGCTTGCTCTTGTTTCTAAGAAAAGTCCGTTTCTTTAATGAGGGGATGTTTTCGATGTCTTGGTGTTCTGCATATTCTTTTGGATGACAGAACAGAAGCATGGCAAGTAATCTGTTCTACAGTGGTACATTCTAAAGCGGGTGATTTCGTAGGTTAGCCGATCATAATTGAGAGAGAAGTGAGACCTGCAGTGGTAGGTTAATAGCATGATCATTGACCGAGCAATAAGATGGGATGCTATAATACTGCATGATTATTCAGGAAGACGCACTGCTTGAGGTGTCATTTGGCGTGTCGGGTGGTGAGCCAGAGTAGAATAACAATTTCTGGTTACTCTCTCTATCGAATGTTTCAGTGCTTCAATTGAAACATCACTAAAGAGAGGAGACCGGGAAAGATAAGTAATATCGCTAAAGCCAGAGAAACTTTAACCACTAAAACATTTTCAATATTATTTTCTTGCCCTATTCTTAGATCCTAGTGGATCTTTCTGATTTTTTCTCCTCTTTGTGATACTATTTTTCTCCCCCCAGTAAATTCCATAGTGTAATAGTTGCCTTTCTGGATTTTGCCTCCATTAACCCGGTGTCTGTTATTGAAATTTGAAGACTGCTACCATTCAATTGCTTAAGAAAGCCGGTCGCCCTTCAGAACGTCTTGTTAGCCATGAGAATTGCACATTCAAGAAGCCAATGCAACATGAATGCGTGCATCTTCATGAGATAACGGAGGCCGAAGGAACGGAAGAGGCAGAGGCAGATGCTGAGTATGACAATGCCCTTAATGAAGCCATCAGAGGTGTGCAGGATGCTGTGACCACCATAAACGAACATCTGGAAGAAGTCAGGTATGAAATTGAAGCACTAGAAGCCCAGTAAGTTGGCAAATCTAACTACCTACATGTGGCATTGCTAGCAGGACTACTATATACTTTTAATGGTGTATAGTTAATGCTTTTGCGCGCGAATCCTGTTGCTTCACTGACTCCATGTACATTGACAAGTACTCTACTCTCCTTTTTGCCTTTTATCCTCTTTGGATGACTTTGTATCTAATTATCCAAAAGGCGTAACGACAAAGTGGTTTTTTGGCTAATTGGTCAACTTCTTTTGGTGGTGTAAAGATCAAGCTTTATTGAATATCTGATAATATCTCTATGTTGCACCAAAAAGATTATTAGACTCTCATCCTCTTTCCCGGCTCTCTTCTTTAATCCCTGGTTCTAGTTTGTTAGAAGTAAAGTTGGGTAGGGTACTGTTCCGCCTACTAAAACTCAAGCAAGAGGTTTGATTCCATCTTCTCCATGCCCAATTTCAGACTCTTCTAACTAGAGAGAAGTGAGGTGTAAAAATGTACTTTGCCTGGGTTGTATACATGTTTTCAGAGTTTTTTTCTAGAGGAGTTGACATTGATATTGCAAGTATTGATGCTGTTGATTGGATCTAGCGATTGTAAACTTGGCTATGAGGCTGGCCGCCCTGTTGATTACTCTTTTCCCCAATTGATGAGATGGGAGACATAGATGCGGTGAATAAATAAGGGTTGAGTAATAGCCTCAGTCCGTTCCTCTTAATCTCAGGGAAAAGGAAAGTCAACAGGAAAGAGTCTAGAGAAGTTCACTGTGTTGACTCTCTTAGGTATTCATGTGCACTGTCTTGTTTTCCAACTAATCCAAGGGCAGGAGGTTTTAAAGAAAAGCACAAATGTCAGGCACTTGATGAAAACAGGAGGCGGCACACTTCCTATCATATATTATCCCTTAATCTAGGAATGACTAGATCTGTTTAATTAAAGTTTGCTTCATTGGCAAGATCCATATTTTAATAATCGGTTACAACTAGGTAATTTATCCCTGGATGAATGGTACAGTTTATGAAACAGACTGGTCACCTCGTCCACAAATTCAAACCGGTTATTAACTTATTACGCTTTGCTGCATAGTATATTTTATGAAATCGACAGGTCATTCCGTGCTCATAGATTGGGAATCCGTTTTTCACATCATGAACACTTAGAATAATCACATTTCCCGAAAATCATTCGTGTGCTTATTGTGATTTGTAGTTTTTCTTTTCCCCGCCTTTTCAGAATCGCAATTTTCCATCTTTTAACACTTCGACGGTGACGATCATGTTTTAATGGCATACAACACTGCAGACAATTTGCTTTTCTTCAAGTTGAGCCTGACACTGGAAAAATCAAATTTCATTACATGCACACGTTGTAATTGCCAAAATACAATGATCAAGGCATCAGAATACTACTCTTGCATTTGAAAGGATTCGTTCTACCTCAAGATAATTCAAGCTTTCCCTTACTAGAGAATTTACAAAACTGAATCTAATGAAGGGTGCATTACCTACAGAGCCCGAAAAGGGAAATTTATAATCATAAAAATCCCAAAAATCCCCTTCTACAAAATCATCGTTACAAGGGAAGAACACATTGTACAGAGTACACGACCTACGCACGGGAAATCAATCGGGGCTACTTGGCTGTCTAGATGTGAGGTGTTTGAACATGTCGTGCAGAGCTAAACACCTGCCCGCACATCCGCGTTAGTCCCACCAAAATTTTCGCTTCCCCAGATAAATGTAGTTAGACACAGTGTTTCTTGATTGTCTTCTGTTCCAGCATTTGAGGTTGAAGTTTCATTAATCATGCCTGAACTACTTCCGGCACTAGTGCCTCGAGCTCAGGATCTGCCGCTGAAATTAGCGAGGCCGACTGAATCTTTCCAGCATGTTCCAGCCGCATCAATATCACACCCCTGGATTTATGTACAAATGGAATAAGTATTTTATGCCACGGAACCAAAAGATAGGCTAGGAAAAACCAAAGCAGAATTTCATCAAACAATGACACAAAAACGAAGTGCTAGGTCAAAGAATTTTGGGGCATCACAAGCCCCATTAGTTTCTATAAGATTGCTATATTTTCTATTTCTACTCTGACAAGAATAGCACCAAATGCTAATCAGATCCACATTTCCTTTGAGGTTCTGGATAAAGGAACAGAAATATCTTCCCCTTAATCTGTATTTGTAACAAGATCCAATCAATAATACCATCTCTAAGAACAGAAAGAACAACTTGATTAATATATATATATATATTTATACATAATCCGTGACATCACACATCGCACGTGCAGGTGATCAACCTACTTCAAGGCTATTTGAGCTGTACTTTGAATGAGTCGATTTTAACTTTCAAATAAAGATAATATGAATCTAATTTCAGGAAGACTAATCTCTTAGTCAAGGCAGGACAGTATCATTCAGACGATCAAAGATTTCTCCCCTTTTGCTCGTTAAAGTAAACCTCAAAAGCAAAGATAAGCAACAGAAATGTAATTGTTCATGCTCACCTTGCATAGCGAGACTGTATGGAGATATCTCGAACCTTGATTCTATTTACAGTACCACTTTGGCTAACTAAAACGACTTGTTCATCACTTTCACCATCTTCTGTTCAATGGAGAAAACAGAGGCATGCAGAAAGTGTTATAATGAAGAAGATGAAATAGAGCAACAATATGAAGAAAACTTAAGCCAATCAATTCATAATTGAAAAGATGCTTCAGGGAACTCTCAGGAATTACCAGCCAATGAAAAACCAACTACAAAAACAGCAGCCAGGCGGTCTTCGGAGGAAAACTGAAAGCAAGAAGCAGCATAAGTGATCCCCAAAACGCACATTCAAAGATGCATGGCAACTTGCAAACAAGAAATGGAAGTCTCTTGCATACCTTATATCCAATTAAACCCACTCTGTTGAGACGCGATGTGCGAAAGCTACCTAATGGGACCCGCTTTCCATAGCCACCCTCAGATACAAACAACAGCCATGGACCACTGGGGGCTTTAGCACTGAAAAAACAAGAGTCAGCCATCTTATCTAAAGGATACTGGAAATTGGCACTTGCTATTGATAATGCTGGGGCACTACCGGCTAGCTGAAAATGACATCTAAATCTCCTATCACACTGTACACATAAGATTCTAATGGTATAAATTGTTCAGTACATGACACATGTAAAATGTATGCGTACTTAGTCAAGTATGATAAGCATGCATGCATGTGAATATGTGAGTTCTTTGCTTCACTAGACAACAGTCCACATAAGTGGACCATACTAAAGATCTCCAGATATGAACTCTGCCAATACGAACTTATCTGACATACTAACAGGAAAAAAGAAAAAGCCCAAAGAAATTCCAGTCTCAGCCAAAATCACTTTTTCATGCTGTAAATCTTTGGTTATACCAAAACTCTCATATAGAATATGCAAAGACAGAAATTAACTAGTACTTGCTGCGGGAAACATTTGATACTTCTTCCAAATTCCCCCGCATGGATGATGGTATAATGTCCACACTTGCCATCTTATCTTCTCCTCTAAGTCTCATTGCAACAGCACCCCTTGTGTTCCTTCCCTGTGTTCGAATCTGGGTCCAAATAACAGTAAAATGTTATGAAAAAACTTGCAGGAGGATAGTTTCAAAAGGTAGAGGTGAGAAAAGCAAGGTAATATCAAATGACTAAATCACATGCACAGACCATCCCACATTGAAATTCTGGAAATTATTGTCAAATGAATGAAAACACACTTAAGTTTTATATTTGAAAAGACAATGCAAACACCCTTAATATATCAGAAAAAGACTATTAAGGTTCCACGTGAATAGTGCAAGTTAAGAATTGTGGGTGTTTCTTATAAACATTTTGAAAGCAATAAGAGACGCTCAATGCAGGAAGAATCCAGATAGCAAACAAAAGGAAGTACAGGCTAAATTTGGTTACATAGATTATCAGAACCTATAAAAGAGAGATTGTCAATGTCATTCACTTTATTCAAGCATATTGCAAATTTGGGTAATAAAACTTCAACTTCACAACCTACTAGAATTATCTTTCAAAGTAATCCCAAGTTGGGTCATGAGTTGAAACAACAGAAGAGAAACACTGTTAAATGGAGAGACCTAAAAGGACCAAAAATTTCATTGTTAGACCTCAGCAAATTCTTTAGCTTATGGATCAAGATAAAATCTTTACTCCGAGCAAGATTATCCAACTTCTGAACGGGAAAATAAGGAGGAGAAACATACAATGTCGCAGGAGCTAAGGATAACCATTCCGTTTTGGGAAGCCATAGCAACGAGATCTTCATTTGAGCAAAGGCGAACCCATTTCAGCTCATCACCAGGAACCTAAAAGAGTCAGTTTGTTTTGTCATTAAAGATCACAGCTTTACAGTGACCACCTGGTAGATAATGAAGGCACAAGAAGAGAGAGAGAGAGTAGACTAACCAACTGAATAGCGATAATTCCTGTCGACCTTATGGATGAGAAAGAATTCAGTGATACTTTTTTTATGTAGCCATTTGTGGTAAGCATAAGTAGAAACTGATCTCCAGAGAACTCTTTCACAGGAACAATAGAAGTTACTCTCTCACCATCAGATAATGATAAGATCTGCCTCGGGCAAAAAATATTGTGGGGATCAATCAGCTGTCTCCAGTACCGGAAATATACTAACAGCAAGGCAATTGCGCAAGATTATACCTGGACCAATGGTGTGCCAGCAGCTGCCCTTGAGCATTCAGGAATTTTGTATGCCCGTGCTGAGTAAACTATTCCCTTATCACTGCAAATTTACCTAGTGTCAACTATGTCTTCAGCCAGAACAGCAGCACTAGTCCTTTTCTTAAATGTAGAAACAAGTTCAAAGAGATTTAACAAAATAGAAGTGTAGGCTATCAAACACAAAATGCATTCATATGTTCCTGTCAGATGCGAATTCACTGTAGTGAATCCTAATAAAATAGCTAGGGAAAGACCTCTGAAAACGACAAACATAACTCAGGTGAAAAGTCAAGCAAGTCAAGAATCTTATACCACTAAAAACTACCAAATCAAATTCAGGTAAATCTCTTTATATTCAGCTAGCAACCAAGCTAGACCAGATTTCTCCGCAACAACCAGGAAGGAAACAGTAGCAAGTGAGAAGTCACAGCTTACACTGAGACAGATCAAAATAGAGTACAACAAATATCTCAATATCACTATCAACACATGGTCAATGATCCACTGGAAGGTCCCAACAGCAATACTAGCTATAAACAATTAATGGATCAACACTCTCAATTGGAAATTCTTGAGATGAGTGATAGACAATAAAATCTAGAATTCAAGCAATGGCAATTAAAAACATGATCAACTTAAAGGAAAATTGACCAATTGCGAATGACGTAAGATGAATACCAAAAAAGTATAAGTTTTCATATCCAATGAACCATATTTGCTATTACCTGAAGTAAAGAACATGATCATGTGCATGACAAACAATGAAGTCAGACATGGTATCATTGAGTCTTAATTTTCCAACAGATTTGCCAATGGTCCCCCGGGTCTGAAGATTGAAGGTGTTTGGTTTCATCCGCTTCATGTAACCTTTTTCACTCAAAGCCTGAACATTGAAAATTTATACTGAGAACAGAAAATAAAAAAAGCGACAATATAATTAGTAGGCTAAATAACCTGAACTTTTGCAGTGTTTTCCATAGTTGACCAGAAATCTAACAACTATCAATCCGCATGACTCTTACCTCCACACCCCACCTAGTGGCTCAACCATACTTCATGGAGGCTAATCGTATCACTTAGCAATTAAGAAGCAACTGTTATCAAAGTTGGTTTGGACAAGAGAGGGGACAGAGGGAGGTATTCCGAGAGTTGACATGATGATGCTGTTCGTCCCCAATAGCAAAGATGAATGTCAAGGAAATAAATAAGAATGGGATGACTATGCAGGTTATCTAGCTGCAAATGAAAATTAATAAAACTGAAAACAGATTGTCGCAGAGTATGACAGCAAACCAGCCACCACAGATGTCCATAAATGTTGGTCTTCCAAGTACAATGCCAACCCATACAATGCCACCATGGTTGACTGAGTCGGGCCTTTTTTGTTCTTTTTACAAACTTTGCTAATTGGTTTTCTCATAAAGGCCGACTGAAAACACTGGAAAACATTTTCATGTCTAAATCGACCTGAGTATTTTAATGTCTTTCGAAGAATTAGAAATCATCCGTATCAAATCCCAACTCCAACCTCAAGGTGCGTAAGCATGGCAGAGTGACTGAGGCTATCATACTACTCATACAAGTTCTTACTCGTATCAACAATCTTCAAAGTATAGGTCAGTCAAATTTGTAGAACTCCCTAAAGGCTGTAATTTGGCATATCAAAGACAAGCATATCAATTACCAGAAGCATTTCTTCATTTGGAATGACATCGATGTCTTCAACTTGACCGCTTTCAGCCTCCTCCAATAGTGAACGCCTTGGAGTGACAAACTTGTTCTTAAGTTCAATTGCTTCTTGTTCTATCAACTGGGAATAATCACATATCAAACAATGATAGACAGTAATAAAAAAAAAATCATATCATCACCAAAAATATTTATTTAATCACTATTCAAAATAAAATAGTTTCAAAAATCCTGAACTCAAGGGGGATAATCTATATCAGCAGCGAAACAATGGGGTAAGCACCTGCTCGATACAGTCACCACCAACAAATCCAAATGAAAAGGCGGTAAAGCTAAAAGAACATTAACAACTAGTTACCTGTAATACGTTTTTTCTGCTCGACAAGAGTTCCTCTAATTTAAGAATTTGTTCCGTCAGTGATTTGCTTTCATCAATAAATTTCTTTCTCTGGGCAGCACAGACACAGAATGAGCCATCAACACAAATGAACAAGATTAAAATTGAAAAACATGACTTCTGCTCCATTTTTTGGGTACCTCCAGAAGAGTGAGTCTTCTTAAACTTATGTCAAGAATAGCTTCAGCTTGTTTTTCAGACAAATTATACCCTGCAACGGCAATATAGAGATGAGATGTATACTGATAAAGAGAATCCCACGTCAGTAATCACAAAAATTTCATTCTAGCAGTGTGGACAGCATTTTTGGTGCAAGATCAGATCATAAGAAGGGCAAAACAGTTATTCAACGAGATACTAAAATTGGCGAATTGAAGATTAATCTTGAGGAATCTAAAGATTTATCTTTCAACAGAAGAAGCCAAAAGTACAGTCGTATCAATAAGAGCAGTTTTTTAAGTCAAGAGGAATGGGGAGAAAAGCAAGAATTTCAACATCTGAAATGCCCTCACTGACTGCTGAAGCAATGTAAAACTTCAGTTTCTTTAAGTTTTTTTTTATCAACTGTTCTGTTCTCTCTCCAAAAACAATGTCAAGAATCCAGAGTAGCAAGAATGCCGTTTTGTCTGGCTCGCTTTAATGAAAAGAAACTCGTTGAAGGAGGGATTTAGTTTTTTCTGTAGCACTATGCACCCTCTAATCTGCCAATTCACCAATTTGAAGTCCTATCATTTACAATGAAGCAGGACAAAATTTGGTATGAGAAGCAACACCAGTACCAAGCAGCCGTTTGTTTTCAAATACATGACTGCTATAGATTTCAAGAAAGTGGCATTTCTCCCACACTAGAGAACACTAGAAAATATTGCGAAAGAAATAAAGACAGATTCAGTTTGTTCCTTGTCCCAAGAGAAGGATAGACATGAAATGCTCCTGAAAGCAGTTAATTAAGCATATTCGAAAGAATTTACTCTAAATGAATTATGACATAAAGCTCTAATAAATCACTTCAGGCATTAAATTAGATGGCCGTAGCGTCAGTAGAATTTATTGCTTAAGGCATTAACCATATCAAAATCTCCCCTTTCATTTCCCACTAACAAAGCCAGTTTGAAATGTAGGGTTAGCTGTTCATATAGATACCCAACTCACCAAGTCACAGAATCCTCTCAAGAATTACCATAATAAATTAACAGAATATTGATAGACAAGCAAAATTTGTAATGCAGCTAGTAAAGAAATAGCATAACAAACTAACTCGAACTGTTACCACACGAGCACAGAGAGAGTTCAAGACTTAAACAAGCATACCATTCCTAAGACCAGCTAATGCATTTGCATTGCTTGAGGCCTCCTTATTATGCGAATCACACCGTCCAGATTATCAAGTCCAATCACAATGCCCTAAGGATCATAGGAAGTTTATTCAGTATTGCAAAGGTTAGAAGTCCAAAGCAAAAGAAATCCAATTTAAAGTATATATAATTGCCAATATGCCTAATGGCATGGACTGGAGAAATTTTGCTATGAAGATTTCTTAGAGAAAGAATCCACCAGGAAAAGAATGCACAAGATAAAATGACTAGTTTCAATTGCAAAGGAAGGCTTATTGTTCAAAAAGAGCTCCTGACTATTTCAATTTTTCCCTTTTGAATTTTTCTTTATATTGCTTTCCAACTGAAAACTTTCAACCACTCTAAACACCCTTTTAACCAATTATTTAGCAGGTAGCATAGCAAACCTCAACAATATGCCTTCTTTCTTGTGCATGAGAAAGCCTGAAGCTCGCTCGTCTCTCAACAACAGAGCATCTGAATTCTAAGAATGCCTGAAACAGGAGTTTTCATTGAAATATAAGATTAATATGCATATTCTATCACAATTCAAAAAAATAATATGATTATATGGAAAGACTGACAGCTAAGATGAATGGCTGAAACAAAAGGGAATGAAAAAGGAACTTTCAGCAGCCTAGGTCATTGCCATCCCTAGCATAGTATCTTACTCAGAATTACCAAGTGATTTCTGGAATGTGCCACTAATTCCAACTCATTGACTAATTCAATTTTTGATAAATCCAAACAAGGGACTGGTGATTTCTCAGTCCACATGGCACATCTATTCTACTTCGGAAAAAGGAACATAATGGCACCATCAATCAAGTTAACAGGTTCAATTGCTTATCAACACACAACCTCCAGGCATTCGTCAGAACCTTCAATCACCCAGAGGGTAAGTCAGACACTTAGGCATAACAATAGTACAAGTAGCATTCAATCACCTGAAGCAATTCCTTTAAACCCATCTGTTTCGGTTGTCCATTCAAAATACTGCATGAAGGAGGAAGACAATATCAAATGATACAATTCATTGTATAATGCAAATAACAACAGCAGAGAAAAAAAAGAAAAAGAAAGAAAGAGCTTTCCACTAACTGGGAACAGCCACCTAACTTTTAGATCAATCTAGTCGAATTGAGTCTGATCACTCAATATAAATTCTGACAGAGATGGATCAAATATAAAAGAAACAATCTCACAAATAAAATTGCACTAAAGCAAATTCAAAGATTTAATTCATATCAAAACTACCAACCAAGCATTCTCATAACCATCCTACATCACCATACAGTATGGCAAAATGAAACATATATTCCCAGTAAAAAATTTAGCATCTTAACCAACTATGCAATTGGGTGTCTAAATGAACGCATCTGGGGGATAGTTCTTTATTTCTCTCAAAAATCAGAAGGCATAACCACTTGGAGCAGCAAGCAATTACCCAGGCATGAGATTATCAGCCCAATGATTCACTCCATCCCTACAGCTTAACATCAGGATTCAGAAAGTCACAAATAAAACTGCTTCTGCCTCTTCTGAGACATTCTCCATTTCAGCCTCCAACAGAAATTGCTGTCGCACAGTTACTTTTCCCATCAACTGTGATTTGATTGTCTGCTGTCACTGATGTGAGTAAAATTTTGACAGACAAAGATTTCAACAAGGAATTGTTTTGACTCTCTTTACTGCATTATGCAACTAAATTTTTTCATCCCTTCAGCTGAA
Source organism: Eucalyptus cloeziana (assembly GCA_014182715.1). Classification (NCBI taxonomy): domain Eukaryota; kingdom Viridiplantae; phylum Streptophyta; class Magnoliopsida; order Myrtales; family Myrtaceae; genus Eucalyptus; species Eucalyptus cloeziana. The sequence continues at coordinate 4,071,767 of CM024643.1, forward strand.
ACACTTATCCACATAATTTTCAGAACAAGTTGAAGCTCATATCTACCATTGCATGTCAATTTCTTAGAAAGTCCAGCTGAGCTAACTCTTCTCCACTTCAGAATCTAATCTCTATAAAAGCTGACAGAGAGCAGTGAGAAAGGGAAGATAACGCGCGTAACACGAGTCATGACACCAGATTTACCACAGTTATAGAAACTCTGTGAATATCAACTTGCAGAAAAGAAAAAAATTGCAACAAGCAAGTGTATGTTTCCAATTACATCTGCTGTCCGGTTTATGTCGTGACACTGAACTACGATATACATGAGTCCAGTTGGAACAGGATTTGTCCAATCCACATGCCTTATGGCACAGAAAGAAAATACAATCGATTCCTTCATGCAAAGCCACAAGGAACTTACCCCACCATGTTGCAACTAAAGCTAGATTGAAGAGCTGTGAGGCGATATAGATTATTTAGGACAATCAGAGGGTCTGATCCACGCTTTAACTGAAATTCAAACCATTTATCCCCCATTAGCCAATACATGAACTGAAGCCGAATTCTGAGAAATCTTGCTAGCTCCCATAATCTTGATCGTAAGAAAAGGAAGGAGCAAACAATTTTTGTACCTCAATGACAATGCGCATTCCAGACCGGTCACTTTCATCACGAATATCACTAATTCCATCCAAACTCTGTAAGAATTAAAAGAGAGAGAGAGAGAGAGAGAGAGAATAAAGAATATTATCTTAATAGCATGTAAGTAATGGCACGGAGCAACATTTTTTTTTTTTTTTTTTTTTTTTTTGGGCCATGGCAACAGACAAGTTAAAACAAATTTTCATAAATAAGGTTGTACTACCGCCCATGAGTAAGACTGGTGGTTTTGCGATGAGAAAAGGACCAGTTTCAAATGTCTCAGAGGACATGCAATTTAAGGCAGAGCACGGTAACAATGCAAAAGTATAAATTAAAAACCAGCTGAATCAGAGTCTCAGACGGTGCTTTATAGGAGATTGATTACAAAAGAACAGCATGAGTTGAAAATCAAATATATACCCAGCCTAGATGTATCCACAAGCACACTGCATGATTATAGCTACCAGGAAATTCATTTGACATCATAAAATATATGATGCAGGGAAGGAGTTGATTTAGTTGTGCAACTCATTTTCACTACTTAGCAGGTACACCAGGATGTGCTCAAGCAGATGTTCCTTCAGAAACATAAGTCTAAGAAGTGTTTTGACCAGACAGAAAGTAGCAACCCCAAACAACAATATGGGAGCAAAAACAGACTACTCAAAAGGCATTATTGCCCATGCGCCTTAATGAGGTTCGAGTGAATTGCAGCTACAACTTATAAGGATAGCGGAATGGACGAGAAAGGCATGACCTATGCTGAAGCACAAGGACATATGCACCTGACTCAGGTGCCAAAGGAGAGTTGTCACAGTATTCAATATTTATGTCATAAATCATGCCAGACTAATTTCACCCAAAGTAAAGTACATCCATGCTACCAGAAGTATACACTTGATGTCACAGACAAAAGCATATTGAAAAGGGAGCTGAAAATTTTGACTTGGTTCAATCTGTGTATAGAATGACAATATCCATAGTCTGACCATGAAAATACCTTGTCTTCCACAAGTTCAGCAATCTTTTGCACAAGTGATGCCTTGTTTGTTTGGTAAGGGATCTGTTTGGCATACAGAAGGCGACAGTAAAAGAGTCATCACAGCTATTTCAGCCCCAGCCAAATCACAGAAATGAAAATAAACCTAAGAAAACAGTTTACCTCTTTTATGATCACCGCTGTTCTTTTGGTCTTTGAGTCGAGCAACTCCACGTCGGTTTTCCCTCGGACAATAACCCGCCCTCTCCCGGTTCGATATGCATCTAAGATGCTTTAAAGGTATAAATATTAGCCCAACCATTGAGATATGGGTAATTGGCGCTGTTCAGTCTAATCACTCTGAATTATTAACATAATATTATTATGAAAAATATTCTTGAAAATTTCATGCATTAGAATGATTTGATGGCAGTTGAAAAAACAGAATTAGTAAGATAAAGCTGGACAAAAAAGAAAATGAGGGGATAGACCTAAAAAAGCCAACTTTCACTCCACCTCCAGAACAGCCAGCGAATCTAATCTTTCAAAATAATCATTAGATTGAAGGAAAAACACGTTCAAGGCCGTGCACAGCTACAAGACTGGACAGCTTCAAACACATTCCCAGAAAATCACATACTCAGATCTATAAAGTCAACCTTAGCAATTTCCAATGACTACTAAAAGTTCAATCACTGGATGAGGGAAAAAACCTTGTAAAGTTAAGATTCGAGTTTCCACCACAATAAACATCACGAAATGAAAAATTAGTAAGTAACCTACCCAATATTTCCCATGATCAATCCTCCAGTTGGAAAGTCTGGACCAGGCATGTATTCCAACAATTCTTGCAGCTACAAAAAGGCAAAAAACCCATGAAATCTCCCAATAGGAGCAAAAAAGACTGAAATAAGCAACAAAAGCAGAAGTATTACCTCTGTGAAGAGTCCACTTTCTTATTAAGAGACAATTACACTTCTTATTGAGAGACAATTAAGTGTTCAAGTAATGTAAGTTTTGAGCTAAACACAGAAAAGCATGATGCAATTTTTGAGATCATTTCTTTTTGGCGAAAAAAGAGTTATAAGCCAAAATTATTATACGGAAAGGGGTTCAGACCAAGAAATACAAAAGAAAAAAATCCAATTGGTGATAATGAAATCAGCTTCAAACTCTTATAAGCATACAGTTCTATAATGCTATTCCATCTGCCTTTATCATTAATAACATGGATACTGAGACAGAAAATTCCCCAGAAAAAACTTTGCAAGAAGAGAAGCAAATTGACATGCCAAAGAAAAAAGGGTTTAAAAAGAACTGAAAAGATCTCTTTTCAGCCAAAGAGCAGTATTGATCAAAACCTTTTTGGTATGAACATCACCTTATAGTGAAATTAGGGTGCTTACCGTGGCTTCTGGATTATGAATCAAAGCACAGAGCACATCTACCAACTCCCCAAGATTATGAGGAGGAATGTTAGTCGCCATGCCAACCTATCAAGAGAGAAACTATACTAGGTCAAGAAATATGGAGCACAGGATACATCATTCATCCACTCCAGAGAGGGCTGAAGAAGATTGGAAAGGAAAATGGATAAGAAAGATTACTGACAATTGGCATATTAAATACTAAAGCACAAGGAAGATAAAAGAAATTGTTTTCAAATAAAATCACCGCAATCCCAGAGGAACCATTCAACAATAAAGTTGGAAGCCGAGCAGGTAGCAGTGATGGCTCCTTTTGTGAATTATCGAAGTTTGGAACAAAATCAACCTGCAATATCACAGAGATTGACGCATGGAGCTACGAGTTACAAAAACCATTAAAGTCTGACCAGGCAGTAACACAACAAAAGATACTCACTGTGTCTAGATCAATGTCTGCCAACAACATGGCCTCCGTTAATGCCTGCATAACCAAGAAAGTATCATATGCTGTTTTATGACCGAACCAGTGCAGTGTAGAGCAAGCTCTAGGTGTATTGTTCTAGTTCCAAGACTCCCTCATCTGGAGAGAAGCTTTGCTCTGCTTGTCTGCCCATGGCTAACTGCTCTGAATGAGTTACAGCTAGGAGACTCCTTAAAGGCAACAACTGTTAAGGGCCATTTTGGAGATGAGAAAGGTTTGGACTCAATTGCCCTTCAGCATTTGTGCCTGCTATTCATTTGTGGTTTTAAATGGATAGTAATATCGCGTACTAAAGAGAAGGCTACAATATTGTTAAGGAGCAAAAGTTCATGATAGCTAGGAATTAATCCCCATGTTCATCAAAACACTAGTCCTCAAATGGCATGACGATTCATGGGTAATAAGGCCTCCTTAGAGTCTCCATCACAGTGCATTTGCACATGCGTTAGCACCCCTTTTGTGCCTTGCCTTCCTTATTCGGGATCAACAAATATTTGTCCAGAAATACATTGAAGGAAACAGAAGATAGAAATGCAATCATCAAAATCTTGCAATTGTCAGTAATGGTTTTGATCCTTGGAGCTCATTAATGGCTCTTGCTCACTCACGAAAAACAAAATAATCATCAACCAAGGCAAGTTAACCAGATCATGTAACTTGGTTGAGCATTTACACAACAATTAGGGCCTGCTCTTTGTCCTTCTCTCAGATATTAATACGCCTGTCCTACTTTCTGTAAGACTCATAAAACATAAACATAAACAGGCCCTTTTCCCTCTTCATAACAGTGCTGGCAAAGTCAGATGCAAATGTTACGTCATTTTCAATATTAAATAAGTTCATTAGTTCACATTTACAAATTTCCAAGCAGTACTGAAACAGATTTGACGTCTACTTCATGTGTTACTAAAGTTCACTTCAAAAATTAGAAGATTCTTTCTTCAGAAATACTGTAAACTCTGTTGATCAGGCTCATGGCTGAGGCCCAAAAGAATTGCTATCACATTGATCTATCGGAGTCAACGGGTACTTATTCCCTGGCCCCTCCAAAATTTCCTTTAAAGCACTTCAATGCATATTTTCTTGAAGCAACAACTACTGCCACCAAATCAGAGAAGCCTAAGCATATTTCCAAAATTCAGAAGAAAATAATGCAATTAAGATAAGAATAAACAAACCTCCAATCTGCATTCTGTGTAACGCATGGCAGCTGGAGGATCAGCATCAATTGAACCAAAGTTTCCATGCCCTTGTATAAGTGGGCAGCGCAACGAGAAATCCTGGACGAGAAAATAATGAGTTCTATGTTGATTGCAGAGAGGAAGATGAAATAGAAATCACTGTGATGAAAGAGCAGCAAGAAGACTCAGAGAGACAAAGTAAATAGAAATCCAGAACCTTGAAAAACTCTGTTATTCCAGCACGTGTCCAGTGTAGGAAATATGATGAATTTACTGTTATAAAACCAAAATCACTTTTTTTTTAACAATTGGACATTAATCCCACAATAAATTTCTTCAATGACGTTTATATGAAACTAATGGATAGCAAATTAGCAATAGGATACCCAATACAAGAAGTTCTCCATCAGCTTAACCTTAAAGATGAAATTTTCCCTTAGCTTATCAAAGGAAAATTCTAGTTTGTATATACTGAACTACTGCAATGTCCCATCAGATGTTGGTGAAAGAAAAGAAGCATCAGATAAATCAAAAGAAAAATAACCACGCAATACGTGAAAGAAAACTGCCGCGGTTGCAATAGGACCCATATGTGTGTCATGGAAGTAAAATGCCCATATCATAACTTAATATGCATCAGACAAAATTCTACAGGCCAATGTAATGAAAAACAGTATCATCTCTTCTTGCTCTATGGCAGAATCACACTACTTAATATGGCCACAGATCATGAAACTATGAGGTGATCATGTTCTAGAATTCCCATAATGGAGCAATGCCTTGCGAAATCCTCTGTAACATTTCATAATTCCGTCCATCCAGAAATTTCAAGGCATCATTTACATCCTATTCACATCTGTGAAGCCAGATCTACCGTAGGATTGTGGAAAGATGCATATTAGCACTAACTAAGCATAAATAGTGGAGAGAAAGTTCCAGCAAACCTCACCCACACACAAAATACTGAAGTGGTGGTGGATCAAGAAAAATGAACAAAAAAAAAAAAAAAAAAAAAATTCATGTGCTCCAACTGAGAATCTCAGGTAAAAGAATAAATCATTCGCACGAGTTTCAGCCAATGTCAGAGAAAACATTTTTAAGATCGTGCAAACTGACAGACAGTTATAATAGGAAAAACTATTTCATTACGAATAGCATATCAGCTCCTATAAACTGCATATTTACCTGAGCCATTCGAACTAAAGAATCGTAAACAGCAGTATCTCCATGAGGATGAAATTTACCCAAAACCTAAAAACAAGATCAGGTGAGCTACGTGATACATCTAAATAGAAGCAGGCATTCAAATGCTAAATAACTACTCAATGAAATACCTCTCCAACAACTCGAGCACATTTTTTGAATGGTTTACGAGATGAAAGACCAAGTTCATGCATTGCAAACCTGTCAGAAAGAATAATTAGGAAGAGAATCATAAGCAATATATTTATCAAGGAAGTTTTAACCAGCTTTTGCTAGACCAATATAATACTCTTTATTGCTCTAGAGTTTTAGAGAAGCTAAGGAGGGTCCAGCATATTCTATTTCATACTTGAAGCACCATAGATTGTCAACATTCTCCATTTAGGAAAAGAGTGGACAGTCAAAGGGAAAAAATTCAGGAAAATTTCCTCTGGGCCCGTGTTGTCCATCCTCCCCAAATTGGGAGAAGAGAAAAGAGGCAAAAATGATCTCAATTTCTGGAGTTACTCTTATTGTTTTCCATACAGTGTACATCCTACAAACATTAGTTCCACTAACCCTCGTCTGCTGCAACCATGTCACCTTTTTCTTTCATTTCCTACAAAATGTACCTTTCTGGGACCTATATATGCTTACTAATCCTTGAATTCTAAATTAAGAAGGCAACATGATTTACAAGATGAATTTCTCTTGTTTTCCCAACAATGCTCGGCTTTGTTCTCTCCCCCACCAATCTATTCCCCTAAATATAAACCAGTAAAGTAAACCCACTTCCCCCTCCTCCCACTTCCATTTCCTCGACCTTTGCTCTCTTCGCCGTCCCTTATCTTCTGTTCAAAAATAGCAGAAAGAGAAGGTTCTGATATTTACTCCAAAAAACTTCTAAAGGCCATATCCAAAAATTTTAAAGATGTTGACAACACATGCTTCTCTGCATAGGACTTTATTCGTGACAAATGCATACACACCTCAGCTACTGTGCATAATTGCACACAGAAGCTGAAAGCAAATGGCAGATATATTTCTCCCAATGCCAACCTTAGCTTCCATTGCACACTAAAAGAATTACTGAAAGAGTTGATGCGGATGGTATGTTGACAGTTAATTAGTGTAAATTGTTCTGACCATAAGGTGTTTTTATATACCTTCAATGAGATCAATCAACAAAAGGATTGTGTGCACATAAACGAGAAAAGCGGTATATACTCAAATTACAGCAACGTGTTCCTTGCAAGCATTTGACTTGAAACAAGGATTAAGCCTATCAAAAGAAAAAGAATATGTTCTTCCGGACATTGCAATGCCAGTACTTAGAGGCAATTAAAAAGATCCTAACTTTCATTTCCCTAAACAGCCATAACCACCAAAACTACCAACGGTCACTGCTATCATTACTTTGCATTTCCTCACACCCCCCCTCCCCAAACAAAAACAAAAACCTAAATATTATTTGAACATGCAGAATCACAAGCTCACAATATCCTGCGATGCACCGGCTTCAACCCGTCCCGCACATCCGGCAAAGCCCGGCCGAGCAGCACCGACATCGCATACGCCATGTACGCGTCGGTGGCCTCCTTGTGGAGCTCCGTTGGGACGATCCTACCATTCCCTCCACCTCTCGGTCCTTGACGATCAGGCCCCCGTTCCCGTCCCGCCCTTCTGCCGGACCCTCCTGCTTCGGCGGCCCATCCCGGCGCCTCGCCCTCACGGGCCGGGGCCCCCTCGAGGAAGGGGCCGAGTAGAACCGGAGGCACGAGAGGCGGTCGGTCCAGGCGCAGGCGAGGCGGTCGGGGTTGCCCGGCGCGGGGAGGCGAGAGCGGAGGAGGAGGGAAGAGAAGCGGAGAGTGGAGGTGAACGCCATTGGAGGAGCAGAGAGAGAGCGGGAGGCTGGGGACGCGGATGGAGGAGAGGGATTCATGGGAATGACATGGCCATTGTCGCTGCTGTGGAGTGAAGTGAAACCAGGAGATGATTTCTGTGGGGGGTTTTAGGACACGATAAAAATGAGATTTTTTAAGGTTTTTGCAGTCCTAAAACCCTAGGGAGGGGGAGAGAGAGAGGGACGGGTGCTTGCGCGCCAAGATGGATGTTTTTTTGGATGAGTTGTCTTTTCTTTTTGGGGATTTGCAGGAGTGGTGCCAAATTCCTAGTCACTGTTCAGATCCATTCTTCCAACTTTTGATTTTGATTAGTCTATCCCTTTCTGCTCTTTTTTCTAAAAAAAACTTTCTCTCTTCAAATTGACGCCAATAATATGACATAACCACGGAACTCAATTTTATACAGGTATATCAACACATCTTCTTAAAAATTAAAGATCAAACCGAAATTTTATAAAATTAGCTGCCTAAGAGAAGATATCCGATTCATTACAAATTTTAAGATATCTCCTTAGTTACTCGATATGGGACTTTACCCACATCGTTTTTCTTCTCTTAAAGGATTTTGCGACATCACAGAATGACCCCAATGGCAATTTCCTCAGGTCACCACCAAGGGACTGCAACCTCGAGGATAATGTGCCAAAAGATGGATGCCCAAGAGCAAGAAGTGGCTCTGATATCAACTTGATGTGTTACAACGGAGGGAAGAACTCATCCCAAAAAGTCGGGGCATTTTCCGGTCCCCATTTGCAAGGAAAAGAGGAAATTTCCCCAAAATCGCAATTGAAGTTAGTCCGAGGACCAAGATGGAAATACACGAATGCCGAGGGGCCATTTCCTAATTTCCGTGAAAACACCAAACGACCCCTGACATTCCTGCAAAATTTGCAGAACCGGCCGGCGATACTCGCTCTCCCTCTCGCCGGCACCGATGCACCCCTGAGAAGAAGAAGAAGAGGGAACGATCTTCTTCGTCTTTCCGCCGCTCCCATTGATGTTTCGCTTCTTCCTGCTCAAAGCGTCGCTCCGAATCCCCATCGGCGGAGGCGGCCGGAGCCCCTCGACGGCACTACCCGCCCTTCCGCCGTACCTCCGCCGTCTCTCCGTCCAAACCCTCTCCACCTCCGCCGCCGCCGCCCCCTCCGACCCCCGTGCCGTCGAGCATCTCCTCGTCCGCGCCCATGGCTTCCCCCTGAATCGGCCCGCGCCGTCGCCGTCGCCGTCGACCCCAAGCTCGCCCGCAAGCTCGACTCCTTCGTCGCCGTCTTCAAGGGCCACGGCTTCTCCCCTTCGGAGGTCGCCGCCGTCCTGCTCAGGTACCCGAGGTGCCTCCGGTCCGACCCGGTCAAGAACCTGAAGCCCAAGCTCGATTTCCTCGCCGGCAACGGCGTCGCGGGCGAAACCCTAGTTCACGTCCTCACCAACGATCCTTATCTTCTCAGGAGGAGCCTGGAATCGCAGCTCGCCCCCTGTTTCGATTGCCTCGTTAGGTTTTTCGGCGATAGGAGGGACGCGATTTCCCTGTTGATGGTCAAGCGGGGGACTTGGGTGTTGCACAAGTTCACCGATTCGATGGAGGTCAATATTGATAAGCTTAGGCACGTGGGTGTGCCGGATTCGAGCATCACGAAATTGATGACGGTCCGTCCTCGGACTCTGTCCCGGGATGCGACCGAGTTTAGCGAGATCGTGGATGAGGTAAGGCGAATGGGCCTTCACCCTTCGAGCTTGATGTTTGTTTACGGGGTGATCACGCTTGCCGGGATGAAACGGCCAAAATGGGAGGCCAAGATAGCCGTCTTTAAGAAGTTTGGGTGGTCAGATGAGCAGTTTAAGGCGATATTCGTGAAGCAACCTCAGATCATGAATCCCTCTGAGAAGAGGATGGAGCAATTCTTGAAATTTTTCATGACCGAATTGGGGTGGACTGCAGGCGAGTTGACGAATTGTCCCAGTATTTTTATGGCAAGCTTCGAGAAAAGAATTTTGCCTAGGATGTCCATTCTTTTGTTTTTGCTATCAGAGGGTCTTGTGAAGAGGCAGTCGTTGCTAGGGAAACTCCTCATGTCGGAGGATAAGTTTTTGAGTAAGTTTGTGATGGAGAATGTGGGAAAGTCTCCCCAGCTTTTGCAGATGTATGAAGACAAACAAGTTCTAGCACAGTTCCATGCTTTCAAGGTAACACCGAAATTCCACCAACTGCACGGTTATACTTCTTTAGTAGTTACAGGTTTTCTTGGTCTAGGCTTTCAGCTTTCCTCTTTTGCAACACGAGATTGAGTACAAGTGTGATGTGTGGAGCCAGTGGTATGATGAGGCAGGGCAAGGGCAATTTGATTTAGATATCAATGCCATGGTCACATGGCAACGTTGAGGGATTTAAGGGCTGGGGAGGTGGTGGGGGACTTTTAGAAATTATGCTAGTGCTGAGCTTTTGAAAACATATTACTCCTGGTTCATTTTGAAAAATCTCAGAATAACTTCTACTCATTGGAGTGGCATTGATGACATTACAAAAATTTACTCTAGATCACGTGTATTTAAAGCTAAAAAAAAAAGCACAATATTTGGCTTGTTAATATTTCAAATTGATTCTTGTTCTTAGTTTTGATATTATTCTTTAGTAGATTGAAGCCGTGGTGAGGCCATTTTTAACAATAGTTCAAACATACTCCTAAAGGAGAATGTTAAGGGGGTTGATACATGAGTCAATGTCTTTTTTTCTTTCATTTTTATGAAAAGTCATTATCTTTCTGCGATTTTGTTGGTTTTTTTTTTTTTATTTGAATTCGCTTGGCATGTATTGTTATACAAAGGCATGTGAGTTTATACAAGTAAAATCCTTTACCTTGCACCCCCAAGTTATTAAAAATGTCCCTAATTGTCAAGGACAGCCACAGTTTGGCTGACATTGAATTATTTGCTTTTTTCTTATAGGTGACTTTTTGAGCAATGTCAAGGTAGAGGCTAGACTGAAATATGTGCAACAAATAACAACCAAAATAAAGGCAAATATTGTCTGCAATATGTTAGCTGTTGTAGACCCTGCTTTGATTTTGCTTGGCCTACTCTCTGGGAGGTTCTATATAGTATTGCCTCCTCTATTAATTCAATTTTCTTTCCATCCATGGTGTTATTCGATCTATCCCCCAGAGGTTCGAGTTCACAAAAGGGAAAGAACTATTGGGATGATTTGAGGATGCTGAATAGAATTTACAATGATGACCTAGCTCTAGGAGACCTCAAGAAGAAGCAATTTCAGCTGCATGTTTTGTATGTTATGTGGTGCAGATGTAGATTCAGCCCTGTTAGAGGCTAGACTGAAATATGTGCAACAAATAACAACCAAAATAAAGGCAAATATTGTCTGCAATATGTTAGCTGTTGTAGACCCTGCTTTGATTTTGCTTGGCCTACTCTCTGGGAGGTTCTATATAGTATTGCCTCCTCTATTAATTCAATTTTTCTTTCCATCCATGGTGTTATTCGATCTATCCCCCAGAGGTTCGAGTTCACAAAAAGGGAAAGAACTATTGGGATGATTTGAGGATGCTGAATAGAATTTACAATGATGACCTAGCTCTAGGAGACCTCAAGAAGAAGCAATTTCAGCTGCATGTTTTGTATGTTATGTGGTGCAGATGTAGATTCAGCCATGTTATCATCTTTCTGGACAGTTTGATTTAAGGACTTATAAAAATTCAAGTCAAGCAACGCCGAAAAAATTTTCATCTTTTTTCTCTTGTTCTTGCATTAAGGTCTCTTCCTTTTTTCCCTTTTCATATTCCCTCTTTTATCTTTATTCTTTCAGTGGATGGATAACCAGTTACTATTTTGAGAGGACCAATAACACCATTTATCTGGTTACCAGTTATTCACTTTCCTGGTTTATGTCAAATTAATCTTTTAAAGGTCAGTGAAACTTGAAGTTTAGAGATTCTTAAATTTAATTGTTAATACCTATCGTAGTCTTGACTGAATTTCAGTGAATGGTAAGCTACTATGTGTGCGATGACTCGGGATATTCGAACTTCATTTTTCTTATCTTGGTTTTAGATTATAACATCCCGGAGAGTGACAAAAGGATAAGATGAGAGAGCAACTTGCCAACATTTTTAAGTAGATAATGATGGTCCTTAGATGCCATCAATAATTTGGGTTCTCATAGTCCTTTTGGATCTGCGAAGACCATTAATCCAATTTCTCTCCTTATGCTTGTAAATTTGACATACCTTGGTTGATTGCTTTCTTTTTCTTTAGCTAATGTTCTTCTGCATCTTTGAACTTTGGGTAAGAGAAGGGAATTTCAGTAGCATCACTCTAGCATCTCTGCCTGAAGTCAGAGTTGCTTTGCTAAAATGAGGACTATATAATGGAGAGGAATTTATGGCTGACCGAACTTACAGTTGACATGCATTTGCAGGACATTGAATCTTGTTTTATTCTCTATGTTACTTTCACAATCTTCCCTAGCGCTTCGGGTGATGGAGCTTCTGCTTCTTGATGACTAGGAGATTCTGTGAACATAGTTGATCAGGCAGTCTAAATGTGCTCTAAGTATAGCTGCCCTTCCTTGCATTTGCCTGAGGGAAATGTTCAGGTGTCTCAAAACTGGGATTTTCTTCCTGGAATTTGGGGGGGGACTGTGCCTTGTCATTTGAGAAGACTGTACTCAGCCTTATCTGAATGTTTAATCTTGTGATTCGGCTTGCACATCAACTCATATTTCTAGTTGTTGGCAGGGGTTCTTGTCTTATTTAGGACTGGGATCCATAGTCATCATCCTCGTACCCTTGTCAACTACTTTCTTCACCCATCGTGGGCCTGCCTTCTCACTCTTGGTCTTTTCTTATTGAAGATGCAGGACTCGCCGAAAGGAGCAGTAGGAAGAGAAGGATGTTTATAGCATCTCGCTCCGTGAGCTCTGGAGGAGCTCCATGTTGTTTTCGACTGGTACGAGGCTACGAGGTGCCAATGTTTCTCAGATTCCTGATCCAAACTAGGGTAGTGCCTTGTTTTCTAAAATCCGTAGGATGGAAATAGGTCGTCTTTCATCTCTTTGGACTGACGCATCACATGCATTGCTGTACGTATAAAGGGCAATCTCACAATTATTTTCTTGTGATCCTGTGAGAAGATCAATATAATCATCAAGTGCGTCAGACAACTATTTTCGTTTCACATGGGTCTCAGAAATTTTAGAAGGTCTTTAGTCATTTTCTTTATAAGAGGTCGGCCATTATCTCCTGAATGGTTGGACAGAATTCCATCTCACGAATTTTTCAGGACCGTAATTATAATTGTTGCTAATATTATGATATATAGCGGAGATAACTCGAACATGAAATGCTTATTGATGAGTAGGGTCTAGTACATGAATTTTTTATTTTATTTTTTTGGATTCAATCAAGTACTTCGACCTGTCATTTTTAGTTCAATGTGAGATATCCGTTAAATAGAATATCGCGTTTGTTAACATGCTCGTTTGCTCAGCAAAAGTTAAGCACAATTGATGGCGTGGCACGCTTACTTAGCAAAAGTTGTGTCATCTCGTATTGGTGACGAGGAGAGAGTGTGTATGCCGATGATGGATGGTTTTAGCTCTTCGATCCCGATATGTCTCATTTGACACAGAATCATCTTAAAAAGCCACATTAGACATATATATATATATATATATATATATATATATAAGTATATATTTTAGATTGCAAACGGGGGAGGATTACATTTTGCCCTTCAAATTTTTGGGATTCTCACAAGTTAAACCCCAATGTATCAATGCCCTCCTAATTTTTGAAATGGCCGAATTACATTCATATGATTAATTACGAAAGGCAGATGGATCATTTATCACTTGTATATGCAAGAAAAAAAAGGTGCGTGGGTCATTCAAAAATATACTTCCGAATTATGTACCGACAAATGATTGGTGTGGAGGTCGGTCAAATTTTTTGTGGGACTTTAGTCACATGCTCTTAGATATATTTCTTAATGATTCTTCAAATTATATTTTTTGTATGTATCTACTTTGTATCGCATGGTGAAATTAACCTCAGTAATTAAGCAAAAATTTAAATGAACCCTTCTCTGCTATCCGTCTTCCTCCTCGGTTGGTCCCAATGTTTCGCTCCCTGCTGCTGAAACTCAGCGCCGGAGCTCGGCCGTCGCCGCCGATTCCTTCGACGGCTGACCGCCTCCTCTCGCTCCTCTCCCTCTCCACCGCCGCCGCCGCCTCCTCTCCTTCCTCAATCGCCAGCGCCCTCGTCCGCGCTCATGGGTTCCCCCCGGAATCCGCCCACGCCGTCGCCGGCGCCGTCGCCCCGAAGCTCGCCCCCTACCTCGACTCCTTCGTCGCCCTCTTCCGGGACCGCGGCTTCGCCCCCGCCGACATCGCGAGCATCCTGACCCGGTGCCCCGACACCCTCGTGTCCAAGGCCAGCAACCTCCTCGAGCCCAAGCTCGAGTTCTTCGAGGACAACGGCGTCGCCGGCGAAGCCCTCGTCCACGTCCTCGTCAACGACCCGTACGTCCTCGGGCGGAGCCTGAAGTCGCAGCTCGCCCCCTGCTTCGATTGCCTCGTCAGGTTCTTCGGGAGCCGGGAGGACGTGGCGACGCATCTGGTGGTCAAGCGCGGGACTTGGGTCCTGCGCGCCTTCTCCGAATCGATGGAGGCCAACATCGCCACTCTCCGGCGGCACGGCGTGCCCGATTCGAGCATCGCGAAGATGATGACGCTGCGGCCCAGGACGCTGTCGCGGGACAAGGGTCAGTTCAGCGACATCGTGGATGAAATTAAGGGAATGGGGTTCGATCCTTCCTCCGTGTTGTTCGTCCACGGGGTGATCTCGATGGCCGGAATGAAGCGCCCGAAATGGGCGGCGAAGATGGCTGTTTTCAAGAAGTTTGGATGGACGGACGAGCAGGTCAAGGCGGCGTTCTTGAAGCAGCCCAAGGTGATGGGCTTGTCTGAGGAGAAGATGGAGAAGGTGTTGAAATTTTTCATGAACGGCTTGGGGTGGACCCCGGATGTCTTGGTCACGTATCCCACCATTTTCATGGCGAGCTTCGAGAACTGCATTTTGCCCAGGCTGTCCATTCTTCTCACCTTGGTGTCGGCCCGCCTTTTGAAGAAGGAGTCGGTGCCGGGTGGACTTGTTCTGTCTGAATCCGTGTTCTTGAGGCGGTTTGTGATGCGGCATTCGGTCAAGGCACCCCATGTTCTGCTGATGTACCACAATAAAGAAGTTCTACCGCAATTCAACGTGGTTGAGGCAAGACTCGTGAATCCCTGCAGCTCTACATTCATCTTCTTTTGTATTTACTGATTCTTATGTTGATTTGAACTTAAATTTCTCATACTATCGGTATCATGTGAAATGGGATACGAGTTCACCTGTAGATGTATCTTCGGGTTAGATGAAATGCAGCACACATAATGGGATATCAATGACATGTGGATGTATCAGGGTCGTTTGGCAAGGAAAATAGCTGCTAATCTGAACTTTTGTTATTGGTTCTGTGTTGTGAATATGTGAATGCCTCTGTGGGCACCGCGGTAGTGGCTATGCCGAAATAGGTGCACCGACCAACTCTGTAGCAGGTCTTGTCTGCCTCGTAGCAGCATTCGTAGACTTAGTGTTTATATCATTCGTCTTTAGTCTTCAGGAGGTTCTATATGAGAATTGCCTACTGTCATTTGCTTCTTTCTGTATATGTTCTTCTGGATGGGGAAGAAATTCATCTGTCCCCCAAAGTGTCTGGTTCGTGAAAAGAAAGAACTCCTGGATGAGTTGAAGATGTTGGAAAGATCTGTACAAGTCAAACAAGTCTATTGCTTGTAAATTCTACAACTTTTGGCAAATCAATTCCGTGCTTTAAAATGTCGAGATGAAGCAACATATGCTCAGCTGAGCAGTCTGCTTTAATGTCCAGTCCATAATGTAGTTATAAAGTCAGCTCTTACTGTAATTGTTGTGCACATTTTGATTACAGGAGGACTCAAAAAATCAATTGGTGGGGAAGTTCTACAGATTAAGCAATGTAGAGGATTCTTTTGTTCCTGCTGTTATATAAAATGGCCGTGCTTATGGTTGCATGAAGTTTCCTGCTTCCTTTCTTCTTTTCTCATTCCTTTTGAAATTTTCTTACTTTTTTTTTCTTTTGGTTGGTCGATAATCAATCGCTTTTTTGAGGATCACTTATTTATCTGGTTTGCAGTCATTTACTTTCGTTGTTTACGTCGAATTAATCTTTTTACAGTGATAGATTCAGAAAGCAGATTTAGAGACATAAATTTTTTTCTTTTATTTTTTTGGGGTTGAAAATTTGTTGTCTATTTAGTCATAAGCATTTATTTAAGCATAGATTTAGGTGAATGATGAGTTGTTGTTTGTATGATGACGCAAAATAGTAATAGTCTACTTGTTTCACTGTCTTTTGAGATTACAATTTCCACATTGAAAACAAAATGATAAGTTTACGCAGCTATCCCTCACAATTTTTTTATTATGTCATGCTCGTTCTTAGATGTTATCAGTGATGGATTCATCCATGTTCTTATCAGAAAGAGTGATTGGAAATTGATTTGTGCTTTACTGCAGAGCATGAAGATAGTAAATATGTGCTACTGGTGTGCATGTGTTAGCATATAGGGAGAGAGTTTTGTGTCTTGAGTTTGATGTTCGCTCCAAATGGTAGGACAGGAAGAGTTATACTCTCAACCTTATAAAATTGGTTAGACTTGTGATTTGGCTTGCAAGTTGGCTCGTGCATTGACAAGAGGGCAGTCTCACTCCGTTTAGCTCATTGAACCTTTATTGTCCAGTAACTCCTCTCTAGTTGGATTAGTGAAGTCGCATTTCTCTTTAGTTTCAGCAGTCGTGCATGAAAATCGCCATCACCCACTAAAATTATGGAGTTCTCTGGCTTTTACGTGCCTTCTTTTACTCAGTCTTGGTGTTTGGTATTTTATGATGCAGGACTTGCCGAAAAGACCGGTAGAGGGTGACCAGTGTTTGTAGTATCTTGTTACATGAGCTTTGGAGGAGGTCCGAGTAGTTTTCTGCTGATGCGGGATGCAGATGTTCGTCGGATTTTCAATTCAGACTAGGGCAGTTCTTTTCTTTTCTTTTCTTTTCTTTTTTTTTTTAAGGTTTTCTGAAACTCTTAGTGAGAATTTTGCTTATGATGATCGCTATTTAAAAGTTTGAATTTAGGTTCTTGTTTCCCATGGGGATGTTCATGCTGTATCATGGGTGCATTTGCTGAAAGAAAGCACTCCTAAGGGGTCGCGAGGATTTCTCTTGATCATTGTCCTGTAGCTGAAGTTTGTGGCAGCAATTGAACTATTGTTATCAAAAGAGTTCGTAATGCGTGCATATACTCTTGTCCATACATGGAGTAACCGAGATATAGAGACAGAGACACAGAGAGACAGAGCGAGACCGAGTGCCACCACGGCTCACCTTTGTGGCAGGAGACATGCGACAGCCGATGGTCGCATGGCCTGCCGCTTGCAGGTGAATCATAGGCGAAGATCTCTGTCAAAGGCTGGCCAAGCGCGGGCAAGGCCACCTTGCGCAGCCTCCACACCCCTGAACCCTACGTGCGTATCGGCGCCCCAGCATTAGCATCATACTATCAGTTTTGCCTTCACAAAAGTTTCATCAAATCGGGGGACTTAATTGCATAATTCAAACAACTGAAAGGACTGGATTGCCAAGAACACTTAGACGACCAAAGGCGCATAATCATCAAGACTCTCCTGAGTTTGGAATACTTTTCGAGATCTGTCTATTTCCACTTTACAATCGACATATTTGGTCCGAACATTCTCGACAGGGTCGAGCTAATTGTCTATGGTCTCCCCATCTCTAACCCCCTTTCCGGTTTTGCCTCTTTAAGACCCAAACCCTAAAAACCCACAGAGCGAGCAAGCGACATGGGCCCATGAGGAAAGATAAACCAAGTTCAACTCAAACGTCTGCAAAATTCTCTCCTGTTCCTAAGAAAAAAACAGATAGAGAGAGAGAGAGAGAGAGAGAGAGTGACAAGCATAAAGAAAAGCCAGCAGCGACTGACCCCTCCTATTGGCAGCATGGCTGGTGCTGCAGCCAAGTGTTGGGGGAGAGGGGTCTCATTTAAAGATTAATTTAATTAGACACCCAAAGCTCTTCCTTTCTTTCTTTTTTCACCCAATTTCCATTTCATTTGACCCAGCCCATGATCTCTTCTTTAAGAATAGTTGGGTAAACCCCCCTGACCATGGTTGGTATTGTCTCCCCATCCCCTCCCCTCCCCTTCCTTTTCTCCTTCCTTCAGTCCTCCTCTTCTTGCTTTGGTAAACCACTTTCTGATTTAGCCCAAACGAGCTCCCAAAATCTTGATTAGAGAGAGACAGGAAGAGGCAGAAATGAAGACCCACCCACTTGTTCCATAACTCTCCATGAAGACCCACCCACTTGTTTCATAACCCTCCACCTTGCCTCTCTCTCTCTCTCTTTCTGTGCTCTGTGCATTCCTGTTTTGTCTTCCGCATTGTCTGTCATTCTCGCTCGAGTAAAGGGAGACAGAGACGAGAGCGTTGAGAGAGATTCTTGAGGGGGGCCCAGATGAGAAGATCACCTCCTTCCTCCTCCTGCTCCTCTTCCCCATCGTCGTCGTCCTCTTCATCGGCTTCTTGCGTTGTTGGGTCCGGTGGCCCTCATGACATAGCCGAGAAGCCCAAGAGGAAGCGCTCCAGGAAAGTTCAGAATCTGAATTCCTCGCCTGACGATCAATCCCAGAATGCCAACAGCCCAAGCTCCGCCCGGAGAAGCTCCATTTACAGAGGAGTCACCAGGTCTGTCTCCCTCCCTCCCTCCCTCTGTTTCTCTCTCTCTCTCTGTCTTTCATGCTCCTTGCCGACGAGGGAACATGAAAAAATGCGTTCTTGAGCTCGTAATCCATGCGGGTCTGCATTTGCATGCGCCAGTTATCGACTCTTGATTGAAAGAAAGACCACAAAAAACGCAGGCACAGATGGACGGGGAGGTTCGAAGCCCACCTCTGGGACAAGAGCTCTTGGAACAACACACAGAACAAGAAAGGACGACAAGGTGTGCAGCATGGATTTTCTTTTTCGACAATTCATACATTAAAAAAGAGTGAAAAATCTCTCTGTTTTTTATTATTGCGAGGAGTGAGTGGGGGGAAAATCAATGAGATCTGCAATAATTTTATTTAATTATCTTTAATGCTATTATTATCATTCATGATCAAAGCTCTTCTTAGCAGAGATTGTTTGTTTACCTACTTGCTGACTCTGTTTTTATTCCTGATGATCCCCTGTCATTGCCAACGTTCACCGCTCGCTTTTGTCGCTGCTTAGTTTATTTGGGTAAGTCTGTAAGATCTCAACACCCCCAAATTTCCAATTATCTTTTTCCTGGAAATAGAGAGTTATTAAAACATTTCAATGCTTAAATAAATCTGCACTTTCCAGCAGTAGCTAAATCTGTTTGTTTTTTTAATTTTATTTTATTTTTCGCGTAGGCGCTTATGATAACGAGGAAGCGGCTGCTCGCACCTACGATCTCGCCGCCCTAAAGTACTGGGGGCCCGACACGATCTTGAATTTCCCGGTATGCGAAACGCACATAAGAAAAAAAGTTGATATCAATCGGTTCGTTTTCTCTGATAAATTTGTCTAATTTTTCATGAGATTCCAGATAGATGGGTACGAGAAGGAGCTCGAGGAAATGCAGAACGTCTCCAAGGAGGAGTACCTAGCATCCCTGCGACGGCGCAGTAGTGGCTTTTCAGAGGGGTTTCGAAGTACCGCGGCGTAGCTAGGTAAAGATGACCGTTTGAGTACGACGCAAGATTAGAGGAAGAGATGTCCAGGGTTCTAATTGAATTGGATTGGAAGAGATGTCCAGGGTTCTAATTGAATTGGATTGGATTGGATTGGGATTTGACGACGGTTTTTTTTTTTTTTTTCCGCACAGGCATCATCACAATGGGAGGTGGGAGGCTAGAATTGGGCGAGTTCTTGGCAACAAGTATCTCTACCTGGGTACCTACAGTGAGTCCCCAATCCTCCATTTTTTTTTTTTACCTTTTTTTCTTTACAATGTTTAGTCCTAAATTAGTGAATGCATTTAACTGGTCCAAACTAAAGTTAGCTTTGACTAAATTGCATCTCACCTATTGAGGTCAATGTACTTCCTTCTTGGCATCAATTCGGATCACCCTCCACCTAGAAAATCGATTCTCTTTTGGTCTGTATATTGATCACTCACTGCATGTTTGAACTTCACATTAGGCAAATTTACCAATAAAGCAGCACCTTCCCAATTTGTGGAAAAGTGAACAATTTAATTAATGGGCACAGTAAATTCTCGGACCCTTTGAGGTCAACAAAAAAGGGTAAAAATGAAATGATCGCTCCGTAAATTGTACAGTCTTCGCTCCTTTTTTTCCCCCCAAATTTGAATAAAGTTAGGGGTTTCGTGCATTTTTTTTGACCTTTCGTTTTACTTCCTTTTTCTATTAGTGGATTGTCATCATCCATTTCGATTTCGTAGTTGGGCAATTGCCCATTCATTTGATGCATCGCTATCCATTGCTCTCCCAAAGCATGTTTTCCACGTTGATCTTTGCCTCTTTTTTTTTTTTTTTTTTTTCTTTTTAATATTTTTCCCATAAAGTTGGTGAATTCCTTTTGTTGACCCAAATCCCACTTGGTCAAAATTGTTCATCGTCTTTTTTCCCATCATTGTTTTCAGCGAGTTTCATGGTCAAGGTTCACTGATTTGACAAAAAATATGATGTCCTTGCCGTTGTTTGGGTTATTCACATTACTTCACCAATGTTCCAAGATCGGCTTTTTAATGGAATTTAATTGGTCGAAAAAGATATAGAGTAAACCCATTTTGTTTCCGACGTAAAATACGGTGTATATGTGGACACGCACGTATGTGTATGATGATTTTTATTCTTTTTCACCCGTCTTGTACGGTGTATGTACGAAGGTTTTTGTCCTTGATTAAAGAAAATTTGTCGTGAAAAATTTATGAAATGAAGTGGAATAATATACACGTGGCGTCTACTCAGGGGCTGGGGCGATGACAAGTGCGTTTATGTTTGTAAACCCTAGTGAGATTCATCCAAGAAAATGTTTTTCTAATTTTCAAATGTCA
Source organism: Eucalyptus cloeziana (assembly GCA_014182715.1). Taxonomy (NCBI): domain Eukaryota; kingdom Viridiplantae; phylum Streptophyta; class Magnoliopsida; order Myrtales; family Myrtaceae; genus Eucalyptus; species Eucalyptus cloeziana. The sequence goes on from CM024643.1 coordinate 4,092,733, forward strand.
TTTTCTTGTCTGACAGAACACAAGCCGGCACTTGGCCTATTTGCCAAGCATGCAGCACGTGACTTCCCACTGAGATCTTTTTGATTCTAAATAATTATATCTACTTTAGAGATCAACAAATCTCTTCGATACTCCCTTTCTTTCTCCCTTTTCTTTGGCATAATGACACGCACGAGAGGTCACGTGAGGGTGTACCCAAATCCAGATTTGAATCACTGAATTTATGAACATACAAATATATATATGTATGTATGAACATAAGAGTCTAAAAAACTTTGATGATTTATATAGATTTCGTGTACTTCCAATGTCGCATTCATAAGCCACTATTCATTTTAGAATCGGAGTTTGGATGGATGATGTCGTTGTCCTAGGTGTTGAATTTGAACTCGATCTCTGGCTGCACATAGCTTCGAATCGACTCTTTGGCAACACGAGCCTCACGAGGAATCATTTTGCGTGTGTTCAATAGAGAAGAGGACTAGGGACAGGCTATCGACCACATCGAAAGTCTTGTCTCCGTCCTTGAAATGGCTAGGTTCCAAAGTTGGAGCAACAATGGGTATTTCATTTTTCTCCTTGATTGTGTGATTCACGAATGGTAGGGTTTCTTTCTGGTACGGTCGGCTCTTCAGTTTGGCCTCAATGGGTTTTCCTCTTTCTCCTTTATTGGTCCATGAACCCTAAAGAATCTTGATATAAAGTTGTCAACAATAATTAAATTCGCTTACTGGAGATTAGTCAAATGATCAATTGGCATCAAATCTCTCTCTCTCTCTCTCTCTTAAGTGAGGGGTGGTCAACAAAATACAAATCTTGACTGAATGGAATACGGTGTCACGTGATTATATAGATCCTGTCTTACCTCCTAAGTAGAAGCTCAACCACAAGTTAATATTTGTTAAATTCGATCTATGAAGTCAGCAAAACTTACCCAATTGTCTAGATTCAATGTTGATTTTGTCATTTTATGTAAACTGAAAAGTTTGAATTATTCCGTTGGTTTGTTTGCTTGATGAAGATACACAAGAGGAGGCAGCGGCGGCATACGATATGGCGGCCATCCAATACCGAGGAGCAAATGCGGTGACCAACTTCGACATTAGCAATTACGTCGAACGCCTCAAGAAGAAAGGCATCCACATCGACCTACCGCAGCCCCAAGCGACGCCGGCTGATCCTCCCAAATCACAACAAATGCAGTGCGTCGTTGTTCACGATGACCCGACACCACCAACGACTCTCAAACAAGAAAAGCTACAGCAACCAGTCCTCCGGTATGCTGATGACCTCGACCTCGGCCCGTCTCCCAATTGCATGGATATGGACTCCTCTGGCATGATGGACTCGACCGATGACCGGGAGCTCGCTCCCTGGGGCTTCTGCATGGATGTGATCGGGCTCAACCCATTGCCAGTCCCGAACCTCATGATCGAGAAGGGCGGGGAACTGCCAGATTTGTTCGGGGAACTGCCAGATTTGTTCGGCGGGCGGGGTTTTGAGGATGACATCGACTCGATATTCGGAGGGGATGGCGGGGTGGTGGAGGTTGAAGGGAATGTGGTGGAGGGCAATGGTGGGCAAGGGATGATGTTGTTGTGTGAGAGATCATCATCCTCCCCATCTTCTTCAACAACTTCTGTTTTTTGTGACTACAGTAGCGTTTGAAGGTCCACTCTGTTTTCTTTTCTTCTTTTTGTAATACCTTTTTCTGGGAGGGGGATATGTTTGGAAGGTAAGAACTGGTAGGGTTTGCTTAACTCTCTTTTTTAATTTTTCCTTCTTTTGTTGGAGTTGGAATCTGTTAGGAGATGGTTGATGGGAAAGATTAAAAAAAGCAATCGTTCCCAACTCTAAATCTCTCTCTCTCTCTCTCTGAGGCATCTTCTTTTTTAATATATAAAGCCGGTTCCAAGTGGTCAGTGCGTTGGATCAAGCATCAATACACACCAAGATCTGTGTCTGCGCACACTAAAGGAGGATGGTCTACAAAGTGGGTTGTTGCATGGTCGGACACGATCTTTCTGTATCAGCAAATCTAGGGATGTTCTGTCACGGCTTCGGCCTTGATGTTTTGCATCATAGCTTTAGACCCGTTCAAAAGGGTCTCTCGGTCTCACAGGCCCAAGAGTCCAGGACAGAACATGCCGTAGAGGTGACATTGTAAGCATGAACCTACAGAATCTATGCACAGGTTTTGCTGTACTTCTCAGTCCTACAAAAGGGTGATGAATCTTACATTTCAAAGGAAAAAAAAAACAGATGCCAAAAGACGGATAACCATATTCTCAGAATTAATAAAGTGTGCAATTGCCGGGCCAGAGGAAGAGAAAAGGCTTGAAATGATCATCTGAAAAAATCTCCCTTCATCCTTTCCCTTCGTTGCCTTTATAAAGGAACGAGATTTTACACCCTCCATCCATTGCAGAATAAGGCATCATTTAGCAAGAGCAGAGCAGTACCCATTTTGAACACCACCATGAAATCACATTTCATTTGCACACTAAGATTTCCATTGCTATATCATATGACTCATTCCATACGTACAGTTGCAAAGAAGCCCCTAATGGTTTGCTTGCCAAACAAGGAAATTTACCATTATGAGTGACATTTACTCCTACTCGTTTTTGGGAAATTGGCAAAACTTTCATCTTCAACCTTGAAGAGGGATGCTACTGACTTCCGAATTCCTGAAAAAATAAGGAACAAGATAATCAGGCCATGCGCAATTAAAACCGCAAAAACATCACAATATCAATAGGATTTCAGGTCCAATGCCTTGTAGTGAGAAGGGGGGGGGTGTGGGGGAAGCATTCAGATTCAGTTAATAAAGCACGCGAAAAAATTGGAGTAATGGTGCAAATTTGGTGTGTGAACTCACGTTAAACATCACAATATCAATAGGATTTCAGGTCCAATGCCTTGTAGTGAGAAGCGCGGGGGGCGGCGGGGATGTGGGGGAAGCATTCAGATTCAGTTAATAAAGCACGCGAAAAAATTGGAGTAATGGTGCAAATTTGGTGTGTGAACTCACGTTTTGTATCGACGGATATCTACCGATCGGAGGTAGAAGTTCTTCAGCTCCAACCTTCATGTTAGGGCCGGATGGCACTCTCCTTGATCCAGCCTCAGTAACTACAACATCCACCGAAAATTCCGAGCAAACCGGACGGTGATCCGAAAACTGGGAATCTCCTCGATAGTAAGAATATAGCCGTATCCCATTTCCATGCCATAGTACTCGGTCGCACCTGTGATCATCAACAAGATCAAGTATTTGCCGCTTATTCCAGTCAAAAGAGCGAGGATAAAATGCTTTTAACGAGCACATACCATGCCGGAGTTCTCCTTTTGTCCTTTGATCTCACGTTCTCTCCTGCATAGGCGTCTGAGTTGTATGAGAACTTGTAAGTAGGCGGAAACTGGATCTTCCCCTCCTTCCATCCCTTGAACACTCGGCCCGCCTCCCTTTCAATCTTCAACTACCACAAGAAAAAAAGTACATATGAGCTACTAGAACAAGAAGAGAAACTACCACGCAGTTGAAAAAATTTAAATTTGCGCAGAAAGAAAACCTGATCTTTGCTGAGCAGTGCATCCCATTCGTTCCGGTCCATGAGCCTTTTAGTCTCGAAATAGCTCAAAGATATTCGGTAATTCAAGTCACCTAACCAAATGACCCGGCTGAAGCCATTTTGTGCAGGACATGAAAGTATATCAAAACTCAATAAATTATAGCTTGGCTAAGGTGAAGTTATTAATCAGATCAGCATGAGAAAAACATTGATGAAATCAAACAAGTCACGGTGGTGCTCACTCGTGTTCTAATATTTTCATCGGTATCCTGCCGTTAGAGACTCTGCATATTTTTGCGAACTGAGTGTTCTTGAGAATTTCTACCACGTCCGAATTTCGCCTGAGCTCGTCGCCTTCCTTTTCCCCAGATGCCAGGTGACTGCATATAAAGCAAAAGCTCGTCTGATGGAATAACATACTAACTGAAATGCAGCCCTGCAACCAAACAAAAGCAAAGAACAAAAAAATTAAGATTTGAGATTTTCATTGATGTCCAAGTTGCGGCAATTCTTTTCATTCAAGTTCAATTATGAATGTGTATAGGCACAAATTTAGCTAAAAAGGTTCACCTTATTACCGAGACATCCCATGATCCCACGGCTAGTGCACGAGATTCTTAAATGGCTTACGTGCTGTATGAGCTCTCTCCTTATCCATACCGTGACAAAAATTCCAACCATCTGCTTGATCGCTACGAGACCGTACTTCATCTGATTACCGACGGCTGTAATATCCACCATCTCAAAACCGTTTGTTCCATCATCTTCCTCCTCTGAAGAGATGTCATCTTCACCTATACTTGGCTGTTGACACCGAAAGCAGATATCTTTACTGTTTTTCCTCTCCAAATCAGTTGGACAATTGCAAGCCTTGAGCCGCCTTCTACTCTCTGTCCTAAAAATTTTACTGATCTTCTTAAGGGAAGGCTTCGGGAAGAAAAGTGAACCAGTAATAGTGGGGCTAGCTTTCAGTCCTCTGTAAGCAGCATTATGCGGTTTATTGAGTGACTGGTTTATCAATGTTAGCCACTTCACTGCAGGTTCAGTGTCTTCAATCACAAGCACATTCCCAGCATTCAATGGGACGATTTCCTGAAAACTGGCATCTGAAGAAACTTACTAAATGAATGAAAGAGCCAAGGCAGTATGCATCTCTGACTTCTTTCAAAATTCCTCATATAAATTCAAAAAACATTCAAGACTCTATAATGATGACTGAGAAAAAACCAGCATCTTCATCAGATGAACAGAACTAGAACAACATCTTTTCCCTTCTAAAGTGTCACACGGCAAGTATCTCGGGCTAGAACGCTGTTTAGTTCCATCGGTGCATCTCCTAATCAAGCGATTGATGAATAACTAACAACTGCTAAGGAAGAAGATACAGCTTTCAGTAAAGTTACGGGAAAGAAAATGGTAAGGCTGTACCCCAAAACATATATGTCTGACGGATCATGGACTCGAAGAATTTTATCTAAATTGAGGCTTCCGGGAGGAGATTTGCCTCCAACATTCCATGTTGCTACAAAAACCCTGAAAAATGAATATCAAAACAACGCGTGCAAAGGGCAACTCGTTCAGAAAAGCATTGTGAGGGGAAGATGTAAAACAAAAAGAAAAAGACTAGAATCATAGCAAATAAGTACCTGAAGGGCTGAACGTTTCGATCTATCGACATTCCTTCGATGGCCCCAAGACAAGAACTCTCAAGTACCGAACCCCGCTGTTGATCTGGAAAGAGCAAGATGAGAGATAAGTTTAAATACAAGAAACGTGAAGGCAAAATATAGTGCTTGAAGCATCTGAAGTCAGGAACAAACTTTATCTGATGGTGACTAGTCATATCCTAATAACCCTAGCATATCCAAAGTTGCCATTTTACTTCCACCAAGAAGACATCCGGGAATTTAGAAACCGAATATCTTTAATTTTTCATTTATCCTCATATCTTAGGAGATAATTCTTTAAAATGGGCCATTGGAAACAATGAAGAAAGGGGTAAAAATTCTTGCTTCCATTAGAACATATTCTTCCTTCTACACCAACTGTACGAGATGCTCTCCCCCTTTCTTGGACCTCTCTTCACGTTCTTCCTTTTTCCTGATAATAGCTTCGCACAACGGAATTGCAGATATGGACCAGTGACCGAGTCCAAAATTTTCTCGAAAAGAGATATTCCAAAGATGATAATTTTCATTAATATTGAAGAAAGAATTCCAATTATCAGGTGCCCCCTGTGGCTCATTTGTGACCTTTCTTTTCTATTTTGACCGGTGTGCCATTCATGTCAAGAATATAGTTTGCGTCTAGAAAATTAAGCCCGGCAATTGCCGTATCGCCAGGATGAATCTATAGCAATTACGTCCAATGAATCGAAGATCACAAGAATTTACAACTGCGAACTGTAGATAGAAAACAAAGGCGCTTTCGGCTCTCGCATTCAAATAGTTTCTGAAAGAAAACTCACCGGGGGAGTCGCTTAACTTCCTCTTCAACTTCGTTCCAATCCAATTCTTCATGCCCATAACTTTCTTAGAGAATGACTGAAATCAAAGCATACAGTTAATTCTTCAGAATTCCGACAAGCAATTGATCTCTTCATAATTATATTACCCCACAAAATCATTATCTACGGCTGAAAACAAAAAACAAACAGACCCATCATAAAAAAAAAAGAATTTAAGAACGAAAGGTGGGGAAAATCTCTGACCTTCTTCTCGGTCCCCTCTGGATTCATCAATGTCACAACCGAAACTGCGCCTTCTCATCAATGGAACAGTGGCGATGTGGAATGGGCGATGACCTTGGGAAAATGAATTGGCGTTCCGTCGGAATAGCACATCGTGGACCGGAAATGGCAACAATCAATTGGAGAAATTGAAGGATCACATGTGGATTGGATAACGTTTATATCCGAGGGCGAAAAAGGCATATATGAGCAGGCGTGAATGGCATTAAAGAGCAAGAGGAAAGAAGAGACCACCAATCTCACATCCCAAGCATCCTCTCCAACAAATTTTCATGTAGTCCAGACACAAATTTTTACCCACAAAAACCAGAAGAAGATGAAGAAGAAGAAGAAGAAGGAACAGAGAGAGTGCGCAAATGCCCATCAGCCAGACGTGCCATACAATATATAATTGTGACTTGTTGATCATGATGATTTTTATTGGAGGCAAGAAAAGAAGGAGAAAGAGTCATAATGTAGGAGATTACCAGTGAAAAAGACAGGCATCACAGAACCATCTTGAACATGCGAGCATCGCCATCACAGAGGGCAAGTTGGCAACCCCATATAAGAAATCTTGGACCTCCCAAGTTGTGTTTTTTCTCCCCCGAGGAAATTAAAAAGTCAACTTTCCCCGAGCAAAAATCCACAGGCACGTATTAAGATAACACTAGTCAGGGATTTTCCCGGTTCTCAATTTCTCGGGGAACCCAATTTGAATTCAGGCTCGAAGGGGACAATGAAGAAGAACAAGGAACCTGGGTATCCGGTCCTGTACACAAGATCAAGAACTCTGTTCGAAGACACGAAGGCAAAAGGTTGACGTTTCGAGAAGGAATAAGCGGATACAGAGAGAGAGAAAAGAGAGAGAGAGAGAGAAGGGGGAATGGATTTACGTGCAAAGGGTGCGAAGATTTAGAATTTGGATTTATAATCGGTTCAATCGAGAAAGAGAAGGAGACGGTCAAAAGGGTCGAATGAACTTTCTTAGCTTCGACGGCCATGGAAGGAGAAGGATAAGGAGACGCTGTGCTGCCAGTTGGGTCAGCCAGTCAGTCAGTTCTCCATCTGTCAGAGTGAAAGAATTGAATTTACGGTCCTACGCATCTGGAAAGTACAAGATCTTTTACGGTAGTCCAACCGAGGAGAAGTGCTCGTGAAAATTTTAAGGCTAATTCAATTATTCATTATATTCATCCGTGGACAACGTGATTTACAGATCAGATGAATTGACAATAATTCCAACTATTGATCGTACGGCGGGGCTCGTCGCGAGACCTATTATAATGAAAGGTCGGGATGGACTCGATCGGGTTGGCAACAATTTTCTATGTGAAGGGGGAAGGAGGAGGAGTTGGAAAGCTGTATTGGAAGGGGAGAAGAAGGGAGGAAGGAGGAAGAGAGAGAGAGAGAGAGACTTGGTTTGTCAAAGGAGAGAAGTGGTCCACACGTGTGGCCTGCAAAAAAGAACAAGAAAAGCATCCAAGAAACATGCGAGTCCCTGTCAAGTTGTGGATTTTCTTTTGAAGCTTTTTCCCCATTGAGCCAAGGTGACTCACCTTGGCTCCCTCAAAGCGATGCATCTTTGCCGGCAAGCGTGGGTCACCTCTTTTCTCCCCCCCTCTCTTGATCATGGTCCATGCCCTAGTCCTTCCCCATTTCTTGATACCCTCTTGTTTCTCCCTTTCTTTATCCTCCCTTTCCTCTGCTTTCTTCTTTTCAATTTACACCGTTTTCAATTATCCCCCGTTCCTTTATCCGGGCAATGAGGAGCCTGTGCGTTTGAAGGCGGGTTTGACTCCTTTATGACCGCTTCGAATGCTTTGTTTGTCTGTAACAATTTGAATGGGAATTCTTGACGTGTTTAAAAATCAGTAGGCATTATAAAAACATTAATCATAATTCAGAGGCTTGCATATTGAGCTGTGAAGCTAACAAATCATTACGCGTAATCGACTTAGAGTATGAATCGATGATAATTATGGAATGTTGAAAAGCACAAGTTATGTACCACGTTGCTCTCTTTGGTATTGCCGTGTGGGGACATGGGAAGGTTCCTTCCTTGGTGGCTTTCGAACTCGTAATTTGTGGAAAGTACGAAATAATTATTGAGATTCACCTTTGTCTTTTCATACAAGTCAAAACCACATCTTTCTCGAGAAATAGACAAAAATTGCCCACTTTATAAAGGCTTTTTACAGCTCACTGTAATGTTTCTAAAAGTTAAAACTACTCGGTCATGATTTTTCTCTTAGGAAATCCGCCATCCTTTCAATGAACTCGAGTGGTTTTAAATGTCACGTTCACAAGAAAGTAAACAACATCTCAAACTAACAAAGAGGAGGCATCAATGTGCTCGACAACCTCAGTCAAGAAAAAGGCAAAAACTAGAGATGAAATCAAAGTCGATAATTTGCAATTCTTTCTGTTTTTCTCCTCTCTTTTTTAGAAAAAAAAAATGCATTATGTTTGTGAATAATTTCACTACAATGCAAACAAAGATCACCCATATTTCCTCAAAAGAATTGATTATCGAGTAGATTTTCTCTTGTAGGCGTTCCATAAAAGGGGTCGCTTTTCAATAAAATCCTAGAGAAAATACAATAAATTAGGCTTGAAGTAATGACCCCATTTGAAGACCGGGTCAGTGCAATCCAAACCATCGGACCCAAGCTCTGTTACCATGGGAAACGGTCAACCAAGCAATCGAAATAATGAATTCTAATGTCATATTATATTTAACCTAAGCTGCTAAGACTAAGCAGAAAGAAGCAAACCTGCTAGGAATGAGTGGCGTGGGTAATGGTCCCAAAAGCTCTTTGATTTGTAGCGCAATTATTAATTTTGCTGCTTCAAAGAAAAGCAGATGATGATGCTGATATAGAGGAAGACCAGGAATATTTTTTTCCTCTTTCTTTTAAAAATAAAAAAATTTTAAAAAAAAATTGTTTTTAAGAAGGGGCGAGAGAAATCTTGTTTCGGAGACAGCATGTTTGCTGTGTCCTGCTTTGTGCTTCAAATTTGAAGCAACCATTGAATAATAAATGGGCGTATCGTGTAAAGGAGTTGCCGTCGAGGAGAAAAAGAACTTTTCAAGTTGTTCTACGTTGCCGAGGAGATGGTCCATCTCGTGTCTTTCCCTGGCTTGATTTGTGATCATACGGAAACGTGAGCTTTAAGGCTATTTGGCCATCCGGATTCGGGTTGGAATAAAAATAGGATGAGGTGGGATTAGAAATTCTTCGGGTATCTTTCAAATCGTAAAGAAATCACGTCATATATTTGATACGATTTAAGACGGGATTGAGAATTGTTGAAAATCCTCCGTTGTGTCCAGCTGCTTCGACGGAGGGACACATGCTTTGATCCACGACGAGAGAGAAACGAGTGATTGCGGAGTATGTGAGCATCCGATCAAACCCTTGACACTCATATTATTGTTAGGTTTTGGTCCCTTCATATGGCTATTTCATATAGCAGATTGTAACAGTACTGTAGTAGAAGAATAAATTGTGCGATATGAGTTTGTCGGGCATAAAAGTCAAGTGATATGAGGATGTAATATGAGTCTGTCATTGTAAAAGTCGGAGCATGTACAAATTATTGGCCACTGCGGGGCATAAGGCATCTTTGTAAATTATTAATGACCTCCATAACTATCGCCAATAATTAGGTGTTAGGTGTTTGTCTTATGCCTTAAGGGGCAAAATGCCCCCTCCCTAAAAATAATATTGTATGAATTAGGAGTGAGTATTGGTTTATGGTCACTCCTGGACTAACCATGGACCAGCCCAACCTGACCAATCAAGGTCTGATTTCCGGGAATATTAGGTTAGTCCTTGATCCTAGGATCCCTAAATCCTACATTGTATTGTGCAGGTTGGTCTTCAATCCGAGAATTTAGGATTGATCCAACCCGAACCAATTATGTACATAATATATATATTATATGTTTTTATCTACTTTAGATTCTAGCGCCTCATCTTCAGTTCTCTTTACCATTCAGTTTGTCTTGTAAATTAGAAAATAGAAAGAAATCCAGTTCTAATTCGACCCCAAAAAAAAAAAAAAAAAAAAAAAAATTCTCTTCACTGGCCTTGGCCTTACACGCCTACTCACCTTACTCACAACTTGCCTCTATTCCCTCACCTCGCATGTTTGTTTTTATGGTTTGTTACTTGTAGCAAGTATAAATTTGTATTATTACCTTATCTTATATTTATGTTTGATATGTACTAGTGTTCATAATTTGGTTTATCATTATCGCATTATTGATGGATATGTAATTTAAAATAATCCTTTTAAGGAATACAAAAAAGTAATCAATTGGTCTTGGATTGACCTTGAAACCAGACCGGACCAATAGGGTCAGTCTGATCCTTGGTCCCAAGCTTAATAAGATCGATTCTCAATTCCAAAAATTGAAAACCAACACTATGCAGGTTAATCCTTCGGTAAGATACTAGACTAGCCCAATTCGAACCATGCTCACCCCTAGTGTGGTTTGCTATGAATCCTTAAAAAAATTTCTTATCTTTCTTTCTACCTTATATGATTCTTTTAAACTATAGATGTTCTGTAATATTGGTAGTATGCTTTGCACTTTTCACAATATGGAACTTGTGCACCAGAATTCTGCTATCATAAAATTTTCTAATATGAGTCAAAAAATGGAAAGAGTTTGGTGGCTAATAGGCAATCCCTATTCTGATGCCGAAAGGCTTGTGCACGTGAGATAACATATGTGCCACAAATTCCATTTTCGTTTTCCTTGGTTCGTATCATAGACCGATTTCTGGTATAAGAAATAAGTTCTAGGTGACAAGTAGTAGTAGGTTTACTTTTCTTTTTTTTTTGTGTGCATGCACGCGTATGTGTCCACGTCAACGCCGGTGGTGTAATCTAGGACGGTCAATGTCTACGTCAACGATTTCCGGACTCAATTGGCAAAATTGAAACATTTAAAACTAAATTTGCCAAGATATGATAGGCTTATGACTATTTGGAGAATTCTCGCCATGACGAACAGAGCGAGTTCTGGATGACAAATTGCACCAGGCCTACTCGAGAGTAAATGATGTTTCAGTTGAGAATTTTTTAACCACGATTGCAGAATAAGCTGATGTATTCACAGGTAAATATATATATAACATCAGGTAATATAAATATATATATGCAACAATTGACATGCTTAGGATTAGATTCTACACCCACAAACAAATGAATTTCACCGCCCTTAAGACTTTCTCAACCAATACGAAGAAATGCCCGATTCTCTCAGTCGCTGGTGCTGTGCCGGCCGTGGAAAGCACTCCATCCAATATTCGTACACCATGCCCGCAATCACATCGTCAATTATGGATTCTGGACAGCGATGGCGATCATCTTCGGACTCCTTTTCACCCTCATCGTCATTACGCGATCGGTTACCAAAGATGATAGATCGGTGGTGATGGAGGGCCACGGCGATCTCGAGTAATGATCGACAGTGATAACAATGGCTATTTCGGCGGCGGTCCTCGCGTGGTGGCCAGCGAGCAACATGTGTCACTCCTTGTTGGAAAATAATAGGGTTCGCTGAGTCATTTTCTAATTTTTTTTTTAATCCAACTTGGATTTTCCCAATCCCTCGTCTCGGATTTCTTATCCAGCAAGTTATTCAAGCGAGGAGGACGTCACCAGACATCCGATAAGATAAATTATCCTATCCGAGCGACCAAACGCAGCCTCAGTGTGATCTTCGAGAACGAGCAAATTAAACTTGCTTCGGTCGCTCCACGAAAACAGTAAACAGGCGGCGTTACCGGCGTATCCAATTCGAAATGACGAAAAAGATGACTGGGGAAACGGCAGCCTCTCGGTGTGGACGACGAGAATCAAGTCCCATTTTTTTTTTTTTTTCCTTCCAGCTCTCGGAGGAACCTCATGAATTCAAAAGAATAAAAGACTAGAACTGCATCTAGCGTCTAGGCTATGATGGAGGAACTTTATTCCTTCCGGACATTTCTGAAAACAGCTGGAACGATCTTTCAAGGTACTTAATGGGGTATCTTAAGATTCTCATTCTGCTTCATACAACGTGCGAGTCATGCACACTTCTTGTTGTCGTTGGGAAGATGCATCAGCATTGCATTACCCCACTCTGCTCTCTTGCTCATTCATGGTTGTCCTGAATAGTATTCTATAATAGAGTCTGAACTCCAGAACCACGACACGAGAGCGCAAATTCCGTCTTTTTTTATCGGGCTCGATCGCCGTCGGTAGTACGAAACTTGAATTTCACAGACCAACATGAGGTTTTCGAAAGAAATCACGCGCCGTGCCCGCCCGTCGCTGCGATAAAAAGCAAATAACAAAGAGACCAGTCCACAGGGTTATACACAGAAATGTGTCTCGTTCACTAACACGTCGAATTCCAGCCACGAGCATTCATGTAACTACTGAGGCCATTCAGGCAAAAAAAAAAAAGAGAGACAGATCAGCAGTGGGCAATTCCGTGCATTGACCAAATGCCGAACCTACTTTTGTTGTCTGTACTCGGCAAAACTGAGTACGAACGCGTTTTCGCACATGCTAATGTCATCAACTGGTGCCGGTAATATTCGGCCCGTCGAAGATGTTATCCTTGAAGCGGTTCCGAAAAAACCACAAGCAAAATTCATGGGAAAAGGAAAATTAAGGGAAATATTTTTGCAAAAGCAAGTTCTGGAAATACGGTTAATGTTTCTTTGTTTGGTAATATATAAACAAAAACGTTTTCTGATGTTTAGATCTTAATGGAAAATGATTTCAATCTCGTGATTTTATTTCAAACAAAAAATAATAATTTTTTGAAATTTTTATTAAATTCGAATTTTTAATTATTTTCAAATTTTATATTTTTCTTTTCTCTTTTCTTTTTTCTTTTCTTTTATTTTCTTTTTGTCCTTCCTCTACCCCAACGGCCATAGGTGAGCTCGAGCTCATTGGGATAAGGTGAGATTTGAGCTCGCTAGCCCATGTTGGCCGGTTGCTGAGGGAGAAATAAAAAGAAAAAGGAAGGAAAAAAAAGAAAAGAAAAAAGAAAAAGAATTAAAAAGTTCGAGATGAGCAATTTCAAAAAGTGTTTTGACTTCTTTATATTTAGGAATTTACTTTCCTAAATTTATGAATGAATATTTTGTTGACAGAAAATATTTTCAGTTGATTAACCATTTTTCGCAAACCAAACAAGTAAAAGTCTAGAAAATCAATTCTTGGAAAACACTTTCAACAGAACAAACGCAACCTTACATCCAATAATATGACTTTACCACTAATTCTCTTGCATTTTCGGGCACAGACAAAATTAGGTACGGGACCCAAAGAGACCAACCAAATACGCAAACATAGAGAGACCAGATACATTGACTGTAGTCTTCGGAGACTAAGGACGTGCATGATCATAAAGTTCCGGATCTCAACCAAAAATCTCTCAAAATTGTAGTCTTCTGCTAACATTATTCCTTTCCTTATTGTCAGATACCTTTGTTCAAATTCAACGTTTAATTAGTTCCATGCTTTTTCGTTTTTGGCCAAGAAAATATTATTTCACGCTGTTCGTTCTTCAGTCATTTTAACAAAGCATGGAAACCTTTTCGGCAAATCCCACTTCTAGCCCCATTTTAAATGGAAAATATAGAAAGTATCTCCCATTTATGAGAACTACTTTTGGTTTCAGAAACAAGATGAGTTCTACCAAACACGTTTTGCGACCAGATTTTCTATTTGCACCGTCAGTCTTTTCACTTAAAAACTAAACAAAATGCGACGTTTGACGTCATGCGTCCCCTGAATGGACTACCTCTCTATTGAAACAAATTAATGCTACAGCTAAAATAGCAAAAAAATCTCACGATGTACAACAAATTCACTAATCTAAGCTTCACGATTGAATATAGTTACACATAGATTGTCTAAGCACGAGGGATCACAACTCTAGAAAGAGAAAAGCAGTCTGGTGGCATGAAGCAGAACCCTTCAGAGCGAAAAACTGGATCTAACCAAGTGATACATAACAAGAATTACAGAGGAGAAAAAAAGAGCCAGAACATGTCAAGACTGCATGGCCAACATTTCGGGTTCAGGCTCGTGACCGTGCACTCTCAGGCGATAAATGCAAGTATGAGTGGGGCTTCCATGGTTTGACGTGAAGTCTAACCTGACTGTATCAATGAGACCAGGAGCTGTCGAATCCATGACGCTAAATGTTTGAGCATTGCTCTTCTCAAGATCATACATGAACTCTGCCAAGAGAAACATCTTCTCAGTGTCAACTGCTGCTGCATCAGCATGCCCTTGAAGCCATCCAGAAACCCTACAGTCCTTAGGAGCACTTGACCTATCGTATGCTACGCTCTGTTCAAAAATCATTGTCAATCACCAATTTTTCAGTACAAATGCCAACCAGGTAAAAACAAAGAGAATCAATTCAATTATCTGATGATTATCCACAAAAAAGAGGGGAACAAGGAGATGAAAAAAGTGGCAAACAAGCACCAGCTATATCTTATCTAATAGTACGTTAATGGCATGGAGTGACTGATTAAAAGTCAATGGGAAGAGAGAATCCACGTTTCAGAAATTCCCAGTTGACGATTAATAAATATGAATAATAAAAACAGAAGTGGGATAACCCTGATGATAGTAGAAACAAAGAAGTATTCAAAAGATAATGCAAAACAATAAAACAATACTGCAGAACAAAAAATAGAAATCAGAGTCAGGAAGAAATTAGTTACATCCCAGTCCAATAAAAATGTGAAAATCAAATCTTTTACTATATCAAAGGGCAATTCCAATCCATAAAATCTTCTCCAGTTTGTAGATTGGGCAACAAATCACAGAAAATGAAATAACAGCAAACTATTTGACAAGCCTAACATAGTCATCAGATCAAATGCACCCACATAACAAATTTAGCCAATATACAGCTGGTAGAAGGGAATAGCGAATCATCAGCAGGTGGAGCAAAAGCCAATTCAGTAATGAGACAAAGTCATCAGACAAAATCCATCAATTAAGAAATTTCACCAACTAGCTAATCAATCACAAGCCCTTATTAAAGCAAAGTCTCTTTTAAGCATAAAAAGTATGATCTATTTCACTCATTGTGAGGGAACTTTCACCCCATCCTAATGGTATTACTCTGATCTGTCATTTAGAACTATTAAACCTTTCGACATAGGTTTTGCTCATTTGTGCGAGGTTCCACACGGCCATATTACTCTCATTCACAAGAGGAACTCCCCAAAAGTACCATCAGATTGAAAGTTAGTAATGCTTCAATACACAAGAATCTCGCTATCTAGGATGCAACACCCATGACCTCACCCAACAGAATAATATTTGCATGGCTCTCCTGTAATGTTGGTATCATGGTTTTGGCTATTGCCATTACCCCTGCAGGAACCACTAAAATCAGTTTTTTGCTCTCGACCGAATGATTAGGGATAGAGATCAATTGATAAACATTCTTTTTAAAAAAGAGAATCCAATCTAGGATGAATGCTTTTTTTCGTTCACTACGTGCTGACTGGATGCATACTCACATGTTAAATTGTTGGACAGGGGGATTGCGTGACTAAGGTAAGTACAATCATGTCCTTAAGATTCTAAAATTAGTGCATTATACAAGTCAATTCTGCTTCATTTGCTTTGACTACTGAAATGTTTCACTTCACAGGTTCTCTTTGCTGGCCATAGACTTAGCAAGTAATCAAAAGATTGGCCTACAATAAATTTAACCAAATTTGACATATATGCATATATACCCACTAACTATTCCAAAACTACTAGGCCACCATCAATACCATACACCTCCACCACATTGAGCCATGACCACTCCCACCACCGTTGCCAGTGTCCAACCAACCCTACCACAACTGCACCAAACATGTTGGCAGTGATTCCCAAAATCCAACATCCCCTGTACCGCCAACAAAACAAGTTCCTAGATTCTTTTTCAAGAAAGAAACTTTGTGTGGCCCAACCATTAGAAAATATCTCACAATTAGGGAATTATAAAGAAAATGTGTTTCATTGAAGGTCAATCACAAAGTTTATGCCAAAAAATATGAATACATAGCACTCCTGATGACCTATTTCAGGAAATTCTATCACATAAGAAGCATCCAGCACCCCAAATTTTCCCTTCTTGAAAGAGGGTAAAGACAAATTCAAACCCTCGCTTCACATACCACTCTCTCATTCCTTTCTAAAATCATCCGACTAAGAGAGAAGAAAGCTAAATTATTCAAACAAGGACCTCAATTATACAGATTTGTAAAAGCCTCCCAGTGAATCACGCTTAAAGATATGCCATCGAGAAGCCAAAACCATACTTCCAAGTAATATTGAAGAAGTGTAGTCTAACATCGCTTCCCCAAATTCTGGGCCCCTGGGCTTTACAAAATCTTTGCTTGTTTCAAGGCAAATCTACATCAGCAGGCCTTTTCTGCACTAACCTCCTATAAAGATTGAGAGGCTACAAAATTTATGGCAATCAGAAAGGATGAGACAAAACTCTTTGCATGTGTAGAAATCAAGCATAACCAAGCCTGTACAACTGAATCCCAAGCTTTTGTTTGGTTCAATTTAATTAGGTTTTGTTTTTATTTACCACTTTATTTAATGTGGTTCTTGAACCTTGACTGCTAAAAAAGGAATTTCCTAGATTAGAAGCAAACCACAATAACACTTCCTTCTAGGTATGCCTAAAATTGGTTTGTTTGACCAATAGATGTCTTTCACATTCAACTAGAGAAATGAATAACTTTTTTTCTTTTCAATATATACCCTCTGAATATAATAAAGATAGACAGAAGTTTGGTACAAAAACAGAGTGCGACAGGATTATTGATAATGTGAACAGTATAGACATAAATGGACAGCTGGCAACACTGCAGTGGATTGCTGAGACCTAAGATCCACATTGGTTGGGAATGGGAGCTTAGATCTCCTTTTGCAAGCTGATCCACAGAGGTCTCTCAAGAATGGTATAAAAAGCCATATGGTGTCACCTCACATAGTGGCCACTGATGTCTGGTGGCAAGGAGGTTTTAAAAAGTGTGAACTGCCAATTTACAAAATGGACCTATAGCATCCAAAACTTCCCATCACTAGACTTATGAGCAAGAAGATGGAAAAATATAGTGCACTGTCCTTTAAATACATCAGCACATATATTCTCCCGCTCCTCTGTTACCACCCCTTCCTTGTGTGCATCAAAGTTAGGGCGAACATTTGGCCCAATATCAGTAGCAATGAACAAAACATGTTTGGCAAGGTAACATAATGCTCTATCTTCTATATGATTTTTCTTCTTTTTCTTGTTCTAAGAGGTAAAAATCCAGATGTTCTCCCATGTCAATTCCCAAGTTTAACTGTACAATCTAGTCACAAGTATGAAGTTCATCAATCTCGAGCTCAACTAAAACAGAATGAAGGACACTCTAAGCAAGCACTGTAAACAATTACTTGGACAGGGGAAACAGCCCACCATTCTGTTACCTTTTGTCAATAGGTCCTCATGTTTAAGTTAATATAAACAAAAGCCCCACCAGCAAAACTTAAGCACTCACGTCAAATCCCAAGTACATATAGGCAAGAGACAAGACAAAACAGCAAAAAAGGAAAGTGAACGCTGATTCTGCAGCAAGAATTGCAATATGTTATGAAAGAAAGCATCACCTTTGCGATATGTTCCAAGGTAACAGCTTCAGGAACAATTGCTGTCCTAAGCCTAATTTGCACATAGCCATTACTTCCTTTCAAAGGAAAACACTGGCCAGGCTCACCGAAACTGGGTTTCAGCATTTTATCCGCATCACTATGAACACCTTGGCGATTGCTTATTAAAAACCAAGTACTTCCTTTTCCGATGAGATAAGGCTCTGAGTGTTTAACCACCATTCCTCCACCGAAGAACAGCGCATAATCTACCCTTCCAAGCCCATCTGCAGCGTGTTTCTCTATCTCCTTCAAAACGACATCTCTTGCATAAGCCTTCACATCATCTAAACTAACATCACTCTGATCACCTACACCACCCTTTCCCTTCATAAATTCTTCAACGAACTTCTCAAACTCTTGCTTCGACAACCAATTTCCTTCCTTTAACTCTCTCAAAGACTGCTCCAAGGCTTCACTCTTGGCTTCCAGTTTCTTCAGATCAGTTCTCATCATCACACTGCTATCCTCAATCTGCTTGCTGAATTCCTTCCTCAGCCCACCAATCTCACTCCCCAGTTTCTTATCAACCACATCCACCTGCACCTGAATCATCTTCGAAGTCTTCTTCAACATCCCCTCCACTTCCGCAATCCGCCCCTCGAAATCCGTAAACTCCGCGACGCTCCCCGACGACTTCATGGAGAGCCTCCTAACCAACTGAACCAGACCTAGCAGGACGACCAGGAGCGCGACATTCTTCGTGAAGACGCTCACCACCGTGAGCCACCGGGGCTTCTCGGCCCTGGGGACCACCTTGCGCGCGCGGCGCGGGGAGATCGTGGAATTCCCGAGCGCCTTCTTCACGGCCGCCAGGTCCTTGGCCTCCCCTCCGCGGATCGAGTGGTGGCTCAGATCCTTGCTGTTGCCGGAGACGGCCCGGTCGTCGGCATTGGCCCCGTTATCGGCGGGCACGAGCTCGATGTTGGCGCCGGACTTCTTGTCGCCGAGCACCACCGGCCTCCGGCGCGCCGACGCTGGGTTCGCGGTGATCGACACCGTGGACGCGGACATCCTCGGGCGACGGCAAGAGAGAGGGAGTCGCCGGTACCGGGAGAGAGAGAGAGAGAGAAACCCTAATCTGGTCGGCGAGGGATTGGCGGAGGTGAGCGGCGATCTAGAGAGAGAAAGAGAGAGTCGCGCGGCGGAGGAGAGCGGAGGAGATGGGCGACGCGACGATTTGAACGGTGGCACCGGTTCTGATTTCGATTTCAAATTATGGTTTCGCTTTTTGTGGCTGAAGATAAAAAAGAATAATAAAAAAAAGGGAAGTCGGTAGTTTTCATCTTGCGCAAGAGAGAAAACGATGACGTTTGCTTGTGTTGAAAAAATCTCTTGATTTATTTTTCTTATTCTTTTTTTATTTATCGATGATTATCACAAATTTTGATGTTCGTCCAATCTCGTCCCTCGGATCTCTCATGTCATCACGGTTTTGTTCAGAATAGCGGCTAAGTTGACGTAAATCATTATCATATGTTCGCATCTTTAATTAAAAAAAAAAAAATTGATTATCGTGCAAATGATGCGTCAATTATGCTTAAAGAAAATGTAGTGAAGTGGACAACATTTTACAAGCCGTCAACAAACGAGCGGAGCAGAATAGAGAAAAGATAAGATTGATTATTAATTATCAGCTTCTCAATCAATTCTTGTATATTGTCTTATGTCTATATAAGGCGGTGTATGTAAAGGTTAAGGGCAAGAGCGCACATTTCATGGAAACATCCTCGTCTTTCTTGAATTAAAGATTGATGAAGAAATGTGATTTTTCCACAAAAGGGTTGGGCATTTTTTGATAAAATCTAAGTGAGGATCTGCACATACCCAGTATTCATCATTCCATTGATAGACATTTTAGATCTACATAATAAAATGTCAATCTATATCTATATTGAAATTCTCATTCGAATTTGATTGTCAGAACTTTTTTTATTGTTTTATCTAGGTAGAGTTATATTTATAAAAGATGCTCAAAATTTGAATTGGATTAACTTGTTGAAACCGCATTAAAAGGAAAATTCATGATTTCTACCACCTTTCAATGCTTCATAGCGAGTACAATAGTTCAAGAATACTAGTGCATGGGAATTTAAGGGGAGAAAAAGAAAAGAGAGAGAGAGAGATTTGTTAGAAGATATGCGCAAGTTATATAATATTCTTTGGGATTTAGATCAATATGTTAGATCGATCAATATCAATCTAATATTGGAATTGATTTTGTAATATACTTTTATTTCCTTTTCGTGTACATGTCTAGTGCTATAATTGTAGAACATTATACATTGAATGAATACGGAAAAGAGAATACAGAACATATTCCCATTTTTTTTCCTCGTTCTTCCTTCCCTTCCTTGCTTTCTTTCATGGTATCAAAGCGAGTTACACTTTTGATTCAGCTTCAGCTTCCGCAGTTTTTTGATTGCCTATCAATACCTTACTGTTTTTTGTGAGAGACACATTAACCTGCAAAACAACGTTAGCACTCTGACGTAGGGATCAATTTCTGAAGAAATAAAAGCAAGTGAAGAGAAGAAATTCTTTACCGTCAACATGGCAGAGAATCAACCATCACCTACTGAAGAGCATATCACAAAAGAGAAAGTTCAAAACCCTACCTTGAGCCGGAATCCATGGTCAACCTAATGCGGGCTCTTTTTTTCCCTTGGTAGCCCAATTTAGGGCAACTTGCTCCGGGCCAATCCATCTCGGGTCAGCCCATGGCAAGTCGACCATACCAGTGGGTGCTATTTCCTGTCCTAGCCTAGTCCATGGTACTATGGGCCAAGCCCAAGTACTACATGGCCAGGAGTTCAAATTTCCGAAGACAATGTCCAACCCAATGATGGCCCACCAACCGTAGACGGGGCAAGCACAAACACTGGGTCTAGAAGTTCAAATTTGAGATTATCAAAGGGGTCATATAATCTAGGTATGGGTGTGAATCCCTACCGGACACTACTACCCGAATTTCTATTGTACCCTATCACAACCGCCTCTGGCTGCCCAGAACTCGGTGACGCCCTCTACATATCTATCGCTAATGGACCAAAGATTCGACTTATCAGTCATCAACTAACGGGATTTGAGAACAACTCCATTTGGGCACAAGAATTCCGTCAAACCATAGTTACTAAAGATAAAGATGGGTTCATCGACAAATCTATTTCGATTCAGACCGACAAGAGGATGGCAAGACAATGGAAGAAATGTAATCAATTAGTAAGAATATGGATTGGGAACTGCATTAGTCCAAAAATTGCAACCAGTCTTTCCCCCATAGAAGATTCGAAAACTATGAGGGATAATACAAGGGAAATGTATGACAAATTGGATCGCGCAAAGATTTTTTCCTTGACACAAGCTCTTTTAGAACTGAAATAGGGAAATACGAGCAAATTCAAACGGTCTAGATCGTGCGCTACGATTGGACGGCTGGAAGGGGCCCGATCCTTCCTTAGGATCAGATGATGGACAAGGAGCCGGCTTTAAGGCATCCTATGATCCGAATTTTCCAAGTGGATCAAAAGCCTTAGGGCAGAATGTAAAATGAAAAAATAAATTATTTTGTGAATATTGTAGGCGATCCCATCATACCATTGACAATTGTTGAAAATTGCATGGTAAGTCCGGTGAAAATGTAAAATGGGGAAGAAATCTTCAGTAGCAGCCTACCAAACCACTGGTTCAAATAATGATCAGCCCATCACACATGGGCAATATCAGCAACTTATGCAAGCATTGCAAAGACTAGACATTTCCAATAGGGGAAGTAGCTTCTCAGATATTTCTCATTATCTAATAAATTCCATTTTGAGAAATGCTTGGATAATCGACTTAGGGGCTAGTCGCCATATTGTCTGTGATAAGGGATTCTTTCCTATTATTCATAAAGATTTAAATATTCATGTTTCTGTGCAACTGCCGAATGGAAACATTACTCATGTGATCACTATAGGAATCGTTAATCTCGGTCCTCAAATAACCCTGAGAAATGTCATTTATGTTATGAATTTCCAACTTAATCTTATAAGGAAAACTCTTGTCAAATTTTTTCCAATGCTGATATCGATTTTTTTCAAGCCCTTTCGACTGAGAAACTTATGAGCTTAGGTAATCTCTCCGAATGACTATTTTTTTGGACTAACATTTCAAGAACTTTAGATTTATCTCAAATTTCTTCCAATAAACAATCATTGTTTAATGTGACTACCAATGATAAAAAATTTTCTTTTACATTCCAAAGTGAGCCATATTGCTTTATTTCCTTACTCTCAATGTCATATATGCCCACTTGCAAAACAATCACATGCACCCTTTCCAGTTAGCAAGAATTGTTCCAATAGTATTTTTTCACTAATTCATGTTGATGTCTAGGGACCCTACCATACACCTCATCATGATGGGTTTCAATATTTCCTCACCATCATGGACAACCACTCTCGAGTAACACGGGTCTTCCTTACGCAATATAAGGGTCAAGTTTTCTCCAACTCGAAAGCATTTCTTTCTTTATCAAAGACCCAATTTGGAAAATCTATCCAATAGATTCAGACAAATAATGGACAGGAGTTTTTCAGCCATGAATGCGCTTCTCTTTTTTTCATCCCACGGCATTTTACATAAAAGTTCTTGCACATACACTCCACAATAAAATGAGGTGGTGGAAAAGAAGCATCGCCATCTTTTGGAGGTGGCACATGCCTTAAAGTTTCAGGCTTCCATCCTAGATAATTCTTGGGGGGGATTGCGTGGTGAGACAACTTACTTAATTAATCAGATGCCAACAAAGGTGCTGAACGGACGAAGCCCTTTCATAGTTCTCTTCGAAAAGAAGTCGGAATTGGATCATCTAAAAATATTTGGCTGTTTATGTTACTCACTACAGTGTCCTTGTTCCTGGCGGTGTATATCTATAGGATACCCAAATCTTCAAAAGAGGTACCGTATGTTTGAACTATCTACAGGAGAATTGTTGGAAAATGTATTAGAATACATAAAATAATAATAATTGGAAATGCATTACAAAATATTAGAAAGTACAAGGAAATGTCTAAGGCGTGCAAGCACTGTCCTTAAGGATAATTCCGCCCCTCGGAGTACGAAACTCGGTGCGTAAGGCTTCAGCGGCTATCCTCCCAAGATACAACAGACCTTCTTCTATACTCCGCACTGAATATTAGAAGGAAACAGAACAACTTTTGTGTATAACCCAGCAAAAAGAAAAGGAAAGATGTGAGAACACATTGTATCTTATGAGATCTTATATTCAGACAAAATAGAGCCGTTAAAAGAGCCGTTGTAAAATAATGGAGGATTTATGAAGTAATAAATCAAAAGTTATAAAGCCGTTAGACGACTGTTATACAATCATTAGAAAGCCGTTATTTGGCCGTTAAAAAGCCGTTACAAAAATGATCACTTTCATGACGATCATAATTTCTAATAAATATTTCAAAACTACTGAAATATCCAACAATCCCCCACATATTTCAGAAAGTTTTGACAATAAAATAGAATAATGCTGGGTTATTGGAGAGTAATGCATCGGAATTGGTGCTTGTTAGGTTATGAACCAACCCTAGAAAGAATGAAATATAATTCACGAAATTATTGGTGAAGTTTGAAACTTCTATGAACCAAGAATTTCTTTTTGTGAATTATAATTTTCACCAATCACATTACACTCCCATAAACTTTGTTGTTCAACGCGGTTTTGCGCTAATAGGCCATGCGCGTGCTTGGTTTATTCATAAGCGCTTTAGAGATTTTCGCCAAAAATTCTCATAGGAGCGGCCCCACTCCACACTTATATAGGTGATTCCATCAAGTGTATTATGCAGTTTAATACACCACCAATAATGGCTATGGAATTTCATTAAGAGCTTAGCTCAACCTTTTTTTCCTTGCAATTTTGCACTATTTTCACCTTAAGATGGACAATAATTTTTAGTAGTGCACTAGATCAACAAATGACTTGTTATTACCCATATGAACCTAATTCATGGGATCGCCAATCACATAGGTTGGGTTACCATCATTGTTGATTTTCTTCAATTGGCTTGTCCATTCCCCTCGATGTATAGTCAAAGGATTGGCCAAAATCCATTTCTGACTTCATATAATTAATGGACATAATTCCATCATTAAGCATGCTTTATCACATCATCCTTCAATCAGATGTGTCCATTTTTACCATTGAAAATTTTTCATTGCAATGGTTATTGCCACTTGGCAATCATGATACTTAGACACATAAGGTGTCAATTTATTCCCAAAGGAATATTTGCTAAGAGTTTCTCAACTACTTAGCCTCATTTTCATATATGAGTGAGAAGAATTTTCTCTTTTTCTCAAGAACTTGAATAGTTCACAATTTACCAAAAAATAGTAAATATTTTCTTCTCCTTCACCCATTGGAGCTTAGGAGGATAAGGCATTTTGTTTACACATATATGCCCGGTAGCACTTGAGTCTACCACCCATAATTTTGATTAGCCACAATATTGGCATGGGAATGACTCCATCAATTACTTCATCAAATCATCTACTTAAACCAAGTCGACTTTTGGTTTAGTAGGATTGCCATTTCCCCACAATTTCATTCGATTGCTTTTATGTCAAGCACTTCCACCTGGGTGAACACATATTTGTCGTGGATTTTATCTCATATGAATCCAAGATCCAGTTAATATTACCGTATCCTTATAATACAGTGGAAAATCCACTATAATAAACTTGACAATAGTCGCCCTTTAACAAAATATTTCACAAAAGGCATCAATCTTATTCAATATAGATCTATGATGGCTATGGATGCAAAGAAATAAAAATAAATTTCATCTCCACAACAATCACTAAAGGAGATTCTCTTTCCCAATGCAATAACCAATCAAGTCTCTAATGATCATCATGCATGAATGGACATTCAACATAAATTGGCAAAGTAAATATTCTTACAAAGAACATTTTTTTTTATATCATTACTGCTGTCAATAGTACATGTTGTTCCAAAAATATTAACCAAAACTCAGAGGTTAGCAAAAATCCAAAATGAATTAATAATTTCAGAAAATAACTGTAAGACTTCCTTTGAGGTTATTTATGAATCACCAAAAATGTCTCAACAATGCATACTCAATACAAAACATGTAATCAATTTAATTATGCAATAAAATACTATTTAATAATTCTATCAAAAGTTATGCGTGGACAAGAGAGAATTAGCATATCTTCATGTATTTATCAAACATACACATTGTCATGCAGCAAATACCAACACATGTATGAGCATATACATAGATAGAGGCCCACACTGCACTCCCAAGCAAGCATGAATAAAGATATGCCACCAAATACCAACACAAACTCGTGTCTACACTTACTTGAGCATATTGGCATGGACATCACCGACCGACTAATGATTGTATGCACTCTAGCATATTCCCAAGAATGATGGGACAACACTGTGAGGAATACTGAAGAATTTTGTTCCAAAGACAAATGACACATATTTTCAAAATCTATAAGCACAATAATATAAGGTAAAAAGAGCATAATTTTAGTGGTAAAACACAGAAATCCCACATTACAGCATCCATTGTTTCATCGAAAACAATTATATATAACCTGGTCCAACATGGGCAAGCTCGATAAGATTCTGTAGAGGTGGAGCCAAAGGCAAATTAAATAGCATATAAAAACAGTTATAAACTTGCTTCATGAATGTACATTAAACAAATTTTAGCAGGAGAATAGGAAGAATTAGGGACAAAAAGAAACTATTTCAAGTAATAGAGAAGCGCCCCAATTTCCAATGTTAAATGGATGATTATTAAAATCACGAACTTGAGAGAGAAAACACCTACACACGTCCAACTTTCTATTGGAAAAACAAGTATAGGTATTGAAGCCCCAAAATAAAAATAAATATATATAAAAGAAATATTAACCCGATTTCTTTCCATTTCTTTTATGGTTTTCCTTTTCTATTTCCTTTTAGTAGCCACACAGAATCACTATGCCATTTTTAAAGATTTTCTACATAGGTAATTTTGAAAATCTGTAAACATCTTCCGTAAATATATAAGAGCATACATTCATGGAATATGTCTAACAAGATCAAATCAAATCAAATCTAAAGAGAACACACAAGCTGGTGACGCCAAATTTCAAATACTAGAATGAAAGAATCTCGACCTGTGTGATGATGATTCCTCAAAATGTGGAAACAGCGCGCCAAAATGGCAATTACACCATTCAAGCATTAATTTAGAGTTTCCAAAAAATGACTTTACTTGAAACTCAATAATCTTACCAAAATGACCGAAAGTTATTTTGTGTTAATGCTTGATACTATCCCATGACAAACCACCCAAGAATATGTGATACTTGTCCTTCACCATCTCCAAATCCTTGTTCAATTCCAAGGTCGGTGGAAGCACTAGCAATTCCAATTTTGAAAGCTATAAGGCAATTATCCTTAAGATTGTTGGAAAATGTATTAGAATACATAAAATAATAATAATAATTGGAAATGCATTACAAAATATTAGAAAATACAAGGAAATGTCTGAGGCGTGCAAGCACTGTCCTTAAGGATAATTCCGCCCCTCGGAGTACGAAACTCGGTGCGTAAGGCTTCAGCGGCTATCCTTTCAAGATACAACAGACCTTCTTCTATACTCCGCACTGAATATTAGAAGGAAACAGAACAACTTTTGTGTATAACCTAGCAAAAAGAAAAGGAAAGATGTGAGAACACATTGTATCTTATGAGATCTTATATTCGACAAAATAGAGCCGTTAAAAGAGCCGTTGTAAAATAATGGAGGATTTATGAAGTAATAAATCAAAAGTTATAAAGCCGTTAGACGACTATTATACAATCATTAGAAAGCCATTATTTGGCCGTTAAAAAGCCGTTACAAAAATGATCACTTTCATGACGATCATAATTTCTAATAAATATTTCAAAACTACTGAAATATCCAACAAGAATTCCTCATAAGCGGAGAGTGTTTCCATTTGCTGAAGATTAGTCCCCAAAATAAGACACCAATATTGCTTCTCGGCTTTTTTTTTCACTGAAGAAGATGCATTCAAAGATCCTGAATATGTCCTTATTAGAAACTCGAAAAATCTCAACAGTACTTCCCAATTGATAAGACAACTGCTGAAATTATTTCTCCGTGACCAACATCAGAGGACGTGACTATTAAAGAAGTTCCATATCCCATGCCGGAACCACCTGTGGAAGAATCTTTACCACCAAATTAGGATCTTCCTCGATGTTCAGGGCGCACCACACGTCCACCAACGTGGACTAAAGACTATGTATGTGCTGCACATGACTCACCAGGTATTCATTACCCCATCTCATCCTATGTTTCCTTTAATCAATTATCTCCAGAACATAGGTGTTGTATTAGTCGCATCTCTAAAGAGTGGGAACATCTAGCTATGATGAAGCATCCATGGATCCACGCTGGAAAAAGGCCATGGCAACAGAATTGCAAGCCCTAAATGAAAATCATACATGGGATCTTGTGACTTTGCCTCCCAACCGTAAGCCCATTGGGTGCAAATGGGTTTACAAGATAAAGTATCGAGCAGATAAATCGATTGAATGATATAAGGCTCGCTTGATGGCTAAGGGGTTTACGCAGTGAGAAGGATTTGACTATCATGAGACCTTCTCTCCAGTGGCCAAAGACGTCACGGTCTGCTCTTTCCTATCGGTTCCGGCTTTCCAAGATTGGTCATTACACCAAATGGACGTTCACAATGCATTTCTTCATGACGATTTGAATGAATAAATTTATATGGAACTTCCTCAAGGTTTACAAGGACAAGGGGAGGACAAAGTGTGTCATCTCCGCAAATTCCTTTATAGTCTCAAACAAGCATCCAAGCAATGGTATGCCAAATTCGCGAATGCTCTCACAATAGCAGGTTTCAAACAGTCCAAATATGACTATGCTCTTTTCACATGGACAAGAGGTATATCATTCATCTATCTAATGATATATGTTGATGATATACTTATTATGGGAAATGATGCAATTGCCATAAGGAGCTTCAAGGAATATCTGCACTCTACATTCCACATAAAGGACCTAGGATCATCTAAATATTTCCTGGGAATAGAAATTGCCCAATCCGATCAAGGGATCTCCCTCAGCCGACAAAAGTTCGTGCTAGAAATCATATCAGAAGCAGATCTATCGAGATGCAAATCAGCTGTTGTTCCAATCGAGCAAAATATCAAATTAACTATGGTAGACTATGATGAAGGAAATTCTCAAAATGATCCTATTCTCAAAGACCCGTCAGATTATCAAAAACTCGTTGGAAAACTCATATATTTGACTATGACTAGACTAGATATATGTTATATTGTGCAAACACTCGACCAATTTATGCATAAGCCAAAGCAATCCTATATGAATGCTGCCTCGAAGGTTGTTAAGTACTTGAAGAAATGCCCATGACTCAAAATTCTTCTTTCCAAAAAGTGCAACATGGAGATGACGGCTTATTATGATGTTGATTATGCGACTTGCCCGGTGAGCAAAAGATCAATTATTGGATTCTATAACATGCTGGGAGAATCTTTACTCTCATGGAAGACAAAAAAACAGCCAACCGTCTCTTTATCTTAAGTAAAGGCAGAATACCGAGTAATGGCAAAGACAACTTATGAGATAGTGTGGCTACGAGGCTTACTTCAAGACTTAGGGTACAAACAAAGGGATCGACCAAGTTGTTTTGTCACAACAACGCAACTCTCAAACTTGTGTTCAATCCTATAGCGCACGAAAGAACAAAGCAAATAAAAGTGTACTGTCATCTCACTCGAGATAAGATTCAATAAGGGGTAATAGAAACAAGAGGAATTGAGAATATAGAACAACCTACACATGTCTTAACCAAAACCTCTATGTCAGAGACAACACGCATATCTACCAAGCAAACCGAGTGTCTCGGACATCTATACACCACTAGCTTGAGGGGGAGTGTTAGAAGATATGCATAATATTTTTTGGGATTTAGATTGATATGCTAGATGAATGAATATCAATTTAATATTGGAATTGATTTTGTAATATACTTTCTTTCCTTTTTTTTGTACATGTCTAGTGCTATAATTGTAGAACATTGTACATTGAATGAATACGGAAAAGAAAATACAGAAAATATTCCCATTTTTTTCATCGTTCTTGCTCCCCTTCCTTGCTTTCTTTCAAGATTTAAGTAATTGGAAAATAACCAAATTATATCCTATGATGGTTCATTGAATGATGATTCACGGAGAGCCCATTTGTCAACTGCAATAAATGCCCACCACTTCAAAGAAAAAATTTAAAATAAAGAAAAAGCTGATTAATTAATGCAACGGCCAAAATAGCATCTTAAGAAACTTTAAGAAAATAAATTCCACACAATATATCTCTTCCGCATCACCTCAACATTGAGTTCCAATTAATTTCATATTTTTTTGCAAAATTGGATAGTGTGTCAATATAGTGGGGAAGATAGAACAGCCGTTGACCAAGGATTATTCTATAACTCATTGAGCCAAAAATGATAATTAAGAATGTGAACGACAACTATTCTATTTCTCTATTTTTTTATTTACCCGTTTTCGATAATATAAATTTTGAATATAAATCCGTTTGGTAATGTGATTTAATTTTTCTATTATATTAGTTCCAAAATAGGTCCAGAAGAAAGTTAGAAGTAAAATTTTTTCCACTTTATTATTTCTGAAACTAAATGAATGATAAAAATTCTCCTCACACCTGCCATAGCTCCTAGCCGGCTACCCACCTGTCCCTTGTCTACCCTTGCCGGCCAATTCCTTTTTTTTTTTTTTTTTTTTAACTCCGTTTTCTTTTCCTTTTTTACCGAAAATATCAAATAAAATGGACATTCATTGCTCCATCGTCTTCAAGCTCTCTCCCCCTCTCTCTCTCTCTCTCTCTATCGCTCTCGCTCGCTCGTGCTCGCGCCTGCGAACTGCTCTCCGCCACCTGCGAGCGACTGCGAAATAACTGAAGATTCGCTCCTCCCCTGCAATCCGCGCTCCGCCGCCGACGACGGCGGAGGCAGGAGCTCCTCCGCCACCGCCACCTCCTCCTCCTCCGCTCGCGGATCGATCGCCTTCCCCTCGCGCTCGCGCCAGTAAGCACCTCGGAATTTTGTTTTTTTTTTTTTTTTTTCACGGAGCTCTTTCGCCTTCCGTTGTCGTGTTCCTGTGCTGCATTTGCGCAACGGAGGAAGAATCGCGCCTCGCGCTTCGGGCGGGGCGAGAATTTTGAGGTCTTTCGGGGTCGATGCTCTTCGGATTTTTTGTGCATGCAGAGGTGTTTTGCCAATGATGATCTCGTGCTGTTTCGGGGAATTTTCTCTTCTCTTCTTCTTCTTCTTCTTGTTGCTTGGTTCCGTCGCTGCTGGGGAATGTGGGAGCGGATGAGTGCGGTTTCGATTGCTGGTTTGTACAGGCGCGACGTGAAATGGTGGCGATTTCTCTTCTTGCATGCAGCTGATCCGATCATTGTGCCGCTCTTCCTGGATTTTAATGTCGAGTGCCGTGCCGTTTTTGGTTGATTGTCGAAGCTCTTTTTGCTGTGGACTGGCGCTCCGGCGCGATGGAGCTTCACCCCACCCCCCCTTTTTGTGTTGTCTTGACTGATTAATATGTTTCTTTGTTTTTTCTCCTTTGGGGTTTAAGTCGATTGTTTTTGTCGGAGGAGAGTTGTTTCTAATTTCAGCTTTCTTGTCGTTAGATGTGTCCCTTGACGACAACTCCATGCTTATTTCTATATTTCTTCGGTCGATCAGCTCTTAGTTTTTGAGACACCTGTGGCTGGAGTGGAGAGTGATGGTGCTTTTATGTGTTGAGGTGCTGTTGCATGTTGTATATTCCTGTTCTAGTAGGGATCTGCTTCTCCATCTTTCTGATGCATGCCCATTTCTTGTAAATGGGTTCCATATACGTTGATCTAAGTTTGAAGTGCTCGTCGAGAAGTGCTGGCATTTGATGGTGTTTTTATGCTGGTTTTGGTTTCAGCTTGCAGGTTTCCT
Source organism: Eucalyptus cloeziana (assembly GCA_014182715.1). Classification (NCBI taxonomy): domain Eukaryota; kingdom Viridiplantae; phylum Streptophyta; class Magnoliopsida; order Myrtales; family Myrtaceae; genus Eucalyptus; species Eucalyptus cloeziana. Next base: position 4,123,873 of record CM024643.1, read on the forward strand.
GGTTTGCATCGTAGTTTTGTCGGCTTGAGGTCCGTCATTGGTAGAGTTATGACCCTAATATTGGATTGACCCGGTAAGGCTAGATTAGCCTGTTGAATGGGGATTCAAACAATGGCTTCACAAGGCGGCGGCGGCGGCAGTAATGCCGGAGGTGGCGGCGGCAATAATGGAAAATCCACTGAAGTTCAGCCATTGACTCGGCAGAATTCAATATACAGTCTCACACTTGATGAGGTCCAAAACCAGTTAGGTGATTTAGGGAAGCCATTGAGCAGCATGAACCTGGACGAGCTTTTGAAGAATGTCTGGACAGCTGAGGCCGGTCAGTCAATGTTTATGGATGTTGAGGGCACGGCTGTGGGTAATCAAAATGCTCTCCCCCGTCAGGGAAGTGTTTCATTAACTGGTGCATTGAGCAAGAAGACAGTCGATGAGGTATGGAGAGATATACAGCAAAATAAGAACAGGGAAGAAAATAAATCTAAGGAACGACAACCCACTTTAGGAGAAATGACCTTGGAGGACTTCCTAGTAAAAGCAGGTGTTGTCGTTGAGCCATCTTTGGATAAAAGGAGCATAGGTAACATTGGCGGGGTCGACCCCAGCATTACACCACAAGTTCCTCCTCAAGGACAGTGGATGCAGTACCCACAACCTCAGTTTGCTCACCCACAGCAAAACATAATGGGCATTTACATGCCAGCTCAGACTATGCCACAGCCTCTGCAAATGGGAGCTGGTTCCATGATGGACCTTCCATATCCTGATAACCAGCTTGCTTTACCTTCACCATTGATGGGAACATTGTCAGATTCACAGACAAGTGGTAGGAAAAGAGGCATTCATGAAGAAGTAGTAGATAGGAGTGTTGAAAGGAGGCAAAAGCGCATGATAAAAAATCGGGAATCTGCAGCTCGTTCACGAGCGAGGAAGCAGGTAGGCTTTGGCTTGTTCTGGTTGTTTAAGTTTGGCTGACTCAGCGTAATGGTCTTTCTGTAATGTCAAAATGTTTGCTTGTTTCTCTTTTTCAATTTTACTTAATTTTATTGGTCACTCCAAACAGGCTTACACAAGTGAACTGGAGAACAAAGTTTCACGGCTAGAAGAGGAAAATGAAAGGCTGAGGAAACGAAAGGTCAATCTTTCATTTAAGGACAGTATTCTAGTATTTGTTTCTCTCGCTTGATTTCCGGTTTATAGTCTGTTATGCAACTTCGGTGTTCTGTGGGTTGGCCATTTGATGAAAACCCCTAAGGTTCCAACTTCCTAGCAGTGACCTCATATTGTCCTGTATCCTAATGAGAGATGTGGAGTTATGGCGAAGGCTCTTTGTATGCAGGAGAGTTGAATTGAAGGAGGAGCATTTCACTTTTGCTGAATTTTGGGAAGAATCCCTCACTCGAAAAGCTTCAACTCTCCTCTCATAAGAAGACCTAAATAAACTTGTGCTTATCGCCCTTATCTCAACTTGCTGCCATCATCCTGTGCTTCTCCTGGTGATGGGGTTTACCTCTTCTTGATATGAATAATGTGCCATAAAGTCTATGATTTCTTGGATTTTCTTACAGAGATGGATTTCCTAATAAATTATAGGTTTACCAGCTTTAGCATGGCCAACAGTGCTGGGCAAACTCGAAAACTGAGATTGAGACACAGTACTTAGGTTGGACAATTTAGGACTAGGTACACAAGTCTTTTGTCTGAATTTGGTTTTCTTGACTCAAAGGCTGTGAAGGGTGCTATCCCTTTCATGAAATGTCAAATAGGATAATATTGGAAAAGTCAAGCCGAAAAAAGGGTGTCACTGGAAAGATGAATGGACTCATAGGCTCGACAGGCGAGAGAGAGGGACAAAAGAATGCAAAGCATTTTTTGCCCTTCTGCATGAGGTCACAAATGCTGTCTGTAGCATAATAATTGCAAAAGGGGGATAATGACCCAAAGAATTTCCCCTTCTGCTTGAGATTGCGAACATGTAGTACAGTGGTTGTGGATTTGAACTTGGATGAATGACATTCATCAAGGGAAAGCCGTTATTAAGTGGCATAAGGAGTTTCGGTTGAAATTAGGTTTGTGCAGACAGTAGAGTGGATAGTTTTCCATCGTAGGAAGAGGACTTGAGAGATATTTATAATCTTTCGTCATCCGGAAGTGAAGATATCTTAACCTTAGAAGAGGAGAATTGGCCATGATTTTCTGGGATTGATGGCTTCCTACTTGAATTTTATCAGTCTAACTTGGAAATTGTGGAGGAAGATATTACAGTTGTTTTTGCATAATGTTGAGCAAGGAGTGATGAATCTTTGTCGGTCGAGCATGTTGGCTTAGGTAGGTGGCTGGGGAATTAACTGACCAATTTTAGGAGCATTTTGTGTAAGAGTTATGCCTGGTATAGATTCCGGACTCCTATTCTAAAATGTTGAGGTTTTGAGGAAAATGTTCTGGTTGTGGTGTTGGACCATGGCCCTTATTCTGTTAGTGTTCTAGTGCTCTTGCTCTCGACTGGCCTATGGGATATGGTTATGTCCCCATGCTGCCTTTCATAAGAGGCTGGAAAAAGAAATTCAGTGCATTTCTTACCACAGGACAAAGATTGCAAATGTAGTTCTGTTTGCTGACTAGGTAATGGATTACCACTTTATGAATGTATAGGGTATTATTTGCTAATCAAAAAGGTGTAAGTTAAGGCGTTGTGGTGGTTTTTTCTCTTTGTACTTGAGGCTGTGGATTTGGGTGTAGATGGAATTAAGGCAATAGCTATTAAGCTCAGGCAAATTGTATCCTGGTTGCTTCTGCAAATGGAAAGATAAATGCGGTGATTGATAATTGGAGAAAAACGCAGAACAGTTGAGTGTGTTGCAACATTTGTTTTTATTACCAACAATAAATGGCTTTGCACTTTGTTAGGTTTGATAGATGGTCCATATATATGGGGTATAGGATTGCTACCCTTTGGTACTTTTTCCGAGTATCCCCTTCACTTTCCAGATAAAAAAGAGCTTCTTTTGGTAATCATTCTAGCCACAAAATTCTTTTTGGATCCTAGACTTTTGTCGCCTGTTTTTTAAGATGAGGTTAGGAAGCTTTGCTTTTTGGAACTAGGCTATTAAGTTCAAAATTTTGATGTCTGGGGTTGGTTTCCTGGTAGTTCTGGTTGCGCGATCCTGTCATAACTGTCATAGGTGCAAGGAACTTGCACAAGTGGGCTAGTTTGAGGATTAAGTGGACTTTCGGTGAGTGTTTTTCCAAAATGCAAACAGTATTTGGTTAAGTGTAATCTAAAAACAACATTGACTTAGATGCCATTTGGAAAAAGCTACACTTTGGAAAGGACTTTGGCTAGTTTTTTTCTTTTTAAATCCTCAAACCCTTGTCGGTGGAACTCAGCCGCGAGCCAGCCAAATAGGCTGCCAGCCAACTGTCAGCGGCCAGATCTAGCCACCAGCCAGCCTCCCCTGAGGTCGCGCAACCTCAAGTGTCACCTAGATCGTGCAACCCAGGGGACGCTGCCTGAGGTTGCCCGACCTCAGGCAAGGCTGACCAGTGCCAGACTAGCTTGCCAGCAGTTAGATTTGGCCTTGCTGACAGCCTGAACTATTGCCGGTCATGTCGCACAAGGTGGGGACATTTTCAGAATTATGAAAGTTTAGCGATGACAAAGTTGGAAGAAGAAAAAAATATTTGCTGGAAATGCTCAAAACTCAAAGTACCTCCAGACCTACCTTAAGTTAAAGGTCTTTAGAGGCTTCTGGAAATATAGTTGCATCTCCCCAAAGCTCTCCAAAAAATTTGCCAAAGGTACATGCATTTGCCCAAGGGTTTTTTAAGCCCAAGGGGCTTTGGATAAGTGGTTCCCAAACGCACCTTGTCTAGCATGCTCTGGCATTTTTAGACTTTAGAGTCAGTGTTCCTTACTTACAAAAGTTTTTAAAAAAAATTAACTCGATGAGATCTTCGTTGGAAAATTTTCTTCTGGAGAAACCTGCTTTGAAGAATGTTTTTACCTTCTTGGTTTCAACTATGTCATTACTGTTATCTAGAAGACTGGCAGAAAAGAATTATTGGTTTTCCTTGGCTCTGTCAGCTAGTTGATGAAACCCGTTTCAAATGGAAATTCCAAGCACTTATATCCCATTGTAAATTATGCGTTGCAAATACATGGAGTTGTAATGGTTTTGTTGTTCAGTCAATTGTATTTTGCTTTACGAGTCATTAAATCGGTCGTACTTCAATTTCGCAGGAGTTGGAGATGTTGTTGCCATGTGCACCCCCTCCTGAGCCAAAGTATCAGCTGCGAAGAACTACATCAGCCCCATTTTGACATCTGCTTCCGTATGCTGTATGTGAAGGTTCTGTAGATATAACGATGCCTTCATGGTTGGCTGTTTTGGTTTACCCGAAGAAGATAGAAATTAAACCGAAGCCCCGTCAAGTCGCGCATTTCAGGTGCTTTCTAATAACAAAGAAATTAAACCGAAGCCCGTCAAGTCGCGTATTTCAGGTGCTTTCTGATATTTGTCTGAGCCTTAAAATTTTTTGCTTATATTTAATTTGCTTCCTTAGTGTGTCGATGGGATCATTGTACTGTTTGTGATTTTCTTAGTTGTGTATCGCTGTGAGAATTGTGATTCTTAAGCAGTTTTGTAAGTATTTGTATCCTGTCATTCTTGCCAGTAACCCCTTGATCTCTTTGGTTGAGCTATTCTCCTTCACGGGTTGTTGTGCTTGGTCTGATCCAATTTCCAAATCCTGGGCGTTTTGATTTCTTCCCCTTCAACAAACAGTACTGATTGTTAATGCCAAAGGTTGTCAACATTCTGATATATTTTTTTCCTCACCTCAGTCCAGCGAAAAGTCTGGAACTTCATCTATAAGCGTTATTCTTGCTTCATTTTACCTTTTGAAGCTGTGTTAAGGTCCAGCCTATTAGGACATGAAACCACCTAAATCGAATTCCGGACTTGGTATTATGGCCTATGCTCATCTGTTTCGAGCTGAACGAGAGAGAATTTATGTAAAAAATGATTGCTATACCGAGCAAACATGTTTGTGGGGACAGTACTCATGAATTGCTTCCCTCTCTCCCCCTCTCTCTCCCTCTCAATTATAATTGAACCCGATATATGAACTAAATAATTGACTTTCTCAGCTGTACGTTGGGAAAGGAAGGGACTCGAGATTTTATACCAACACAAGTTTTCTTACACTTAACAAAAGTACCTTTTTTCCTAAAATTGTGTATGTATTCAAGTGGTAGAGAGAGCCTCAAGAATTGTGAAGGTGAGATCAAACCCAAAAAATTAAAAAAAAATTAAAAAAAGAGAAGAAGAAGATGAAGAAGTCAAAGTAGCTTGATCAATAACTAAGGAATTTGCGGAACTCTTCCGGTTAGTCAGATCCTCATCAGTCACATCAATATTTCAATTGGAAATGTCTTTATGGCTAGGAACCTAGAAAATGGAAAAATGGAAAAATGGAAAATGTCCTTTGTCATTTAGCAATTCAGGCAATGCTAAAATACGAGAATAACTTCTATCAGCGAATGACGAAAGGAGCAGCGTGAACACAATGCACGACCGATATTTATTACTAAAGCAAATCAGGAACAATAAAATCCTATAACTTGGATGGATATACACAATTGGGGAGACCTGTACTGCCAGTCAAAAATTATATACACCTTGGACAACCTCACAAGCAGCGACTACAATTTACACAAGGCTTCTACTTCCAATCAAATTATAACTACGGCTATAGTTAACCAGCCCGGCGGGCCACCCCAAAAAAGAAGAAATATAGATAAAATCTGCTCACAAGTCTAATTGCCAATTATTACTGAAAAGCCAAAGCTAAGCATAAGTCAAAACTCAAGATTCTTCAAGCCTCCTCTGTTAAGAGCCCCAGACCTACTGCTTCGATTAGCCGGATTCTTGTATGCGACAAACTACTCTTGACCACCAAATCTCTTTGCAATGATAGGACGAACATCGTCTGCCTCAACCAGACTCTCCAAGAAGGGAAGTAGTGAAATCAGCTCACGGTCCGATGGATCGTCGAACCAACTCATGATCGGGATCCCATTATTCACATGCCACCGGAATACCTAATATGCATAGAGAACAGACTTAGAGGAGCTATTGACAAAACATATGGACAACTGTATTCTTGAATTACCGAGCTACTTCCTTAGCTACTATGAGTTCTCAAGGTCATTGAACACAGAAGGGCTGGTTTTTTTCCTTACATTTTTTTTTTTTAACTCATCTAAGCTCATCAAAAGTTTAGACACCATATTAAGGCAAAGTTGCTAGGAGAGGATAAACCAACCTGGGGAGAGTTGTCAACTATAGCAACTTTTGCCAGATCAACTCCCAAGACTGTCAGATCTTTAGTGAAAATACCATCCGATAGTACGCATGTTTCACGATATTCCCGACGAGAGAAGAACTTCTTATCGGGGTCCAGGTGATCAAGAAGCTGTTCAGCATAAAATCTCTGACTGGCTGTAAACAGTACAATCTCAAACATCTCCGACACCTTTTCCAAGAATGTCTGGAGATAAGGCCTCTGACGAACATAAAAAGTATGCTGTTCCATGTTCAAGGAAACTTGTATTGTGAAGTCTGCATCACACGGTACCACGGAAGAGTGGACGAGAGTTTCTGTAATGTTGCAGCAGATGTAGGTCAATATAAGTTCTGATCTTTGAGCAATAAAAATTGGAACCTCTATCAAGTAAACGAAAATGCAGCTATCTACATGGAGAAACAGTAATCTTCACAATCTTTGCGAAGAAAGTTAAGTGATGCTAAAAATAGCAGCAAAGATTATGCTAACTTTCAAATGTCTAGCTCGGAACAAAATAGAATATAACGAAAAATGAATAAATTCCCAAATAAACATTATGATAAGGCAGTTTAGACATGCGCAGGAGTGCTCACTGCTTAAAGATCGTTTGTGCAATCTAACCCTCGAATAATTACCAAAACCTGATTTTCCAGAAAAGTACATATATGAAACAAAAGTACTGTTCTCTGCAAACAGGAAGTTTATTGAGATTCAGATTATCTAATGGTATACCAAATATCATTTCAAGAAGTTGATTGACAGTCAGATTATCCAAGGGAAAACCTAGGTTCCTCAAAACAATGATAAAAATAAATGGAACCAGAACACAAGAGGGAACACGACAATCAAAAGTCAAAACATGGGAGGAAACTCTACATAAAGAGAAGAAAGTGCACCTACCATCCAGATCAAGAACTAAGGTGATGTGCTTCCCTCTTAATGTTTCTTTGGGCAGTAGTGCTGGCAGGGAGTTAGCTTCCAGATCAGATAGGTCAAGAAAATTTCTAATAAACAACATGGGATCAAAGGAGTCCATTTCAACTGAATCAGCAGGTCTGGAGTTAGCAAGAGCCTGATCACAAATTCTTGAATGATGGGTCACCATATTAAATATCGCACTCTCTGAATTCAAGAGCTCGTCACTTAATGTCTGTGCTTGGAAAATAGACAAATTTATTGGTTCTTCCGGTAATGGAAAGGGCAACATGACACAATTCCCAGTCATATCAACAAGCATATTGGATTCAGTCCATCCAAGCTGCTGAACAAGGCTACTTTTCATAATATCATCTAATGCCGTTGCCCCATCACCGTCTCTCCTAGTGTTACCATCATCGTCATCCAAGAAGTGTAGATCCAAATCATGTGAAGACAGATGACTGGAACAATTAGTGCTCCTATTATTATCAGAGTTGATTTCCACTGGCTTCTTCGCAGGATAATCTTCCCTCCCTATGGCTGACAAATGAGAAGAGATAATATGGAGATGAGAAATACTCTATAAGACAATGGAAAGAGTAAGCACATACTAGGAAATCAACAGGTGTTGTCTAATAAACATTGGTCCCAAATGATATGAAAAAGGTGGGACATACAGACAGCAATCTGAACTTGCAATTAAACCAGGGGAGTCATACCCCATCGCTTATACAGCAAACGAGCCACCGTAAACACTAAAACTGTCTAAAAAAACTAATCACGTCCAATATGTCACAAGTACCCAAGACACTTCTTTGCTTAGATTGATACACATACTCACTAAATTGGCCAACTCCAAAATATAATGAGAAGAATTCCTGATTGTCTTTCTATGGTTATCTTTGATTGTCTTTACAATCCAAGATAACACTCATTTTGCCTTTCCATGGTTTTGCAATTGACTTAAGAGTGGTTTAGTGAGTCCCTCTCACTGCTACAGCAGAGCAGAAGGTGGTAGAGGAATTTTCGCCCATCTAAACTGCTCTGTCCTACCAGTGGAAAGTTCCTCTCTAAGGATCTCTTAATCTTCTGGGGTTCAAAGTTGCTTAGTTTTAGTCGGACATTTTGAGCTCCAAATTGACACTTTCCATGGAACATGGCAAAAGAAGAAGCGCAGGCCAGAATGTACCAACGAGGCAACGATACAACCCATCTTCATGTGAAGTGCACCACTAATATCTCATACATGAACCAATAGGTCCCACACTGTAAATATTATGACTATGCAGTATCGATCTCGGCAGTACATATGCCATCCTAAACATTGATAATGTTAAAAGCAAGTGCCTGAGAGATTTACAGAACAAGATCAATCAAACGTTCACTATCATCTTCTATCCTGATTTTAATATGTCCTTTTACAGTCTTTCTTCCTGGATTTAAATTGACCAAAGAAAAATGGCTACTGCACGGAAGATCCTCGCAAATTAAATTGTGCATCCAAGAAGAAAAATACTGCCACACGAAAAATCAAGACACTGACTTTTAGAGGGTAACTGATCCCAACTACCTATATCATCAGAAGCACTTGAGTCGCCGTTGGTGACCTTGGACTCTACGGGGATAGAGGAGACTCTTTCCAAGGGTGAAGGAAATGGAGCCTGCGAAGAGTCCTGCTAGGAAAAGCAAGTCAATAAATCAGATGACAACAATTATAATCTTCCAGAAAGATTATGTGAACGCACAGGACCTTTTTATTAGGAATTACAGAAAGGCATGAAATTTTCAATCTGAATACATATTCAGTTCCCATAATTTTCCATCAACTAATAGAGTCATTGAAGTTTCCACAATCCCAAAGAAATAATTCATATTCATAATTGAAGTTGTCTCCATACTTGAAGCTGTCCATTCAGAAAAGATTCATATTCGTACTGCCGACTAATGAATGTGTAACAAGAAAACATCCACTAAATCCACTAAAAGACTGCATAGTTCGATCTCATATATTTTCTGATGTGTTTTAAATACTTGCTTTGACAATGCTCAGTGATACACAGTTGCAATACCATTTTCCACAATATCCTTCAAATGGAGAGAAAGAAAACCATTTCTTCCCTTTTCTTAACCGGAAAAAGAATGCAAATTTGAACTTGAAACAAAGCAATCTAATGATGAGGTAAATTCCAGAAAGAATCAATGAGCAGTTTGTGCTTTCAATGTATTTAAAAGAGCATAATCCTGAAAGAAAGAGTTCCTTGAATGAGATGTGAAAAATTATAACAGAGCTGTCTGATACAGGAATTCTAGTAAAGGCCCCTGGCATCGTGTACTAATTCAGAAAAGCTTCTAAAAGTAATAACTTACATCTATTGCAGAGCTAAGATCTTCAGAGAATAACAATCGTTCTTGGGCCACAATGATGTTCTGCTGGCCGTCTTTTTCAGAATGAATGGCTTCGTCAAATATGGTTTCTTCTGATATCACTCCTACATCACGAAAACCCACCAGATTAAATCTGACTTGAAGTCAAAATCATAACAGGGGTCAAATTCTGCATGAACCAGGCAAGTACGCAGGGCTCAAGCATGTCTATCCACTCGAGCCCAAAACCACATGCACACACACAGATGGGTGTAAGTGGAAATTCACTTCTAAGACACTAAACTATGAACCTGACAAAACATACCATTTTGACATTCAACCGTCTCCACATCCATCACTTCATGGGATTTGCACAACAAAGAGCTCTTCTTTTTAGAAATTTTACTTGAGTCCTGACATAACCTATGCAGGTATCCATCTCTCTCACAACTCGTGAGGGCTTTGGGCTTCATTTGTAGTGCCGGCATCGATCCTCAGCTGTTGAATAGCATAAACACCAATTCAGAGCATATCTTCCCTAAGAGAGAAAAGAAAATGGAACCAGATACACAAGCCATGTAGGTTCATGCTATGTAAGACTTCTATATCAATTGAAGAAATCATCAGGGTCAGAAATTATCAACAATATTTAGCCTAAGGAAAAGAAAGAAATCTCTAATATATACAGAAAAATATGTCATGAGTGCATCTCAAGAAGCTTTTACTCATATCACTACCGTTTTGGGTAAACACTATGTCAGCCATCTCTCAATTGCTTATCCTGATAGTTATGCCCAAAAACTCATCCAACGCCGCACTTTGACCAACATCGGTACAGTTGATTCCATTCAAAAAACACAGCATAGGCCATATAACACCAACAAAATAACAAATTAGAAAGTGAAAAAAAGGGGCAACTTTGCACAAGTTACGTTCTTGGCTGAGGCTTGAAAGGAAAAAAAATGGGTAACTTAATGTGAAGTCCGACTCCGATTATCAAGGTTCCAAATGTTGGGGTAGGCTCCACCGGGCTATGATGCTAATCTAACGAACCCAGCAAACCAACAAGGTAACGATGTTGTTGAAAGAAACGATTTTTACAGGACATCGAGCAGAAATTCAAAACCCACCAACGATACAGCGAGCAATTAGCACCGTACGACCCAAAAAATTCCGAAAAGAGTCGCAAATTTCACGTAAAAGAGAGAGGTGCTCGAGGTGGCGAACAGATCCAGCCAATTGAGCATCTTAGCTCCTACCCTCAGATCCAACGCGAACCAGAAATTCAAAAAATTCATCTTTTCGTCAGACAAATTCCGAACTCGGGAAACCAGGCACGTCCACAAAACATAACCAGAAGGAAACGAAAGGGAAAGAAAGAAGAAAAAAACAAACAAAAATTGAAAACGACCAATTGAGACGGCAAGGAAAGAACTCGAAAGCGCTCGTCGTCGGAGGTCAACGACCCTCCTTGAACCCATGTAATCGGAACCCAAAACCCCCAACCCCAAGTTGACCATCGACCAAGAAACGGAGAAGAACACAGAAAAAACCCCAAAAAACCCAGCAGGAAAAAAACCTCAAAACAACCCAGAAGAAAGACTCGCCGCAGAAGCGATTGCCCGATCGAAGGAAGCAAGGAAGGACGAAAAGAAATGTCGAGGCTTGCGAAGCAAACCGACTTACCCACGAAGTGAAATCAGCAGCGCAGCTCCAATTCTACCACCGCCTCTCCCTCCTTCCCTCCTTCCCTCCCCCCCTCTCTCTCTAGGCGCGATTCGGGAAGAGAGAGGAGAAGAGGACCGAGATGGTTGTGGGGGGGTCAAAAGGGTCGGATGGAGCTAGCACGGGCGCCTCTTTATAGCGGAGGAGAGAGAAAGAACGAAGAAGGCCCAATCATTTGAATCAGCGAAGGAACCAGGCAGGCGAGGCAGCATTTCGCTTCTCGGGGACGACAATGGACGGTCGGGATGCGATCGGGCGGGGCGCGGGGGGAGCCGTTGGGCGGTCGACGCGTGTGCTGGCGAGGATTTCCAGCTCAGCACGGCACAGCTCATCAAGGGGGTTGGGGGGATTTTCTTTTGCGATGTGGTGTGGCGGTAAAGTGGGGAAAAAAAAAAAGAAATCGAAAATGATGTGAATAGTACGTCAATTTTGGTCCAACGTATAACCTTGTCCCGAAATTTTTATTTTATTAAATATCGTTTATTTTTTTGGTAAAGTTAAATATCGTTATTTTTTTTGCAAGGAATGTGCAAAATGAACCGTCTAAATCAGAAACCGCCCAGACCAATACTGCCAAGATGGACCAATCAGTTTGATTCAGTTCTCGGATGTGTTAGTCTAGTTCTTGATTCTTAAAATTAGAATCGATGCCCAGGTAATTCAGTTCCCAATTTTAATTGGGAATTGAGCTAGTCGGTTTGGTCATATTTCTAATAGCGTCATTCCGATTCCTTATTTGTAAAAATAAAATTAGTGTATGGACAGTTCGACTCTCGATTCCAAGGAGAATCGAACCAGACAGACTAAATTTACTTTTTTATTTATTATTTCTTCAAAAAATTAATAGAGTGTGAACTGGACACTATCTCTGTCCAGTTCTAAGTAATGGGCAAAAAAGTAATGAGAAAAAAGTAGTGGCAAAAATAACTAATCGATTTCACGGGAACAATTCTTGGTTTAGGATCAATCGATCTAGTCCTCGGTTCCGAATTCATAAAATCCTGCGGTTCTCGGCCCATAGTGCAATCAAACTGAATTTGGCACTAACCACCCCTACCGTTTGCTCAAATGATCACTTAAACATTATTTGATGACGTGGATCGTCCATCTTTTTATCCATCTGTTTAATAAAAATGAAAAGAATCGGGGGCAGTAACACGTTGATCATTATTCGATGATATAGACCGTTGTATTATGATTTAAGATGCACATCTTACTAAGCCAATTCAAGTGTGATTGTTTTTTTGCTACATACCATTAAAACTTAACCAATTGAAAATCACATCGACGGATTTCGTCAGCTTGAATTGACATGAAAACAGTATCGAATATCATTTTTCTTACAAAAGGACGGGGGAAGATAAAAGAGGTCACGTTCAAAGCGCCTCGAAGTGGCGTCATTCCGGGAAAAGACGACGACGTCACTCCGACCGAATGGGGTCGCGTCGGAGTTCGAATATGGCGGGGCTCTTTCCCAGAAATGAGGTCAAAAGGTGAAGTTCTTCGATGGTCGCGGTCGGCCCTTTTCAGCAGGCATTGTTGCCACACGTGTTTGAACGATTCGAGAAATTCGTGACGTCGGGCGTTGCAATTTCTCAAGAAATTGATTCGCAGAGCTCGTTTAATCGTGCTTTCCGAGAAATGCCTCTTCCTTTTACGGCGGTGGAATTGCCGAAGAAAGATCGATCTCTCTTCACCGTTTGTAGAGAAAAACGTATGTGTTGACTCGGATTAAGGGTCGACGGAGCCGAGTCGCCGGGTCAAGTCGTGAAAAAATTATGCACTGTTGCTTCGAGATCCATGTTCGGGTCTGATTTGGAGGAAAAGATGAAGATCCTGCGTCGACGATCGTTTGAATTTCACGATGAAAGTGAAGCGAATGAGAGATATTTATCGGGCATTTCCGCCGAGCTAAAAGTACCATCGAAATAATGATTAAGAAGTGACGGCGATTTGGCCATAAAGATTTATCAAATTAGGGAAAATGACAAAAAGTCGGTCCTTAGACTTTGTCCAATATATGATGTTGTTCTTGAATCATTAATCTGTTCAACGTGATCCAAGATTTATTAGTAGATATTCAATCTAATTCCTCGATCACATTGAATATTTAATGTCGTCGTTCCGTTAATTCAAATTAAAGAAATCTACTGACGTGACCTCTAATCCATTAAATATGAATAGTGCACGAAAAATTGATTACACTTTGATTATTTATGTAAAATATTCATCTCGAATCAAGATATTGCGATTCATGATGGAACTGATCGATTCCAAGATAGGTAGGTTCGAGAGTTGAAACTCTTAAGTTGCCCTATTATAACCAATTCCTAGTTTTTTTTACTTTAAAACTTACCCAATTTGCTTTGAATCGGTTTTGAAATCTACCATGTTTTTCCAATCCAAAAAAATCATTTTCCAAAGCTGTTTTATTTTTTTGTAGATATTTTTTTTAGTTCATTTTTTTTATAGCAAAGTCATATGAAACTATGAGTGACAAATTATTTAAAGTAAAAGATGAACAAAAAAAATCATAATCCACTAAAAAAAATAATCAAAAGCTGAATACATAGTTACGTACAATTGTAAATGATAAAAAGTTCAAATACATAACATAAAACATAAATTATAAAACTACATTCCCCATTCATCCATAAAAATTTAGGAGAAGAGAAAAGACTAGCAAGGAGTTTCGAGACGGGACAAAGGGCAAATGAGTGCCGATGTTAGAATTTAGGGAAAAAATAAATTGGTTTTTTAGCTTATAAAATTGATTTCAAAATCGGATCCAAATTAGGGCGGTCCAGTTTGGTTTTTGTGGATATTCACCAATGGGATATAGGGTCTACTGAAAAGCTGTTTTATTTTTTTGTTCCTTTTTTTAGTTCATTTTTTTTATAGCAAAGTCATATGAAACTATGAGTAACAAATTATTTAAAGTAAAAGATGAACAAAAAAAATCATAATCCACTAAAAAAATAATCAAAAAGCTGTATACATAGTTACGTACAATTGTAAATGATAAAAAGTTCAAATACATAACATAAAACATAAATTATAAAACTACATTCCCCATTCATCCATAAAAATTTAGGAGAAGAGAAAAGACTAGCAAGGAGTTTCGAGACGGGACAAAGGGCAAATGAGTGCCGATGTTAGAATTTAGGGAAAAAATAAATTGGTTTTTTAGCTTATAAAATTGATTTCAAAATCGGATCCAAATTAGGGCGGTCCAGTTTGGTTCTTGGGTGGATATTCACTCAGAACCTATTCCCAAACTAGTTACAATTGGTTCAAAAAATTTGGAACCAATTCCAATAGGAACCAATCCCCGGATCTGTTTTATGGGTAGTTTGATATGGTTCCTGAATATAATTAGTTTTGTTGCACACCTCTAATTTATGACCTCAAATAACAATCGACAGCACGTTAACACCCCATGTATATATATTTTTAAAAGTAGATGGACATGTAAAATTCATCAGTTTCTTTTATATATCCAACTCAGCAAATAATACTCCACATTGTCAAATAACGTTTGATTTGTCTTTTGAGCAAACGGAATGATCACGAGAAAAACAATTACCGATAGTTTAGAGACCATAGTGCATATTTAGCTAAAGTCGAAGGATTAACTATGTCATTTTCCCGTCAACTTTCCTTAATTTTCTTACGTCTTTTGAATGGTATTATTTATTCTTAACACTTAAGTTAAACTCGCGGACCGGGTCTCCGTCGTCGCTTGACACGTGCTGTCGGTGGGCCGTAGAGTTTGCTTGTAGTCAACGGTTTTCTCGTTTTGGGCCGTTTTGGAGTTTAGGCCCAGTTTTTTGTATGCTCGAGTCCAATCATACATAATTTTGCTGATCCTCTAGGGTTTTTCTCAACCTCGTGGGCTCGAAATCTGGTGTGGACATGAATTGGACAACGACCCAACGCTAGATCTAGGAAAGACTACGTAAATAGTTCATGAACTTTTATCTAACGTGCAACATGTTCCCAAATCTTTAATTTTTTTTTTAGCGCAAAAATTCATTGACTTTGGTTCAATGTGCAATATTATCCCCGAACTTTTAATTCGTTCAATGTAGTATTGTCATAAAACAAACGAGAATATTACATCAAATATTTATCAATAACTCGAGAATTACATCAAACAAATAAAAAAGGATGACATCGCATACAGTGCAAAAGTTTGGAAAGTATATTGAATAAATTAAAAATTTAAAAATGAGATTGTGTATTGAACCGAAATTTGAGGACTGTTCATGAAAAGGTAAGATGATGATGTGGACCGAAGATTGTTGTTCGGTCCAAAGGACAATCTCTTCACGTTGAGTATTCAAAAATGAAAAGACAGAAAAGCCATTGAGAGAGAGAGAGAGAGAGAGAGAGAGAGAGAGAGAGGGAGGGAGGGAGGGAGGGAGGGAGACCCTTCGTTTGTCGATTTGCTAGTTCCTCTTCTGGATAAGTACTGTGTGGGGGCAATTTATGTAATTGGCGTACTTAATTTATTGAAGGAGTCGATTTCATCCTCCAAGTGGATCTTTCTCTCGTCCTTCCGCCATGCTAATTGATGGATTTGCTAGCCAGGGCGGGAGAGAAACTACTCGTGCAATCATGCATTTTGGGCTCATGTCATGACTCGAATTTGTGATCTCATAAAAGATGATATGACCGTTTTTTCACCAAGCTACCACGTCCAATGGCATCCTATGATAAGCTGAGGTGTTTAATATTTATATTCAGGTTTTTGTTCTTAAGGTTGAGAGAGATTCCCCACGAGGCCCTTTGAAAAGAAGGAGTCTCACTAATTCCAACAATGCGTCCTTTTGTTTTTGGTCATTTCTAAACTATGTTTATTGGCACGTGTGCGGTGTCAATGAGAAGGTTAATAAATTTTATATTGATTTACATTAATGAACTAATTTTTAGGCACATCTGTTTCGTCAAAAACTTTAAGATAAAAAAATATTTTTCATGAAAGTTATTTTAAGAAAAATGATAAGTTTTCTTTTATGTCGCTGTTTTAAGAAAAGTGATTTCTTTTTTGTTAAAAAGGGAAGTCATTTTTTCCCAAACATAAACTTATTATTTTCAAAATTAATTCGTAATGCTCATTTAATTGTGCTTTTCGAGAAATTTCTTTTTCTTTCATAGCAGTGGAATTGCCGAAGAAAGATTTCTCTCTTCACTATTTGTAGAGAAAAACACGTGTTGACTCGGATTAAGGGTCAACGGAGCCGAATCGACTCGTCATGAAAAAATCACGCATGTTTGAATCTTCGAATCGAGTCGCCTTAGCCAGAATTCTATAACGCCGGGTCGGAATGAACAATTCTCTGTCCGAATTTGCGTAGGTCCTCTCTGCACTCGTTCGATTCATCTCTAGATCCATGATCGGGTCTAATTTGGAGGAAAAGATGAAGACCCCGCGTCGACAATCGTTTGGATTCGGCGATGAAAGAGGAGCGAACGAGTGATGTTTAGACCACCCCATGTGGTGGCCGCGCTGGCTTTGGCTTTCATCCCCCTCACGAAAGGGACGGTTCAAACCCCGCGCGCAACCGCTAGTAGTATTAGGATTCGCCTAGTGGCCACCCTTCCAACATGGAAGGGGAGGTGAGGTTCAAATCCCCACCTTCCGGGGGATGGGGTGGGGACGCGTAAATTTCAAGAGTGGGTTTCGACTCCCACGCCCTGCAAGAGGTAGGGCAAAAGTCGAGCTGAGTGAGTGTAAAATAGAAATAGAGAAAGAGAGACAAAAAAAAAAAAAAAAAAAAAACCGCTAGTGGTATTAAGTGTGACGCCGTGGTGGTGGGTCTTGCGCTGGTGTGTCGGGGGGTTTACTGGCGCCTTTGTCACCGCAGTTCTGTTCCTCCTATTTCAAAAAAAAAAAAAAAAAAACGAGTGATGTTTAGTGCTTTTTATTTTCAGGTATGTCTGCCCAGCTAAAAGCACCATCAAGAAAATCGTAAAGAAGGGAAAGGGATTTATCCATAAAGATATATCAAAATTGGGAAAATGACAAAAAACGGTAAGTGAACTTTCGAACTTTTAATTTCCGTAATATAACCTATTGATAGATGTTTAATTTAGTCCTTAAATTGGGGAGAAGTACACCCCAAGTATCAAAAATCGGCACAAATGGACATTTAAATATCAAAAGTTAGGAAAATAACACTTAAATGCCATTTCCGACGAACCTTGTCGAAAATCTTACGTGGCAATTTTTTTATTATTTTTCTTGCTTATGTGGCTCACCGGAGAACTGACTCAGTAAAGAATCGTAAAAACGACGTCGTTTTGGCATTGATTTGAATTTTAATATAGAATAAAATAAAATAATAAAAATATTAAATATGTATATTTTTTTTTTTTAAAAAAGGAAGAGAGAGGTGAGGGCTAAGCCCCGCGGCGGCGGCATAGGCCCTTGGCTCGGCGGGCGAGGGCCGCCAACCCTCGCCGAGATCTAGGCGAGGGCCGTGACCCTCACCCGAGATCTAAGTGAGGGCTCGCGAGCCCTTGTCGTTGGTCGGCCAAGGTCGCCGGCACTTGGCCATAGCTCGACAACCCCACCGACCCCCACCGTCGCCGATGGCGGTGAGGGCTCAACCCTTAGCCGCCTCCCTTGGCCTTTTTTTTTTTTTTTTTTTTTTTTTAATATTTGCATTTTTAAATATTTTAAATAAATTTAGTTTTAAATTTAATTTTATTAATTTTTATATTGATTTTTTTTCCCACATCAATAGCAAAACGACGTTGTTTTGCATTTGTCTAGCCATGTCGTGTGCAAAACGACGCTATTTTGCACTTACTTCATTGGAAAATCGCCACATCGGTATTTTGGTTGGATTTTCTCGCCGTTGGCACTTAACTGATCAATTTTGATCCGATTTTAATACTTAAGTGTCACTTTCCTAACCGTTGGCACTTAAATGTCTCTTCGTGTCAAGTTTTGACACTTTAAGCTTCTGGTACTCCCTTAAATTTTATGAAAGTGTTCAATATTAGCATTTCAAAACAAGATATTTTGGTTCACAACATAAATAACAAATGGTATATCAATACCCTAATTTGTTTTCATTTTCTGATGTAGATAGATGAAAAGATGGACATGCAAAGCTCATTAATTTCTTTTTTTTTAAGTCCAGCTTATCCAACTTAACATATAATAGTCCACGTCACCAAATAACGTTTGAGGGATCGTTTATGTTGTTTTCGACTATAATTCAAGGATCACATTGCAAATTGATCTAAAGCCGATAGATCACTTGTGTCATTTTTTCCATCAATTTCCTTTATTTTCTATCTCTTTTGAATAGTATTTTTTTTTTTTAATTCTAAACACTTTCCTTAACTTGTGGACCAGGTCTAAGGATGCGTTCGATTCAACATTCCCAATGAACTTACAACAATTTTAAAGAAACTTTTAAGTAAAAGCTAGTGTTGGGAAGGCTAAAAGTCTAATACTAGTCCCTATCAAGTATTGGGCTTTTGGTATTTGGCCATATACTAAAATTCATTTTCTTCTAGATTTACCTCACCAATTATTCAAAATTTCAAATTTTTCCATTGTTATTTTTTTACTTATTAAAAGAGCACCAAATCTTTTGCCAGTTTGGTAAAGGGTTATGGCCACCAATGAGCAAGATCTAGCGTCGACGGCCATCTTGGGCAACCTCTAATGAGGGTCACGCGACCTCACAAGGGCCATCAAAAGTCACTTGACCTCAGGTGACCTTGATCGAGATGGCTGCTGACGCTAGATTTGGCTCATCGGTAGTTGTAGTGGTTCACCGAGCAGCGAAGGGTTTTGTCTTCCTTTTTTTTTTAACCATTATGTCAAAATTCATATTTAAAAAGTTGCATACATTTTTTTTTTCAAATTTAAACAAATAAAAACAAAAAACTAATATTAATCACGCGAAAGGGATTTTCTATACCAAACAACATTTTTCTCAAGTTTGCTTCTTAAGGTATAGTTTACCAAACGGCAATTATATTTACTCAAAATCCTTTAGACTAAACTGCTGCTTCCAAATGCACCCTGAGTCGCTTGACTTGTGTTGTTGGTGGGCTAACACAGTTTGCTCATAGTCTTTGGTTTCCTTGTTTTGGGCCCGTTTTGGAGTTCAGGCCCATCTTTTTCTATATCATCGTCCAATGATTCCGCTACAGCTTTTCTTAACCTCGTGGGTTTGAAATCTGGTGCGGACATTAATTGGACAATGACCCAACACCGTATTTAGGGAAAACATCAAATGGTCTCTAAACTTTTTATCTATCCTATAATATCGCTCCTAAATTTTTAATTTATTTAACGTGGTCACTTTGATTTAATGGACAACGTCGTCCTCGAGTATTTATTAATAGCTTGATGACCATACCATTACATAGTGAAAAAGATAATATAGTTCGAGGATGATATCATGCATTGAGCAAAATTTGGAGACTATTCGTGAGATCCGACAGTTGAGACAGGATGTTGATGGAGCGAAGATTGTCGTTCGGTCCAAAGGGCAATCCCATCACGTTGAGTATTCAAAGAGGAAAAGACAGAAAAAGCTAAGGAGAGCGAGAGATCCTTCGTTTGTCGATTTGCTAGTTCCTCTTCTGGATAAGTACTGCGAGGGGTAATTGAATAATTTTACTTTTTGGTCAAAGGGTAATTATGCAATCGAGATGCTTAATTTACTGAAAGAGTCGATTTCATCCTATGAGCGGCTCAATCTAGGCCACACTAATCGATGAATTTGCTAGCTCAAGTCATTGTCCCCTCGTGTCCTGAGTGCGTGGAATAGCAGGGGCAAGAGAGAAGCAATCGATGCAGTCACAATTTATGAGAGATCATGCGTGATTCGAATTTGTGATCTTATAAAAGACATGTTGCCATTTTATCATTATATTATCACGTTCGATGTTTAGCGAGGTATCTAAATATGTTATATGATCACGTGTGCGTGTTTTGAAATTACATAGAAGGATTTTCAGGTTTGTGTTCTTCAGGTTGGGAGAGGTTCCCCACGATGCCCTTTGAATTGAAAGAGTCTCGCTAATTCCAACAACGTGTCCCTCTTTTGGTCCTTTCTAAACTATGTTTATTGGCACGTGTGTAGTGTCCATGAAAAAGATTTTCGGGTTAGCAAATTTAATATCGATTTACATTAATGAACTAATTTTTAGGCATGCTTGTTTCATTAAAAATTTCATAATAAAAATATATTTTTCATGAAAATTATTTTAAGGAAAATGACAAGTTTTCTTTCATGTGATAGTTTTTAAAAAAGTGATTCTTTTCTTGTTAAAAATGGGAAGTTGTTTTCCCCATACATAAACTTATCATTTTCAATTCATAAAAAGCATTTTTCATAAATCGATTGATTTTCCATCATCTAAGCATCTGAAAGTTCTAAAATAGCTTCTTAAAAAAAAAAAAAATCTTTCAAATAAACGTACCTTAAGACGTCAATGACATTTTCATGATGAGGTACTCGACAAATGGCTGATTTGATGGACAATGCGGCGCATATTGGCAATTAGATGATGTCCCACGAGTGGGATCTCATGTTCTTGTTGGACACTTCGTGTTCACAATATTCTATTTTTGCCAAGTTAATCGCCACAATTTAAAAATGTAAGGTGAATGTACTTTCATATATAGTGTTAACTAATATATGAAAGCTTAATCCTCGATTCGGTTGAGAGTGTTAACTAATATATGAAAGCTCGATCCTCAATTTGGTTGAGACCTCAATGAGCTTAAAGCTCGACTCAACTTGACTCGATTGGTCGTAAATTTTAGTTTCTAAAAGAATTTTCAAAAGCACACTATTTTGCAACCATTAATATGCTAAAATGCCATTTAGTGTCATTATTCTCACAAAAGCATTTTTTGTCATAATCAAAGTGGGCGAATAAATACTCATTCAAGAGAAATAGAATCAAGTTGGAGGACATTACAATTATATTCCGCTCAATATCGAATTTATTAAGCACATGGTAGTTAGAGGGTTGGCAACCGCTATTATTGGGGTGAATTTAAAATTAAATTCCTCAATATCCATATATAAAAATCTTGGTCAACAAATTTAAAAAGAAGAAGCTACTATTCTTTTTTTTTTTTTAAATTGAACATCCATTTATTCTTTTTAAAAGTTTAATGATCTTTCACTCCAAGCATATTTGTAGATAATATATTTTAAGCATCGATTAAGGCTGTTACTCTTCACGGTCTCGAATAAGAACAAGTTAGACCCCCCAAAAAAGGAATAAGAACAAGAGATCAGGAGATTGTGCTGCTGAAGATTTTCTCAAATCTCACATTGCAATTAAAATTAAAAAGAGAATCGTCGAAATATGAAATGCAAGGAAAAAAGGGAGACCATAAAAGATCCCAATTTTGCTGAAAAGATTAAGGGTTTTCAAGGCAAATCAAGAAATCATAAATCAATATAAGCAAATATAAATTCTGGGTTATTTGTTCGGGATTTTTATCAACCTAGCCAAGTTAGAAAATCAGGCGTGTTAAGATTTATATTATTTTGCATTGCAACTACAATTCAAATGACCAAATTGTCTGCGTCTAAATTCATAAATAATAAGATGCACAAATCAATAAAGAAAATCTTCCGATGATTTGGATGATGTCCTCGGATACTCGATATCCTTTTATGCTTTTTCTCGACTCGATTGATTTATATACAATTAAACCAAACACCCCTTTGTTGCAATTACACCATATTTGGATTGATTTTTTTTCCTAAATCAGGATAATATGTTTTCATATAAATCATGTTTCAAATGAAAAATCAAATCGAAACACCATTTTATCATGAGATAATTCCCTAAAACACCATCGACTTTAAGTCTAATCCCAATTCTACTATGAATTTTCTTTTGTCTCATAAAAAATCTTAAACTTTCACTTTAATTGTAAATTGGCTTGTGCGTCCAAAAATTGCCATTAATTTCTTCAATATTATTAACATCGGGAGGTTGCCATTATCCTCAACAAGGTGAGGACGTCGATGAAAACACAATTTCTGATGATAAACTTCTAACTAGTTTGGATGTCAATAATTTTGAGTAAATCAGTGGAGGCTTTTTGACACGTGAAGAAATTTGGTACTAGAATGGAAGTTTGAGAATTTTTATGGGACAGAAAAATTCAAAGTAGAATCGATATGGAATCTGAAGTTTAAAGGGATTTTTCCAGGGAATCATACTCTTTTATTTCGTGTACGCTATTCCCAATAAGCCCAACGTACACCACGAAATGTACCCACATTTCCCTCTCGATTCCACCTGCTCCACTCCATCATTATCCCCAAAAGCTGAATCCCACAAGATGAAATCGACAGCGACATAAATTATTAAAAAAAAAAATCTACTGAAATAAAATAAGAAGAAGTGAAATGCCTTCCAATCAAAGGGCCACTCCCTTCGAACCAAAAAGAAAAGGGCACTTGCCATTGTCTATTTTCTAAATATTCTTTTTAAAAAGAAGCCCGAAATAAAAATTAATTTAAAAACCAAGACTCCTCTTTTGCAATTTTTCTACATTATTCCCCCAACCGTTGCGATTCTTCCTTCCTTTTCTTTAACACACTCAATTCTTTTTTAAAAAGAAAATGTACAATCATTACCATTTAATTAATTTAATTTAATTAATGAAGCTAAAGCCGATGGTTTCGAATTATTAATAAAATGTTTAATGTTAGGTGAGAGTTCCGTGTCCCGCCGCTAACTACTGCATCAATACGTCAAACCGGGGGGCGCGGGGGGAGGACCGCGGGGAACACGCGCTGACGTGGACCAATCGGGAGCCCGCATCGGCCGAAGCTAGAAATGGGTGGCGAAGCAGGGGATCCAAGCCCGAGCCGCTCCTCCCCCTCAGTTTCCATTTCCTCTCTATTTCTCGCCTCCTTTCAGATTTTCAATATCTTTCGAAGAGCGAACGGGAATTTTTTTTTTCCTCCATTTTTCCTCTCGAATTTCCGCAGCATTTTCTCGGGCCTTTTTTCCCGGCGCATTCGCTCGGCGGAATTCGATCGGCCGACGGCGGCGGCGGCGGCGGCGGCGGCGGCAGCGGCGGAGCACTGGCCGGCGGGGGGCGGTCGTTGGTTGAATTCTCCAGCTGGTAATTCTCTCCGTTTCAGCTCGGGTTTTCCGATTGGGATTGTCTTCCCGGCGTTCTCGCGTCGGATCCGGTTCGTGTTCTGCTCGCGGATTTCGCCCGGGCCGATCTGATCCACGGAGGCTCTAGGTGCTGTTACGCTTCCGCTTGGATCGTGGTTGGGATCGGCGCCGCCGCCGCCGCGAATCGGTGATTGCGCGATCCGTCCGAGCTGTCGAGAGTGGGGGCGCGCGCGCGCGAGAGATGTGACGCTGGTTCCCGCGGGTCTTGTGTGATTCTGCGGTCGTTGGGATTAGAAGGGAGGGGAGGTGGATAGCGGCGGAGATGCAAAAGAGCGGGAGTCTCTCGAGGAGCAATAATAGCCTTAGGGTTTCGGTGCCTCAGCAGTCTTTGAGGAGAATGGGACTGTGTTCGCCCGGCGGAGGTCACGCTGCGTCGCCGGTGGTTTTCCCCGAGAAGCGGAACAAGGTCAAGACCCCGGCGTCTAGGCAAAATAAAGATCCGATGAGCGTCGACGATCCTTTTAAAGTGAAGAAGGCAGATGAGCACAGGATTGATATAATCGGAGGGGGCGGTGGAGATGAGAAGTCGGATTTGTTGGGTTACGTTGTTTATACGGGGAAGCTTGTTTTAGATAAGAGAAAGAATGTAGACGACAAGAATGGCAAGGGTGGGAAGCAAAATTCAGCTGAAATGAGTACTCAAGAAGGCGCTGTCAATACTAAGCTTACCAGCAGGGCTTTAGTCTGGGGCTCCAATGTCTTGCCACTCGACGACGTTGTCTCGGTATGTCCTTTTCATTCAAGTAGAATAAGATAAGAAAATTGACTGTGGGATGAAATCCGGATATAGATCCATAGATAGATTAGTAGTACTGCTTGAACGAGAGACGGCTGTTAACAAAACTTTTGTTTTATGACATTAACTCTGACAGGTGTCCTATAATGCCGGACTGAGACATTTCACTGTGCATGCTTACCCCGAAAGGAATGGATCCTGTGGCTTCTTTTGTTTCATGAAAGGTCAAAAGAGAAGTCACAAGGACTTCCGTTTTGTGGCTTCTAGCAGAGAAGAGGCAATTCAATGGGTGGGTGGCTTTGCTGACCAGCAATGCTATGTCAATTGTTTGCCACACCCACTGGTTTCATCAAAGAAGCAAGCTTCTTCAGAATTGCTTCCGATTGACCCTCCGCCTGAATTAATTTTCAGATGCAAGAATCCTCCCAGAATGCTTGTCATATTAAACCCACGGTCTGGACGGGGTAGATCGAGTAAAGTTTTCTACAGAATGGCTGAGCCAATATTTAAGGTTTGTCATGGATTACATCTCTTTTGTACAACGCTAGTTGTTTGTCAATGCTGTTGGCTGCTCATGTTCATGGTCTGATCAGCTCACGTGCACAAAAGAAGAAAAGATTGAATTGTGCCTTCCTGAATATTTTTTACGCCATAAAGCCAGATAATCTAACCACCAGGAAGCATTCGTATGTTGCTGTCCTTATCTGAATTACTATTTGCTAAGCTGTCTATGTATTCATGTCTCACTGAGAACTGGAAGGAAATTTCGGACTACTTTGTCTTGCTGTTGCGCATCCTTGCAATTGACTTATTTTCCTATAATAGGCTGTGTGTTAAACTTCCAGAAGCACATTGCTTTTAATACTGAATGCTCCTTTCTACCTTCCAATTCCACTTGATTTTAAATATATTATCAAACCAAATCAGCTCCAGAGATGTGGCATAGGTCGTTTCCTTATTGCAAGTCGCATATTTGTTTTGGAAGTCTTTTCCTTATTGGCTGAAGACTATCATTCTGCTGTCACCTGTGGGTGGACTGTTTAAATGTGGCCCTTGCTTTCCCTTGCAACCGGAGTTTGTGTACAGTCATGCTTAAAAGAATGCAGTGTGGAGTTGAATGTCAAGAGCTAGTTTATGTAATTCTTGACTATCAATGAAAAAGAGTTGGCTTTTGGTGTATGCTAGATTTCTTTTCTGCAAATAAAAGAGTACGGTTGCATTTTATGTTTCATGTGTGTTGCTCTGGGTGCAATACTCCTCTACCATTCTTCCTTACACTCAGAAATCCATTTCTTATTGATGATGCATTCTAACAGCTTGCAGGATTCCAGCTGGAGGTAGTTAAGACTACTCATGCTGGTCATGCGAAAAGTCTAGCTTCTAGTGTTGACTTCAGCACCTGTCCTGATGGTAGGACTGCTAAATCGAGCTCTCATTGCTTGACAGTTTTCTTTGTAGTTTGATTATCGCGTTCTGATATCTGCTTTTATTTATCTGCATTGGTCAATGCTCTCCAGGAATAATATGTGTTGGAGGTGATGGAATTGTCAATGAGGTTTGTCGTTTGCTACCATATTTGTTCCTACTCTTTATTTTACCAAATTTATATCTAACAATGGCATTTTGTGTCTCAATGGACTCTCAATCCCTTGCATAATAGAATGTCAAACAACGGCTAGTTTTAAGGTTCTGGTCTGATACTGAATATGCCAACAATCAGCGGAGCTCATGATTTTGTGCAATATGTTAAGTTGTATCTGCGTTGAAAGGGTTCAGCACTTTCCTAAATGTTTTGATTATGGACCTTTTTCTCTAATGTGTGATGGTGTATTTAATCTCACTTGGTGTTAGTTTTTAGCAGTAACTGTGGTCAGTGGTGCTTGTTGATTGGGAGGAAGGATATTTAGATACTTGTTGTGAATAACTAGTGATAGTTATGGTCGGTAGTCAAAGTTATGATATTCTATTTATTTAAGTTAAAAAAAATGCTTGGAAGAGGTATGTTGTTGTGAAAGTTGGGACTCTGGGGTTGTAATATGCAGATCCATCTTAGAATTGGTAGTTGCACAAATAAAATTTATATTTCGCTTTTCTCTTCTATCAGGCTAGCGTTTCACTTGTAGCATGCTCGTTCCTGAAAACAAAAGAGAAAATGGAATAATTAGACTTCTAGAGTCAATGTTGGTAATTATTATAATAGTTAGTGATTTTAGAAGAACAAATAAATATTGGTATTTTAAAACTAAGCAAGATAAAAGTTGGCAAGTGACTCAAGTAGTTTATAGATTAATGTGAGGAATGTTGGTTTAGTCAGATTTAGTGGGCAGTTATCTATAAAATAATGAGATTCGCGAGCAAACATATTAATGACGAGGAACATGTTTTCTGCAATGCAACTGAAATTTTTACTTGCTTTGCTTTTTGATCAGCTGTAGTAAATGGCTATTTATATTTTTATTCTGTGGAATGGGTGATATAGCCTGAACGATTAGCGTGTATGGGGGGTTGTGATTATGCAAGACATGGTGCAGCTCTGACTCATGCCCACTTCTATCTTAGTATAAATCTCACTCAGATAGCCATACCCTCCATGCTACCGAGACTTGTATTTCAATAGAGGAGTGAAGTAGTTTAAAGTAATGACCCGTTTACCTTTCCACCTTCTTTTGTTTGTTCTCCTCAGATGAGTAAGTTGCTACCTTTTGTGTGCTCTCCAGGTTCTGAATGGATTGCTTAGTAGGGATAACCAGAAAGAAGGAATCTCCATACCTCTGGGAATAATACCCGCTGGTTCTGATAATTCACTTGTTTGGACTGTTTTGGGAGTCAGGGATCCAATTTCTGCAGCTTTAGCTATTGTGAAGGTATCACTTGCTTTCCCCTATGATATTGTTTCCAAACACGACTTGGGAGTGTCATGAAATTTAGTTATGCACTGATTGGTGTCATTGACATGATTGACTTAGTGTGTGTGTATGTGTGTGTGTTTTTCCATATATCTAATTATTTATCAATTTGTACATGTGTTCATTTTGGTATGATCCGTGTTCTCCAGTCTCTGTCTAGGGCTCCATATTGCTGCTTCTTTCCCCTATCTTATTTATGTCAAGAGTTGACCGTTTAATGTCTGTGATAATGCATTTATGTCAAGAGTTGACTGTTTAATGTCTGTGATAATGCTCATTCCACTTTCACAAAGCCATTTTTCTTTTCTTATATAATGCTTCAAAGTGGCTCGCATGCTTAACAATTATGTTCTTCCCTACCTCCCTTTTCATGTAAATAGTTGTCATCATGTTTCTACCAAAGGAAAATGGAATCCACATCAACATACTGCCTTGAGCACCTGAAATTATTTCAAGGAATGAGATTCTTCTACTTGATGATCACTAGAGCACTATGTGCTTTAACCGGGGTCATTATTTCCCAAACCCTAGGATCACCTGAACTGGCTTTACTTCTCGTAGGCTTCTGAAGGTGTTCTATCATAATAAAATTGCCTGCCGAACATATGAACTGCTCTACTCTAGTGAATTGTGATGCTAAATATGATTATAAGATCCACCGACTATGTTCAATTGAGATTTTTGGAGCTAAAATGTGATATATCCATCAAGAAAACTCAAAAAATAGCTTTTAGCAAACAGACTTGGAAGCAGAAAATGTTTAAGCAGGAGCATTTTAATGTCAATAGTAATGCCTACAAGAGTATTTAACAGTAAATGGTTGTTGCTTGAATGAGTGAACCAGCTTTGTACAAAGTGATGTTTGTTAATGTCTTATTCCCCTGCACTGTGCTTGAGTGATCTATGTCAGGAACTTAAATTTGGCTTAGAAACTTGGGATCATATTCAAGTATCTGTTTGATTTTTGTGATGCAATCATTGGGTATTCATTCAAATTATTGTGCTGCTTTTTCTTGCTCTTGAATAAGATATATATCTTTTTTGTTGCTCCAGGGTGGTTTGACTGCTACAGATGTTTTTGCTGTCGAATGGCTTCAAACTGGTGTCATTCACTTTGGGATGACTTGTGCATACTATGGTTTCGTCAGTGATGGTAATTCAAATCACTCGGGTCTATAGTTTCCAACTTTTATGTCCCATTACTGTCATTAATTCTTTACTGCCTGGCATGTTTCAAACCAAAAAGCAGAGATTATATCCTTCAAATGCTTGTATGTCCTCCTCCATTATGCTTTTACCTTGATGCCCAATGGAAATGGCCAAAATAGGCATGTATTTCAAAATCACCTACCTGCATCTCTAGTTTACAATGCCCCCTCTCTCTCGTATAGTTGCAATTTCTCTCAATTACCTCAAAACTTGTCACTAACATTTGGTTTTATTCT
This sequence comes from Eucalyptus cloeziana, assembly GCA_014182715.1. NCBI lineage: Eukaryota > Viridiplantae > Streptophyta > Magnoliopsida > Myrtales > Myrtaceae > Eucalyptus > Eucalyptus cloeziana. The sequence continues at coordinate 4,152,516 of CM024643.1, forward strand.
TTTCAGTATTGGAGCTGTCTGGGAAATATCAGAAGCGCTTTGGTCCTCTGCGTTACCTTGTGGCTGGTTTCCTGAAGTTTCTTTGTTTGCCAAAATATAGCTATGAAGTGGAATATCTTCCAGCATTGAAAGAAGATCAGGAAGGAAAACTCTCGACTGAGCATGCAGTAGTTGACATGACAGACCTGTACAATGACATCTTGAGAAGGTCGAGCAAAGAAGGCATTCCTAGAGCATCCAGCTTATCAAGTATCGACTCAATAATGACCCCAAGCCGGATTTCTGGTGGAGATCCGGATACAACCTGCAGTAGCACTCATGCTAACATTGAAACATCTGACTATGTTCGTGGCATAGATCCGAAATCCAAACGCCTGTCATCTGGAAGAAACAATGTTACGGCTGAACCTGAAGTCATTCATCCCCAAAACCCCCTGTCAACAACTCCAAACTGGCCGAGGACAAGGTCAAAGTCAAGGACAGATAGAGGATGGTCTGGGCTGCACGCTACGAATGATCGGACATGGGGAAATGCTGCGACCAATGATAAGGAGGATATTTCATCAACAATGTCTGATCCAGGTCCAATTTGGGATGCTGAACCAAAGTGGGACACTGAGCCTCATTGGGCTGCAGAAAAGCCAATAGAATTGCCTGGGCCTCCAGATGACATAGAAACTGGAGTTAATAAAGAACTCATACCTAGATGTGAAGAGAACTGGGTAGTTGCTAAGGGACAGTTTCTTGGCATATTGGTGTGTAACCATGCCTGCCGAACTGTTCAGAGCTCTCAGGTGGTGGCACCAAAAGCAGAACCTGATGACAACACCTTAGATATGCTTCTAGTTCGTGGAAGTGGGAGGTGGAGACTCTTGAGATTTTTCGTGCGTCTTCAGATGGGTGGACACCTTGAGCTACCATATGTTGATTACATAAAGGTACATGCACGCATCTTTTCTTCTGGAATAAACATTACTGCTGTCAGAAGTAGGTTGTGTAAATCTCTTCTATCTTTTTACATTCATTTTTGTATTTGGTGGTTTCTTTTGACTTGTCTATCTTCCAGTCTGGTTTTGAGGGTGGGGGTTGGGGGAGTAAGGTGGAATAAAGGGAAAAGGTTGAATGAAAATGCATGCATATATTTGGTTGAAAGTCGAGGGTTTCTCATTAATGTAAATTTTGTTTGTCCCCTTCCGCATGCAAATTGAGACAGGCTGCAATTTGAAAGCATTGAGATGATCCAGAATATCGTTGTAGTGCATGATGCATTTGGCTGTTAAGAGTTTGGTACTCCGAATATTTATGCTGGGTAGATGTTTGCATTCTATGTAGTCTGTTGGCGAATCTTCATAATGTGTTAGGAACTTCGCAGAAGTATAAAAAGCATGAAATAATTCATTAGGGGAACTGAAAGTGCTGCAACTCCCATCTTAGGAAAATAAGCTGGTGGTTATACACGTTTATGCACCCCATATAGTACTGCTGTTGTCTGCTTGCGTGTTCTCAGGAGATGAGTGAAGATTTCATCCTCTAGTAGTTTCTCCTCTAACTTAGAATATATTATATTTACATGAGCTTTCAATGAATGCAGGTAAAGTCAGTGAAGATTAAAGCCGGAAAGCACACGCACAATGGTTGTGGCATCGATGGTGAGCTCTTTCCTCTCAATGGACAGGTCATCTCTTCTTTGCTTCCAGAACAATGCAGACTAATCGGTCGCTTCCCGAGGCATCACATATAATAATAGCTGAAAGCTCCTTTCATATTCTTTTGCTATGATACCAGGGACTTATGATCTCAAAATTTTGTCAAAAGCATGTGCCATTTCCTCTATACATAGCAGGGACAATCTTCCCTTCCTCTTCAATTTGTTTCTCCCCCAGTCGAGTCCCTGTAAATTCTGTGTAATGTAAACAGCTGCCCATTTTGGTTTGACACTCCGCCTCTTCTCTCGATGTGTACGGATGTCCCATGTTTCTTATATGGGCGCGAGCTGCTTAACGTGAACGTGTGAGAAATATATCTGCGATTCAGATTGCTCCGCTAAACATGGATTGTAAAGCTTTTTGTTTTATCTCCTACCAAGTAATGGTCCTCTATAGTACTTAGTACTTCTGTGGTACTTCTGGTTTTTCCCCAAGTCGTCCTTTCTGTGATCTATGTCCAGCGGAAGCTGCCATTCAAAGTTCATCTGAAATTCCGAGGGATTGACTGGGAAAAACGGTCAATCGCTTCTGATTCTGTAATCTGTATTGAGGTGACTGGTGAAGCAAGGTTCGACTAGTTAAGGCCTGTTTGTTAGTGTTCCTATTTCTTTGTTTTTCTGTTCTTTTATTTTTCGGAGCAAAAAAAAGAATCGAAATCCGTTTGGTAACGTCAATTAATTTTTATATTTCCCATAATAGAAATGTAACTGGGGAATAGATTTGGATTAGAAATAAGAAGTAGAAAAAAATAGTTTTTTGATATCGAGAACAATTTTTATAAATAAGTTTTTGTCTTTTCTTTTTATTTCTCATTGACCCTCGCCCTGTCGTCCGCCCGCCAAGAAGAATAAAGGAAAAAAGAAATTCTAACAAAATTATTAAATAGTTAAAAGAAATTCTATATTATAAAAAAAAGTTGTGGGTCATATTAAATGTATTCCTATTCTTCTTCTATTTTAAAAATAAAAATTTTGTATAGTTGTCAAATTCGCTTTTTTATTCAGAAATTATTCTAGGGATTAGAAATAAAAAAAAAATTATTTATGAAAAGAAATTATTTTTCGGAATAGAAATATTACCAAATGCATATTTATTTATTCGAGTCACTGTCAAGTTTAAGGCGTTACTCCTTAGTATGAGCTTGTTATTGCAATGACAAATTGTCTCCTCTCATCTCCCTTGTTTTCTAGTTGTACGAGGATTGACTTTGTGCCAGAAGTGTGAGAATATGGCTTTGAAGAATCAACCTTTTTTCCTCATTTGGTTAAATAACTCTTCTTTAAATACTCAATTTCACTGCGTACGTTCATTGCCACCGAATCTTCTAACTGGTACATGGACAACTGTGTGGACCGCAGTGCTGGCCGGCTGCGAAAGTTAGGAACTTGTCGGTCCTTAGAAAGCTGGCGCAAAATGAAACAATTGCATGATCTGTTAGGAGATAAATGGGTTCCGACATTGAAAGTCGGGGCACGAATTGGAGCTGGCTTCAAATCGCAGGACGCGATGCATGGCGTCATCTTCGATTTCGGAAAAGTTAGAAGGACCATCTACCCCTTATGAGGCGAGGATTGTTGGTTAGATTCAACCCCAGAGATTGTTAGTTCACAGCTAAATGTTATCTACTTCTGTTCTATATAAAATCTCGATCACATCCCAATTCTCATTGCTAGAAGGAAACCGCGACGCAATTTCCTTTGAATTCAACTCATCAATCCTCTTTCCTCTCCTTCACCTTCTCCCCTTCTCATCTTCTCGGCACGCATGATGATCGCTCTCCAGTCGTCCCCCGCCTCTGCCTCTCTGCTCCCGCGGATCTGCGCGGGGCGGAGGAGGTTGATGGTATCCTGTGAGGTCGCGCTCCAATCGGAGGCCAACCCGTCCTCGGTCTCCTTCAAGAAGGGCGTCGCGCCGTCGCCGGACCCCACGAGGATCGGGTCGAGGGTCAGAGTGAAGGCGCCGGTGAGGGTGTACCACGTGCCGCGGGTGCCGGAGCTGGAGCTGAGCGGGATGGAAGGTGAGGTCAAGCAGAACTTGCTGTTCTGGAGAGGCAAGAGCCTGACCGCCAATCGCCCCTTCAAGGTGGAGTTCGGCAGGGATGTGGAGGGCCGGGGGCTCGTCAAGTTCGTCGCGCACCTGGAGGAGGATGAATTGGAGTTTGTCTGATCGATTCGGGCTAAAAGGGCCGATTGCTGTAAAAAAAGAAACCATCGCTTAAGGCTTTAATTCTATTGTATCTAAATTAAACCCATCCTATATTTAGAAACAGCGAGACACACGCCGCGTCCTAAGTCCTCTAGCAAGAATTTGTTTACACATGAAATGAATGAAACGACATGTTTTAACGTTGCTTCGCTGTCGAGGGCTTTCGGTTCAAGAACCGGATAGAGGTCACCTGTTCAAATCATGTTAATCTGCGCACAAATCGCTCTTGGTACCTGCGGATTTCAATTGCATGGACTTCACCGATTCATAAGGCTTCACACCTCCAGGTAGCTGGGCCGCACGAGCTCGGTTACTTAAGGTACAGTTAGTCGCACATATTTTATATGGAATGTTCGCCTTGGTTCCTCTCGCCTTGTCAATGGAAGTTCCGAGTTTCTCCACAATGCAAAAGCAATGGAGAATGTTGCTGTGTCGACTGGCCTCAGATGAACCCTACGGTTGATATATCCAAAATTCTTGCTAATCTTGAAGAGGCCTGGAGAGACTGGAAGGCAATTTTCTTCTGTGTTACCGTGAAAGTACATAGCCCTATTACTTGTACCTCCATGAGATATGTAGATGGGCTCTCCATCTCGCTTTTTGAGTAATGGTTAGTGCACTAAAATGGGTTTTGCGAAGTATTATGTTAAGCGATGTTTTTTACTCTTAGCCCCCCACCCCAAATCCTGTCCGTGACCATCGGACCAATCACCCGAGACTCGTCTTTGGTTTATAGTTTTTCTCGAGTTACTTTATATAAGAGATCTGAGTTGATGAAATTTGGATTTATGTCTCGAGAAGCCTAACCATAGGAAGGTATCTCCTTGGAAGCCTCCTAATCTTGCACTTGATAATCTGTCTTTCGGTGGAAGGAAGGAGATAATGCACACGTTCTCTCACCTTGTAACCTAGGATAATGGCATAAAAGAAAAGTTTATCCTTAATGAAGGGTTTCTTGTATCCCTACCGTTCGTCTCCCTTGGTATTTAGTTTCGAATCATCACACTTACGCATTTTCTGAAGGTCACCTTGTCATCCAAAACAGTCCAGCATCCTCTGTCGATCAATGAATGCGTGCTCCGTTTGTAGTAGTGTCGAATGAATGGCACCTATTAGCTCTTGAGAAGAGAGTGCCCCTGATGCTGATCTCTTATTCTTGTGTCTTCCATACCACTGTCGATGTCTTTCTATCTCTTGTTCGAAGGTTTATAAGACTTTTAGGAAATGCGATTCTCCACTAACGTCCTTCAAGATATTCGGTATACTTGAAATAAGAGATTGTCAGACCCAGTGGAAATTAATTGGATATTTGAAAGGATTGTGCTTTCCATCCTTCAATGATTGGTGAATCACAAATGTGGAGATATGGTTGGAGGAAAAATCGTCCGACCAGATAATTAGGAAAATATTGCCCCATGCAAAAAAGTCCACGACACTTCACTGAAACGATAGTGATCAAAACATTGTCCTCTCTTGTTTTTATTTTGCTGATTGTTAGGTTGTGCTGGTTCACTTTTTGAAGAAACATATATAATTTTAGGTTAAATGAGTTTTTCAAAATGCAAATTGTATTTGCTAAATTGTAATTTAAAAGTGTATTGGGAAGTAACTTTTGTTTAAATAGTATTTGGAAAAATCACACTTTTTAAAAGACTTTCATCTTCTCTTTTTAAGGAGTTAATGGCTAGCAAGCCATATGTGCAAACCTTAGGTGAGGGTTACTAGTGCCAAAACTGGCCTCTCCATGCTAGATCTAACTTCATCGGTCGCCTAAGTATTTCACCGATGATGTTGGGCAAGATGAGGACACTTTTGGAATTATGAAAGTTTAGTGAGAGCAAAGTTGAAAGGAAAAAGTATATTAGCATTCCGGAAATATTTAAAACTCAAGGCACCTCTAAACCTGTCTTGAGTTAAAAACTTTTAGAGGTATTTGGAAATGCAATTGCTTCTTCATGAAGCTCGTCAAAAAAATTTGTCAAAGTGGTACTTATATTTGCCCAATAGGCTTTGGAGGGCAAAGCCCATTACGAAGGTGGTTTCTAAACACACATTTCCTATTTTATCTTCCAAGAAAACTTCATTTGGTACAAGGAGGTCCATCTTTCATCATTCCATTCTTCAATTTAATGACAATAGTACAAAAGGACCTGGGATTTGCATCGATTCCCATCATCATCCATGTCCTAGAAATTTAAATAATTCGTGAAATTTCTTCGCCATAACTATAATAAATCCACTTTTGAAACCACCAATTTCAAAAGTAACTCCCCCACAAAATTCTCCATATTATAAAGAATCGTATATATACATTTTCTTACCAATCTACCTATTAGAGAGAGCTATAAATGAACACCCACTAAAGGGCAAATCAATCAAGTTCAAATTATTCTTTTTTTTTTGCATTAAATTTAATATCTACGAAATTGAATTTCAGACAAAATATGTGTAAATACGAGAAATGACCTAAAAAGGGGAAACATGGGGGACAAAACCCATAAGTAGAAATGACACCTCAATAAAGAGTGATGTCTCATCCAAAAAGAAAAAAGAGAGAGAGAGAAAAAAATAATATTCCCAAACAAAATGAAGTGTACCGATTGGTGGTGGGCGGGTGGACAGGACCCGACCACGTCACCGCCATAACCATAATTTTGTCAAATCGTTGTTTTCTGTTTTTTTTTTTTTTTTTTTGATGAACATAATAAATTATATTCTTTTCTTTTAAATTTTTTTTCCTGGAACAATATGATTGTTGATTTTATTATGCTCCCCCCCATCCCAGTTTGTCTGGCCGCCAACCCCGGAACTTCAGCCATGTCTCTCTCCCTTTTGGCCATTCAAGAGTCAAACCTCACAATTGAGTGAGATTCCACACTCAATGGTGCCCTCAACTTGCTCTACTCATTACCATCATAATAAATATCATTATTATTTTAATTATTATCCCTCTCATTTTTCTTTCCTTTTAAACTTTTACTGGAACATGTGATGATTGAAAAGAGGCGAAATTTTTCAACTAGTTCCAAACTCATTGTAAGTGTGTTGATTTAGTCTTAAACTCTTCAACTTTGCTAACTTAGCCTTAAACCTTCAAACGGAATTTCAATACAGTCACTCCAATCAATTTTTGTCGGAAATCGTCTCGAGGTAGTCTAGTCATGTTGTCTATCCTGCGGTTCACCCTGCCACGCTAATAATTTCTGGCAAAGATTGGTTAAAAGGACAACATTAGAATTGCACTCAAATGTCTAGGACTATATTGATAAAGTTGAAGAGCTTACGATCGAATTGATGTCCATGTTTAGTATTCATTAGACAAATTTTCTCTAGATTACATAACAAAGATTCCATAGGGCCGTGCTAGGGCTATACCCGGAATTAGAATCTCTCTAGGTATTAGGATTTAATATTCCGAAAGGATAATTATTATATATGAATGGGATTCCATTTCCATTGGTTGCATCGGAAAGCATCTTTCGTGCTCATCATTAGTTTTTGTGCACTGCAAAAATGGTGAAGATGGTGGTGACTTTGATACTGTTTGGATCACGTAAGGATAATTCAATTAGGGATAGCCGACAAATCAGTGCATAACCACACGTACGTATTCTGGTTGTCGGCCATATGGTATTTTACTTCGATTTTTGTATTGATGACGTGCAATGAACGTGCAAATAAAAAACATCATCTTAAGTGAACGGTCCTGCACGAGTTCTAAATCGAGAAAAATGTATAAAAAAAAGTATTAAACCTATTACATTAATATTAATTTAGTCGTGACTATTTCAACTGGACTGGGCAATTTAGTCCTAAACCCTTTTCATATGGGTACCGATTTAGTTCATCTGATCAATTTAGATCGAATACTTTTTTGGTACTTTTCCTGTTCTAGATCTTTTGATTGGTACCCTACATTCCCCATTTCCCTAGTAAAAATATAAAGGTTGCAATATAATCAACATCTATAAAATTCTCTCGCAATAGTTTAATAAAAAAATCGTTATATAAAGGAAGGGTTCCCTTTTAAAATTGTTCTTTTTTTTAATGGATTTTATAATAAAGAAAAAGTTTAGATAATGAAAAAGAAATGGATCATACACAAATTATATTCTACCATTCAATAAGAGAACATGGAGCATCGACCGACGGGAAATATCGAGTTGTTCGAGAGTTTGCATGACTTTGCAACCCTTAAGTATCACATTGAAAAGGGAAATCAGCCACATCATAAACATTTTATGAGGAGATCAATTCAATATTTAAAAATTACCTAGAAACAATTGGACGATTGGGAAATGGCAATATGAACTAGGAAAAGTTAGGTAGACCTGGATAAGTTTCCAATTAGATCCTAAATCATAAACAGCCTGTCCAATATTCTCGTGTTTAACCTATTCGATCTTCATTCGGCATATGGGATATGCAATAGGACAATATTATTCTTTATTAAGATATCAATTTCACACCTAGCTGTAACTTACCCACAAAAGTTCCCCACAAAATAAAAAAGGAAAGAATTGTAAATAGTGGAATTACTTTGAACAAGCCAGGGTAAGGGAGAATCCATTACTGTGGGGGGGGGGATAAAGAAGGAGTACACGTGTAAGCGTAGGCACACATGAGAAGGTGCGGGAATAGATACGGAGGGATAAGATTCTTGCGAGGCTGGTTGGCACCAAGTGAGGGATTGGACTGGATGGTGGCTCACACCCTTTTGCATGAATCAAAAAATTAGAACCGACCATCACTTGTCCATGACTTGCGATGATTTCAGTGATGCAATCGATTATTTCATAGACCAAGAACCGACTATATTTGGTTCGATTCCTAATTTCAAAGTGGGAATTGAAGCACTTTAGAACCGACCATCACTTGCCCATGACTCGCGATGATCTTGATGCAAAATTATTTCAGTGATGCGGTCGATAATCTCGGGCACGATTCTTGAGGGTACATCGATATAGCTACAAGTAAGTTGAACTAAGACGATCATTGAGTAGTGAATGTCATGGATCTCGAAAGCCACTTATAATGGAAATTGAGAAACGTGGGTGTTTTTGACTATCGAGTAGTGGAGTGGGGAATTTCGAAAGCAATCAATGATGTTGGATGTGAAGAGTAAAGAGTAACCCTAGAGTAGTAGGACTTGATCGATTCTTTGTGAATATAAATTGTTGAGTTTGAATTATGTAAGACTCAGTTATTTATTTTGTTGTTAACTATTGGTAGTAGCTATGAGTATTAGGATTGCAATTCATGCGAGGGAGTGGCGATTAATCAATGAATACCGGTCATGAGTGATCGGTTCTAAAGTGCGTCGGTTCCCACTTTGGAATTAGGAATCGAACCAAATATAGTCGGTTCTTGGTCTATGAAATAGGGAATCAACCTTGTCCACCCTAGGACTGATTAGGGCCGGTTAGGTTCCCAAGTTGTCCTAAGAAGTGGAGGTGTTATATATCCATTTTTTAACGATCCGTGCTATAAAAAAATTAAGATATTGTAACGGAGTGACAAGAAAGTATGTCATCAATATAAAGTGTTATATGCTTATCTTAAATGAACCAATTAACATGGTCATACATAACGTCATCACAAAGCTTCGATTCATGAAATTGCAAATCAGCTGGAGTATGAAAAGACTAAAGAATACTCCGCCTTTAGATTTTCTATGGTTTTTGCCATTATATATGCATACAGATGCACTGCGGACCGATTCCGCCGATTGGTTCCATATGTATAATAACGAATTATCGAGACGTCACAGAAAATGACATCGGCCCTCGGCGAGCGACACGTGTCGGCGAAGATACTTTTCAAGAGTGGGGAAATGCACTCTCCCTCTCCCCCATCCCCCACTTCCCCCAGGTGTGAGGCACAAGCAACGCTCCTCGGCGCGACCACGCGGCGCGCCGCCATTCGCGGCCCGGCAGGAGGGTAAGTGCAGAAGGACATGAGAGGGAGAGGGAGAGGGGGAAAGGGGAGGAATCCCTCCCAACATATTCCGCCGCTCCTTTTCTTTTTCTCCCTCTCCCTCTCCGTCTGTCTGTCTGTCTTCCTTTCTTTCTGTGCCACTACGAGAGTTGCGATCGTGTCATGTGGTCACTGGGATAACGGGGGGGTGTGCGAAGAGATCATGATCTCGAGGTTTGCGCTTACGCGAATATTGAATTCCTGAATTGGGCAAGCCGATTGGCCTTTCTCGCCAAAGCTCCGTCACAGCAGCAACGCTCGTTGGACTGGATTCTCTCTCTCTCTCTTTCTCTCTCTGTCGTTACTTTTTCCCTGTGTCGCGGTCTCTTTCGCACCGATCTTTTTCTTTTCTTTTCCCGGGAGAAAATCTAAAAATTTTCCCGAGAAAGTAGCGCTTTTGCTGACGCTGTACCTACTCAATTATGATGGCTTTCTGTGCCGACCCCGCCGGGGCTTTGAGATAAGGAGGCGGACGCTTCGCTTTTTTGCCATTTTGAATTGGGGCATGGGGGCGATTGGCCGCCCATGCCAACAAAGTGCCGGGTCAGTTGCCTTCCGGGAGTGCAAGTTGTGTACGGATTAGGGTTTCTGCTCGGAAACATAAGATTCTCCTGGTACTAATTCCGCCCCCGATGACCGAAATTAATGCCTCGTCAATAGTATCGATCTCTCGGGAAACCGATGTGTTTGCTTCGCCCGCTATAAACAAGAACCTTGTTTTTCACATGAGATGTCGGGAGCTCCGGCTAAAGTTCGATGACCATTGACTCCTGATCGACTTCGTCGAAAACCCAGTTTGACGGTGGAATCGGGTTGCTTTCGCGTAGGGCTCTCCGACGATACCCAGAATCCTTGATACTACGACACTCATGTCGTCTGATGTTGCCTTCTTTATTCTCGACTGTCCCATCACGACGACGACGTTTGTTGAAGATTTATTCTACACTTCATTTTAAGTTTCCGGAACACCGGTTGAGATTTATTCGCTCGAGTCGTCAAAACAAGACCGAACCGGTGTTTAAGATTTTTGTATGAAAACAATGATTCGGATGCATATTTAAAAACTAGGCATCACAAGTCCTCGCACAGGACGAGACTTACATGAATCGGGCACTGTATAAGAAAGTAACGGACTTCCGAAAAATAAAATAAAAAAAACATAAAAAGGAATTCAAAAGAACGAATGACACGGCGCCACGTCAGCACTCCGGCTCCCCGTGAGTGAGATGGCAGCTCGCCGGCCTTAGGGCGAGTCGCCGGTGTAGAGTATCGGTCCAGCTCAAGGTGAGCCATCCGCAAATTTCGCTCATAAAAAAAGGGGCGGCTAGCAACTTATTCTCCATCAAGCTGATCAAAAGCAGCAAGAGTGAGTGTATAATAGGAATAGAGTAGAATTGTGAAAAAAAAAAAAAAAAAAAAAACTTGGAAGGGGGAGGTGGGGTTCAAATCCCTACCTTCTCAGGGGGGATTGGGGTGGGGACGATTTCATTTCAAGGAGTGGGTTTCGGACTCTCACGCCCGCAAGCGGCGGGCGCAAGATGTCGAGAGTGAGTGTTAGAGTAGGATTAGAGTAGGACCGACAAAAAAAAAAGCAACAAGAGATGTGAAACCGGCAAAGAGGGTGAGAGGAGAAGAGAGCGGTCTGCGATTTTTCCGCTGTTGTCCATTCGCCGAACACCTGTTTCTTATTGATTCTAAGCTAGCAAAAGCGAATCCATCGATAAAAAGTGAACAAAATGGAGCTTTCCAAATAATGCGGGACATGAGAAAGGCACGAAAAAAACAAACTTTAGATGGCACCTCCGACGTTCATTTCTCTGAATTATCGAGAGGGAATATATTTCAGATGGTACTAATCTCACATTACTAGACTCCCACTTCGATATGAATGGGTGAAAGTAGGAGTCAAATCATAGAACGAACCCCATGAGAACGGTCCAATCGTCTAAGGGACGTACTTTTTGTTCGAACATGGCGCAGATTCGATCGATTTCTCGCCCAGAGTATGAACGATTTCATATCATTGGATTGCTCGTCTGGGTTTCGACGGTTCCTCTTCACAAATGACAAAAAGTACGAACGATTTCATACTCTAGGACTGCTCATCTGAGCTTCGATTCTTCCTATTCACAAATGAAAAAAGCATGAACGATTTTATATTCCAGGACTGTCCATCCGGGCTTTGACCATAAACTTATGTTTATGCTTGTAATGAGCCCTCGGACTAAATACTTTTCCACGATATTTCAACGGACCTCAAAATAATCAGATCTTTATGGTCATTTCCGTCAAATTATAAAAGGGAATATATTTTTTTGATGGCAGTAAACTCACATTACCGGACTCCCACTTCGATCTAAATGGGTGAAAGTAGGAGGAGTCAAATCACGGAAAGAAGGTTAAAAAAGAGATGATGCAGCTACAAAAATGTTTGGCTCCTGGCGTTAAAGAAAGGAGGGGGGCATGGAGAACAGAATCATATGCTTTGCCTCTCCAAATTGCCCGGTCTCTCTTTTAATGACATTAGTTTATTGGGAGAAATGATGGTGTCTTAATTTTGACTTCATCTGGCCCCAAAAAAAAAAGGGGCTCCCCCTGCAGCCGCTTACGTGGCGGCGCGCCATTCACTCGTACAACATTTTACGCCATTTTTGCAAAAGATGCCGAGCCACGAAAATGTCGCTTTTGTAGCGTTTGCATCCACTCCGTGTAAGATGAACTGGCGATTGTGATGTGAGAATGTCGACGCGGTCCGCACTCGGATACTTTAGAACTTGAGAACCAAACTTTCCATTGCTGCTACCTTCGGAATCTTGTCTGCTTAATTAGTTGTGTGTATTTTCGGTACGTACTCGGCGTCGATTGTTTATGGGAATGAACATAAAGATCTGATTTATTTTGAGGTTTGTTGAAATTTTTGGACTTTTAAATGTCGTATCGGAGCCACATTCTGAACCGGCTCACACGTTCGATGCGTCGCGATACATATATTGTCCCTCTCCCCTCGAAAAAAAAAAAAAAAAAAGAGATGATTTTTTTTTTTAATGTCACATTTTTTTTCTTGTCGTAGACAATCGACAATCGCACATGATAATCATAGGAGAAATTTGTTCAGAAAGCTCCGTACCTTTTTCACTTTTATCGATTTAGTCTTAAACTCTTTAATTGTGCTAATCGAGTCATAAATCTTTCGCATTTTATCAATTGAGTTCATCTGGTTAATTTTAAGACGAAAAAATTAAATATAAATGGCCGGCGTTAACGTGGACAATAATTAAAAATATTTTTATATATTTTTATTTTTGATTTTTAAATTTTCTTCTCTCTTACTTCTTTACTTTTTCCTTTTTTCTTCTTTTTTTTTTTTTTTCCCCTTTTTCCCTTTACCAGCTTGCCCCGTGGCGGTGAGATTGATTGCTTTTTGGACAATTTTTCCTACGACCATAGTGAGATGATATCGGAAATCTATTTTTGGCGGGTTATGCAGTCCATCGAGAAAAATCAAAGGTCGTACGAAAATTACACTTCATACATATTATTGGGCAAAATAAATATCCTTGAAGGAAAATCAAGAAATATCACTGTATTTTTGGCTGCAATCACAATATTCTCTCCACATAAACTCCACTCAGCCACCATTGCTACTCTCCTTTTAAAAGGCTGTCGAGTGGGTATACCTAGGGCGGCTCCCTTTAACCTCCATCAAGTGGCTGGATATGAAAACGACATCGTAAAATCCTCCGACAAAACAAGGGTTAGGGTTTCAGAACTACGTGAAAAGGGCAGGAGACAGCCCGGCTTAAAGTAGAGTCATGGTGTGGAGATTCATAAGACCACGGCATTTCAGTATAAGTAAAGCTCCTTCCCTAACTTTTAACCACTAAATATCTTTTCTAATGGCCAATCGAACTCCTCGATTTAATCCACTTTTAGTTAATTAATTAATTCCACTGGTCAACACCGGCCACTTTGTCACTTCGGACACCAAAAATTAATCTCAATTTTTTTTGTACAAAAAGGGTTTTATGCGCCAGTTATTCTGGACCTATAAATTCCTGCCTATGCCCCGCACTTGTTGATTTAGAAAGAATAACCTTTTTTTTTTTTTTGCCCAGATTTAATATCATAATTCGTCGCAATCAAGTATAAGCTGGATAGCATCGTGAACCCCATGAGGATGGTCTAATGGTCAAGAGGCGAACTTTTTGTTTGAGCACGACATAAATTCGATCGATTTCGGGCATGCAAAGTATGGAATATTTCATATTTTTGAGCTGTCTGTCTCAGCTTTAACTCTTTTGGTTCATAAATGAAAAAAAGTATGAATGATTTCATATTCTTGGGCCGCCCGTCTAGGCTTTGACTCTTCCTCTCCATATAAAAAAAAGAAAAAGAAGTTAGAATAAACTTATGCTTATGCTTATAATTAGCCCTTGGATTAATGTTGAGTCCTCGCGTATAGAGAAGTGTGGACCGAATTAATCGAATTGAATATATGGTGAAAGGGAGAATCGGAGTGCTTCCTAAAGCAATCATATTTATCAGCTCGCTGATAAAAATGAGTCTACATGCATCCCTGAATTTGAAAGATGAAAAAATTCGGATTCTCATGTGCTTTTTAATTACTTAACCTTTCGGCTTGTCAACTTCCAATCCGATTTAATTAATGGTACGAAATTTAATTAACTAGCCGAGGTTCCTATGTGCTTCGATTTATAGCGATTAGTGTTGGACCCTTAAAATTAAAAAAAAGAAAAAGAAAGAAAGCATAGAGATTATTTAATTAGGAGATTAATATATAAATGACATGAGTCAACTCGCCTTTCTATAGTGAGCTGACGAAGCAGCAATTTTTGAAACACAGCCAGTTAAATAATTAATAATGTTTGGATTAGCTCTGGTCGGCGAATTAACATTATGCGAAATGGGTAATTTTCGCAGAATCATTATGAGAATAAACGTTTAAATAAACATATATATATTAATTATGTCTATGTAATTTATATATTCCTCCTATACAGAATAATAAATAAATATTATTTTTTTAGGCTCTGTGATTATCGTTTTATGGCTGCCCAATCATGTGGAACGCTGAAAGCGATGCTACTTTGCTTCCACCTTAAGCCATTTTCAACCAATCGATATCACATATTCCGTCTCACCTAATTGGTAATAATTATCATAATATCCGGTAGCTCTTCTTTTCTTCCTTCTCCTCCCAAAAAAAAAAAAAAAAAAACAAAAAAAGGATTATTCCCAAAATTTGGGGCACCACATAAAAGAATCGCTCGCTTGGAAAATACTTTCCCAAAAATATTGTCCATAACTCGTGCGTGAGTGCTAGTAGAAATCAAATTTATATCTACTTTTTCTCGTCACAAAACGAAAAAAAGAATACTCACTTCTAATATAGAATTGCATTTTTATAAGTCGTCTATGATAATATAACCAGCCAAAGTGACCCTAATTTTACTATTTTAATCTAGTCCAAGATGATTCATGTGGTTTCGAAAACTTCCAAGAAATGCTTAAATGTAGCACATGGATAGCACGTGGGGAGATTGACGGTTGAACATGGCCGAAGTCAGGGTTATTTCTTGTAGGAATTATGACAGAAGCTAATCGGAGATCTTCATGGGATTAAGGCGGGATTCAAAATCGATTTTGCATTAGCGCCACCTGCACATAAGAATTAAGCAGAATTGAGGGTATCCAAGGCTTTGCATAATTGCTAATTAAGTTCTTCAAATTACAAGCATCTTAACCCCTAACTCATTCAAGATATAAAGTATACTTGTCGCCGCACAGTAGCGGCTCAAACATTGAAGCACATGGCTCGTGGGGGCATCGCTCGCTCCAAGTGAGAACCGAAAGCCCGGGACAAAATTGCCTAGCACGATGTTATAATCCAGGCAAAACACAATGAGTGGATTAGATGCGCGAGATCATGTCTCGGCATGTCACGTGGTGTATGCGGCATCGGCGGGGGAACGCGGTATTCTTTCTTCGGTGGTGGCGTAAGGTGTCGGGGCCCGCCGGGGCCCCGCCCCGGCCCCAGCCCCGTCTGGCTTTTGGCACCTACAAATACCCTCGACCATCACTCCTTTTCCTTGTGCAAGCCACTTCCTCCCCCACCATTACTCGACCACACTTACCGTCCACTTCAGCCTTAAAAACTCGACCTTTATCGTCGCCGGGAAAGACAAGAACTTGAAGAAAGATCGAATCTTTGCACGGCTCTCCGACCGGCGAGCCGTGCAACACGCACCCAGTAGTGGTCTCTCCTCGCAGGCCTCTGTGGGTTGCTGTTGTTGCCGCTCCTCCTCCTTCCCCACTTCTTCTTCCTCTGCTTCTTCTTCTGCAGTGCAGAGAGAAGCCCGTACATGCTTCTTGCAGCGGCCTGAAGGTCGGTTCAGAGGTACGTGGTCGCTGCTTCGGTCGCCCTCTTCATCTTCCATTTGCGGTTCAGTTTCTGCGAAAAGGGTGTTCGGCGTTGACCCGGGTCCGCTTGAATTTCAGAAGTTGAGGCGAGAGGAGATTCTGCAGAGGCTCTGCGTGGCAAGAGAGTTAGAGCTCGCTCGCTGAGTCCGCGAGGGAACTGGTGAGTCCGCTCACTTCTCGCCTCCCCCAGTTCTTCATTTCCTCTTTTCTTTCGTGGGAACCGAATTATGAAGTTGTTGTTTTTGACATGGTACATGGTCTTTAGTTTCTCCATGGCCCACCGTTTGATTGATAACGTGGCTAATCAAGCATTTTTCCAATTTGAGTTGCCATAAAAGTTAGGAAAAGATAAACAAATTTGGGTTCCCATGTGGTGTCGTGTCATTGGCTCGATGGAAGAAAATAGTTTCTGCACATCATCATTGCCAGAGGAGAGAAAAACAGAGATGTTTGCTATCTGTTTTGTGATGGATCTGATGAATTTGGAACGCACAAGCCATTGAAAAAATCTTTCTTTTGAGCTTTATGTGGAGATTGTGCCCAAATTGTCCCGACTATTTAAGTTCTGTTCATCGAGAATTCTTCGAGTTGTGCGTGTCGGGCTCGGCAAAGCCCCTGCTCTGTTCTTGCTTGGGACATTGTTTGGCCAACGCAAAGAGTCGTGTCTAGGGTCATCTTTGGCCAAAAATGACAGGGAGTTATATGAGACAGTAAAACGATGACAATTGCCCTCGTTTGTCCTCGTATTTCCGCAATTGCGGCTTGCATGGTCCGTGAACTGATGGGGATATCGACACGAGATTCTACCTACCGTGGGTGGTTTTTCTCGTTGTCTGGAAGAATATTCTAGCGAAAGCAAATAGTATAGCAGCTTGAGTGTGCACTGACCATCTAAGCTTGTACTTGCACCCATTTCTCGTCTATCTGCACAAGCCCGGATCGGCGCTGAACCTAATTTTGTAGATGAAATTCTGGACTTGATAAAAAAACTTCGCATTCCCTAACCGACCGACCAGTGATGGCATGATCGATTGTCATCCGTCGGCTTCTTGATGTTAGTCTTGTTGAACTGTTCTTCTCATCCATCCATTCATTATTTGTGCAGATAGACTTTCCTCTTCTCATCTCACAATCCAAGAGATGTCACCTTCTCTTAGAAAGACCATACCTCTGCCTCCTTCCTTCCGAATCGGCGATGAGGTCAAAGCTGCCGAGAAGCAGGGCATTGTCTCTATTCTTGGGTCAGACTGCGAGAGAGCCAAGAATGCTTCGCTTCGTAGGACCCTCTCTGCTGATATGTCGTCCAAGAAGTGGCTCACCCAAAATGGTTTCTCTCCGATAAAGAAGATTGCGTCAGCTGAAGAGCTTCAGGCCTCGATCGTTGCTGCGTCTTCTTTCTTGGAAGAAGATGACGAGGATGCGCAGAAGGATGGCGAAGGGAGAGGCCAGCTTGACATTTGGAACTCCATCCAGGAAGCAAAGAAACAGGAAAACGAGAAGTGCACTTGGAGCTTAATTCTCTCTCATAAGTCTGCGGATTCGAAGTCCCTTCCCCCGCCTTACGTTCACCCTCTGGTGAAGAGATCTGCGAGCTCTTTGAGTGAGAAGAGCCTCCAGACTTGCACCGAGAGCCTTGGATCCGAGACTGGCTCCGATGCGTTCTCCTCGTACCCACCATCAGAAGTCGGGGACACGGAAGATGGAAAGGAAGAAGAGCCGGAGCCACTTCAACAAGAGGGGATGCCGCCGCAGAGTTGTGACTGGGAAGACTTGGATGTTGTCAAGTACAATTATGCTGCTAGTAGGAAGATCCAACCTCGATCTTTCCCTCCCCCTCTACCTTCCCTGTCTCGAGAAGACGGGGCGACCCTCTCTGTGCACTCTCGCCGTGACAATGGACGGCTAGTGCTCGAAGCTGTCTCCATTTTGTCCGAGAAAAATTTTCAAGCCCAACGCGAAGATGGCCGTCTCATTCTTACTTTTGTGGACAGTGTTTCGTCTGGCGAAGAAATCTATGATGGGGAGGAAGTAGATGATGAAGAGACTGAGAACATGTCGATGGAGTTGGATGAAGATGTCGAGAGTTTCGATGGAAATGGCGATGAGGAAGAGGAAGAAGGCAAAGAGGAGGACGGAGAGCAGGAGAAGCAAGAGGAGGCAGAGGAATTCGAGTTTTTAGGAGTCGTTAACGGTCGTGGTGCAGGGGAGCTGGAGTTTGTCATGGAACAGACACCCAATATGTCGAGTGGAGTGATAAATGTCCATAAGCTAGCCCTCCTGATGAACAAGCCCATCGGTGCACGTAACGGGAACTCGACTTGGCAGAGCAAGTCCAATAAAGTGACTAGCTACAAGGAGGAGGAAGAGGAGGCACTCGCACTCGAGAAATCACGCCCCTTGCGAGCTCCAATGGCCAGGATGCTATCATCGCATTCGCTGTCGCCCCAATCGGCACCAGCATCGGCTTCCTTCAACGCCTACGAGTACTTCTGGCGATCCAAGTCCACACCTACCGCCGTCATCAGCCCGATCACCCTGCAGTTTCCATCACAGAAGAACTGCAGTAACAACAACTACATCATGTCGAAGAACTTGATGCCGAACGAGCCACGGGGAGCAATGCTTGTGAAACAGAACGAGGCTTATTACTTGACCCCTTTGTTGAACAGCTGCAATAACCCTAGGAGCACTCTATTTCTGTGGGAGCCCAAGTGCATTGCCACATCCTGATAAATCCCACCATACCGGGGGTGCGCGCGCGCGCGTCTGAGTCACTCCACCAGTTATAGTAGCCTTTTACAAGGTTTGCTTAGGCAATAAAAATATGAAAAGAGGCAGACATGTACTTGGATTTAGGATGCTAATGTGAAAAGCTCTTAACCCGGTTGGGGGGGGTGTCGGTTGGGGAGGGGTATATAATTTTTATTTGCTCGTTGACAAGTTTAACAAATAAAAGTGCTACTGATGGTGGATGCTGTCCGGTAGTATCATGTACCATTTCTGGCTCAAGTACTGAATATATGATCAATTTCTAGAGCCATTCTTGGGTTTTGCTCATCTTACAGGAGCCAGATGTTTCGGATAGAATGGATCGCTTCTTAACCAACTGAAGTATTCGACCCTCTTCCATCGAAGAAGAAATTGACTTTAGGAATTTCCCGAGTCCTATTGCTAATGTCGAGTGGACTTTCACATCGGCACCTACTTTTAACAGGAAAGGAACCCAGAAGAGAAAGATCTTAGCCTGGCAATGCACGAACAGGTTAAAGTGAATAAGTGAGTTTTTGTCCACAATCTCCCACAAGCAATTCACGGGGTAGACCGTAATACCTTACTCTTATTAGTTTGATCTAAGCAAATCGAAAGAGTGATATCAGATGACCAAAAATGTAAAAGAAAGAAAACCCAAAGAGATCCTGAAAGAATCAGTTCAGCTGGAAAGGGCAGGAACGACAGAAATTTGAAGTGCTCTAAGAAACTGGCTTCAGAATGTACATCTTGCAAGAGTGACCGTCAACTGTTGCCGTGATGTTCCGAACAAATGTCTTCTGCAAAGTCTTGTGCTGCAATAGGCGAAAGACGCCACAATATTAAGGAGAGAATTCGGAGGTATGCGCTTGATAAGGCCAATGTCATACCAAGTATGCAAATGCAAGACAGCAAGCAGGAAATTTCATTGGAAAAATAAGAGGGAGAAAGAACAATATTAGCAACATAAAACGGCATAGATCTTTTAAAGTGATACCTCCCAGATATCTCTGGCTTCGACAACAGTGTCTGGCGGAAGCCCAATGTCGCTCCAGTGGCCTATCACTGTATAACGATATGCCCCTCGGTTTACCAGAAGCACGGCGAGCCGATAACCAGTGAGAGGCCCGGCCCAGACCTTGAGGAAAGAGATTGGGGGCATCTTTTCAGTAAATGCCGAGCTCCATACCAGCAAAATCGCATATACTACAAACTCCAGAAAAACATGTCTATGTACTGCAAATTATACCTCTTGGTCACCTTCACTCCGAACCTTCTTGGCTTGAATTCCGAGCGGATCTACCAGAAATGACCAATTTGAATTCAATAATAGGAATTCATTAGTTTTAGACTATTTCATCAACTGAGGGGAGGGAAATGTTTTGACCTTGGTTCACTGCAATGACCTCCTTGTTGGAAATTATTTCCGTAGTATCGTTGTCCAAATTCCGGATATCGCAACCAAGAAGAAGAGGGGCCTACATTGCATTCTAACTAATCAAAAGATGACCCATTGCTATATATATACCACACATTCATAACTATAACGAGTCCGCGATACCTTGGATATAGCCCATACACTGAAGTGAACTATGTACTCATTCTTTGCCATTCCTCCATTCCCAATTTCAAGCATGTCAGGATCTGCACAGTGACAAATTTATAGGAGATCAAAGAGTGGGAACTGAACTCAAAACATCGAATAGCCTATAGTTGTTCTTGTCGATTATGCTTTTTAAGGTACTACCATTCCAGCCACCAGGCCTGGCAAGCTCCGCGTAGGGTTCATTCAAGTCAGCTCGAGTCATCATACTGCAAGGATAGTAAAAGATTAAGCATCCTCTACAGATAAGATTGAATTCCAAGACAATTTATTTAATCCTGAATGTTCATGTTGGAGGACAGAAGCCAAATAGAGGATGTTAGCTGAGACCTTAATATCCGTCAATATCCATGGGTAAGCTTCTAGACAGTCATATACGAAAAAACAGCAAAATAACACGAGCAAGTTGCAAGCACCAGAGCAGAGACTACCTGTCCCATGTATCAGAAATATCCATTGTTGTCCTCCAGCTGTTCCCTATCTTGGCGCCCCATAAAGCCGGGTGCAAATCCCCCCTAATAGCCAAAAGGTTAGGATAATGTAGAGTTCACATGACAGAGTAAAACATGTGAACGAGAAAAAAATGATACAGCTCACTTCCAAGTAGTTTACCATTCGCAAAGTGAGAAGAAAATAGGGCGGCCAGCCTTCATCAGAGCTCGGGTCATTATAGGGTATCTACATGATCAAACCATTGAATCGGTACTTAAATGTAACTTCTTTGAGAATATTAAGAAACACTACTACTCTCAGTCTATCTGTTACCTGATGGTTGGCTTCGTGCCACCATTGTTGCAGTTATCATACTTCAAATAATCAATTCCCTGGAGAAATAATGCAATCCTTCACTATGTTTTGTGATCGAAAGGACAACCATTGTCGAAAAGTACATCTATAACCTCTTATTTGAAGTTAACATAAAAAAATGCTCAGGTAGTCAGGAAGACAAACCCAAGCTGCAAAGGTTTTGGCATCTTGTTCCTCGCGACCAAGTGATCCAGGCATGGTCTTGCTACAGGTAAAAGAGCTGAATCCAGGAAAAAAATCCGTCAACTTAAGTATCAATAGAAAAACCAATTGACGTTTAAACATGTCAGTAATTCTCGTAGCAATCATGGCAGGGTGTCATACCCAGCATCCGAATATATTCCTAGCTTCAAACCCTTGCTGTGAACATAATCGGCAAGAGCTTTGATGCCAGACGGAAACGTCGTATTCTTGGCTACTAAATTGCCCTGCCATTATCATGTCATGGAGTCCAGCATAATTAGAATGTTAGTTCTGAAATGGATTTCACAGTTCAGGGCCCCAAAAGGATAAAAAGATTTACATTGTAATCACGTGCTATCTCAGCCCAGCAATCATCTGAAAAGAAAAAATCAATCAGGGCTTAGAACAATCGACAAGGAACACGCCATTAGAAAAATAGAGGAAGCGAGAACTTGGTGCTGCATACCTATGTTGACGTACTCATAGCCCAGCTTTGAAAGACCAGTAGAAACCAGAGCATCAGCTGTAAAAACAAACCCGAGTATGTTAAAATGCTCAAGCTCAAGAAGCAAAGTTCGTCCTTCATAGCATTTTAACCTCACGATACATTATCATAGTTTTCAAAATCTGAACTGTGGACTATTTATTCATGCCCAAGCAGCTTTAGGCTGGAAAAACTAAAAGAAAAGAACAATGGTTTATGCTAGTGAGACCTAATCGATATCAACATGAAGAAGAAGACCAGTTTCCAACTGTATCAAGAAATATAATTTGAAGTCTGCATGGTAGAGAAGACCTGTTGCTGAAGAACTTAACAAGCGAGGAAAGTAATTTACTCAGTTTGATCAAGAACCCATAAGAAGAGAGTTGAACAATGTTTAGCAGAAACTAAATGCTAGCACGAACCGGTCTCTCTGATGATCGTCTCATTAACCGTACACCAGAAGTGATTCCAACTATTCCACCTGCGAACATGGGAAGGACATCATCATAAGATTGCATTCTCATTTGAGATAAGGAAACAGGAATTGTTACACGAGAAATAATTTAAAAGGAACACATAATTGGAAAGGACAAAAAGGATAAATATGCTCCGTCATTCGACGTCGTTCGATCTGCCGCATGTCATTCGAGTCCAATCTGCCACACCTGATGTCTTGCAATGGATTTATCAAAGTTAATCTTAGCAACATAGCTTTTTTCTTGGTATATTTGATTAATTTGAGACTTACTCTTGTGAAACAATGAAATATTTAGACTTTTCACACTAGCTAAAACAAAAAACAATAGAAGAGGATTTTTTTTTCTAACTCAAATGCATCTTGTAGACTTGTATGCATAACACTATCATATAAAATGTGATATGATAAAAAATATGCCGAGTTAAGGATACCGTAGAAAAAGCATATATGTAATTATGATCATATGACCAATCATATATTACATTTCCTATTTTGTCCCCTAAAATTCTATTAGGACTTCTTTTAGAAAATGAATTTAGTAAGTTCAAATTTTATAAAAACGAATAAATAAATTTACATAAAAAAAAATGCTACAAATATTTCGAAAAAAGCTATACCGACAGAAAACCTCGCATTTGTCACAAATTGATAGCAATGTTCAAAAAAGAACAAGAGTTTAAAATACTCACCGACTTTTTCAACAAAGTTTTAAAAAATATATATTTGAAAACATAAGAATATAATCAATGTCTAATAATTCGTTCGAGTGCTGTGTTACGACTGAGAAGATCCGTTCCCGGGCGGATCATACAAATGTCCATTTGCGGAGGTTGGTGAGCAGGGGATGCCCTGTTTCCGGCGATGAACAGATGATCTTGCCATTATCGATCGACAAGCAGACAATTTGATGACATCTCGAGCATCAGAGAGAGTTAGCTGAGCGGTCGGTCGTCCCAGAATCGATCATCAAATAATGGAACGACACCCACAAAAGGACAAGCAACCAAAATGGCACCGATTCACGGAAATATGTCGGGAACAGTGAAAACTATCCGAACGGTATCAGCATTCAGCGCAAGACTACGTCTGTAAGGCAGAACGGGGAATCGATCATCATCCTCATGAGCGAGAGAGAGAGAGAGGAGTACCCCATGGGAGGAGTGAGGCCGAGGCCATTGGCGAGCAGGTTCCTGCGGTACTCCTGCTGGTAGTGCAAGTACTTGGACGACTTCAAATCCACCCTCGCCTTCGACGCTCCCGCCGGAGCTCCGTCGGTCGCCAACGGCCACCACACGCACGCGATCACCACCGCCAGAAGCAGGGGATCACTCCACTTCCCCCTCGCCATCACCACCACCACTACCACCAGTATCCCCTCCCCCCTCTCTCTCTCTCTACCTGCAGAGTGTAAATTGCGGGATTCTGTTTCCTACGAAAATGGGATGAGGAGCCAGCCAGCGTTGAGACGGGATAAGGACTAGCGTCGAGTATTTATAGGCTGTTTCACTGGCAGTGGGCAGAACAGAGCAGAGCAGAGCAGAGATCAGTAACATGATTTACGGAAACGACACTGGCTCTCTCTCTCTCTCTCTCTCTCTCCATTCATTAACGACGAGGATAATCTGTAGCATGATTGATTGTGCAGTTAATCCGAAACGGATAAGCCCACAAAATGTGCTTCCCCGAGGTGCAACGTTGCTACATCCATGGCATCTAACAAACTTCCCTGAATCACTCGAATCCTGTTTTTCTTTTTTTTTTTTGGTCATACACTCGAATCATCTTAATGACTGGGATAAAGGCCAGTAATCACCTGAACTTTGATCCAACACGCAATGCGGTCTTTATATTTTAGCCAATGTGCAGCATCGTTCCTAAATGTTTAATTTATTTGATGTGATACATGTTCAAATTTATTGCATCAAATATTTTCATATAATCTAAAGACTAGCTTGGACATATATTAAAAGTCTAGTGATCATCTCAAACAAATTGAAAGTGTATGAATGATATTGCATGTCGGGTTAAATTTAGAGGACCACATTAGACAAATGAAAAATTCTAGAACTACATTCAGCATTGAATTAAAGTTCAGTGGCTACATTGAACTGATTAAAAAATGCAGCAACCATATTGCACATTAGACTAAAAATTCAAAACCATTCATGTCATTTTCCCTTAATAACTGCTTCTCTAATATAATCTCAAGTAAATAAAAAGATCGAGAAATGATTTAATAAGGAAGGCTGCTCGATAAAAGAAATATGTTCGACCTAATTCTTTATTTCGTTCGCTTTGGTAGGAGGACCGAGATTGATATGGTTCGTGCGCAACGCAAGAACAAACTTATTTTCCTGGCAATGTTACTTTGAATATATATTCTCGCGAAATGATCATGTCCAACCTATATAGAAGCAGACTAATGTAGAAGATAAGAGTCTTAGTTTTCTAGTGAAAACATTGAAAAAATCAGTTTGTAATTTGAAAATTGAATTCGATTATTTTCACGTAATAGCAGAAGAGAGGGCGAGCAAAGATGGAAGTGGATAGGAGATCAATGATCAAAGATATAGTGTAATTCCCACCATTTCTTTTTAATATTCCGGAATTAAAGTTTAATCATCGACGAACAGCGATACTGTTTGATCCCCTTTGTGCCCAGCATTAAAAAATCATTAAGTTCTTTTTTTTTTTTAAGATGGTCTTTACAAAGAGATGTACCAGAAAACTCTTTCTAAAAATTCTTCATTTTTATTTTTCCTATTTCCTCCTCGTACAATTGGATGCATGAGTGAGTAATGATATACGAAGGGGAAGACCAAAAGGCCTTCTCCTTCAAAGCTATTCCCAACACAAAAGGCCTTCTTCTTCAAAGCTTTGGTGATCATGGAAGGAAATTATCCAATCAATTATAAAGTTACAGAATGAATACAAGTTCAGTTCATTTCGAGCGATTTTCAACAAAAATTAACCGGCGCCCAGAAGGACCATATTAGAATTTCACGCAAAGATTAAGGATTAAAGTGACTAAATTATAAAATTTAGAACTAAGTTAGAAAATTTATAACTGATTTTTTTGATTAATTTTCCTGTAGCCATTGGATAGGCAGACACAAAAAGAAAAGGAGAAGCACACAACCTTAATCTCCATTTGCCGAAATGAAAAAATTACCAAAAAATTATAAATGTGATGAACCCATATCAATTCACGGGCCTCGCCTAAATCTAGAAAAGGCAATTGCGGCGGCAAGCCAAGGTGACCTTGCCAGCAATTGGCAAGGCTAGCCTCCCTTAGATTGAGCAAAGCGGCCTCACCCTAGAGCAAGTCACTCATAGTGAAAGAAAAGGGAATTATCTATTGCCCAAATTAATCATTGGATCCCACGTCGAGAAACTTGAATTTTCTTCTTTATTTTCAAATTAGCAAACATGTATACTCTCTCTTATTGGTTTGATCTTAGCAAATTGAGAGAGCGACATCAGATGACCAACTTATCAAAAAAAAAAAAAAAAAGACATCAGATGACCTAAAATGACAAAGGAAAGAAAATCCAAAGAGATTTCAAAAGAATCAGCTCAGCCGGAAAGGGCAAGACCGCCGGAAATTTGAAGCGCTCTAACCGACCGGCTTCAGAATGTACAGCTTGCAAGAGTGACCGTCAATCGTTGCCGAGATGTTCCCAACAAATGTGTTCTTCAGCGTCTTGTGCTGCGCATTAGGAGAAAGACAGCCAACGTCATATCCAAGCACGCAAGAAATGCAGGGCCGCAAGCAGGCAGTTTCATTGGAAAAACAAAAGAGGCACAAAGAACTATATCAGCAAACGTAGAACAGCACAGATCTTCTAGAAATGATACCTCCCAGAGATCTCTGGCTTCGGCAACAGTCTCTAGCGGAAGTCCGATGTCATCCCAGTCGGCTGTCACTGCGTAACGATAAGTGCCTCGGTTTACCAGAAGCACGGCAACCCGATAACCAGCGATAGGGCCAGCCCAGATCTTGAGGAAAGAGATTGGCAGTCATTTACTCAGTATATGCTGAGCTCTACACCGGCCAAATAGCTTATACACTACAGACTGCAGAATAATAAAAGAAACATGTCTATGTACTGCAGATTATACCTCTTGGTCACCTTCGCTCCGAACCTTCTTGGCTTGGATTCCAAGTGGATCTGCCAGAGATGACCAAATCGAATTCAATATTAGGATCACTAGCTTTAGACTATTTCATCAAATGAGGGCAGGGAAATATTTTGACCTTGGTTCACTGCAATGACCTCCTTGTTGGAAATTATTTCCAAAGTATCCTTGCTTAAATTCCGGATATTGCAGCCAAGAAGAAGAGGGGCCTACATTACATCTTAACTCATCAAAAGATGACCCAGTGTTATATATACCAGTCATGCAGTAACTACAACCATCCGCGATACCTTGGATATAGCCCATATACTGAAGTGAACCATGTACTCGTTCTTCGTCATTCCTCCATTCCCAACTTCGAGCATGTCAGGATCTGCAGATTGACAAATTTATAAGAGATCAAAGATTGGGAATTGAACACGAAACATTTGATATTAGCCTATAGGTGTTCTCTTTTTTTTTTTCCCAATGATTTTCAGGGTATTACCGTTCCAGCCACCAGGCCTGGCAAGCTCTGCGTAGGGTTCATTCAAGTCAGCTCTACTCATCATACTGCAAGGACAGTAAAAGATTGATCATCCACTGTAAATGAGATTGAATTCCAAGACAACTTATTAAATCCTGAAGTACACGTTGGAGGACAGAAGCCAAACAGAGGATGTTACGCTAAGACTTTGATGATATCCATGGGCAAACTTCCTTAGAGTCATACCAAAAAACAGAAACACGAGCAAGTTGAAAGCACAAAAGACTACCTGTCCCACGTATCAGAAATATCATTCGTTGTCCTCCAGCTGTTCCCTATCTTGGCGCCCCATAGAGCTGGGTGCAAATCCCCCCTAAAAGCCAAAAGGTCAAGATAATGTAGAGTTCGCACGATGAAGTAAAACATGTGAACGAGAAAAAAAAATGATACAGCTCACTTCCAAGTAGTTTACCATTCGCAAAGTGAGAAGAAAATCGGGCGCCCAGCCTTCATCAGAGCTCGGGTCATTACAGGGTATCTACATAATGAAACAATTGAATCAGTACTCGAATCTAACTTTCCTTGAGAATACTAAGAGCAATGCTACTCTTAGTCTATCTGTTACCTGACGGTTGGCTTCGTGCCATCGTTGTTGCAGTTGTCATACTTCAAATAATCAATTCCCTGCAGAAATAATGTAGTCATTCATTATGCTTTGTGATCGAAAGGACAACTATTGTTGAAAATTGCATCTACAACACCTAATTTGAAGTGAACATAAAAAAAATGCTTAGGTAGGCAAGAAGACAAACCCAAGCTGCAAAGGTTTTGGCATCTTGTTCCTCATGACCAAGTGATCCAGGCATGGTCTTGCTACAGGTAAAATAGCTGAATCCAGGAAACAAATCTGTCAACTTAAGTATAAATGGAAAAATCGATTGACATTTCTATATATCAGTAATTCTCATAGCAATAATGGCCGGAGGTTGTACCCGGCATCCGAATAAATTCCTATCTTCAAACCCTTGCTGTGAACATAATCGGCAAGAGCTTTGATGCCAGACGAAAATGTCATATTCTTGGCTACTAAATTGCCCTGCCATTATTATATCATGGAGTCGAGCATAATCAGAATGCAAGTTCTGAAGCATCTCCGGTTACAGTGTTCAAAGCCCCGAAAGGATAAAAAGACTTACATTATAGTCACGTGCTATCTCAGCCCAGCAATCATCTGAGAGAAAAATCAATTAGGGCATAGAACAATTGACAACGAAGGGCGCCATTAGAAAATACAGAGGAAGTAAGTACTTGGAGCATACCTATGTTGACATACTCATAACCCAACTTCGAAAGACCAGTAGAAACCAGAGCATCAGCTGGAAAAACAAACCCGGATATGTCAAAATGCTTAAGCTCAAGAAGCAATGTTCATCCTTAAGAACCTCCTAACACATTAATTTAGTTTCCAAAATCTTAACTGTGAACTATTTATTCATGCCCAAGCAACTTCAGGATGGAAAAACTAAAAGAGAAAAACAATGGTTTATATTGGTGAGAGCTAATCGATGTCAACATGAAGAAGAAGACCAGTTTCCAACTGTATCAAGAAATATAATTTGAAGTCTGCACAGTAGAGAAGAGCCGTTGCCGAAGAAGTCAACAAGCAAGGAACGTAAAATTTACTCAGTCTGATCATGAACCCATATGAAAAGAGATGAACAATGTTTAGCAGAAACTATTGTTAACACGAACCAGTCTCTCTGATGATCGTTTCATTAATTGCACACGCGAAGTGGTTCCAACTATTCCACCTGCAAACACGAGGAGAATGAAATCATTACAGGATTGCGTTATCATGCGAGAGAAAAAAAACAGGAAAACATTATCAAGAAAATTAATTATAAAAAAAAAAAAAACACATTATTCAAAAGGACAAAAGGGATAAATATGCTCCATTCAACGTGGTTCAAGGCCACAGCGCAGATAGCAACGTTCCAAAAGAACAAGCGTTTACACAAAAAGATAACTTTTTTAAGCAAAAATACTCATCGACATAGTTTAAAATACTACATAGTTGGAAAATTTAAAAGAAAGTATATGTCAATATGTAGTAATTTGTTCGTGTGCTGTGTCGGGACTGAGAAGATCCGTGTTCCTCGGCGGATCATACACACATGTCCACGTGCAGAGGTAGGTGGAACAGAGCAGGGGAAGCGCTGTAATTTTTATGGATCGACAAGCAGACAATTTGACGACATCTCGAGCATCACGGGGAGTAAGCTGAGCGGTGGGTCATCCCAGAATCGCGCTCATCGAATAATAGAGAACGACACCCACGAAAGGACAAGCAACCGACGCTCCCCGGACAACAATCGCAATCACCGCGCCGACAAAAATCGCACCGATTCACGGGAACATCTCGGGAACAGCGAAATCTGTCCGAAGGGTATCAGCAGCATTCAACGCAAGACTAGACGTCGTAAAACGGATCCCGGAATCGATCATCATCGTCATGAGAGAGAGAGAGAGAGAGAGAAGAGTACCCCATGGGAGGAGTGAGGCCGAGGCCATTGGCGAGCAGGTTCCTGCGGTACTCCTGCTTGTAGTGCAAGTACGTGGACGACTTCAAATCCACCTTCGCCTTCGAGGCAGCACCCGCCGGCGCTCCGCCTGCCGCCGACGGCCACCGCACGCACGCGAACAGCACCACCAGAAGCAGGACGTCGCTCCACTTTCTCCCCACCATCTTCGTCCCCACCACCACCACCACCACTATCCTCTCTCTCTCTCTCTCTCTCTCTCTCTCTCTACGGAGTATGGATGTGAGAAGGAAGCAACGTTGAAACGGGATAAGGACCAGCGTCGAGTATATATAGGCTGGATCTCTCCCTCGTCGTCGCAGTCGGCAGAGCAGAGATGGGTAACACAAATTTACGAAAGTGACACTGACTCTCTCTCTCACTTTCCGTTCTTTTTTTCTTTTGTCCTTATCTCTCTTTCCATTCACGACAAGGATTGGTCTGTGCGTATCTGTAGCACGATCGTGCCGCTAATCCGAAACCGATAAAAATCGAGGCACAACGAAAGTCAATCACATCTATCCAATTTGACAAACTTTACTTCGTATTTTCAATAAATGGGTAATGACATGAATAATCTTTTAAATTTGATTCGATCTATAATGTGGTATTTGAACTTTTATCCGATATTGCGATGTTATTGCTAAACTTTCGATCTATTCATGGTGGTCCGTAAAATTCTAATGTATGTTCAAGTCAGTAATATTGGACAAATTAAAATATCTGGAATAACATTACACATTCAGCTAAAATTCAGAGATCATATCAAACAAATTAAATATTTAGAACCGTATTGGATATTTGACCAAAGTTCACGAACCATTTCTATTATTTTCTATTATTTATTAAGGGAGGCTACTCGACAAAAGAATAATGTTTGGCTTGAATTATTTATTTTGTATTTCGAGAAAAAAAAAAAATTAGCTTTTATAGGACGACCTGAATTGATATGATTCATACAATGCGAGAACTTATTTTTCCAGCGCGTGAATCAGTTTGAAATTTGGAAATTGAATTCGATTTTTTTTCAAATAAGAGCAGAAGATAGGATAAGCCAACGTGGAAGTGGATAAGAGATCAATGATCATGTATATGGTGCAAATCCCATAATTCCTTTTTAATATTCCAGCATTAAAGTTTAATCGTTGATGAGCAGCGATACTACATGATCCCCTCTATAACCGGCAATTAAGAACCATCATCCATTTCATTTTACAATAGATGTCCCAAAGGAGAAGACCAAAAAGGTTGATATCTCTCTCTCACAACAGGCCTTCTACTACAAAGCTATGGTGGTCGCCAGAGGAAATTTCTCAATCAATTCTAAAATTAATATTCAAATGCCAATTCGATTTCAACATCTCCAGCGAAAATTGACTAGAATGACTACATTGAAATTTCGTGCGAGATTAAGAATTAAATTGGGAAAATTAAAAAGTTTAGAATTGAATTGATATCTATACAGTAAAATTATAATTGGTCGGAGTAATTTTCCATGGCCATTGGGTAGGTAAGAGACATAAAGAAAAGGAGAACAGTAAAGCATGTGTTGAATGATGACAGTGCCCTTGTGTGCTTTTCTAATGGGGACCAGTCCAGAGTGGTTGATGAGATCAAAGTGACCACCAAAGTGAGTGATGCATCATATTAAATTGCCCTTAAAGATCTCAAGAGTGTACCATAATGATTACTAGTTGATTAGAAAAATTGCATACATAAAAGCATGGCTGAGTAGGTAGATGTGGGTAATAAAGAGCCCCCTCAACACTACACATCTTTCAAGAGAGAATCATTGAATCAATCTTAAACCTATAGAAATATGCCAATTTAATTCTAAATTTTGTAAGAAATTAATTGTGAAAAATGACATCGGAAATTAGTAGAGAGACCTCCAACCATAGTCGAGGGATTGGATAATAAAATAGCTAGACCCATTAGAAAAGATTTAAAAAATAAATTTGACCCTCAATACAATGCCGTACCCATTTTGAGTTTGATAAAAAGACCAAAACGAACGTGCTTCTCTCTACCATTCGTGAAAAAGATGGGTTAGCTCCCACGTGTCCTGCGAACATCAAGAGAAAAACCAATAAACAAGAAAAGGAAAAACGAAATCGACTCGAGATTGTTCCATCCACAATTTTATTTCCCAAAGAAAAAAAAAATAGACTTTGAATTAATCATTGAAAGGTGGTCCTCATTTTTTTGGCATTTTTCTATAATGATCAATGACTTTATGATAAATAATTGAAGCGAATTTAGGTCAGCAGATTAAAGTCCAAGACACGCGAGTTCGAAGAGTCCCGTCCGCATTTTGGTGCCGAGGAGCATCGCACGTGGCTTGACCATAAAACATCGTATTAACTAGTTTCGAATAATATAATATTTTTAAATTATATTTACGGTCAATAATATTAATTTTCTTATGCACAAATGTCGGGAAAAAAAATTACTTATCTATATAATATATGCGATCACTAAATGAGATCATAATTTAAGAAATAAGAAGTCGAGAAAAGAATATGCGCGAATCAATTTGGATAACCGCGGTCCCCTTCCACTAAAAGCGAAAGGCCCCCTAAAGTCCTCTGTCATGACATGCAAGACGGGAGATTAATTGCAAACGAAACCCCCAAAATACCAACTTATTTGAAACACCGTCCCTGTTCACAAAATTTTTATAACCGAACCCCTCGAGTCAAAAAGCAAAGTTCTTTTTTTTTTTTTTTTGGCTTGCCATGAAAATCTTTTAGGTATACGAAATCTTCATTTGTCCATATTGATCGATCGATCACAAGAATCTTGAATTTCCTTCTTCTTTTTTCTTCCAAATTAGTAGAACATATAGAGTCTCTCCTTTCCGGATCTTGTATAATAGGATCCCTTCTTTTATTGTAAAGATGTTTATAGATCTTTTTTCTTTCTCGAGTAGAAGAGTAGAGGGAGGCAATTAGGGAATGCATGACAACCACTTATTTCTATTCCAGACTTGTTTCTGGAATAAAAATCCGTTTAATAAAATTATTCTAATTTTCTATTTTTGAAATAGATTCTTGTTCCATAAATAGATTTGGAATAGAAATCAGAAGAAAATTTTTTTATACTTCTCTATTTCTGGAACAGAAATGAGAAATAAAAATTATTTTCATCGTTCGTCAATCGGTCCTTCATTCATCGCCACTGACCACCGCTGTCTATCATCGCCGATCGCCGGTCCACCGCCATTTGTCACCGTCCGAAAGGAAGAAACTTTGTGTCGTTATCAAACGGTTATTTTTACTTAGAAACTCTTCTAGAAATAGAAATAGAAATAGAAATAGAAAAATTTATTTCTCTTTCAGAAATTAATTTCTGATCATAATGGTTATCATTCACCCCTAGGTCGGTTACTCTTTGATTGTTGCCGCAAGTCATAAGTACTTTGTTCAATCGTAGGTGTGCAAATCCATCAACGGAGTCTTACCGGCGCACCAAAATCAAGGAAGTTTCTTCACTCGAGGTAGCATCTGCCCGACGTACAAGTTGGCCAGAAATTTATTCTTAACATGGTACTAACTCGTGACTTTATGAAAGACAGTGATGAGTTACCTCACAGAAGTATCACGAAGAAATTAAACAATTTATTAAACAAAATCAAGTAAAGTTACCACCATATTAAACAAAATCAAAGATAATAAATTGATACAACGTCGCAACATATATTGACACGTTGAATTTCCTAATGTAAATAATATCGCCACCATCCTCATTATTGCCAAACCAAGAAAGAAAACCAAGGAGGAAGTTTAAAACAATAAGGAAAAAGAAAAAAACAAAAAGAAAAAAAAACACACACACAATGAGTTGACAGCAAGTCCTTAAAAGACACAATGGAGGAAACAGATAGGAGCTCCGCCCCGGATGAGAAACCCTGTGCTGTCCTATTCCCTTTCTGTCAAAAAGACAAAGATAGACAAGGAATTAGGGGATCTCACGGTGATGAAAGTAGACGCCACGTCAGTGATCCTAACTACTACCGGGTAGGTAGGTATAATAGCTTACCGTTGTTTGTTTTCTGTCATCCATGTAAGTAATCATATAAGATTTTTAACAGCGTTGGTTAACGGAATTCTGGCGAAGATAGACGTGTCACACGAGCAGAAATTTGTGATTCAAAAAGTTTGAAATAAAGGCATTACGAAGGTACAAGTTTGATGTCTATTGTACCACAAAATAAAAGAAAGATTTAAGATAAATGTATTATAGTGAACATAATTTAAAATTTTCCAGATAAATATGAGCCTTAAACTTGCAGACGAACACATTTGCATGGAGGATTATCATTGTCGTTCACGACTTATCACCATGCCCGAATCATTAGAGAAGAAGCACGTGCCGCGCACCGCACGTATTATGTAAGAACAACGGCGACCGAGCTCCGATTCAGAGGATGCATCGACTCGATTCGGCTCGTCGATCCGTGTCTTAGGATCCGAACTATAAATCGAACACAATGTCACAATGAGCATCAAGCTAAATTATTTCCATTGAAAGTATCCAGGACACGAGCCGATCCAAAGCAAAGAGCATGCTAATGGCCACTTAGGAAGGTAACTCTGCCTATTCTCTTCATATAGGTATCTGGATGAGCAGAGAAGGGCTTCAAACAAAATAACAATCAAAAGGACATGAACCAAAATGCAAACCCGACTCGCCCGCCGATCCTTCGACCCCTTTCAGGCCTCTTTCGCCGCGTCCCGCCTTCACTTCACGAGGCAGATCTTGATGACCGACGCGGCCCCGATGCGATGGAGCACCACGACGGCATCGCCCAGCTTGCACAACCCTTTCGAGGTCGCTGACTTGAGAGCTGCCTCCAATATCACTTCTGTGGATTCCGCGTCGGTCGCCTTGGCGGATCCTTCAGCCAGCAAAGGGATTAATCCGCGGTATATGAGACTGTGCCTCGCGGGGGTCTCGTCGCTGCAGAGCCAGTCGAATGAGTCCGTGGTCAAAACAGGGACCACCACCGACATAATGGGAACGGCTGGCCTGTACTTGGCGACCAGCTTCGCTGTTGTCCCGCCACGAGTCAGCACAACGATGAGCTTTGCTTTTGCCTTGTTGGCTGTTCGCACGGCTGAGGAGGCCAGACTCTCCAACGGGCTCATCGGAAGAGGAGTCGACTTAATCATTTCCTTGAAGATGGCCCCATAGTCGAGAGAGGACTCTGCCTCGATGCATATGCGGGCCATGATCTTCACGGCAATCTCCGGGTAGGCCCCGGCAGCACTCTCACCACTGAGCATGACGCAATCCGTTCCATCAAGGACAGCATTTGCCACATCAGTAGCTTCGGCACGGGTAGGCCGGGGAGACTTGATCATCGACTCAAGCATCTGAGTGGCAGTGACCACAGGCTTGCCTGCAATATTGCATTTGTATATCATCATCTTCTGTGCCAAAAAGATCTTCTCGACTGGGATCTCCATCCCAAGGTCACCTCGGGCAACCATGAATGAGTCTGTCTCGCGGAGGATCTCATCAAAATTGATCACTCCTTCCTGGTTCTCAACCTGAGACAATCAACAACGCATGTAAGGCTGCACTTCTGTGTACAATTCAAGTATTAGAAGCTTCACTCAAGAGACTTTTTAGCCAGTACATACCTTTGACATCAACTGTATATGCTTAGCATGAGGCCCAAGAACTTTCCGAACATTAACGAGATCAGAACCCTTGCGGACAAAAGAGAGAGCGATCATGTCGATCTTGTTTGGAACACCCCATTGCAGGATGTCTTCCTTATCCTTTTCAGTCAATGTGGGAAGATCCACCACAACGCCAGGGAGGTTGACATTTTTCCTCTCTCCAAGCATAGCCGTGTTCTCACAGCGGCACCGGACAGTTCCAGCGGCCGGATCACAAGACAGGACAGTAAGGGTAATCGTTCCATCGGCACAAAGAATGGTGCTTCCGGGCTTCAAGTCCACAGCCAGCTTTTTGTAGCTCATACAGATCATATTCTCATCCCCCTTGAGGGTATAATCAGT
This sequence comes from Eucalyptus cloeziana, assembly GCA_014182715.1. Lineage (NCBI taxonomy): Eukaryota > Viridiplantae > Streptophyta > Magnoliopsida > Myrtales > Myrtaceae > Eucalyptus > Eucalyptus cloeziana. The sequence continues at coordinate 4,188,364 of CM024643.1, forward strand.
ATTCACGGTAATTTCTTGGCCTTCTTTCAGTTGGATAGGCTTTCCATCCTTGAGGAAACCGGTTCGAATCTCAGGACCCTGCAACATATGTCCGGTTAGCATGATTCAACAGCAACGATTTGGAAGGAGTAGAACAAAAAAGGACCCCCAAAATGTGAAAGCCTACAATGCCAAGGAACGTGAGTCAGCAGCAATGACTTCATAGACAAAACCAAGAATTGAAATTGGAGCTGCACTTTTCCATCTCTCTCAGTGTTTTGATGAAAGCACAGTCTCGAAACAACTAGTTCTTCAAATTGAGCACGATTAGAAGCAAATGCTTTGAGGTCAACTAAGAGGAGCTAGATATAGTAAGGAATGCCTCCAACAACTCTAGTGTGTCTAAGAGGTGGAGATGCAACATTTTGGAAAATACAGATCACGTGTTTTCTCCAGCTCAAAGTTCAAACTAACACCCTCGCCCAAGCTCTAGTGGCACAATTATCAACTGTATAAAATGATAATTATGTGGTGTCTATGATCTATGTAATTGCTTTGCTATTATTAAAAATAAATAAAAAATGACAACAACATTCCAAAGTTCATATCCCATTTATCTGGACCACAAATGCTCATAAGCAGAACATAACTAAATGCAGTCAAAAGCAGTCATTTCAGGTTAAACAATACTCAAAAAATTTTGCACCAAAATTAAGTAAAAGAAAGATCATATGCACGCCATGTAAAAAAAGTACAACAGTTTCACAAGTGCTTAACAAACTCCAACAAAGCAACTGTTGATCACAAGTAAAACAGCACCATGCATAATGATTATGCTTTCTTCATGCGTTCAAGATGAAGCAGAAATAGTAAAGAATATCTCACTAGGCACTAATCATCAACAAAATCAGACAATCTTCAACCGTACGGGACAATGGGTCCTGAACTCCATCTTCCCGCAGTGTTGATTACCCAACCAGGAAAAATCAAGATTTCTTGTAATGTACACAAAGACAACAATTAAGAACTAGTCGATTCAGCTGGAAGGCCTTTCTGTTCAATTTACAATATGTATTCCTTCCTCTTTAAGTTAAATAAAATGTCGACAAATGTCCATCAAACATATTAAGTCCACGCATAGATCAGGACGAGGTCTCAAGCAGATCAATTTGCAAGCAGCATATTATTATTGTAAAAAATATAAGCAGCTTCCTCTTGCATATGCTAACTATATCAGCTAGAAAAGAGTCTTGGTTCATGCAAGAGAGCTTGAACCAGGTTCCATCAAGTCTAAGGACAGGGAAGTTTCACAAATACAGCTACACGTACCTCGTAGGCTGTCTCATACGGCCATGTTAGACAAAGAAAAAACATATATATATATATCTCACTACTGACCCCAGCAAAGTGTCATCACTAGATATCTTGCCATTTAACATTTTCCATTCACTATAAGAGTATCAATCTCGTGCTGTCCCATATAGCAACTTCATTCAGGACAAAAACAACTATCTAGAAAGCAATAAAAACTGAATCTCTAACAGATCGAGAGAGCTGAGAGGTCAAAGGTTGAAGAAGTAGAGATCATACCAAGGATCACCTTTCATAAAGAATATTCTCAGTCATAGTCCAAACTGTTTTGAAAAAAAAAAAATGATCTCTTTACTGGATAAAGTTTGTGCCAAGTGGACTGTAAGTCAAGGTTAAAGGATTATTAATCCTTTCAAAAAGAATAATGTTAGCTCCCACGGGATAGTCATATTTTGTCTAAGAAGAGAATGGCTCAGAGTATGCAAAAGAGCGCAAAAAGCATGCGCGAAGCGATGCCTGATTCATGACAACGGCCTCATTATGCCACAGAGATGGTGCTATAGGAGTTCTGTATTCAAGCCCTATGAAAGAAATTAGACATAGATTTTAACTTGGAAGAACAAGATTTGCAAGGGAACCATTGTGGCCATATTACTGGACATGCAAATAGCAGAACATTAAAGAATGCCAAATCAAATCTACACGGCAAAAACCAAAGCACACCACAGGCAGAACCACAATGCAGTGACGATATCGATATTGAAGGCAAGCACGTAAAGATCATGAGCTAAATCAACTCGAGAGGTGATAGACCTTAGTGTCGAGCATGACGGCAGCGAGGATCTGGGTGTTATGCATTGCGATCCTGAGGTTGTTCAACGTCTCCTGATGATACTCGTGCGTACCGTGAGAGAAATTGAACCGAGCAACATTCATCCCCGCCCTAAGAAGCTTCTCCAACATCGGCACCGTTCGAGAAGCCGGACCCAGAGTGCAAACGATCTTAGTCTTGGGGATGCGCCCATCATTCGGTAGATCCTTCATTATTCCCTCGATATCAATGTTTGCCATCTCGTAGCAACAATTCTTCTCTATCTGCAAGTGAGATTTTTGGAAAAGTTAAACACGGGAAGCCACAAAAGTATTTAGGCATCATTTCGGTTGAGCATCTGATCAGGAAAGCGTTGCAGATTCGCTTAATAACAATTCAATTTGGAAGACAGAAGAGAAATGCATCATTTTGAGAAAAAGTCTCATCCACTCATCTTCCTCACACAGCTTGGAAAGGAAATAAATCGGCAATCGCAAGATCGAAATTTTATGGATTCTTGCTCTTCTCTGGAGGCAAAACAGAACAACCCAAGACGTCTAAAGATTCAAACTTCAGCATCCACCAACGCACACGCACACAATTTCCGACCAAAAGAACAGATATTTCGGACAGATCCAACCTCAAAGAGAAGGGACAAAGGAAAAACAACAATCGATCAGAGGACAAAAGCCCAGAACAACCAGCAGACGCAAGAAATCACTCGAACGGCGTCGACCCGACAAGGCAGTCCGCTACTCACACGGTCGGAACAGGTGGCAGAGGTTTCAGATCAAGAAGCAGAGGCCGGGAATGAGGAAAGCTTGAATTTTTAGACCTCAAGCGGTGGAAAAAAGTTGCCTTTTTATTTTTCTTAAGACTCACCTATCGGAATGCAAGCGACACCACTCGCGAGTAAACGAACGCACCTATCGACTCCGCGCACGCTGCTACCGAACCGCGCTAATATTATCTCGCCAACCTACCTCCCTCTCTCTTCCCTTCTCCCTCTCCCTCTCCCCCTCTCTTTCTCTCTCTCTTCCTGGTCTCAAAACGAAAGCAGTACGACGTGAGATGAGTGGAGGTGGATTATAGAGGAGGGAATGATTTATTTCGTGAGATGTCGCTGTCTAGCGATCAATGTCGAGCCTTCCCAAGTTGGGTTTTATAAGTAACAAGAAAGGCTTTTCTCGAGCGTGGCATGAGGATCTTCAGAAATTTATATGGACATTCGATATAAAATTCGATGGGAAGCAATTCGTAGTAAAGATTACTTTAATTCTTGAGAAGAAAAAAAAAAAGGTTTGATTGGAAAAGGAAAAGGACGGAAGAAAAGAAAAGAAGAGGAGAGAGAAAAAGATTTGAGAGCACGTGGCGGGCTGGTGATGAGTGACAGCACTTGGGGTCTGGGATTGAAATCCTGGTTTTACTATTGGGGTGAATCAAGCGGCGGTTTCGGAATATGCGTCGGCATATTTCTTTGACCGACTAAAATAAACGTCGTCTCTCTCGCTTTCCACTCTCTCACTCTTTCTATCGTTTTGAATGGTCTAATACAGCAAAATATAAATAGTTATATTCTGAAAAATCCTGAACTGCCTTTACCAAAAAAAAAAAAAAAAATCCTGAATTGATAAACGTGTGATAAATTTATCTTGAATTTATTTTTTTTATCATGAAAAATCTTAAATTGATACACATGTGATAAATTTATCTCGATTGACTATAAAAACCCTAAATTTGTATCATTTACCCCAAACTAATTTATTCGACCGTCAAAAATCTCAAACTAATACATATGTAATAAATATACCCCATGTTAAATTGAATTAATACCACAAAAAAATCAAAAAAATTATAAACTATGACAAACGGAGAGTAAAATCCCAAATTAGTATACTAGTTAAATTTCATGTGTCATTTAATTTAATAATTTAACAGTAAAATTTAATGGAAACTAACAGAGGGTAAATTTATCGCAAGTGTACGAGTCTAGGGTAAATTTGTCAAAGGTATACCAGTTTAAGGTTTTTGGTGGTCAAAAATTAATTTTGGATAAAGTCGAGATGTATCAGTTTGAGGTTTTTAAGATAATTTTTTTTTTTTGGTAAAGTGGGTTTTTAAGATTATTAACCCAAATATAAATGAAGAATCATCAGCTATTGAATCTACCGGCAGCCCGACTGTTGGCTTCAAGTTCAGTGATGAAGGATCGCCGAGATGGTTCGTCTAGTGGTGAAATGATCCACAGTTATTGTCATTTTTCTTGTTCCATAAGTTCATCGCTGTTATAAACACTACATACATCTATTTTTTTCTCAGGTAACAGAGATGTATACGTAGAGACTGTCATGTGAGCTTTAGCACTTATCACGAAAAAGGGAAGGAATTCCATGTAGCAAACCCAAGGCGGAGGTGGTGATAGAATTCATAGATGGTATAGCTGGTTTTCGTTCCTGGGAGCGGATCGCACTCTTCCCGTGGGTGGTAGGCAACTTTCCCAAGTGCCACGAACTTTCACTGACCAAAACCGAAGAGATAAAAAGGTCTTGTTCGCTCATTTTCCTGTGGGTCGATTGCATGTTAGAGACGCGACCGGTGAAAAAGAAAAAAAGAGGAAAAAGTCTCCGCAAGCGACCTTCATCGTCGTTGATGTGTCGGGGAGATGCTCTTCTCATCAATGATGTCATACAGCGTTGAAGGGCATGCGCAAATCTCTCAACACCGACCTATGGTTTTTGCGGTATAGATTTATCAAAACAAAGCATGCACAAGAGAAAGTTCCTGGCTGATCAATGACTACCGCAGAATTAATTTGTTATTTCATGATGAGCACATACCGATCCCACCACAAATCAACCATGAGAAATGGTTCTTCTGCTACTACTAGCATTAGCTTTTGTACCGATCTCCCTACATGACTACCTAACTATTAACTCCTTAAATCTGAACGGAGTGAATGTAGAAGAAAAGAAAACTGATATTCCGAATTTGTTCAATCACCAGTTACAAGGGATGGGGTAGGCACATAGACTGAGATGAATGAAAGGACCTAAACTTTTTTTTTTTTGGTCGGTGAAAGAACCTGAACTTCTGTTGCCTTCAATATCATTGAATTTCAAACCAGAATCCATACATAAAATCAAATAGAGAGAGAATTGATTCGTTGTCAAGACAGCTTGCCCTTTTAAATGCAAGTATAATTCATGGAAAAAAAAAAAACAAATAAATAACCTCACTGAAATAGATCAGGTATGACTTTGAAATCCCCATAACCTTAATATTCACCGGGACCACGAAAAAGAAGTCTGCTGTCCTACCAGGTCTTCAATCAATATCTCCTGATTCATGGATCTTCTTGAAACTGATTGCACAGATCTGTTCCTTCAGTAGTTGCTCATTGCTTCAGTAATTCATTATCTGAGTCTACAGATACTGCAGATAATTTTACCACTACAAGCCAGCATAGTCATTAGCCGTGGATCTTTCTCTCACCATTGTCTTCACAAAGAGCTCCCCAGCCCTATAGGAGGATCGGACCTGAAACAGATATTGAAAAAGATTGGTAGTGGAATCCTGATTGATAAACTTTCGCTAGCCACATGGAATACTGATCGATAAGGTCACACCTTTCGTTGGCCCATTTCCACCAAGAGAACAGAAAAAAAAGAGAATACATAATTCAAATACCAAAAAAAAAAGGGAGAATAGAGTATGGCTGTCATTTCTTAGCTCTCTGCAAATATAGTTGAAAACCACAAGATAAATTTTAAGGTGCCAAATATCCTCTCAAATGGCAAATTGTACTTACCAGTGGACCACTGGCTACATATCGGAATCCTAAGGACTCCCCATATTCCTTCCAGAAAGCAAACTTCTCTGGGGTTACATACTCTTTTACTGTCAGGTGGAGTGGAGTAGGCTGCAAGAATTGGATTACTGAAATTACTGGAAGGCCTCAGTCATAAAAAAGAACGGAAGAAACAGAAGGTCCATAAGCAGTGTGAATAATAAGCAAAAGGCATTTAGGTTAGCTACGTGAAAGAAAAACTATTTTAGGTGGACTCATCTGCGCTTCCAGGAGATGATTGTATCTAATACTCACCACCCCCCCAAAAAAAATGCTTAAGACATGACAGAGCAGCTTGGGCATACCTGCAAATATTGTCCAAGTGTCAAGATATCGACATCGATTGCCCTCAAGTCAGCCATGGCTTCCTTCAATTCATCATCAGATTCTCCAAGGCCCAACATTATAGAAGATTTTGTTATCATTCCTTCCTTGCTCAATTTTGCATGGTTTAGGACTGATAGGCTTTGCTCATACCTACGCCGCAGAAACACACCCCCAGCTATGAAAAACACAGAGGGCAATCTCTCCTTTTATTTAACTTTTTGTTTCTTTTTTTCATTTCGTTTTTCGTTTAATAAAGAAACCTTACTCAGATGGAATGATGAGTCAACCGATGCCCACCCCAAAAATGATCTTTAGTAAAGCACTTCAGAACAAGCAAGATGGCATGTACATTCTAAAGCAGTAACTCTGAGACCATCACCTGCTCAATTCTACTCATGAATAATTAACAAATACTGTCTAATGACATGAACAGCTCATAAACTTTAGCTCAATATAGACTTTGGTACCGACCTTAATTAGTCCAGTCAAATCTCTAAACCTTTTCTAATAGGTCAAATCTATAATAAAAGTGATAATGTCATTTATCCTGGAAGTGCTCCTACTCTGTTCCTGAAAACTTAGTTCTCACTAACATTATCAGTCACTCTCACTAACAAGTAACGCACGGGCTCAAGAAAGTCTCCTTCGCATGAATCCATGTTATGTACCTATTCAGGGTAAAGATTAGACCTTTTTAGGGCCCATTAAAGGCTGTTTGCAAGATCAAGAATAAAACGATTAGACAAGGATTCCCCAACACATAAGTCAGACTATCAGAAGTTGGAAAGATGGGAGAAACAGGGCACAGAGCAACATAGATACAAGTTGCTAATGAAGGAAGCTCTGATTGGAAGTCAGCGATCCACACAGCTAAGTCACTGAGCAGATCATGGTAAATATGCAAGCGACTGTCTATTCGTGTGTTAACAGATTGATTGTTTACGATGGACCTCAACAAGCAAAAGACCTGTAAACAGGAAAGCATAGGATATCGTCTCTAAAAATCAAAGCGCCAATTTTTTTCTACAACTCAGAAAGCGTCTCTAAAGATCTGTGGATTAACTTGGGTGAAGGATCTCGCCTTTTAAATAATGGGGAGTCAAATGTGGAAATAACGTAACTAGAAGTAAAAGAGGGTATAGATTCTTCAAGCTGCAATTTCCACAACAAATGAATGAGCCAGTACCTTTGTCCAAACATGTACATTTATCTGCTCGCTTAAATTCTAAATGCTTCATGACATCAATCGCGCGTGTGGTAAATTTGGCAATGATAGGACTTTCTTTGAAGATTGACCCATATTATTATTCATTTAAACTTTGGAACCTACCCAGCACGAGGGTCTCTGACAATGCGCTGAAGCCGCTTTACAGTTTCAATATTGTGAGCAAAAACATCCAATCCAGAGTGAACAAGAGTCTCTACAGCAGTTAAGTCACCCCGAAAATCAGATGTCAAACACTCGACCATGATCTCTGGCTTGAGCTTCTGCAGAAGAAGTCACCACTTATCAATATGATTTATTTCGATTCCGGCATTGGTCTAGTAAATCAGAGAGCTAAAAAACCCTAAAAAAGCCTTCACAAGACAAATTTGCACCTTCATGGCCTTGACAGTCTGAGCAAAATGACCACTTCCGCCATCAGGTATATCATCACGATCAACACTCGTTAGGACTATGTAATCCACTCTGCAAGAATAGGAATACAAGATGAGCTAAAACAAACATAAGAGGAAAAAATCACATTGACCAGAAAAGGTAAAATTTGTCAACCAACAAGTCAGCTAAAACTCTCTAAAAGAAGCAAAAAGGACATATTGGCATCAGCTTGTTAGAAACTGAATTAAGAAATATGCTGCATAGAACTTGTAGATACTTAGAGACATAAAAAGATAAGGGAAAGACAGATCGTGAAAATGCAGTGCCAGACACTATTTCCCAGAAAAGTAATATAAGTCCCTAAAAAATTGCGCCCTTTTCTGTTCCCATAGAAGCAATGAAAATCCCTTAATATATTGCATTTGTTTTCCTTGTGCTTCTTCTCCCTTGTACTGCCTACTCTGTGAATAACTGATACAGGTTGCAGCTGATTTTTTAGGACAATATTTCATAGTTATCATTGGCAAGGCCATTTGACACTAACCTATCTGCACCCCAAGCCAAAGTTCAGTAGTAGTGCAAAAGGATCTACTGCCAGCCTGGGCAATTAGTAATTTGAGCATGACAACAGAACCAACAACAAGGTTCTGTAATTAGCAGTCAGAGCTACCGTTTTGCAAGGAAACATGATAACACATAAAAGATCTCAAGGACATACATGCTACCTTTCCTACTATTACAGAAGTTTACACTATGATAGAGCTCAGTGCTGGACACCTACCCCCAACTTGCTATAGCCTGTGCAGTATTCTCCGGTTCCATTGGATCAGGCGGCGCGGGGTTCCGGCTGGTCTTGACGGCGCAAAACCGACAGCCACGGGTGCAAGTATCCCCAAGAAGCATGATCGTGGCAGTGGCAATACCGTCTCCTCCTCCATTCCAACACTGCCACACACATTCCACGCACCGTCATTTCCCGCCGATAATATTGCAATGCATTCGTGAAGTGATTAGCGCACTCCAATTTCAGCAATTCCGCTCTACATTAACCGCGACATTGTCCTGACGACAACGCTACACAAGCCCGTGAGAACGAACGAGCAAGAAGAAGAAGCAATACCTCCCCGATGTTAGGGCACTGAGCCTCCTCGCAAACGGTGTTCAGATTGAGCCGCGACAGGGAGCCCTTCACCTCCTCGAACCGCTCGCCCTGGGGAGCCCTCTGCCGCAGCCACCCGGGCTTCTTCACGCTGGGGTCGCGGCCGGTGTACGGCCCCATCTTGCCCCCGGGGTAGGGCCCGGCCTTCGCGGACGCCTCCGACTCCATCAGCTTCATCGGCGACGGCGGGTCGACGGCGGGCGTCGGGGGCGGCCGGGCGTCGAGGCGGGGGTCGCCGCACCGGACTCTGAGCGAGGGGCGGGCGGCGCGGGGATCGGAGGGGCGGCATCGCGGGGGAGGGACGGAGGCGGGAGGCTTGGAGAGGGATTGGGGCAGCATTGTTTGGGGATCGGAGAACAATCCGATCGCGGAGTTGCGAGACTGGGAGATGACGGAATGCGCGGAGACGGGGAAGGGAGAGAGAGATTAGATGAAGAAGAGAGAGGGACGTTGTCGTTGTTGTTGCTGCATGGAGGACTCCGCCGGGAAGATGGAAATGTCGTTGGCCCACTTTCAAATGGTTTGGTCATCGACCGGCATTACAAAACTCATTCGCTTCGATGGCGATAGGGACGAACTTTCCAATACTCAACTCGACAGGGACGCACGCCTCATGGATCATCTGTCGCGCTCCATGTTGTTTCTTCTTCTCGAGATCGAGCTCTAGCTCAATTCGCATTATAAATTCATCGCGATCGAGTCGAAGCCCGAGTCATCTCGAGCTTCTATTTGAGTAGAATCGGAGCAGCAAATTTATGACTTCATCGAGCTCGAGTCAAATTTCAAACACCAAATGTGCTATTCGAGACAGGCTTAACGTTAACATCGCACTGGCATAATGCGATTATGGGAGCTCGTACTAAATGCTCGTTTTACATAGTTTTAAGAAAAAGCGGTTTACAAATCGAATGATTAATCTAACAAAGAGCAAGTGAGAATAGCGACAAATTTTTGCAATTTAGAAATAATCAATTTAAAAAGTACGCAACATGTCATGAGTACAGTGAAACTCCTTTTAACTTTTATTGAATTTGCATCATATCGATCTTGTTTTGCATGCATCACGAAACCAATCAAATACACCTTTTCCTAGTAAAAGAGATGGATATCATTGATGAGTGTGCTATCGATACAAGAAAATAATCAAATAAGTAAAAACATACAGTTTCCTATGCAACACTTCTCTCATTATATGGTTAAAAATCAATATTGCCAAACTTAAAAAAGACTATCTCAACTCTGGGCGAAGCTTTACTATAGCCATAGGAATGGGGCTTGCCATGGCCTGAATCTTGACCGGGGCATTCAACCCAATGGGCGACCATTGACAACGAAGAGACCAACTGCAGAATTTCGAAATTTTCTGCATCAGTCAATTGAAAATCTCTTTATTTGTCAAAGATTCCATGTGTTACCATCTCGGTACAACAGGCAGTCCCAACCCAAAATCGAACGCTCAAGCTGTATCACATTACAAAACACTAGAAGATAAAGGAACAAAAGGAAAACAAACAATTCTGAACTCCCAAAATCTGTGGACAGGAAAAACTCCAAAAGAAGATCTAGAATGAAACCTTTGTGAGGACTGCCATCTGAAGAAAATCCCTTCATTCTCCTCCATGTTCTCTTCAGATAATTTAGGAGGTGGAAGGGTGTGCTGAACCAAGGATTCCGAATGGCAAGGATTGACCCCCAAATTGAGTCAAGAGTAACATTCCGAGTCCAGCTTCTATAAACTTAAGTTGGTTGAGGAGAACCAGATGGACTTTCTTCTAAATCTTCTGAATCGGAATCGTCGACCATCTTCTCCAGTGAATCCAAATCCCCAGCTTCAGAGAGGGTGTGCATTCGAAGCTTGTCAGCATCTTCACTGATTGATAGAGAAAACAAGAAACAAGTCAAACCTCATTGTGACAATGCTGATTTTTTCTTTTTTAATAATAACACAAACAGTCCTCGAATTTTGGTCCAATATGCAATGTTATTCCAGAATTTTCAATTTGTGCAGTGTAATGTGTCATCCCTAGACTTTTAAGTGGTTCAACGTGATCCCTGATTTTTGGTCTAATGTTCAATGTAATCCCTAGACTTTATGAAAATGTTTAAAAGTTCAAGAACCAGTCAAACATTGAACCAAAGATCAAAGACCACATTGTACAAATTAAACATTCGGGGATGGCATTGCACATTGCACCAAAGTAAAGGGACCATGTTGAACAAATTAAAAGTTCAGGGACATCATTGCACATCAGACCAATGTTCAGGACCATTCATGCCATTCCTCCCCACCCCCTCCTTTTTTATGATCCTAAACTAATACATAGTTCCACTAAGTTTCGATTGTCATAAGACAAGTTATGATTATAATACTGGCTGCTTCAAAGATTTCAACTTGAAAAAGGAAGATTATAAGACAAAGAACTTACTCTGTGACCCCAAAAATCTCCTTAACTATCAAAGAGCTATCCTTTGAACAGAACTCTGGCATCTGTTCAAAATGGTGAAAAGGATAGGATCAATTCTAAAACCAAACACAAAAAGATCTCAACCACAGCTGTTTCGTAAATAACATTATATATAGGCAAGTAAAGATACTCATTACTATAAAAAAGTCAATTAACTTTCTATTCTGGCCCCACAAAGTAAACCTCCATTCACCCAGCACAATCTCATGCCAAAGAAGCAGCCCCTCTACCTCAACGAAATGTCAGAGCTGTGAAGTTATAAAACTATCCAACCTTTTAACAAAAAGATCCATCCAAACAATCTTAACAGGTTTACCATACAAAGACTCCTGATAGCATGAAAGAAGTTTGACCAATGTGGAGGCATATATGTAAGAACTGTTGCTTGGCAGCTCACCTCAGACAAATAGAAGACCTTCCCAAATAGAGCTTGCACAGCAAGTTTCCTCTTGAAACCCTTCTCAGAATACCCTGAAACATCCATGACCACTGGGCCTGAAACCAAGATGTCATCAGTGTAACTTATTGGAAAAACAAAAACAAGATATAATCAGCGTAATATTTCTGATTAAAAAGAAAAACTTAATTTTAATCAATATAGTGGCTTTGTCCGTATGTTTTGCTATTCTGAAGAGAACATGAAGTGAACATGTATATGATTTGAGCAGAAAAATAGGCAACTACAATTTAGTTATGCGGAACAAAAAGAGTGACAGGATGACACTATCATCTTACCCTTGTCACGGACAATGCGGCGAGAGATGTCATTGATAATCTCCGCAACCTGAGAATCTTCCAACATAGAAGCTTTTCTAAGCTGTATCAAGTTGGCAATTACTTCTGGATTAAATTGCTTCTCATTCAATGCATATCTAATATACTTTCGCAAGACATCCTCCATGCCAAAACCTGTCTGGACATAGAAGGGAAGTTGTTATCATACCAAACCAGGATTGCAGAACATGAAAGGAAGCATGACAGATTGTCCAGTTCTTCAGGATAGTGTGCTTGAGGAAAATATATATATAAAGCAACCAACACAGGCAAAGATCTACCAGAAAGGATCGACAAATTGACGATATCAAGCAAATGACATATATTGATGGTGTGAAGCAAAAGACATCCACTTAGAAAAGATTCTTCAACATTTTACATGACAACAATATATTGCTAGTACCCTTCCTCAAAGGGCATTCAGAAGGACGAGTTTACATGAAATTGGGAAAAAGGATTAAATGGCCTGCAATTAGAGTGTGGAGAAGATCCAAGTATCTAAGTTCTTACCATCATACCGTATATCATGATTTATCTATTACAGCAGCATATCTTTATACAATAGTAAAACATATCTAGTAGCAAGAAGAGAAGCCGATGTGCAAAATAATCTGCCAACCGACATTTGTCAGCCTATCAGCAGGTGGCTTGTACATTTCCAATCCATTCTATCCTTTTAAACAACTTCACATTGAAAATTTTTAATCTTTCCAGCACCAACAATAACTCAGGTATTTGCGGTGAAGAAAGATGCAAGTAAAGTGATTTTTTTCCTCTTTTTTTCTGGCATGCAGCTTCTGCAAAACTCCAACCACCAACAAAGTGGCTATTCATCCTTCCCAAACTAGAGATCAGCACTGGATGCCAGACAAAGTGCAAAATAATGGATTACAACTCTCACCTTCTTCACAAGTCCCTCGAGTTCAGAGTGCTGTACTCCATTCTCCTTCTGAAATAGCTCATCGATTGATTTACACAGCATAGCATTTTTGTTCACCTGAAGAAATAATCCGACACGAGATCAACAAAAATCGCCGCATCCTCAGATTACAATTCCCTAAGACTTCATTGAACCGCAATAAGCAGCATCCTAACACCGACGAGGTTGAGTTCCAGGACGAGACGAGACAAGCTCGAGCAGGTGAAAGCCGAGGAAAACTCACCATTCTCCGGCGCTTCTCTCTTGGAGAGCCGAACTTCCTCACCGTCTTGACGAAGGCAATCACGAAGCTGACGCCGACGTACGCCAGCGGGACGGCGAGGATCCACGGCAAGGAGCTGGAGCCGACCCTGGGCCCGGGAATCGCCTGCGTGACGGAGCCGGTGAACTCCACGAGGTCGAGCGCCTTCTCCTGTATCCACGGCAGGTCCTCCTCCACCTCTACCATCTCCCCCTCCTCCTCCTCATCTCCTCCCGCCTTCGCCTGCTCCTTCGCGGCCGGCCTCTTGCCGTCGCGACCGCCGCCGCCGCCCTTGGAGGCGGCCGGCACGAACGACGATCGGCGAGCCGAGGCCGTCGCGGACAGCGGCGAGGACGGGAGGCGGCGAGGGCGGGCGATTCCGGGAAGCGAGGCCGCCGCCGGCGAGAGGGCGGGGCGTCGAGGAAGGCGAATTGGCGGGGTTTCGGCCGCCGGAGGGCTGAGCTGGGAGAGACGGAAGACGTACAGAGCGCCATCGGAGGTGAGCCGGAGCGCGTGTGCGAGGCTATCTGTCCGTCAGGTCTGCAAGGTGAGGGTTTAGCGGGTTTAATAACACAACGATTTTCCCACTCGATTCCGCCTCTCTTGTCATTTCTTCTTTAATTTTTGCAGCTCCGGAAATTTAAATTTTTTTCTAGTCCGAAACACCTGACAACATATAAAATTCGCGCGTGGTTTCTTGTAATTTTTTAAAATTTACATGAACGAAAGGTTATTTCTTACATATAATTAATTAAATAAATGTCATATACTAGTGTTATATTTTCTCATCACACATTGAAAGGATGATAATAATGCATGGCCCTTGAATTTATATATTCTTCCGTGTCCTTTTTGTTTCATCTTTCAATTAAGTTATGTGATCTTTATTCATGGCGGACGTTTTTTATTATAACATAGACAATTATGTTGAGTGGAATTTCAATGCAACACATATCAATAAGATTGATTTAACTGACCTTAAACTTTATGAAAATTGAAAAATCTTCCTTTTAGAATGAATATTGACTGATTGAGAAAGAAATTGTGAATTGATTTGCTCGTGGGTTACCGAATGATGGGAACAACAAAGCTAGAAATTTGAAATGGGCATGAAATGTCAATATATGAATCGAATTGGCTTACAACAAGAAAGAACCAGCCAGCACGTTTGGCATGATTCTCTCTTTGCAGGCTAATTCCAGCATACTCGCCGATAATGCACCAGCAAGTTGGTCCACTCCATTGCTCCTATTTCGCCTTGGGAAATTGCTTCGCAAGCGCAATCTTTGTAACTTCATGATATATCCTGGGATCAACTTGTTCCTATTTACGCAATTTTCCTAATAACAACTGCCAGGATGCTTCTCCATCAGTACAGAGTAAATTTCTTCAAATCTCAAATATGGATGAACAAAAGTAGACTCGCTACTGTAATTAAGGACTTTGTCTGGTCCATAATCTCCATTGATGTGACGAAGGCAAGCCGAGAAAGTCATAAATCAATGTCGAAAAACAGATGTTAATTATCACATATTCAAGCAAGGGAATATCAATATGCAGCACTCTCTGATAAAAGACAGATGATCCTCGAACCAACTCTAGAGGATTCATCCACTAATAAAGCTACCAAGTGCTGAACCACGAAGCGCATACCTCCAAAGCATAAATGGGCTAATGCCCCGATGCATATATGATTCAGATAGACGCTTCTGATATGACTCCAAAGATCGCACCCTTCTGATGTTTGGCTTCAAACTCCCGCACATTATGACAATCACATAAAGATATACAAGTTCAAAAGACAAAAGTTTACAAGCTTGACCGCAAGAAGAGGGTAACTCGTCATTGCAACTTTAAAGTGAAAGTAACAAAAAGAATACAACAATGGCCGCACAGAAACAACCTTGATGATGACCACTCGGTAGGGAAAAAATACAAATAAAAGGAAAATCCGATGCCATATCACATGAAAAAAGATGTGGTAACGGATGAGGTGGACTCATCACAACGCCCCTCTCATGGTTTGTGGTTCATGGTTAGCAACTGTGAACTAAAGAGGCTATGCAATTACGACAAGAACCTAATGAGTGAGAACAATTATGTACATCGCCTTTGCGGATGGCAGAATGAAAAAAAAAAAAGAAAGGGAACTGTGATTTCACGGTCAAACATTGTCTGGCCAGAACTCCCTGAAGAAAGCCCGCTCAAATTCCTTCTCTTGCAACCTCTGCTCTTGCTCCTGCAATTTCCTCATCTTTTTGAGAGTAACTTGGACTTCTTCGGTGGTTTTTGTTCCTGACCGCAAAATAGGATGTTTTGATAAGCAATTGGGAACCATGAGACTCATTCCAAAACTCGTGGGCTAGTCTTTAGTGGGAATGATCTCTCTACCAAAATGATTTCCCCCCTTTGGCAGGCTTGGACAAGGACAAACTTGTGCTTATCAACAAATGCCTGCCTGTTAGTATTATGACTCATCTTGAACAAAGAAAGATAGAAATGAACTACTTCGACCATAACAAAAGAGGATAGATATAAAGCTTTGGAGCCAAAAGAGATATAATCATAAGTAATTCTATCCTTTAACTATTTAGGTAGAAGAGAGGCCATCACTCGAGGTTACAATTGATATGCTTACTGTTATGACATCATTAGAGATACAAAGCAGGTTATTGTGGTACTCTAGAACAAAATAACAGCCATTTAGTGACTTCAAATGATATGCTGGCTCTGATAATATCCATATAGAATATACTAGCAGATCCTTACACTCGTGGGATTTGTGCAGCGAATTTTGGAGAATGATATGGATGTTTGTAAACATTCCTCACTAATAATGGTTCTCTGGGACTTTCTGACCCCTTGGGGCCAGGTACTTGGTAACAAATAAGCTTGAACTTGTTTTACACTTCAAAAGCTGAGCTTCATGGTGATCCCAATCACCTTTGGAAACTCTCTAAAACAGGCCCACATATTGGCCTTTTTAATTGAAGACGAGTCTACATGTAGATAGAAGATGTATGACCACAGAACACAGATTCATGCTGGCAAATGTATCCATCATGCCTTCCACCTCTTCTCGGTGCAGCTCAACAACTTTCATTTGTCGTTTATCTACTGGCTACTTGCATGTTGTCCAAGAAAACTGCTAAAATTTACTATCTACTATGTCCTGTCTACCAATAGAGAGCAATCCTTTTTCTTGTGGCCTAACTTCTACCAAAAGAGTAAGCACTTGACAGTTCTGTTTCAATGGATTGTTTCTTCAAATAGGTGAAAAACCTACCAGGATTTGATAACTTACATTTTCATTGTTCTGGTCTGAGCGACCAGTATGAGAATGGTGGACTTTCTTCTTGCTCTCTCTGCTCCAAGGCCGCGCTTATTATTCTTCAGATATGTCTCAACAGGTTCCAATCGACCCTGATGGCAGCATGGAAAGTTAATCCATTTCCACTAAAATCAGTGGCAATATAAAATGCACCAGACATTAACTCAATAAAGACTCAAGCATGGAATGAAGTGGAAGAATGATATTAAATTTAAGAGATCCCAAAGAATATTGAGTCAACAATTAGTCTGCTCATTTAATAGAGGAATCACCTATTGTTTTTTCAAAGCACTGATATTCGTTAAACTAAACTGTGGGCTTTTTAATCACGAATACCCAAATTGCCTATTTCAGACAACATGCTCTCCTCAAGTCAGATCACATGGCAACCAGAATTGCTACAACATTCATACTACCAGAACCATTTTCAATATAATGAACCAGCAGGGAAAAAAAAGAACATCATCTGACAGATTGACTAGATCCATGCTGTATTGATCTGACTCACTAGAAACATTATTCTACTTCAAAATCTTTTTTCTTCAAAAATAAAGGATACCAACCTGCTCAAACACTCCAAGACCAGTACCTTCTTTCCAACCATGTTTCTTGAGAAGCTGCCACAAAGGGGAAGCGCTTAAGCACACATATCAAAATGACAATTTGATAGTCAGAAGCAGAATAGTTGATATAATACATAGGTCTGGGGATGCTAGGTGTAGCTACGTGTAGCTAGGGGCTTGGAAAGGGAGAGAGGACTAGAGACTACCTGAAATCCTTTATTCGATGAGTCGATGGCTTCTCTAGGCCTGGCGAATGAGTTTGATTCCCTTCCCACGGATGCCTGCTTAAGAAGGAAAATCCACATAAAAATTATCACAAAGACAAAAGCAAACTAATGCAGCTATTTGACAGTAATATGTTCTAATTCTCATGTAATTTTCTATTAGCAGGCAATGAGTTCCACTCAAAAGCTTTACTTTCTTCTTATACTTGTAATGTATCAAAAAACCATAACAACACCATCTGCAAGGTAATAGCATGTTGAGTCCCTCACAGCCATTAACACTACAAGCAAAAAAGATAGGCAAGTTTCATGATGATTGGCTTTTATTTTTCAAGGAATACCCATGGAACTGTGAAAGGCACGAAGGTCGTTCCTTTTAACCATTTCAAATCTGCTCCTTGAAATTAACCAGCACCACTGGCAGTCTCATGCACCAGAGCTTCCCATGAAACCAAGAAATACATGACCAAACAACTGAAGACCATATTCCCACAACATGGCTGCTGCAAGGAGAGGCCCACCGCAGTAGAGGAAGAAAAACTCGACACAAACAAAAAAATCCCAGTGAATAAACCTCAATTGCTTCACTCTAACTCCAGAACTTCCTATCCAGTCACACACTGCCTAATTCCTTTTAGCTGCAGATAGTCCTCGCATGCAGCAATGAAGGTAACCACTGGAACTTTCGACCCAGAAGCTACAATCAACGCCAAACTGCTTCACCAACGGGCGGATATCCAATCTAATCTCTCCAATCCCAGAAAACTCACAAACAGCCGATAATTTCAACTCAACCTCAAAACTCCACAAAAGCACATCAATAACAAGAGGGGGGGAATCAAGAAGATTAAAGATCGAGTCTTACCTGCTCAGAAGCACCGAGACCGGCTCCTTCCCTCCAACCCTGCTTGTTCAGAAGCTGCGACCAAACACCGCTCGCTCAGTGTGCGGAATTGCAATCAGACATCACCAGCAATTCATCGCGATAATTGACCATCAATGACGACACAATTCCGAGAAATTCGACGGGGAGAGAGAGGGAGACGACGTGTACCTGAAAATCGAAGCTGGGGAAACCCATGGCCGACGAACTGACCTCGCCACTTCGAGAAAAAGACGAAGGGCTCGCCATCGGCGAACCCTCGTCCATCGTCGTTCCCGACTTCCCCTTGGGTTTTCTCCGTTCCTATGTGCCGGACTTCTGTTTCCAAGGATGAGGAGAGTTTTCTTCTTCCTTCGGTACGGAACATCGGAATTCTGCCTTTCGTTGTGGTATTTGATTTTTCCACTGATTATAAAAAAAAAATGCATATAGCCATGATAATCATTTGAATTTTTAATTTATTCAATATAATTTTAAAATTTTGATTTATGTTATAATATCATTCATGAATTTTTAGCACAAATTTAATTCGGTTCATAAATCATTTTAAAATATTAAATGCTATTTCTAAAGTTGAAAAAATAATATTTTATTTTCATCTATTTTTACTAAATTTAATATTTACTAAAAGTTCATAGTTCACGTTAAAAAATTAGAAATTTAATAATAAAATTACATGTTGAGTCAAAAATTATTAATCGTGTTGAATAAATTAAAAATTCAAAAAATGCAACACGTTGGGTTAAAAAAAAAAAAAAATTTATGGCAAAAGTTAGTTAGGATGAGCAACTATTGTCGTATCTTTATTTATTCTTACGATCTTACTCAAGAGTTGTGTGATTTGTGCATGTTTGCATGTGTGAGTGAAGTCTAAAATTGGAGATGGATTAAGATATTTTTTATCACGAGTTTTTAAAAATATAAAAAAAAAAAATCAATTCAATCCAAGGAGGCGGTTTCACATCTCGAGACAAAAACTAACGAATTCCCTTGGAATCACTTAGAATCGGTCAATTTCAACGATTCCTTTTGCTCACTCTTCAGTGTTGTGCACTCTTCTCAACTCACTTGTAATTTAGAAATTTATTCTCGATCATTTAATTTAAGTTTGAAACATTTTATTTTATCACTTACATCTCGCAAATGTATTGCTCTCCTAGTTTTTACTATTTTTAGTTAAACAAATTAAGAAATTTTCAACGACAAAAATAAATGAATGAAATTTCAACATTGTCAAATCATTTTAAGCAATGTCGATAAATGTTTAAAAAAGTATTTTTAAAAATTTATTTTTCATTTCAAGAGAATCAAATCATTTGTGTTTTTCTTCTTTATTAATTTTAAACGATAATTGTCCAGGAGCGAATGAAAAAAAAAGTTTGAACAATTTTTGAACATCATGTTTGAAAAGGTATTTTTGAAAATTATTTATTTTTCGCCGAAACAAACGAAGTATATCAAGAGAATCAAATCATTTGTGTTTTTCTTCTTTCGATAAAACATTGCTTTTTTTTTGCTGGAAAAAAAAACAAAAAACTGTTTAAAAAAAAAAAAAAAAGTGTTTGGATATCTTAGTAATTATCGTAACGGAATGGTTAGACGATTAGGAAAAAGAGAGAGAGAGAGGATTTAACAGAAATCCACCAAAAATGAAAAAAGAAAAAAAAAAAAAAGAGGGGAAAAAAGAGGGGGATTTTTCCAGAAAAAGAACCAATCGTTTTGACCTCAGCGATTGTGCAAGTGCTCGCTCACTCCGTTTCGGTTCGTGCCTGTCGTTCTTGGTTCTCCGCCCTCCTCCTCCTTTCGTCTTCCTCCCTTCATAACAACGCGCACGAAGCTCGACGACAAGAACAAGAAACCTCCCCCCTTCCTTCCTCCTTCTCCGCCTTCGCCTCGTTCGTTCTCGGTTTGACGCGGGGAGGGAGAGATTCCCGGGGGGGCGCGCGCGCGGGAGAGAGTGGGGCAGATGGATTTGGACGCGTGGATTTCCAAGGTCAAGGAAGGGGATCACCTCTTCGAGAACGAGCTCCAGCTCCTCTGCGAATACGTACGCCCCTCTTTCTTTCCTTCTCTCTCTCTCCTTCTCTCTCTTGGGTTCGAGTGGTTGTTTGGGGCTTTAGGGTTTTCTTGACGCCCGACCGCATCTCGGCGTGCCCCGATTGGGGGCCCCGCTAGGGCTCCGGCCGAGTCGGAACGGCTCGCCTCGGCCGAGTTTTCGGCCGGGTTCGAATCGGTGCGGCCGAGGGGTTCTGCGGACGCGACTCGCTCGGCCTTGACATGCGTACGCATTGCGAAGCGAAGAATGCGTTTTGTTGTCGTGGTCGTTGTTGGTGGTGGTGGTGGGAATTGGGATCTCGCGATCTTGTTTCTGTCTCCGTCTCTGTTTGGTTCGGCGCGTGCTCTGTGGTTGCCTAGAGAGACGCGTGAAGAAATTTGGGGGTGTTTCGCGTTTTGCTGGATTGGGTTTTAACGAGTAATCGAAGCGTGACGAATCGAATCCCTGGGTTGTCCCGCTAGGGCGTGGTTCGGTCTGTTGGGGTTGGGCGAGGGGTTTTTTCTTTTTCATGGTTCCTTAGGATTGGATTTACTGGCTCTCGGCACCTTCGATTTCTGTGTTGTGAATAGATAGAGTAGACGAGTAGTGGCAAAATGGGAGACTTGGCATAGAGCTTTGGACGGCTTATGGTTTAGAAGAAGTGTTATTACGGATGTAGTTGTTGAGTACGTTATTGTTTGAATCAGCGGATATTCAGAGGCATATTTGTCATTTCAGTATGCTTATGTCAAGATTCAAAGTATCTTTTCACGATGCAGTTTCATGTTCTAATAGTTTGGGCAATATCAATTGTTGGGTTTGATTTTAATGATGTCATTGCTAATGAATAAGCATGTGTTGCAAGAGAAGAAAATTAATGAACACAAAGGAACTGCGTGACTTTCCGATTTTGATGCAAGATTTGGGATATACCCTCCTGAACTCACTGATTATTTTTCCTCTGGTGCTCATATATGCAGCATGTTCTCTTACTTTTGTTTATTAGGTGCCTACAAGGGCAACTATTGAAATTTACAACTTGCGTATTTTATTCACTATTTTCATATACAGTGTTCAACAGAAGGCAAAGTTGACCTGATTTTAGGCGATGTTGTGATTACTCAACATGCTTTGGAGACTAATTTCTAGTATCACGTAGGAATGCTGTGATTTATCTTCTATTTGAGCTCTTCTTGTGGATTTTAGGTGCCACATAGAGTTCTTATCTAATGCGAATATGTTGCAAGTCCATTGACTGACTATCATTTTCCATTCAACATGGCAGGTAAAAGAGATTCTTATAGAGGAGTCCAATGTGCAACCTGTCAACAGTCCAGTTACTGTCTGTGGTGACATTCATGGTCAGTTTCATGATCTTATGAAACTTTTCCAGACAGGTGGTCATGTACCGGAGACTAATTACATATTTATGGTACAGTATACCACTTTGGTCCTAATACAGGCTTTAATATCTTTCTGCGTCTTTTCTGCATCCTTTCTCTTACCGTGCAAATTTCTTGATGCTTCTAGGGTGATTTTGTTGACCGAGGCTATAACAGTCTTGAAGTTTTTACTATTCTCTTGCTTCTAAAAGCTAGGTATGCCCTGAATCATTGTTCAACTTCTTCTTCTTCTTTTTTTCTTTTTCTTTTTTTAAATTATCAATCTTGTTTATGCATTTGTCATCCTATTGAGTTTTGACATTTCCTTATTCTTGTTGCGTTAGTTAATTTGTTTCTTGGCTATACATAAGCAACTTTAAGATCAATAACTTGAGTTTGCCTTTGTTGTTCTTGCTGAAGGAGCAATCCTACAATTCATATTTTCTCATGCTTGTCATTAGATGTTTCTTCAAGAAGCTATCTTGTGTTGGACTCTGAATTTTTTAGCCCTTTTTTTGGCGGTTTTGATGACAGATACCCTGCCAATATTACACTGCTACGTGGAAATCATGAAAGCAGGCAACTTACCCAGGTATGAGTTGCATTTGGGAGGATAACTTTTATAGTCCTCATGACATTGTCCTCGCACCTCCTTTTCTTCCCCCTTTCTAAAACTGCCTTTGCTCTGCTCAAGGGACTTACCTATTCTCTTTCAGCATCTTTCTAGTGATGTCCATTTGGTTGTTTTTAGTATCGACTTCCTGTAATGAACTTTCTACAGGTCTCCACTGGTTTCTAACTTTTGATATGTGAAACTCCAAATGAGAGAAAAAGAAGAAAAAGAAGGCTTACTCATTTATTTTCAGCTTCGATATAAATTGAAGTTACAATTCCCTTCTTTATTTACAGAATTGATATAGAGATATTTTGCATGCGAGGGTTGACTAATTGCCAACAGTATTTTTGTCCATTGCATTATCTGTCGATATGATTTCATTTCTATCTGAGGAGAAAGTTTTCTGAAGTAGGAAGGAGTGGACACACTTTTTTTTACAGTAGTCATTGACAGGATAAAGCATCTGAAAATTCATTCTCATCTTAATCATTTGCAAGATGCTGCCCTCTCTGTTGAAAATTTAGTGTTTATATGCTGTCCTCTTTGGCAAAACTTATCTATTCAACTATATTTAAGCCAGCTGTTTTACCTAAGAAAGCCTTTCATTAAAATTACAGGTTGTGCTCTAAATATTTTAAGCCATGGCTTTTAGGACTTTGATCTGTATCCGTTGAGGAAGCTGTGATTGTCTAGGTACCCTAGGAAAAGATTCAGCAAGATACATTCAGGCCTTATATGTGAATTTACTGAAATGTGATCTATAAATGGTGTAGTAATATGCATGATACATTTAGCAACTTAATCTGATTTTTGGCAAATTTTTAGGTATATGGTTTCTATGACGAATGCCAAAGAAAGTATGGAAATGCCAATGCTTGGCGGTACTGTACTGATGTTTTTGATTACTTAACACTCTCAGCAATTATAGATGGAACGGTACAGCTCTCTCTCTCTCTCTCTCTCTCTCTCAAAAGCATAGTTTTGGTTGATATGCAGAAATATCAGACAATCAAAATGGACATATTTTATCTGTTTTGTTATGCAGGTACTTTGTGTCCATGGTGGTCTCTCTCCCGACATTAGGACTATTGACCAGGTACTTTTAATGTTGACGTGATACTGATTGCGATTTCTTTTTTTTCATTAATAGATGTGATTATGGAGAAGCCATGCGGTCATCATATGGTATTGGCCTGGAGAAGCATATCTTCTCTGTAAATGTCTCTTCACCAAATCTAGGTATTTGGGACTTGAGATTCTCATATAGGCAGAGTCATGTGAACGTGCTTCTGAATTGGGAGTACGTTTGATAGAGTATTCCGGTACTTCTTGTCATTAATCATCCATAGTTTTGCCAATCTCTCCAGCAGCTCTCCTTCTTTAATAAGTGCATCAGATATTGGATTTTTAGTGTTCTTGTTTCCATGAAAATGCCACTATTCAATAAGCAAGCTTGTTCACGTAGGATTGTAGTGAAACTATTTGTTTTTTTCTTTTGGAGTACTAAACTGTAGGATACAAGATATGATCTAAAACGTAGTCCTAGTAAACAGGTAGGTAAAATCGAAATTGTAAGTTTCACATTGATGAGAATGCATTGATGTTTCCTAATGCAGATGATATGGTTTTCTTTACTTGTTACAGCCACACTAGAAGTAGAATACTGATTAATGGCTCGGCCATTATTTTGAATGGAGGGCCATTTACCTTCCTTAAGTTGACAGAGTTATTACCGTCACTGCAAAATAACATCTGTTGCTACTTATCTGTCTGATGCATCAATTATTTTTGTTGTTATGTCTCCTTTACAAGTTCTATATATTAAAGATTTTTTTTTGAGGAACTTGGCCCATGTTCTCTCCAGTTCTTCCTTTACGCATTTTACTTAGGATTTTTATGATTGACCTGCATCAACTTAGGATTTCCATATGATTGAAGTCAGCAAATTTATATCAGTTTCGGAATATTAAGGTGATTCACTCCCATGTTTTAAATTTGAAATAATGATTCCCAGATAAGTGCCAAAAATGGGAGCATAAGGAGTCAGTGGTGATTCCTCCTCTTGTTCTAGTCAACAGTATCTGCTACACTTAGAAGACTGCTATAGAATTGTGAAGTGTTTGTCTGCAAGGCATTGCTGTAAATGGCTTGATGTTAGAAAAGCTTTGTCTATGCAATTGACATGTTTATTGTTTTGGAACTTGTTAAATGCATAGTTGCAGTTGCTTGACAAGATACCTTTGTATTGTCTGAAAAGCATCCTTCGGTAATTCTTGTGACGTGACTGAGTTATTAGCAGAATTACATGATATTGTAAATGGATGGATTACCTGTGTCATTTCTTTCTACTTTGAGTTCATCTTCCTGTGGAACTAGTAATTTACTTGGGGTAGGTTTTTCATTTTGATGCATACTGTTGATCCATCGTTTTACATTTCTTATGGCATCATCTTTTTGCTCTTTTTCCAGATAAGGTTGATTGAGCGGAATTGCGAGATCCCGCATGAGGGGCCATTTTGTGATCTCATGTGGAGTGATCCAGAAGATATTGAGACATGGGCAGTTAGTCCTCGTGGAGCAGGGTGGCTTTTTGGGTCCAGGGTGACTTCTGAGGTAATATCAGGATGCTATAATTTCTGAAGGTGCTTATCTTGGTGGTTTATTCATTTTATTCCACATTTTCTGTTTTTGCAGTTCAATCACATAAACAATCTTGATCTCGTTTGTCGAGCTCACCAGCTTGTACAAGAAGGCCTTAAATACATGTTTCAAGACAAAGGCCTTGTAACTGTGAGTCTTCGAGGCCCTCTCTGTGGTACTGTTTGGGATCAGTCGGTTCAATCTTGTAAGTGATGCTTCATTGCACTTTTACAGGTCTGGTCTGCGCCAAATTACTGCTACCGGTGTGGAAATGTAGCTTCTATATTGAGCTTTAATGAGAACATGGTGAGTTTTCCAGGCCATTGCGCCTCTACAACATCATCAGATACTAGGATATTATCTTGTTCGTACATATTATCATATATTTCGGGTCTAAACCTCTTGGCGTCTATGTACTTATGATAGCGATTATTTGTTTTTCCTGTAATGTCTAATAGGAGAGAGAAGTAAAGTTCTTTACAGAAACGGAAGAGAACAACCAAATGAGAGGGCCAAGGACAGGTGTGCCTTATTTCTTATAATTGGGAAGCCAAGACCTGTTCAGTAATCCAATTATGTTGGTTACTGGAGGGAGCATACAGAATTGGCATGATGTACGTTTACAACCACTTTCCGATGCTTTGACTGGAGGGGAATTCTTTCATTTGTCCAGGGCCTTTCAAATTTGTAAGTGGTTTCTTAGGTACGTCCATTATGAATGGTATGTTCTTCCTTCCAGTCTCTGGTACGTTGCATATCTAGCCCTGCTCATTGATTTCAGATTGTTTGGATCTGCCGTTAGTTATGTTGAAGCAGAAAATATGTCTAGTTTCTTGGAAGAACTGCACTTCTGGCAATCCGGCCAGGGAAACAATTCCTAGCTGATGTATGATTTTGTTTTCTGGGTCAATTCTAGTTTCTGCAGGTTGATGTTGACAGCGACTGCATATATTTGTTATATTTTATATTGGTCAATGACAAATATATCTCTCCCGCTCCTTTTTTTCTCCCTACTATGCTTTTCTGTTTTGATTTCCCCCCGGCCATGGATTTGAAGTTTCCTCTTCAAAAGTGGATTGGAATTTTATGAGGCTTTGCAAAAGATAGGTCCTTGAGGAGAATGTTGTTCCATCCAATCGGAAGAACCAGTAACATAGTGGTGCATTTGAGGGAAATGTGATTTTATCCTCCTTTTCCTCAAGTGAGATTTAAGTTTCGACTGTTCTTTGGGTTGTGGAGCCGTTTAGCCTTATTATCTGTTCCTTAGCAGTTATTAAAACAAATGGTTGCGATTTATGTGTGGTGCTTCATGGCACTCATTTCAGTTTTGCATTCTGCATACGATCTTTTTTGGCAATTGGTGCACCATGCCAATATCTTCACACATCCTGCTCTAGTGCTGCTGCCACAACGGCAGTGCAAACTTACGCTTCACTTGGATGATTCAAATGAATGTCGATGGTTGCACCAACTTCGACTCTATCAATCATGTCGACTTCTTTGGCTCACTAGACATGGTCTAGCTGGTTGATGCTCTTCTCAACTTGACAAAGACGTCTGTATCGATTGCCTCACCAAGCTCTGTCGATTGAAGGCTTGGCTTAGTAGTAGTAAGCTTTGGAGATAACGCGTTTGTGTACGGCGCACATTATTGCGGTCCATGCAATAAGAGCCTGCCCTATATATGTGGTCAAATTTTGAGAAGTTTCTTCTCAATAGGTGCGGAGCGTCGGTGACAAATAGACATTTCGCTGTCTTCACACTTCGATGTCTGTTTTCAATCTCGAGGCAATCTACGAGGTGGTGGTTCAAGGTCTACTGTAAGTAGAATCTAGGGGTAAAGCTATTTGGTTATTCTGAAAAGCCAAGGAATCAGGCCTAAAATAATCACCCCACTCGCAAAGGTAAGAATCGTGACTCATCCCTAACTGGACCAATCATATGTGAGGTCTATCTTAAGTAGAATCTAGGTAATAAAGTTATTTTGGGTATTCTGCAAAGCCGAGGAATCAGGCCTGAGCTAATCACTTTACTCGCAAAGGCAGGAGTCGTGACTCATGCCTAACTGGGTCAAAATCATATGTGGGGTCGGAAATCCTCCGTTGTTTAAATGCACAAGGAGCTGTTCTAGCCTATAGGAACTTGGAATAGATTCACCGTACCTTGAGGGCCGGTGTGCCATAGCACGTCGAAATAATTGACTTGGATGTCACTTCATATTACCGACCCCCTCTTTCCACAATTCGTCGTTAAGAATAAGGGCAATACCTTTGACTTTTTACTTGGGCCGTGTTGCTTTTAAACGGGGATCTAGCAACCGATGGAACTTTACGTGATCACAAAATCACAATGTCTTCGAACAATGAATACATTCTTACGTGTCCGGTGAGGTCAAAGGAATGGTAAGTACAAGGAGTCAATCCACACACCTCTCAGGTTGTCAAGGTTATATTCTCTCGTCATTAGTATCTTTGCCGCTATCTCATGTTGGAGCGTCCAACTCACAGGCTCTCTCTTTCGAATAATTCACGGCGAACCAGAACCGTACTCGGTCCGAGGAGCTGAAGCTCACACGACGCCCACTTCTCGAATCTTGATTGTCAGGGACTGTTCTCTTTCATCGCTGCATCGATACCCAGCCGGGTCACGGGAACAGTGGAAAGATCCCCTCTTTTTCAAAAATTAGACAATTGGGTAAAGCGAAGATGAATAACGGTAACATGATTGACGACGAACTGAACTCCCCACATGAAATTTGGAGAGGAAATTAGGACACGGACCCAGGTGATGTCTTCTTGTCTTGTACCCTAATCCAAATCATTTTCACTTTTCAGTGCCGAGGCCTTTTTGAGCTTGGGGCGGTCGTCAACCACCCACCAATTTTGGGGAACCCCGGACCCCCAAAAAAAAAAAAAAAAAAAACTTTTTTTTTGTAGGGACTCTCTAAAATCTTCAATTTTAAGGCTTCGCATCCAGCTCAGCAATGCCCCATCCCAGTCAACACCCTCCATGCACGTGGACGGCTCCCATTGGCCCCGCAATCAGCGCAGCCCAATTTTCTCAATCCCAATTAGAGTTGGGGGAAAAAATTCTTCATGTGCCTGTCAAAAGAGAGAAAGAAGGGGAAATTAAATTGTCATTTTGCTGTCCTATCTGGAGCAGACAAATTTCAATGCAGTTCATCAAGTTTTTCTCTCAGTACAGTCTAATTGCCATCCCTCTGTATTCCAATGGCCCCGTGACATTAAAGGGGCTTGACCCAAATTTCAGGAATCAAAAATTGAGGAGAAAAGAAGAAGAAAATGAAGATAATTTAATTGTGCCAATCACTAACTTTGCATTCTTCTCAAATCTCATCATCAATTGCGATTGGTAGGATGCGGATCACACCTTTTTCTTCCCACTGCAAGCAAATTGGCCAAGACGCGGTTTCATTTCTTTAGATAGTTATTTGAAAAAGGGGAAAAAGAAAAGAGAGAAAGGACTGAATTAGGGTTTATTTAATATAGGTGGCCAGTCTAGTGTGACCTTGGAAAAGTAGTCAAAATATTAGATATATTATAGTATGGATGGTCAATATGAAGTTTGGTTTAAACGAAAATTACCGTAAAAGCTTTTTAAAAGTAAATGATTTGGCTATGGAAACTAAATTTTGTGTTACACATGACATATTTTAGCAAAGGTTGTGTAAACCTAACTATGTAAATAAAAGAAATAGAAATTTATATAAGAGAATGTAGTGATTTTCATTGATTACATAGAAAATGCTATTTTAAGCTATGCATAGCATTATGACTACATAAATTGAAAAAAGGAGATAAATGGGAAAAAAAAAAAAAAAAAACCCTTTATTTTGATCGATTCAAGGAAAACAGAAAAAAAAATGTTAACTCACTCATCTAGGTAAACTCACTCTTGCACACTTACATTAAATCCATAATTTCCATTTTTTTTTTTTTTTTCAATTTTACAGCAATCAGTGGAATATAACTTTGCTTAAAACTCTTCTTTGAATAGTAAAAGCAAGATATCATTTGTACTGTTAGAATGAGGTTGGAGATTATGCTTATATCCATATTCCATCCTTTTTTATCTTTTATAGTCTTACCACAGTCATTGGAATATAACTTTGTGTAAAACTCTTCTTTGAATGGAAAAAGCAAGATCTCATTTGTACTTAGTTTATATCGGAACAAGGTCGAAGATTATGCTTATCTTTCAAAATAGTAGTCTCATCATCTCCTTCATTGTCAGCTAATTAGCAAAAGCACAAAAATCAAGAAATCTTAACCGCTGAGATTTTCTGTAATTACTCCCAAAAGAGGGCAAAATTAGGGTCCACCCACTCTATTCACATACACAATATCCCACTATGGCCAGCACAAACTCGAAGTGGTTCAATGTCTCCTCAAAAGCAAGATTTGCAAACTGTGATTGGATGCACATAAGACAAAGTCTAGCTTGTGATTAACTTGTAATTAGCGGAGACTGTGCATGATCTAAAAATCCCACTCTCCATGAAGCTTCCCCATTTTCCCTTTTCACCTTTCGTTGAAGTACCTCCAAGGCTCCACTCTTTGCTTTTAACATGATCACATGCACTCTGGACAATTCTTTTCCATGCGGGTCCACATTCCTGTGGGTAAAAACTAGTAAATAAATCGGCCAAATGAGACCACCATCAGCGGAAAAATAACGATGGACTTACATCACGTACCTAAATATTCTCTTGTTTCTTTTTTTGTCGGAACACACAACTGTGATGGTCGATTTAATGTCCGACTCGACATCGATATTTTTTTTGTCCTGATTTTTGTGGGATTGAACCTTAAAATGTGGGCATTTTTTTAAACCTATGTGAACTTTGTGGAAGATTTGACTATTGGTTTCGGAGATTGAAATATGATAAGATGAAGTCAAGATTGTCGGAGAACAATACTCTGATAAAGATTGGATAAAGATTCAACAATTCTAACTGTGCCGACGTCATCAGGAGTCCTGTTCAGACCATAGACAAATTGGATCCTGTTCAGACCATTGGCGTTCTCTTGAGGAGCAGGGCCCTGGTGGGGGCTAAATGGAGCCTGACCTTTCGGTTGCTGTGTTCCTCTTATCTGCTAACTGGCAAATTGCTGTGATCTGCCATGTCTTTTTCAGTTCAATTAAGCATGCATTATCATAATTGATAAGAACAAATTGCTTTGACGAGACAAGGTGCACAAAAGGAGAAGCAAGATCCAATCAATAAACTACGTGTATGTTCCTACAAGGTGCAAAAAAGGAGAAGCAAGATCCAATCAATAAACTACGTATGTTCCTGAAAGGGCAAGTGATATCGATTCAGGTCACTCCACATTCTTGACACGGATCGTGATTTAATCAAAGATTAAATAGTGCTAAATTGGGTGCGTAGCTTGATTAATTGAAAGATTTGAGAAGTTAGCCTATACGCCCTTAAAACGGATAGCATGTCTATCAGCTGCACTTGTGTGCTTTTCTATATCGACAAAGGACCACTGAAAATCCCATTTCACATCGAAGTAATTTTTCTAGAGTTTGATAAGATCGAGCCAAGAGAAAACGCTGCGCACAATCTCTTATTCAAACGACTCGAGTCGTCAAAAAAAGACCACTTTGTGACCAGTTGTTGCTCCAAAAGATCGAGTTGCATATAATCTGACAAGAAAGGACTAGCATGACAATTCTTTTTCGGTCCATGATAAATAAAATAGGAAGTAATTTCCATGGTTGAATTAGTTGGCAAACACGATAAAAGAAGAAAGATTTATTATGGGAAGCAAGCAAGCAAAGCTTCCACAAAAGGGCAAAGCAAAGCATCCAGAGAAGGGCAAAATTCAGTAGTAATGTGGAAGTAAATGTGAAGATGGCGAAGGCATCATGGTGCCAGGTAAAAATCAGAATGAATCTAGGAGCTATTTGCTCCACGGGGCAATCACTGTCTATAGCTCTAATAATTTAACTTTTTCTAGATACAGTTGTCAATCAAATCCATGCGGCAAAAATAGACCCATCTAAGAATTTCTTGTCTTCCGTTCTGGGTCAAAGCAAGGTGCTATCACATGATCTGTCCTCATGATAATTTTTTTTCATTTTGAGATAAAAGCACTCGAGCTAAAAGCAAAGCAAATCCCCTTCGTTTAGGGTCGGTCCATCATATGGATCTAAATTAATTTTTCTTTTCTTCATGCCTATATGATTTAGGGGCAAAAAGAGGACTTTTTCTTTTTCTTTTGATATTATATATACTGATTTCAGTTTCGAGTTGGAAAAGACACGACATGACGAAATAATCAAGTACACCCTTTTCGTTTTTTCACTTGAAAACATCATTTTTATTATTCACGAAAATGTTCAGACATAGAATATTGCCAAATCACTTCGGATGAAACAAACAATCATTTATTTCCTGCGAAATAAATTTGAATCATAATTCGGCTCAATTCATGTTTACCCATCTACGATACGGGAGGTAATTACGATTCATAATTGTGGCGCGACAAATTACGGCGAAGCATAGGAACGAAATGGAAAAATTAAAAAAACCAGGGACCCACGTGGAGAGATTTGCCAAAGCTGTGGGCAAAAGCCATCATCGTCAATCATCATAGCGATGGCTTTACGGTGCATCCATCCTCCATCCTCCATCCCCCCCATGACCTCACTCCCCCCTCCAACACTCCTCGCTCAAAATACGAAAAACCTCAGAATGATGGGGGGAAGAAAACCCATCATGGCTCGAAGTCAAGTTCAAGTTCAGGAGACGGGGAAATCACGGTTTCATTCCCTTCATGATTTATTGTGTCAGAAGGGAACGAAAAATCGAGAGCCCCTGGATATCATTATCACCAGAGAGAGAGGGGGGGATGGAAAAAGGAGGTAGGAAATTTTTGAATCGGGTGCGCTCCAACGTTCCCGTTGAACTATGATCCCCGTGATCCCATCAAACGGTCACAAATTCACCATGTGATCACCTTTACACTACCCTGTCTCTCTCTACTCGTGTCGCCAACGTAATTTTCATTAAAAAAAAAAAGGAGAATATAAAAAAAAAAATGGGGCTATAAATAGCAGAAAAGATGTTCGGTCTTCTTCACGCCCCCGGCTTTTTGGCACTTTAGCTGCAGCACCGTTTTTTCTCCTACACACCTCTTGCCCTCTTCTTTATAATTCGTCCCCTCTCTTCCCATCATTACCCCCTGCCGTCTTGCCTCCGCCAAGGAAAAATCTATTGAATAATCGCTAAAACCCTCTCCCCCCTCCTCCCTGCTTCCCAACCTGCTCCAGCTCCTGCTCTCTCTCTCTCTCTCTCTCCCTCCCTTTCCGCACGTTAAAATGGATAACACCCGCTGAAGATTCTCCTGTCCAGATCAGGCCCGGAAGACTGTCCTCTCCTTTTCCCTCCTTACAGAAAGAATAACCTCCGTTCTTGCCCCGGTACTTCCCGGAAAAATGCAGGTCCCGAAAAGGGTCGCCGTCCTTTTCCTGATGCACGCCGCGGTGGTCGCGTCCTTCGGCTTCGCCGGCACCCGGGCTGCTGAAGAAGGTGGAGAGGGAGGAGGAGGTGGTGGCGCGGCGGCGGCGACGCCGGCGGGGTGTGTGGCGGCGGACCGGGTCGCTCTGCTGGGGTTCAAGGCCAAGATCTTGAAGGACACTTCCGGGAACCTCGAATCCTGGACGGGGACCAATTGCTGCGAGGACTGGGAGGGCGTGCAGTGCGGCCCGTCGGGGCGGGTCACCGGGCTGACGCTCCAGGGCTCGGTCGAGGACAGCGGCGTCTACATGAGGGGCACCCTGTCGCCTTCCCTGGGGGACCTGCAGTTCCTGGAGGTGCTGGTCATCGCCGGGATGAAGCACATCACGGGGACGATCCCCGACGGCCTCTTGAAGTCGACCCGCCTCGCGCAGCTGGTCCTCGACTACAATGCTCTCGATGGGGTCATCCCTCCGGGCCTCGGGCAGTTGCCGTCGCTCAACGCGCTTTCCCTGATGGGCAACCGGTTCCGGGGCCAGATACCTCCCAGCTTGGGGAACCTCAGGAATGTGGTTCAGCTGAATTTGGCGAAGAATTTCCTCGCCGGTCCGATACCGGCCATCTTTAGAAACTTGCAGAAATTGCAGTTTCTTGATCTCAGCTTCAACATGTTATCGGGGCCAGTCCCGGAATTTTCAGGGCCATTTACCAACCTTACCAATCTCGACCTCTCCAACAACCGATTGTCGGGCCAAATACCAATTTCATTGCTTAGCTTGCCAAGCCTTTCGATGCTGTCCTTGAGCCAGAATCTGCTCACGGGGAAGATCCCAGACCAGATTGGCAATCTGAAATCCCTTGCACAGCTTCAGTTGGCTGGCAACAGAATCTCGGGGCAAATACCGGCTTCCTTTTCGAAATTGACCAACCTGTGGTCCCTCAACTTGTCCAGGAATGAGCTGTCCAACCCTTTACCTGATTCCCTTAGCAAAGGAATCCCATCCCTGTCAACGGTCGATCTTTCGTACAACAATCTCGCATTCGGGTCCATTCCTGGTTGGATCGTGAACAGACCAATGTATGATGTCCGCCTCGCCGGCTGTAAACTCAGAGGAAACCTACCGGTCTTCACTCAACCAGATTCCTTGAGCAACATAGACCTATCCGACAATTACTTGACAGGTGGTATCTCAAGCTTTCTGGCCAACATTCCCAGCCTAAGTGATGTTAAGCTGGGGAACAATCAGCTCAGCTTTGACATTTCGGGGATCAAACTACCAGATGGGCTACACTCTCTCGATCTTCACTCGAATCGTCTAACGGGGTCACTCTCTGCAATATTAAGTAACAAGACAAGCAGCTCCTTGGAGGCCATTGATGTTACCAACAACCAATTATCAGGCACTATTCCCGAATTTGGAGAGGGTTCGAGCTTGAAGGTGCTCAACATCAGAAGCAATCGAATCACGGGCCACATCCCAGCTTCGATCGCAAACCTGGTCGGACTCGAAAGATTGGATATTTCGAGGAACCAGATAAGTGGGACCATCCCTCTGGGTTTGGGTCAATTGGGCAGTCTCCAGTGGCTTGATCTGTCTATCAATGCGCTCACTGGAAAAATCCCTAGTAGCTTTGCAGGGTTGAGACTCGTTCACCATGCAAATTTCAGGGCGAAC
Source organism: Eucalyptus cloeziana (assembly GCA_014182715.1). Lineage (NCBI taxonomy): Eukaryota > Viridiplantae > Streptophyta > Magnoliopsida > Myrtales > Myrtaceae > Eucalyptus > Eucalyptus cloeziana. The sequence continues at coordinate 4,222,660 of CM024643.1, forward strand.
AGGCTATGCGGAGAGATACCCCAAGTGAGGCCTTTCAACATCTTCCCGCCCGTGGCTTATGCCCACAATCTGTGCTTATGTGGCAAGCCCTTGCCACCTTGTAGGAGAACCAGCGAACCGGGCCAGTAAGATGCTGACCGAATTTGTCTGATTAGATCGATGCTCACACCATGTGAGCATATATATCCATATAGGATCAGTAGAGGGAAGAAGATAGGTCATTCTTCTCTGACTCTTCCATTTTTTAAATTGTTGTAACCACAGAAGTCAGCGATCCAATAATTTCATCCGTCTTCTACTTAGAACATCTATAAGAGATATCTAATCTTATAAAAATCCGTGCAAACGCAATGGTGCCTCCTCGTTTTACGACAGAGCAACTCATAGCCAAGAGTGCTCCTGCAATGCGTAGCTCCACGGCATAGTAAAGTTTACCGCAGCATTGAAGCAAAGATTAAAGAATTGAAGGCACTGCCCACTTGCAGAGAAACTTCGGTAAAGAAATCAATGGTTTCCCAAAAAGAGCACTGGCTAGAGCTTCCATTTACAACAACTAGAAGCCAGACACTAAAACCATCCTACATTAACATGAAAATTATCAAAGCATTGACTACTCGTCCTCTAAAACTTCCTCATTTTCCTCATTTGCAGCTTCCTCGCCTGCAGTTTCCTCATTTGCAGCTTCCTCGCCTGCAGCTTCCTCATCTGCAGCTTCCTCATCTGCGGCTTCCTCCTTCTCCGAACCCTCTTCACTCTGTCCAATCATAAAAACCGAAATTCAGCATATCTATAAGTTAGACTGCACACGTAGATTCATACAAATCTAAAGAGAATAGAGAGGTCAAGCTCACTTCTCCATCACCAGCATTATGAGCCTCCATGGCCTTATTGAACTCTGCTTTGAGCTCAGAAGCTTTGTCCAAGTAAGGCTTTTTCTCCTGCAGCAAATCCCTGGTTAGATCACATTGCTAGACCCCACCCTACGGAGAAACATCACAAGTAAAGAGAAACAAACTCACCTCATCCGACATTGACTTCCATTTCTCACCACCCTGTTTTGCAACCTATCCAATCACAAGACACAAAATTAGCCAGGAAGGATACACAGAAACTTCCAAAGTTATACTGCAGTAAGTCAATAATTTTTTACCTCCTTAACACCCTTAGAATCTGGGTTCGCTTCCTTGTAAGCCTTTCTGAAATCATCCCTGCAAAATAACGAATTCATTCAGCACAGGGATTTTAAAAAGGGGGGGTGTCGATAAAACACACAAACACATCGGTGCCCTTACATGAAGAGGAAGAATGCTGTGGCAGGGCGCTTAGGTGCATTTGCATCCTTGCCCTTCTTAGACTTCTTTTCTGTTTTAGCTTTCTTAGCCTTGGGTTCTGATGACCTCTTTCTGTCAATTCATCAGCACATATTGCAAGAACTTAACACGTTATCTCCCTAAGTGCAATCACAATATAGTATAAAGTACACCAGCAATGCAAGTTTTACCTATCCGCTGCTGGTTTCTTCTTCGCCTCAGCAGGTCTTTCCACGACTTGAGCCTCTGCAAACACAGATGGAATTTCCTAAATTACCCTAAAATAACGCATGCAATTTCAAAAATAACCTAGAAACTTGACAGTCATGTACAAAATAAATCTCCATCGGTACATTCAAAGTACAAAAACTTTTATAATACTTTAAAGGCAATGAGGCTCGTACACATACCCAAATTCATCTTAATTTTGGCATCAAGACCGCAACTATGCATGCTAATGAGCGCCACTGGCACGTCCTTGTTGCACTCTTCACTGCAAATCCAGATTCACATCCAGATTAGCCACAGCTTCCAGATATAACACCAGATTTTGGAAAATGATTGCAGAGCACCGTACGACTCCTTTCACAACTAACCATGCGAAATAGAAATCCAACATACCGAGCAAAATCTTCGACGGAAAAGCAACAGCAGAATCCAAACGTGAATCGGAACTAGCAAAACATGCTCACATCCCGTATATAACTCGTTGCACCAGATTAGGCTCAACAACTTCTCGCAAAACTAGGCTCCGGAAAGCAGAAACACTGTACAGCTACAACCTAGGCATCGCCAAACCATTTCCCGCAGAAAACTAACAAAAAATCGACCGATACCAAAACACAAACAGGTAAATGACATTGTACTGCAAAAGCAAAATCAAGACCGGCAGATACGCACACATCGCGTCCGGCTCGGCACATACAGTAACCACGGGAGCCAGACCAAATCGCCGATCAATGAACGAGCTAAGCGGAAAAGAAAACCGGAGCAGCGAGGTAGAAAAACACGCATTTCGAACCTAAAAACTATGACCGACACAGCACGGCGCACGGACTTCACTCCACGAACAACTTCTACTTCTAGACATCGATTCTTCGGCGAAGGAAAACGCATTCGGAAAGAAAAAGAAAATTGAAAAGCAACCGGGAAGACATTACCATCGGGCGAAAGCGCTGCCGTCCTTGCCGCGGACGAGCGAAGAAGAAGCCGCCGCCGCCGTTGCCGCCGCGTCGACCTCCACTCTCTTCCTCGCCTTCGGCGCGTTCGACTTCGACGATCCTCCTCCGGCCATCGCTGCTCCGACGAGTCGCAGAGAAGATGGAAAGTAGTTTTAGAGAGAGAGAGAGAGAAGAGAGAGAATGTGTTTCGCTTGGAATGAAATTCGGAAGGAGAAGCGCGGAGTGATATTATGAAGGGCGTCGAAGAGGGAAATTGAAAAACGAAATTACGAAATTGCGGAATTCGCGAATCGAGCGGAGCTTTTCGAGTTTTTGCCGCCATTCCGAAAAAGAACGCGCGTTCTTCCTAGCGAGCTGTTGCCCCTCGCGCAGATCGATGACGTGGCCGGCGTTTTTCGCCGTCCGATCTCTCGCGCCCGCACTGGACGGTTCGGATCGACCTTAATCCTGGGCCGCGGCAACTTTTGCGGGCTCGCATTGGGCCGGCTCGGTCGGAGCCGAAGGATATTCGGATTGGGGACCCGCTTGGTTCGAAGGCCCGGCCCACAAATGATGACTTGGACTGATACCAAACTGATGAATCTATTTTCGAATTCGAATTTTAAAGCAAACCTTTTTGCATTTCGACGGTAAGAGTCATAAGCAGAATTTAGAAGACAATTTTAACTGTGAAATTTGATTGATTGGGTCCAAATGGTAAAAAAAAAACTCGGGCAAAAGCCACCAAACGCCCTTAGCTAAGCCTGCCATGACACATTTGCTCTAAGTTTGTAACCATATAGCACATTTACCCATTGTTAAAGTTCTATCCATGAGAACTGTTAAAATCCGCTTACATGGACGCCAAAGAACAAACAATATCAACATAGCGCTCATGTGACTTAGGTGAAATAAAAACGGTGTTATTTTGGCTAAAAACTTATCTAATGAAATATTGACAGAATAAATATGTTATACAAGTATAAGTTTGAGACTTTCTATGTCACAAGAAAAAGATTAGGGTAAACATCTAACAGAGTTAACATGATGCCCATGTGGCTTAAGTGAAATAAAAAATGATGTAATTTCAGTTGAAAAATCATCTAACGGAACATTGACATGAGGTAAATAAGTCACATAGGTATAAGTTTGAAGTTTTATAAATTACAAGAAAAAAATTAGGGTAAATATGTTACCGTGACATAATTTTAGATTTTTTATGTCAAAAAAAAAATTAAAGTAAATATATGTCAGTAGAAGTAATTTGGAATTTTTGGTTATTTTTTTCTCAAAAAAAACTCTGACCAATTATCATATTTGAAGTCAAGTCCACTTGACCTTATTGTGTTAAATTGTGTTCTCATTGGCATAGCTCAAATAAAAATAGAGATTAGAATCGAGCTCGAATACTCGGCGACGCGACGACGGAATGTTGGAAAAATATTTAGAAATCAACGAGCACGTGCTATTCAACTCCATCGCATAAGGCAGAAGATTACTACGTGAAAAGGAAAAGAAGGAAAGAAAAAAAAAAAAAATCCAAAATCTTTTTTTTTTTTTTTTTTTTGCTTACTTTCTTCTCTTGGTCATCCCGATCCTCATCAATGCGACGTAGGCAATGAGCCTGTACGCGACGAACATGATCCCCAGCGCCACCGCCGAGACGCCCTGCCCGTCGAGCCCCACTTCCTTGATCCCCGGATAGTCGCCGACCGAGCAGGAGGAATCGCCGCCGCACGGGTACGTGTCGTCGGGCCTGAACTGCGACGTCATCAGGAGCTTGTACGTGTAGTGGCTGATCGACAGGTACCGGATCCAGGCGATGAAGGGGGGCACGTTCTGGACGTAGTACCCGCCGGCGAGGAGGAACGAGAGCATCAGCACGGACCCGAGGATGGTCGCCGACTGCTGGTCCATGACCACGGCGCCGATGGCCAGCCCGAGGCCCTGCGCCACGAGCACGCTGTAGAGGAGCACGAAGAGCGTGTACAGGAAGTTGCCGGCCGTTGGCTTCATCCCGGCCATCCAGTACGTGATGGCGACGAAGACGGTGGGGAGAATGAGCTCCATCGGGAGGTCGCCGACGATGCGGGACATGAAGTAGGAGGAGAGGCGGTACATGCCGGAGGACCGCTCCTTCTCGAGCATCATCCGCTCCCTCGGGAAAGTGAAGATGGCGTTGAAGAGGGGGTAGAAGCCCCAGAACGCCGAGTAGAAGAACAGGAGCCCGATCTGCAGAATTCGAAATTTGGTAACCAGCTGCGTTTTGATCGATCGTGACTAATCCTATATAATCTAAAAAATGCAACTGATTCAATCTGATAACTAGCTGTGTTATCCTTAAGGAAAAACAAGTTAGGAAATGCCAATCATATACCTTGTCTTGCAAATTGGAAGCCTCGGATTGCCACCATAATAAGCCGGAAATGAAAGCGACGACCAGCACTTGCGTGACTTTTATGCCGGAGAAGGATTGGTACTTCCTTTCTTTGACCCCTCTTTGGAGCAGGATTGTGAACTGTTGCCACCACGTTGTTGGCCAGCGATCGGAGTGCTTGTGCTCGTGTCCTTGCTCGATGAAGCCATCTCCGGTCGCGCAAAGCTCCTGCTTCAGTCCGTCTTCCAGATGGGTCTTGTATGCTGAAGCCAAGGTCTGCTTTATTGTGCTTTTGCTTTCTTTATCTTCATCCTCGGGAGCGGTTCCTACCAGAACAGTTACATTAACAAATCGGCGAGAAAATTAGAAAAAGCACGAGTAAGCAAACCTTGGCTTCGGCATACAAGAACCATCTCAAGGACAGATTGAAACAAGAGCTTTGGGCAGTTGAAGATCACCTCATTGAAGAAGGACTCAAACACAAGCCAGAGAAGGATTTGACGGATTGCAAACTGTTGCCACCAAGTTGTCGGCCAACGATCATAATGCTTGTGTTAAGTGTCCTTCTTTAATGAAGCAATCTTCGTTCGGGCAGCACTCTTGTTTCAATCAATCCTCGAGATGGTTCTTGTATGCCAAAGCCGAGGTCTTCTTAATCTGGATTTGCTATCTTTTAGTTCATCTTGGGGAGCGGTTTGTAGCGAAACAGTTACATCAACACCGTGCAAGAAAACTGGAACAAATGACTCGACATTTTGCAATAATTCACAACATATGTCCTAGGATTCAATGTCAGCAGATTTCTTTAGCAAATGGGAGCATTAGATCATGTCTCGAAATGCATAATTATGTATCCCCCAATTTCAATTAAACACATTCCGGAGGATATCCATAGATCAAAAGCGTTTTGCTAGTAATCCAATCGAACAACAGCTCTATCTCATGTTCTAATCACGAAACTGCATTTGGAAACATTTCATGCGACGTGCTCATGCACCTTAATAATTACCAGAAAATTCAAGGACGACTGTTTCCAAGGGACTTGCACTTACCAATGCCATTCGCTAGATCCAAGAGAAAATCGGCAGGGTTCATGGCCACGGAGGGCGCGAATCCGATGCTGGCAAAGTATTCCATCACCCTCGCTCCCTCCCCGAAGTACAAGGAATTTCCCTCGGACAAGAGCAACACCTTGTGAAACATGTAGAACAACCTGCTCGAAGGCTGATGAATCGTCGTAAGCACCGTCCTTCCACCTTTCGCGAGCTCCCACAACTTTGACACGATCCTCTGAGCCGTGGTCGAATCGAGCCCCGACGTCGGCTCATCGAGAAACAGCAAGCTAGGGTTTACGAGCATCTCTTGCCCTATGCTGACCCGCTTCCTCTCTCCTCCCGACACGCCTCTCAGGAACCCGCCGCCCCCGATGATGCTGTTCTTGCACTTGGTCAAGCCGAGCTGTGCAATGACTTCTTCGGCGTGCATGACCTTCTCTTCTTTGGTGTAACCCTTGTGCAACCTGAGGAGGGCGGTGAAGACTAGGGTTTCGGTTACAGTCAAGTGAGGGTACATGACATCGTCTTGCGTCACGAACCCGGTGCTCCGCTTCAACGAGTTCGAGAAGGGCTTGCCGTTGTAGGTAATGGTCCCGCCCAAGCGGCCGCCCGCAAGTCGGCCTCCCAAGGCGGTCAACAAGGTGGTCTTCCCACTTCCCGAGGGGCCGAGCATTGCCAGCATTTCGCCGGGTTGAACCACGCCGGTGAGTCCAGTCAAGATCACTTTCTCTTCGGCCTCCGTACTCTTCCGGAGGAATCCTCCCGCCGCTGCTCTTTGGATCTTTATTTTGTAAACAACGTCGTGGAACTGTGCGTAGTTGGGAGGAAAAAGAGCAAAACCATCAGTCTTGTTATCTACAAAGATCAAAGCTCAAACAATCGTATGCACGTTTTTAACTTGAATTGGAAATGAAACAGAATTTAACGCGCGTGAAATGTAAATTTATGGGGCATTGGAACGACTTAACCTATACATAAGGAGCCCTTCCTTGACTATTATAACTTGAATGCAGTTACAATCAGAAAGCATTAGTAAAATCGTTGCGTAGACTATTCTTTTTTATCCACAAGCTCTCTCTGGGATCAAACACGGTCAGTGCGCAACATTTAAATGGAGTAAACATTCAAAATCCAATCCGGATAAGAGCGGTTTCGAAAGAATCTTCTTCAACCGAGATTACGTATCTAACGAGAATCCAATTCCCTAAGCTCAAGAGTGCTGATTCGCCGGCTCGAGTCGAATCAAATCGGAACCCCTGACGGGCGCGAAATCAACGCAATGCGATGTCAGAGAGTGACGACATTAGATCGCCGGACGCTTAAAGATTTCTAAAACATGGAGAAAGAACTGAATATGGTCAATGTCGTCATCATGGTTTCTTTTTCTTGTCTGGCCATGGCCATCTCAACCTGTTCAATGGCTTCACGCACGATACGCACGCCCGATCGATCGACCCAACCAAACCGCTCACAATCTTTTCTCCCTTCTTTCTTAAATCTTAGCTATTTATATCTGACAAAGAATCCGTGCACATCAAATCCAGCAACGCGATACGAAGCGACCTTCGGATGCACGAGGATCTTGAAAATCCGACGCTTTGCGTACCTTGAGAGTGATGGGGTTACTGGACCTGCTGAACATGCATGACGTCGTCGTCGCGGTCGTCGAACCTCGTCCGCGTCTCACGTCGCTATCGTCCTCGTCAGCTGTCCGGGTCTGGGCCTCGAGATCGGCCATCTCCTGTTGCTGCTTCCCGTTCATGGCCCTCTTCCGCTTCGATGGCTCTCGCTCGATCCCTCAAGAAAGCGACACTTCAAGAAGAACCCAAGACGCAACACACATCACCGCAGAGAGAGAGAGAGAGAGAGAGAGATTAAAGGGTTCATGCAGAAAGAGCTGGGCTCGGACGTGGCGAGTTAGCGTATCCGATCTCCATCGAATTCCCACGTTCCCATCTCTCTCGCTCTCTCTCCTCTCTCTCAAAAGCACGCGAGCTTTCTTGGAATGACGAGAGAGAGAGCGCACGAAATCACGCTCGAGAAAGTTCGGTCATTCACTCCCTATCGGCGAGCGAATCGGATTTAAAGGGGAGCGTGACCGAGGGGTTTTTGGGTTCTTGTTGGCAATGGTCAAACTCGGAACCAGGGGGGATCCAGCATCTGGCCCTCCTGAAAATCAGCGATTCGCGACACATGTTTTCGAGGTTGTTGGCGGTCGAGCTTTTGTAGTACGTGGGACTTCGTTCCTGACAAGTGTCCATGCTTCTCTCCCCCTCTCTCCAAGAACGAGTCATGTCGAATAAGGCGTTGAGCTTTCTAAATGACCTCCCGGGGGAAGAATTCGGCGTCGACGAGCGTCGAACGAGTGCATTTTCTAGTAATTTCTATGTTGAGTACGGTGATCATACTGGAATGCCAACAAAAGCCAAAAGAGAGTTTCGGAAGGAATTAACGATTGCTACTTCGTTTCTTGAAAAATGATTTCTTAAAGAATTTTACGAGTCGAATGTGAGTGTAATGAGTTGTAGTTATGTGCCATCCATGGTTCATATATACCCCAACGGTGTATGCTTGCATGAAATTACGTCGGATATATTTATTCTGAAAGTGATGCATCATTGAAGATGGGAATCTGCCTTTATATTTATTAAAAATTCCAAACAATAACCTAAAGTGCTCTCGATTTCTCAAAAAAAGTCCTAAAGTAAATGTTGTTTTACTTAAGGGTTCCAAGTGTAATTGTTTTTTTAAATAAGAGTTTGAAATGAATTTTTTTTCAAATAAGGGTCTAAAGTAGTTATATTAATCTCAAATGAGCACCTAATCTCGTCGGTCGAATGACATTTTTCGTCTTTTACTTTTTAAAATTTGTGTCATTTTTCCTTTTTTCTATTTCCCTCTTCCCTCCGCTGGCAATGGTAGAGGTCACTGGACTCAAGCGAGAGCCACCCTTGCTGATGACCAGGGGAGGGAAGAGGAAAAGAGAAAATAAAAAGGAAAGAAAAAAATTAAAAATTAAAAATATATGCTTAGATTCTTTTTTAACTAAAATACCCATTCTATGATAGCCACAATAGTCATTGGTTGGCCAAAAATCCTTATGTAAAACGATTTAGTCACTTTATACTCTTATTTGAAATAATATAAATCTCAAGCTTTTATTTTAGAAAATGAAGTCATTTCGAATCCTCATTTGAAATTTTTCCTGATTAAGATGGTCGGGGGTGGCTAAGATCGACAATAACTCGAGACTGATCCACAGTGAAACTTGAACCAACTGGCGGTAATGACCAGTGGCCCATCCACGATAACAAAGCGAGTTCTAGCGGTTTGTTGCCACCTTAGATAAGAAAAAGAAGAAAAAAAGAAAAAGGAAAAATAACCAAAGAGATGTGCAGAATTAATTGGGCTGATTATAACAAAAAGTCACATATCCAGCCCATCAAAAATGCTTTCGTGTCCATCGTGTATGGGCAGGCCTGACCAAGAACAAGCTATTGCTGATCACGGGCCGCCCAGCCATGACCTGCTACCAATCTATTAAGATTAGAATCCAACCCTTTGATAGTTTAACAAAGAAATAATAAAACAAAAGTAAAAAAATCAATCAGCACCAACTATTATAAGCCCCGCCCGCCCCGCCGCGCGCCGCGCCCCCCAAAAAAAAAAAAAAAAAGAGAAACGAAGAGTATTATATATTTTTTTCACCTATTATTTTTAACTTAGACACAAAGCACACTTATATCATAGCATGCGTTGGAATAAAATGTACCTTTGACCTTGACATTGACCGAGGATAAATTTTAGATGACGTGCCTATAAAGCCACTTGTTCAATGCCTTTAATTATAGAATCTATGGATGCATGAACCAATGCAATTTTGAGGTCTTCAAGTTTTTATATATATATATATATATATTTTTATATATATATATATATATGATATTTATGTGAACCCAATTTCATAATTTCACTACAAATATTGATTGATGCCTTCTCTTCTCTTCTATGGGGGAGACTGGAGAGTATTATCCCGAAAAAAATAATAGGTTTTTTTTATCGATGACCGGTTGGATAAAGATTTAACCCGAAGACAAAATTACTTTGTATTGCCAACTTGTATTAATACATGGTCATGTACCAACTATGGCAAGCGAAGGAGATTTTGCCACATGTCACTATTTGATATAAGAAAATTGACTATGGTGCCCAATGAATGCCATAGAGGCATCAACTTATGATGACAAGATCTCATGATTACCTTTGACGAGCTCGATTTCGAGTCCACCTAGTCAAAAGCCTCTTTAAAACATCTTTACAAGACATAAGTAACCACGAATTCGATAATGAATCTGCAATGGATCATCTTTAAAATCACGCACAGCTCGTCCTATACGAAACATACTTATAATGTAGTAATACCGGAGCTCGGACTCTCATTGGTAAGTTTAAAATTATAGAATATTCTCATCGGCGATCTTGCACGCGAGGTCAAGGCTATCAAACGGGGGTCTCAGTCGTCTCGATCACAAATAAATGTCACGAACCTTTATAATCAAGGGAATAAAGCACTTCTCTTTATGATCTGGCTTCATACTAAATTCACTGAATGATCTTTTTATTTATTCATGCGAGTGACATGCGTTTAGAAATAACATAACTATAAATAATTTTAAAGAAAGCAATTCCGCCGGCAGACCAAATTTAAGCAAAAGAACAATGTCAATGTCTGAGCCTGACAGCATAGGCATGCCATCATGTCGAAAACTCATAGCATTCTCCATCGTCCCACGTCTGAAACAAATTCAGAAACCAGTCGTCGTTTTGATCTTTTCCAAAAAGGTGTGATGATCGGAGAGAGTGCGATGCACTCAGACAATACATTAAAGGTTAAAGAGGAAGTAAAAGCTAAGGGAAAGAACCTAAAATTTCATGATCAGCTCATCATCATTCCGTCTCCGTTCAAAGGAAGCGAGCCAGCCGAGGCATCGATTACCAGCCAAAAGAGAGTCTTAAGCTTTCCATCAGTCGCTAAACATGACAAGACCCTTCCCAGAAAAGAGAAAAAAGAAGAAGAAACCTACCTCCCTCTCCCCTCTGCCATCATCTTCCACGCTACTGCTAACCCAAAAAAGTAAAAAGCAAGCAAAACAAGCTCAAACGCTCCATCGTGATAGCCGTCATCATTAGCAGAAGAAACCGGAGTTGCCATTGTCGAAGTTGAGGGCGTAGCTGAAAGGGTCATACTGGAAGCTGAACCTCTGGTTCTTCTTCTTCTTCTTCTTCTTATTCCTAGACCAGACGATGAAGATGATCTCGTTCTTCAGCAACTGCCTCTTCATCTCTGCCCTCGCCCTCCAGAACAAGCTCCTCAGCTTCCTCCTCTTCCCGCCCAACAGCGCCACGATCGCTTCCAAGCAAAGCTCCGCGACGTCCACCGCCCCCATCCCTCTATTTTCCTCCGTTTCTTGCCCTGGTTTTCCCCGCGGAACGAGGGCTCTAGACTAGAAGAGGACTACAAAAAGGAATGTGTCTCGAGAGAGGGGGAGGGGGGGGAAACGGTATGGTGGGATTGGCTTGAAGTGCAAGAATGGAGAGGGGTCTTTATGGGGAGTGGAGCTTCTGTACTACCGCTCTCTCTCTCTCTCTCTCTGTGAAAGACTGCTTTTTTCCGTGTGAATAGAGTAATAGAGTTGTCGCTAACTGTAAAAAGTCTACGGCTGGTGCGTATAGACTGACTGCGGTGGGGCACATGGGGAGGCTCCTCCGCTTCGAGGATTTGACAAGAAGAGATTTTTTCTTTTTCTTTTTTTCTCTTTTATTTGATCTATTTATTTTGTTGTATTTTTTCTTTCTGGAGTTCTTCTGCTTATTGGAAAATCAATAAAATCGCAAAATGGGTCGGATTCGCTTTCTGGGTGTTGATGGACAGATGATTGTTTGTGTCTTTTTGGTACTCTTGCAATCCCCCACTTTTTGAAAATTTGGCTTCTGTTTGGGGAAAAAGCAAATCAACTTTTCTCATCTGAAACTGGATGCTCTGATAGATTTTGGGCCATGCATGGTCCAAAAGCGAGCACCATTAGATGTGTTCTGGGGCCAAGTCTAATTACTCGGGAGATAACATCGGTCACGATCATAAGCAATAATTCTTCTCATTCCCCACCAGCAATTACTTTTTTTTTATTTTGCTTGTTTTTGTTTGTTTCCTTCTTTTTTGTTGCATTTGCTGTCAAGAACTATGGTTTGATGATACGTAAGTGTAAATTGAGACCGAGAATTTTCTTTTATGGGGGCAGTGTGGTGTGTTCCATGGGAGAAAATTGAGAGTGAATGCAAATATACATAAGTTTCTTAATTATTTTGCAAATTGAACTCTTACTTCTCGTGAAAAGAGATAAATCCGTTTTGACTGGATGCATCGAATCACTCTATGAGGACTTGATCTGCATTCGAACCTTTGATTGCTTAATCATGACTGACAACTTATTAAAATAATAGAATTCAACTGGAACGAGTTGAAACAGGACAATCCATCATAATCCTATGACCTCCTAAGCATGGCACATCTCAAAGTTTCTTAAACCCTAACCAAAAGGCATTCTCTTCCTTGACTAATCCGTTTTCTCCGGTCAATTAGATTCATACTTGACTTTTGACTCTGAGCATACAGTACTCTGAGCATAATGGAAAAATAAAACAATTTGCCACTGAGCTTTGATTTAATATGTAATGTCGTCATTAGACTTTTAATTTATTCATTTTGGTCCCTAAAATTTTTGTGCAATGTCCAATGCCGTCTCTTAACTTTTAAACATTTTCATATAATCTAGGGATTACATTAAATATTTATCAATAAGTCAGATACCACATTAAAAAAATTAAAAGTTAAGGAATGACACAATGAGTTAATGTTCAAGGACCGCATCGCATAAATTAAAAGTACAGGGATGACATCCCACATTATATTGAATCAACCTTTAGGAACTAATTTTGCTACTATCATTTCACAGCAAGAATAAACAGCACGGTGGCTTTTCTTTCTTTCTTTCTTTTTCTTCTTTTCCTTCTCTCTCTAGTAAGAAATGCTCACTTGATAAACTGGATTCCTGAAGACGTTGGAGCGGGGATATAGGGCGACGGTGAGAAATCTACAGGGAATTGGGTAAAAGAATGACATTTACACAGTAAATTGGGTGTCATTGTGTTCGGGCAAACTGTTGCAACTTTAGCAATGTGCAGTGAGTGATCCACTGCTTTTTACTGCTGTTGTCTGGGTGCATCTTCTACTCCGGCCAAAGCATGGAATTGAATAGCTTTGTCTCCTTATTACGCACTGGTCAATAGAGGGGTGAAGGGGCAATAGAACAGAACATTCACTTTTGCTAGTTTGACTTGGGTATGTTTGATTTAAGTGCATTTGATAATCCCTAATCACAAGCAACCGAATTATTTCAAGTCAAGGATCGCTCGACCTTATAAGTAAAGAAGGACCTTAATAATTTGACTAGGGTATGTTTAATTTAAGTGCCTTTGATTATCCCTAACTACGAGCAATTGGATTATTTAAAGTCAAGAATTGCTTGATGTGATAAGTAAATAAGGAGGTTACTTAATTGGTTAAGCGATAAAAATATTCGATAAGGTTCAAATATTAACAAATTGTACAAGACTCCTGATTATGCTCCCCACTTTTTCATTATCATTCCATTTTCATCTATTATCAAACAAATTTTCATTCTTGCCGCCAATATCTAAATACTCCAACACTTGAAGTTCAGCACTTGAATTTCCGGCACGTGCTTTTAAGTATCATCAATGAGCATTGATTCGACGGCAGATGGAGAAGTTTTAGGAAGGTGAGATAAAATATTTTAATCAAAATCCGACTCGGGTAGAGATTGACAAAATTTACTAGAAACTTTCAAGAGATGTAAAAGTGAAATAAGTAATTACAAAACTTTCTTAGTTCGTTTTTGTCTCCTTATTGTCCTGACCTAATCTTGAGCCCCACTTTTGTAAGCGACATGTTTACTGATCTTGTCATGCCATGTTCATTTCATGTCTGCCGTGTGATAATTACTCTTTTAAAATAGGGAGTTTTAGGGGTCGAAATTTCCAACATTGTATCGGAGCATATTGGTTTATGTCAATGGGCGGCTCAAATATTTTAATTATAGAGAAAATGACAATCCTTAGACTTTGACTCAATATATGATGTCCTCCATTAACTTTTTATTTATTCAATATGATCCATAAACATTAATTAAATGTGAACTTTTAATTTGTTTAATATTGTTCTTGAATATTTAGTCTATTCAATTCAATCCCTAAATCATGTGAAAATATTCAATGTTGTTATTTCATTAATTCAAATTTAGTGACGATATTAAACTTTTTTATATAATTCAAGAACTAAATTGAATATGTTATAAAAAATTGAAGGATCACATTAAATAAATTAAAATTTTAAGAATAAGATTGCATATTAATATAGAGTTCAAAAATCACATTTCAGGTCAAGCGGGAGTTTAGAAATCATGATTCTTTAGGTAAGAATGTCCATCTTCCATCTTATATACCTCTCTTGCTTCAGTTGCTTCATTTTCACACGTGCCTCGATAAATTTAGAAGGAAAAACAGATAAAATTTTAACCAAAGGAAGTTACCACATTGAATGAAGCCCCATAACGACTTTTTTGCAGTGGCTACCCCGTCGCTGCACGTCGCTCTTGTTCTCCTCGTTGCGTTTTGTCTAAGCTTGTCCCTATCTCTAGGGGTCCCCTATAATTAAGAAGGTCTCATTGATCAGTACAACTGATGACATTAATAATTACGATAATGATGATGATAATAATAACAAAACTTTTGCACTTCCTAGCCAATAGGGGCAGAGGAGAGGACTGTTTTTTTGGCCTTTTGTAGTTAATTCTGTAATCGAAATTGTTCCGGGGTCGGGCTCTTCTGTCATGCCATGGCATCCGATGCGAAGTCCTCCCTCTCTTGAATGTCCTATCTTCCGTATTTGTCGATAGGATTCGTAAGAGGGAGTGAAAGTACTCGTTAAGTAAGTTCCTGGGGCAATAGCTATCCGTATAAAGTGTGAAGTGCGTTAAATAGATGCTTTGAAAAGTCAATTCTTTTAGGGAAAAAGTTCACAAAAAATCCAAACTTCGTCCAAAATGACAAATTTATTCTAAACCTTTTTTTGTGACATGAAAAACCCCAAATTTTATAAATTGTGACACATCTATCTATCAAGGGCATTTTCGTCTTATTTTTTCTATTTTTAAATTTTTTTTTCTTCTCTCTTCCTTCCACCGGCCATGGCGGAGCCCTCGTCGGACGCCGGCAGAGGGAAGAAAAAACAAAGAAAAAAAAAGTAGTAAAAAGACCAAAATGCCCTTATGATTTGGAGCAAATGTGTCACACAAATGAAAATTCAGGGTTTTTTGTGTCACAAATAAAAGTTTGGGATAAATGTATCACGGTTAGCTAACTTCAAGGTTTTTCATGTCATAAAAAAAGTTTGGGGTAAATTTGTCACTTTGAGCAAAATTTTAGGGTTTTTGGTGGCTTTTTCCCATTCTTTTATCATCCATCAATATTAAAATAGATTGTTCATATGTCATATGGATTACATTTTATATAAGATAGACCGATAGTTTTATTAATACTGGATTTTGAACATTCCTCCAAGTGGATGTAGCTCATATAATACTCTGTCCTTATTTCTACTTTCATTCAGTGCCGCCACATTTAGCTCATCTATTATTATCAATTTGATCCCTATCTTGCTATTGATCAGGTAGTTCGCTCCTGTGGGATCTAAACTAGCTTAATGTTCAGTAGAAGTTACGAAAGTCCTATCGGATTGGTTACATCGAATGTTGGATTGGTTCATATTAGTGCGGTTTTTGCCTTGACTCTTTCTCATACCATCTTTGTTCGACCGGTTCACTCCTGAACCAACCGATTCACAACCCGAGTCTCGACCCATTTCGGGATGCGGTTCGGAAGACCTCAGTTCGGACCGGGGGTTCGCAAGGGGGGTCGCCGGACGGCAGGCGCTTCAAAAAGCGTGGTCCAAGGAAGCACGCCCGAGAGGAAACGACCCGTCGCTTTCGAGGCAAAGTAGAGCACGACTTGTCGCTTTTGGAAGAAGATACGAGATGAAAGGGGTGTCCTTGTAAGTAGCACCGAAATCGAAAAACAACAAAGCGCATGAGGACCCCTCCGTGCGGACGCAGGGTTTTTGGAATGGTCGTGGCAGGAAGCTCCCTCAATACACGGACACATCGAGCCCCCCATGCAAGACGCGGGAACGCCAACCTCGTCATCGTGCCTTCGAATATTCCCATCGTTTCGGCAAGAATGAGGTTTTGGGTCGCTATGAACCAGCGTAAGTCGCCGGTGCAATTACCGATGGAAAATGAACGTTATGATCGGCACGGTGCGCTCCGTCGTGCGAGTATAACGTGTCGTGGTCGCGTGTATCTTGCTGTAATCTCAGTTGAAGAGCACGTCCTCGCATCCGGACATGGGGAGAGCATTCCGAAGAAGGGTTGAGATTTGTATGGATTTTTGACTGCGCCCTCGTTCTTGTTTCGAGTTCTTGATTTGGAGGGAGGTTGTCTGGTGATGTCGAGGACGGTGTCCGAACGAAGCACTCGTCCGATCTGTACGAAGTACGAAGAGCGACGATTCAATGTTGGAGGATCCACCGCTTTGGTGGCGATGGGCGAGATTGAAAGATGGGGGGAGGAGCGTACGATGAAAAGGACTTGTCGACTGTAATGAATCTACAGATTTGGAGTAGGTGGGTTTAGCACTTATGCATATCATTTAGTTTTCAATAGAAATTCGATGACCACATGAGTTCATAAGAAATAAGGTTTAGCACTTAGCATATCATTAATCAAATATCTTATGGACAAAAGATAAGGTAACTTTCACTGGCCGAAAGGCGAAAGGCGAGGTTTAATGCTTATTAAGCTACATCAGAGCAACCAAACATTGGTCCCTCTCTCAAAGCAGTGCAGATTTCAAGGATCTGGTGAAATTCTCTAGTCCCCTTGGCCCTTGTTCTGGAGATTTCGGTTCGTGGAGCAGTTTCACCGTTGCAATGCCAACGATCGTGACGTCGGCTCCCCAACTCACGATCTGTATGGATGAATGATGGCCCAGTATCGGGAGCTAGGATTAGTAGGCCTAGAAAATTTACTTAGACCAGTTCCGCATACTCAGGTTCTGATGTGCTGAGTTCAGTCGTTGCCTGTGACAGCAAACACGACCCAGCCGACATGTAACTTTTAATTGGCACATCAATCGTGTATTGCTGCTTCGTCCTGCTTGGATAACTAGGAAAAGAAAACATCGACGGATGAATGCTGATGGGCCTAATTTTTCGGCGAGTACGGCAAATTAAAGGGCTTCTAAGACTCCAAGGTCCCATAGAATTCAGGAATGAAGTGATGTATGTCCTCAGACAACACGACCTGAGGATCGATCAAATTCATCATGTCCTGTCTGAAGAACACATTGTGGCCACATCTTGTGGCCACCATGCGCTATGAACAGCTAAAGAAAGAACTGGACGTTGCAGAGAAAGTCATCGAATGTAAGGACCGCCCGGAAAGGGAGGATACTCTTAAAAAAAGGGTCGCATTCCTCGGAAGTCGATGACTTGAAGATGAAGACTCACTGTTTCACAGCCACGAAAGCAGGGAGAGATTCCCACTCAGGCTGACCTCCTTTTGTGTCATGTACAAGAGTTTTCACCCGATCGTTGTTCGCAGATGCTCGAGCCGCAGTCACTTTTAGAT
This sequence comes from Eucalyptus cloeziana, assembly GCA_014182715.1. Taxonomy (NCBI): domain Eukaryota; kingdom Viridiplantae; phylum Streptophyta; class Magnoliopsida; order Myrtales; family Myrtaceae; genus Eucalyptus; species Eucalyptus cloeziana. The sequence goes on from CM024643.1 coordinate 4,240,387, forward strand.
GGCTGACCTATAATAAACAGAACAAATGGTCAATGTCATCTGACAACTCCTTGCAACGCCTAAAGAAGCGGAGGACAAGAAGGCATCGCGTGCCCACAAAGCAAGAAAGAATTTTCAGAGACCGCGTTGTGAGAAACAAATCTAGAGAATCTAAATCAACCCTTATCCCCGATTCACGACTACACAAAGGCGAACTTCTAAAGGAACGAAAACTACTCGTGTCCCTGGAATATCTGTAATCAACACCGATGGGACAGTTAGTTTCGTAGCCCCGACACAATTTGGTAAACGAACTCTCGCATCGACATGGAAAGTGATGAGCAGAATGGAGGATCTTACGAGATTTACGAATCCTTCCAAGGCTCTGGCTATGGCTTGCATTCAACTGGTTGGAGTAGTAGGCGTAGTAAGCAGCACCTGAACCAAATAGCCGCGGAAAATGGAGTAAGATTATACGATTCCACAGATCCAACCTAACTTCTGGAGCAGGCCGTCTAAGGATAAATTGTAGCTCTTTAAGTACTATACTGAAGTTTCAAGTATAACCATCCATAATAAAACTACAAAGCCAAGAAACCATTTTGAGTAATCATTCTGTTTAAGCGAATTGACATGCAACGTGTGATAAATGTGCCCATAATTCTCAATAATCTGGAAGTGGTTCTGCTATTTGAATCCTGCACAAGAACTCAAATGAAATTGTGGAATATCTTCTTTGGCTATTTCGCATTAGCTATTGGTGAAGAACAAGAAAATGTCTTGAGAATCTGAGACAAACCAGTTCGATTCTGTACTTTAGAGCTTCCTTTCTCAGACATCAGTCTCTTCGAAAGCAATATTAGGGACTACAAGCCCCAAAAAGAAGAACCAATTGGCGTTTGAAGAGATTATGAATGAAAACAGATATAGGCAAGATCAATAAGTTTTTTCAAACATGTATATGCAAGACTACTTGAATGGACGTTTCTATCCTTGTCCTGGCCAAAGGGAAACAAAAGGAAAAACTGGACATGTCTATCCCCCATCTTGGACAAATGGAAGTAGAAAGGAAGGAAGCAGATTTTTCTTCAAGATTTTGCGGATGGTAAACCTCTGCAAAAGAGCCACAATGTGCATATGATCAGCGTTTCAAGTCACAAGACACAAAGCAAAGGGAGAAACCCGCGAATTACCATGGATCCCTGCATACATTTGTGGTAGAATATGAACATCTTATGCTTCAGAATCGGGTTGAAGTACGAGAACAAAGCGACTGGGGAAGATAATTGTGGAATAACCTGTACAGATGCAACCACAGTATAGAAGATGAACTCCAAAACGGGTTAATGATGAGGCCTCAAGACAGCTGGATTATATCCTGGCCTGAGTCAGTTACATTCGCGCATCTTTCTCTAAAAAAGTACCTTGCTTCGAGGGACAAATGGACCGACACTTCAAATGTTCTTCATGAATGACTATGCTTTCAACTTTAAAGTAAGATAATATGAAAATAGCAGTGTCAAGTTGCACAAGAACTCAGTGAAGACGCCCCAGACAAAGCGCTGTATGAAGCAAATATGAATTGCTTTCCTCAGAAGATTGAAAGCATTTTGTGAGGGGCATGTTTGAAGTCCTATCGCACATATAATTTCTACAGTCACAAAACAAGAACAGGTTAGTTGAGCTCTGGCACATTGGATTTGAGTTGAGCAAATATGGACCTCAAATGGCATGTTAGTCTGACCTCTTTCAACATCAAAATGGTCATGTCGAGATCAGTACCGTTAGCCAGGGACCAAGTGGCTGCAGCCAAAAGGTCGAGTTCCATCAGAGGAAGAAATCAAAGCTTGAAATTAGCAAAACACAAGATCACCGGACCATCTGCTAGAGGATCAGAATACGGGACACCCAGATCAGTTATTTCCGACCTGCAAGAGTCAGAGCACCTTGAAGGTTTGAGCAGTGGTCAACAGGTCGGGATCGCCAGCCAGGACATATGGGATAAGTGCCACCTTTTCATGCAAAACGAAAGCAAATTCAGACATCTTCGTCATCAAAGTGGATAACGCATTACGAGTCCAACCACAATTACCTAGCCTCCTTTCTTCAATTTTGAAGATGTCTCAGATATGCCGACCGTTAACGAGGCACTTAGAGCAGCCATTGGAGGATACCTTTCGGTACAAGCAACCGCTAGTCAAGACGAAAATTGATCAGTGGTGGGACAATTTCCGGCTTTCCTAGCCGAACAAAGCAACCTGTTTTGAGGACAAACGCCTCAGCTTTCACTGGCACTTGAGATTCTCTATCTACCCTTTCAATCCTGAAGATGAGTTGAGAGAACCCAAAATGCAGAACAAACAAATTGATAACATTTAGAATCATATTACAACAATCTGGTAAATCAACTGACTAATTTTGAATGGCGCCAATTCATATAGCCCAAGCAAACACACACAAGATGTTCTTCAACAACAGTGCCATATCAAGCGACAGCTTGCAGAATCAAGTCATTCCTAGGAAGATTCTCTGGCTGGGTTTGGACAAAGAGACAGGACCAATTGCTCTCAAAGCGAAGACTAGTCAAAAGGCCCTTCACAGCATAGAAAAGGCGATGTTCCTGGCCTTATTTGAGCAGAGCTCTAATGGTCATAGAAGCCCAAATTGGAGATGGTGGTGCAGGAGAGACTATTCCCATAAATTAACAAAATACTGGCCGCAGACTGTAAGGATGGATATTCACATATTTTGCTAATAGAATAGGCTAAAGAGGAAAGAATTATAAAAAAGGACTTAAATCTTTTTTTCCCCTGTCTTTCCTCTTTTTTTTTTCCTTGCAATTTTTTTTTGGTCAGTCATACTCTATTCCTATTCTACACTCACTCTCAGACTTTTGTCCTGTCTCTTGCAAGGCGTGGGAGTCGAAATCCACTTTTAAAACTTACGCGTCCCCACCTCATCCCCCTGAGAAGGTGGGAATTTGAACCCCCACCTCCCATTTCCATGTTGGAAGGGTGGCCACTGGGGCGAATCAATAGGGGGAAAAACACATCTTGTTAAGGGTACCCTAAATTCTCGATAAGTATATCAAAATTAGAAGGAAAATTAATTCGTGGGCATTTAAGTACTTTCTAATTTTCAACATATATTATTCTCGATGGAATGCAAAGGGGAAAAAAATTCACATTTTAGCTTCAATCAAGAAATATAGTATATAAGAGCACGAATGATAATCGTTCGGATCATATATTGATTTTTGGAAGAGAAATAGATTTTATATTTCTATTTTTGGATGAGTTTCTAAGTAAAAATTTATATTTGATAACGACGCAAAATTTTTGTTCTCGTGATAGAATTTCATTTGATAACAATACAAAATTTTTCCTTCTCTGGCGGCGGTGGACGGCAATGGTTAGTGATTGACGGCGAACGATGGCAACAAATGGCGAGTGGTAGTGGCAAGTGGTTGGCCAACTAATAGAGAGGACGAACGATAAAAAGAATTTTTATTCCTCATTTTTGTTACGGAAAGAAATAGAGAATTAATTTTATTTTTTACTTCTTATATCTATTTCAAACTTATTTTTGGATTAAAAATTTGTTTCAAAAATAGAAAAATAAAATTGCGTCACGCGCTAAAACAATTTCTATTCTAGAAACAAGTTTCGAACAGAAAAATTATTCTAAAATAAAAAAATAAAATGGTTATCATGGACGCTCTGATCAACCAAAAAAAGAAACATAATAAATGAACTCGACCCTATTTGCGGTTTTCTCTTATTACTTCTCCATCTAATTTAGTGCAGATTTGATTCAATGCCAAGAGGGTCTATTCGTCAGGTGAAATTCAATGAAAAGTTCTTTTTTCCCCAAAAATTAAAGAACTTGTCTGGAGTCTCTGTATTTTGCCTTTATCTCAGTCCCTATAAGGTCACTTTTTTCATGTGGACTTCATGTTCCCTTAATATTTTTTCATTAGAGAATTCAAATTAGGAGGAGGAACCACCCTGAGTAGCAGAAGCCAAACACGGCTTTGTCTATTCGAAACGCTGACGTTGCTCTCTCTCTCTCTCTCTCTTCCTCTCTCTTCCCGAGCCTGCGAAGCTCCATTTCGAATTTTTTTTTAGTTTTTGGGGGGCACGATCTTGGTTTTTTCTTTTTTATTTTCTGTAACCGTGAACTGCAAGTAGCGTTGCGGAGCTCCGGCTGCAATGGCGATCGACCATCGGAGGTAGGGTTTTCTGATTCTTCGCCGACGCCTTCACTCGCTGCGTGCTCAATTGTGTCTTGTCTGTTGTTTCCACGCGTCCGTACGCCGGATTGATCGTAAAGTTCGGAACTTTCTGTGCGGACCGGTGTTGACTTCTTCGCTCTGCGCGATTTCTCTTCGCAATTGACCGCCCTTCTGTTCGTTCGACAATGATTGTGCGTGACGGCAACACAGAGAAGCGCAAATTTTTTTTTTTTTGCTTTTTTTTGACCTTTTGGGGGTTTAGACGATTGGTCTCGATGGTATATGTGGGTTTTGCTGTTTAGTGATGACCCATTTGGATTCTTGGCTCAATTTGTACCGTTCAATTGATGAACTCATGGGCAAAGATCCTGCCTCTCGTTTCTGCTAGCGTGATAGGATGCTGATTCTTGCTATCACTTCCCCAGTCTTTGCCAATGCATGATGACTCTGGCATTATTCGGAGTGGTGGCTCGAAAGCTGTGTTAAGGGCAGTGTGTGACGGGCTGCTTGGTAATTGGTGGGTAGGCTATTGATGCATGATGAGTTCCAAAGATGTGGTATGTGGAATTAGGATTTCGCAAATTGGTAGTCTCTGAGAAAAGATAAATCGGCAGAAGTTCACTTTGCATGCATGAAATGAGAATGATGAATAACATAGTGAGCCAGAGGGTAATTAGTCCTTCTAGTCTGTATTGTTCTAAGGACTGACATTTGTTGGAGTAATGGATTGCGAACTTGGGAAATTATTGTGTGAGGAAATAGTAATCCGGTGATCCTTGTTATTAGCTAGGTAGTGTGCTGTTGACTTGTAGGCTTTGAGGTCTTTTCTTCGTTTTGGTTGGTTGTGGCTATCCTATTCAGTTGAGAAAAGAGAAAAAAGAGGGAACTCCACGTAAGTGAGTAGTGTATCAGTTGGTGAATTGACTCTATACTATGCATTTTTTACTATTCAATTTCAAACAATGGACATATTCTTGGGTGGAAACGAGCTCGTCTTTGAGCTTCTTTTTGTCTGTGGTTTTTACCTGCCCATGTGCTTTTTAATGAACTCTCAATTCTCAACTGATAAGAAAATTTTTATAAGTAGAACTTTTATGCACTTCCAGATCTTGGTGTAGTTGTGAGGAAATTGAATGTAGTGAATAATTGCAATGTCCTAATCTTGAAGGCAGTGGGCGTGGAGATGACTTATGCATCTGACCATGGGGATCATCTCTGTAATTTCAACGATTCGATGTGGAGGGCCTTTCTTTTAAGCTGTTGGATCTCCAGGTTTTTAGCAGATTCGGTGAGTCAAGAAATTTAAGTTTTGGAAGCATAATGATTTGGCTTGTCTTTCAGTGTTCATGTGGTTGCGTGTTTACATGATAATCATACTTAAGAATTAGCAGGTTTGCTGGTTGGCTAGTTCTTGCTCTTCATTTCCTGCTGAGGGGAAAAGGTGTAGTAAATTAGGCAGCAGCAAGTTGGCGATGGATCCTATAGAGATAAGCTCTTCAGATAGCGAAACAGCAGTGGAAGACAGTGGAAGAAATGGTACTGGCCAAGACAGAAGGGTTCTACCACCATGGGGTTCGAGTTCAACTTCTGGTGTGAGCACTAGGAGGCCAGGTTAGTAAATAAAAGTTTCTTAGTAAAATTTGATTGATAAAATTTAGGAGAAACTAATAAGCGTTGAGATGAGTCTAGATTTTCACGGACAATTACTTTCTGCTGCTAAAGAAACTGCTACTTCTGGAAGCTCTTTGAGATATGTTCCACAAGCGAAAGTTCAAGCAAATTCTTCCATCAATGATGGCATTGGATCCTCTGCTCAAAGCTCACAGGCTGATGATGTTAGATATTTTCCTGAAAATGGGCATTCATCTCTGCCTTCGGCCATAAACTCCCGAATTTCTAGTAGCCCTACTGGTGATTATGAAAGACTTTCATCACAGCAGGCTTTGAAGAGAACACTTCCGTCATCTTTACAGCCACATGCGCACATTAATAAGGAAAATCTTTTTGAAGAGAGTCTGGACAGTCGTCATATTAATGATATTCATGGAAACTCTTCATGGCCGAGTTCAACAGATAGCAAGGGCTACATGAGAGACCAGTGGAGCAGGAATGCTGATGACGAAGTTATCATGATTGAGAACAAAAGTAGTAGGATTTTGCCACCGTCAATTATGCCCATGAAGTCTGTGTCTGCTGCACAGTTTACTGGTTCAAGTGATCCCATTTTTCATTCTGGGATTGTTGATGAAAGGATGTCCAAAAATGATGAGAGACTGATTTATCAAGCAGCACTAGAGGTACTATTGCTGTTAATTTCAAGTTTATAAAATCTACATGTTGGATGACTTATGTTATGATGCCAGTTTCTCCTTGTCAACACTTGTCAACATGTGGCATTTTGGTTTTGGATTGAATTTTGATATTTTAGGTGTGCTATCCTCAAGCCGTGGTGACAGCTTAATTTTTCAGAGTAGTAATTAGTAATGACAATATGGTAGGCAGTGATCTTGGTATAATTTTGGCTGGCTAAGTTTTTAGTTGCGAGAAGCCAAGAACCACTAACCTTGGTGACTGATAGGACAGCAATCCCTGCTGGGCTTGAGTTTGTTAATATTTTTGGCTATCTAGTGTTAAATGTCTCACTAGCCTTTAGGTTTACTTTTCCATGTACTAGCTCTATTCACTTTATGAATTACACGTGAGTTTGTTTAAAAAAAAAAATGAGAGTTAAATTTTTGGGCCAGTGCGCAATCTGTTTGTTGTTGATGGTGAATATATGCATTTGAGTGTCAGAGCCTGATATTTTAACTCTTGCAGGATCTTAATCAACCAAAAATTGAAGCTACGTTACCGGATGGTCTTTTGTCTGTATCTCTTTTAAGACATCAGGTGCTTCTAAATACCATCCCTGTTCCATTATCTGAGATAAATATGGATTTTCTCTAATTATTGTCTTAGTAGAAAATTGCCTTGGCATGGATGCATCAAAAGGAAACAAGAAGTTTGCACTGTTTGGGTGGAATTTTGGCTGATGATCAGGTTGATTTCTGCCAATTCTTTCAGCCTACATATTTGTCAACCATTCCCCTTATTTCATCCTAGATTAACTGTTCGGATGATGCAGGGCCTTGGTAAGACCATCTCTATGATTGCCCTTATACAAATGCAACGGTTTATACAGTCTAAAGCAAAGTCAGGAAACATGCCCAATCCCAAAACTGAAGCGCTGAATTTGGATGACGATGATGAAAATGGTAATAATGCTATGAACAAATCCCAGGTTCCTGCAGAATCCGAGGATTCAAAACCTATTCCAGAAGTGAGTACCTCCTCCAATGCATTCAGTAAGCGGAGGCCCGCTGGAGGCACATTGGTTGTTTGTCCTGCCAGTGTTGTCCGGCAATGGGCTAGGGAGTTGGATGAGAAAGTTGCAGAGGAAGCCAAGCTTAAGATTTTGATCTATCATGGAGGAAGCAGGACAAAGGATCCTGTTGAACTGGCAAATTATGACGTAGTTGTCACGACATATGCTATTGTAACAATTGAAGTACCAAAACAACCTTTGGTTGATGAGGATGATGCTGAAGAAAGAAATGGGGAAGCATATGGATTATCGTTGGAGTTTTCAGCTAATAAGAAGAGGAAAAAAGCTATCAATGTTAGTAAGAAAGGGAAGAAGGGTAGAAAAGGGTTTGATAGTTCGTCTTTTGATTGCAGCAGTGGTGCACTTGCTAGAGTAGGGTGGTTTAGGATTATTTTGGATGAAGCCCAGACAATAAAAAATCACAGGACTCAAGTTGCTAGAGCATGCTGTAGCCTTCGAGCCAAAAGAAGATGGTGCTTATCTGGAACTCCCATACAGAATGCAATCGATGATTTATATAGCTACTTCAGATTCTTGAAGTATGAACCATATGCTGCATATAGAAAATTTTATACGACCATAAAGATTCCTATATCGCGAAATTCGCTCCATGGTTACAAGAAGCTCCAAGCAATCCTTAGGGCTGTAATGCTGCGTCGTACAAAAGGTGAGTATCTTTCTGCATGTGTACAATTGCTTATTTTATTTGTAGAAATCCTAGATCTAGCATTTGATGGTAGTTATTTTTCTCCTACAAGGGGCATGCAAACCAAAATACACCACGTGGTGGTTCTTCTTTCCTTTTTGCACATTAATTGTGAAAGACCTTTAACATTTTTGGGATGCTTTGATTGGAATTGTTGATTAGTATTTAAAAATAAATTTTGCTTGTCATTGGTGTATCATTAAATAATTTATCCCTTTGATATTTTGGATGATGAATTTATTTGAGGAAACTGATGAGCTATTTTCACATTCTAGGAACATTGATTGATGGGGAGCCGATAATTACATTGCCTCCAAAATCAATACACTTGGCTAAGGTGGATTTCTCAAAAGAAGAGAGGGATTTCTACACCCAACTAGAGCATGATTCACGTGTGCAATTCAAGGTGAGGAGCAGACTTTCTGATATTTTCTCACTAGCATTATAGTGTATTGTTATTAAGCTAGCAATACTGGTACCATTCAGAGTCATTTAAAAGAGCCTTTTCTAGTCATATATTGTGCTGCCACTGAGACTATTTGTAAGATGGTCTCTGCCTATATCATTTTGGATATAATTCTGCTAATTCTGTGTTCTTTATCTTTGTTATTAAGAACTCATTTCTCTGTGTTGTTTGTGATCTCGATATGGCTGCTTTAGTTAGATATTGTGGTCAACTCTACACAGTGAAGAATCCACATAATTCTAAGAGAGAATTTGGTGATTGGTACACCCAATGACAGGTAGAGACAAATTGACTCTGGAGAAGAGTATGATTCTAAGCATATCTGTTTTTTGCTTTCTCCTCTTCATTAGGTAAGTATTTTGGGAACTGTGGATTACGTTTATGAGCGGGCTTTACCCATGCATCTCCTAGAAGAAAGAAATCATTCACAGAGGACCATCACGACTATATTTGGGAAAATTACGTCTGACATCCCATAAAGCATATAAAGTTTCAGGGCATTATTAGTTACTTCTGTACTTCTGGACAGGATCTACATAAGTAGAATTGCTTTTTTACTCTTAAGTGACGTTACCTCTGGTTTAAGTCTGATGTGGCATGATAACTGTCATGCTAACATCTCTCCAACCCCACCACCCCCCCAAAAAAAAAAAAAAAAAGACACCCCAAAAAGGAAACCAAGGATGCCCTAGCAAGGTGGTGGTCATTGTGATGCTATTTATCAAAATTTTGCAGTTTGGAGATGTTGCATACTTGCGGTCCATTTGTACACTGCAATATTCCAAATTGCGTCTCCACAAATTATGCTGTCGTATTTTGATTAATTTATGGTGGTCCCTCTTTCTTATGCTGGGCTATATGTGCTCCTAATTGTCTAGTTTTATATTGCAGGCATATGCTGCTGCTGGCACTGTAAAACAGAACTATGCGAATATCCTTCTGATGCTTTTGCGCCTGCGACAGGCTTGTGACCATCCATTGCTTGTCAAAGATACAGTTTTGACTCTGTTGGAAACTTTTCTGTGCAAGCGGCAAAAAAATTACATCCAAATGTGCTTAAAAATCTCCTGGATCACTTAGTGACATCCTTGGCCACATGTACTGCTTGCAATGTACGTGTTTTTTTAAGTGTTTGGATGTGTTTGTGACCATGTGTGCATGCACTCCTGTGCTCATCATTTTGTCTGCACTCCACAATGCAGTCTAACTAATCGTGTTGCAGCCATATTTGTTTTTGCTTGTGTATCTGCAAATCCAGAGAAATCATTTAACATCTCAACTATGGATTATGTCATCTATTGCATTTGATTGACATTTTGGAATCTGTATTCCTGCATCGATTTACTGTACTCTATCTGATGGTTTTAGTCTTATTTATTTTTCAGGATACACCGGACCACCCTGTTGTTACTATCTGTGGTCATGTTTTCTGTTACCAGTGTGTGTCTGAATATCTGACTGGTGATGATAATACATGTCCTGCACATAGATGTAAAGAACCTCTTGGTCCAGATGTTGTTTTCTCAGAAGCAATCCTCAGAAGTTGTGTCTACGGTGACTCTGAAAATGGTTCGACGAGTTCACAGCGAGCTGACAAATCATTGATCATGGAGCATGAGTTTAGTTCGGCTAAAATCAAAGCTCTTCTTGAGATTCTACAGTCGCAATGCAGAGGAGAAAGTGCAGATGCAGAGCTTCATGGTCCCATGGGCTGTGACAATGAGTCTCTTTTTGAAAATACAGGCACTGGGGATTCTAAATACAGAGTTAAAGCTGTTAAGCACACAACTGTTTATTCAAGTTCTCCTCCTGAAGGACCAATTAAAGCAATTGTCTTTTCTCAGTGGACGAGTATGTTAAACTTGGTTGAACAAAATCTGATCCATTTTGGCATAAAATATAGACGACTTGATGGAACAATGACCCTTTCTGCAAGAGACAAAGCTGTGAAAGATTTTAACACCGATCTTGAGGTTTGGCTGCTATAGTTGAGAACATTTCAATCATCTCTCAATGCCTGTCAGTTTTGCTTTGGATACGCATATTCTCTCAGAACTGCACTGGACCAAAGACCCCTGCATATTTATCCTAATTAGTAGAATATGCTGTTAATTGTCTGTAATAGGAGCTTGATGCTGCTCAGCAGGAAATCTTTTGTTGCCTGTTTTGTTTTCACCAGAGAATCACGTTGTGTCTTACCCTAATTTTTTTTTTTTGAGCTTGACACCTGAATGTTTGAAATTTCTTGCAGATAGTCGTTATGCTAATGTCATTAAAAGCAGGAAACCTAGGTCTAAACATGGTTGCTGCTTGTCATGTTATTCTTTTGGATCTTTGGTGGAATCCATCTACTGAAGATCAAGCTGTCGATCGAGCTCATAGAATTGGACAAACTCGACCAGTTACTGTATCTCGAATCACAATTAAGGATACAGTGGAAGATAGGATTTTGGCTCTCCAGGTACTGCTTGGTCTCTCTTTTGGGCTAAGCTCTGTTGGGCTTGAATCCGACATTTACAGGTTCTTTTGAGGTTTTAAAAAATGTAACTATCTTGCAAGTTCATTTCCCGTTCTTTTATTTATAGTAGCATCAATTCAGTGATTGTTCATTTTCTCTAGACAAGGAACCTAATTATCGTCAGTGCAGTCACTATCTGTTTCCTCTATTCGGGGAAACAAATAATTTTCATCAGTCAGTTGCAATAAAAGATTTGATGGCCAGTTAATTGCCATGAAGTCTGCTATTCTCCCCCATAATTGTTAATCAAATATGTGTTCTGGTCATTTTAATTAGCCATCACTATGTGATGAGAGAGCACACCTGATCACTTATGGTTATGCAAAGGAACATATGCGTAGTAATAGATGCTGAAAGAGGTCTTTTTTTTTTTTTTTTAATAATCATCTGGCATATTTTTTCTACTGGCCTTAAAATCCATTTGGTGATGGGATATTTAACTCATTAACATGCTTCATTTTGCTCCTGTAATTTGCAGGAAGAAAAGAGAAAGATGGTGGCTTCTGCTTTTGGTGAAGACCAAGGAGGCGGTACTGCAACTCGTCTAACAGTTGAAGATCTCAAATACCTCTTTATGTTATAGATTTGTTTCCCTCACATTTTTTGGCTCAAGTAAGTCTTCTCACTCCGGAAACTTCTGGGGAAGGGCAAGGGAGTGATTTAAGTTTTCATTAGTCAGAGGAGCGAGGAATTTTTGAATATCTGTTGGAGTGCATATTACCTCCTGCTGCCGGTGTTTTGACAAGAAAATCGACAGTAAACTCTAGATTGCCTATGCCTGAATTTTAGCTTGACAAAGGGGATTTTTGTCGGTGGTGGATGCAGCAGCCATGCTAACATGTAAATATCATGTTGTAGATCAAACCAGATTAGCATAGGATTAGACCCTTTGAGAGCTTATGATATAATTAGTTCTCTGTATATTCTCTCAGCAAACCTCTGAGGTTCATGTCGCCTGTCTTTGATGTGGTCTTAGCTCCTGTTGGCTGCTACTGTCGGTGTTTGTGATGCGTAAAGTTCAGGATCTACTCTATTGATTCTCCTTTCCGACCACAATTTTCTGGATCTCCATGTTGAATCGAGTGAGCGGGAGGGAGAAACGAGAGACATGGCTAGAGAGACATCCCTTGCTCGTGCCTTACCGTTGTTGATTTTTAATTGCTGATGACAAGTGCGCAGTGCATGCCACACAATTTATGCGCTGGGCATACATTGATGTGGAAGATTCTGTTTTGGGTCGTCATTTTTTTTTTTTTTTTTTTTCCGCTTGACACATCTAGATTGATTGGATAAGAACACTCTTAAGCAAATGACTGGCTTAAACTTGTTTTCTCATGTGGCTAATTGAGGAGATGAGGGAGAACTCATCTACTCAATCGGACAAAAGCCACAATGTATGACCACCTAAGACGATGAGGTCTCCCTTTCTTTTAAATAAAAAAGTCCTCTGAACGGCTCACTTGATGTTTATAAACGCACCTTTCGGAAGAGGGCAAGGAGGTTTCAGATTGAATGCCGTGTTTCGTGTACATCTGGTTAAAAAAAGGAGCACAAGTCAAAAAAGATCCGGATCCTATTATGTCAAAACATATGATGAACGGTGGTACTAAAGTGTGCCAAACATATTTTGGTCCCATTTGACTATGTTGGCCTCATGAGTTGGCTAATGGGGAAAACGTCTCTCGAGCCAGTTGTGCTTGTCTGCTTGTCTTTGCCTCAAGAAGGGTGAAAAGTGACCTAAAAAATGGGGCACGTGACTAGACCCCAGTAAAAGGGGGTTCAGAAAATATTAAAAGAGTGGACAGGAATTGACACTGTGCCGTACAAGATGATTGACCGTGGGAAATTATCTCGAAGAATATGCAAGATGATCCTGATTTCTGGGCAAAGCCCCAACATTGCTTTATTTGATTCCCTTCCTTTGGCCAGTTTTACCACCCGATTTTCCTGCTTTTGTGGGCCTCTAAAGTTGCTTGACGCCGCAAGTATTGGAGCATTCAATTTGAAACCACAGTCCCTCCGGTTGCTTTTTCCAACCTCATGTCCCAAAGAGAGAGAGAGAGAGGGTTATGAAAGACTCAGATGTTAATGATGTTGTTTCTTCTTCTTTTTTCCCTATTTTTTCCTCTCTCTAATCTCCCCCCCAAAAAAGGGTAAAAGTTCTTTTAACGTCAATCTATGGGAGAAAAAGGAAAAGCAAGTGTCTTTGCAAAAGTGATCGCTTGAATGCACTCCCAACTTAAGGTTACACCAAAGGGCAGACCAGGAACCCCAGTGATGGCCTCACATGTCCACCATGGTGGTGGCTCCCTTCCCCTCATCATTCAATCTCAGCAGCCTTCACAGAGAGACACAGAGAGAGAGAGAGAGAGAGGAGGTGGAATCTGTGTACGTGGATGACAGACAAAAGGAAAAGGTAATGCAAAATACGCAGCCTCACGTCCACAGCAGGAGTGAGACTGAACCATTTCCTACTACGCATTTTAAGTAAAAGGGACCTCTTGGATCCTCTTAACACCCATGTAAACGACCTTTTGAAACGGTTCCTTTGACCGCCTGCTGATTTTCTCCTGGCGTTAACTGGCTCTCTCTCTCTCTCTCTATCTCTCTGATGAAAGTAAAGCAAAAGCAAAGACAGAATTCTGACTTTAGCGAAGTGGGAGTTAAATTTTGCTTTTACACTATATCGATCTCTAGCTCACCCCCACTGCATAAACGCCCCCACCCCCATAAGGAGACGCTAATACACCACTTCTCATCTTATATACTTTCACTCTACCAATAATACAGTAAGGCTAAGACTAGCAAAATTCACCCAATAACTTACTTTACATATTTACTCAACAAGTGTTGGGACCAAAACCCACATTGGTTCCATCAATAGAAATTTGTATGCCTTCTTGCTGTATGTTCCCAATGATGGAAAGCGCCGTGGAGGACGGGGCGAACGCGAAGCAGAACGTGCCGGCGTCGTCGACCGGGATCAGGAAGTTTGTCGCCGGGAGCGTTAGGATCGGCCCGCCCGAGAAGTCGAACGCAACGGTGGGGACCCGCACCGTCACGAAGCCATACAGGTTGTAGCAGGTGTCGAAGATGGACACCCCCGTGGCCCGCGGGAGGTTCGTCGTCTGGGCCAGGAAAGCGTCGCGGAACGCTGTGTAAGCGGGCGCCGGGAACCGGGTCACGGCGGTGCCCGTGTCCATGACGACTCCTCCGTTGCCCAATTCATCGAGGCGGAAGGTGTCCTCGGATATAGGCACCGGGATGCCGCCGACGCGGAGGCCGGCCAGGCCGATATAATAGAAGCTCGTCGCCTGCGGGTTATGAATCAGGGGGACCCACACGGCGCCGACAGGCATGGCCCTGCGCCCGAATTCCAACGACCCGGCGGCAGCTTTGCCCCGGGTAACCAGGCAGTAGCTAAAGGCCCCGCCGGTATCCCCGGTTAGCTGGCCCACGAGGGACATGGAACCGCCCCCCAGGCCGAGCAGCCCGGCGGCGCCGATGAACATGCCCCGGTTCATGTGCCCGCACCCGATCGCCACGTTGCCGACCACGTACCGCCCGAAGGTGAGGGTCTCCAATGCCATGGTGCCCTTGGTGTAGGACCCGTCGCCGTAGGACACCTCGTAGTGGCACCGGCCGGAGCGGCAGCCCGCATTCTCGAGCCGGTCGCAGACGGTGGAGCTGCACGGCACGCCGGAGAAGGATGCGGACTCGGACGGGTCGAAGACCGGGTCGGACTGGCGGTAGCACTGGTTGCAGGGCTGGCACTGCACCCACACAATGTCGCTGCCGGAGTCGATCACCATGTACTGGCTCCTCGCCGGGCTCCCGACTCCTATCCTCACGAAGTACTCCCCGCTCCCCTGATCCATGCCGGAGACCACGTCGGACCCGAAGTCCTCCACCGCCTCGTAGCCGGCCCCGCCGCCCGAGCCGACGGCTACGTCGCCGGAAAATCGGCGGAGGAGCCCGGCGACCCGCTTGGCGTCCCGGTTCATCCGGTCCTGGAAACGGCGGGAATGAGAGCCGCCGTGGGAGGTGGCGGAAGGCAATCTGTCTCTGTGAAACAGACTCAGCTTGTACCCGCCTCCATGCTCGCCCTCGCTCTCGCTCAGATCGTGTTTGTTGAAGAAGTCGTGGTACTCGTTTATCTTGGGAGGGAGGGCATTCGTGGCCGCGAGGGCTTCTTGCACGTCCAGGTGCTGGATGTCCGGGTACGATGCGGCGGCGGCGGCGGCGGCGGCGCTCAGGAGGTGAAGCGCCGCCGCAAGGAGGGCTAGCAGCAGTGCTGGCGACATGCTTGTCTTTTGCATATCCTTTGGGTTTTGGTGGGTGATGAGGAGAGGGACGGGGAGAGGTTTTTCAAAGACGAGAGGTCTTTAGGTGGAACCGTAATGAGGAGGGAAAGGAGGGGGAGGAGGGGGATTTATTCCATTCGGGGTTGATTAAAGGGACAATAAAAGTGGGGTTTTCGAAATAAT
The DNA here is from genome assembly GCA_014182715.1 of Eucalyptus cloeziana. Classification (NCBI taxonomy): domain Eukaryota; kingdom Viridiplantae; phylum Streptophyta; class Magnoliopsida; order Myrtales; family Myrtaceae; genus Eucalyptus; species Eucalyptus cloeziana. Next base: position 4,256,141 of record CM024643.1, read on the forward strand.
TGAGGTGATGGGGTTTTTGCTTCTGTTCTTTGGCCTCTTGTCTTTGGACTGATTGAGGAAAATCTCACGAGGGCTCGAGGGGGTGTCCCTTGCGTGGTGGGTGGCTGGACTTTTGTCATTTCCACTTTCTCTCTCTTTTTTTTTTTTTTTCATTTTTTTGGTATTAATTTTCTTCTCCTGCTTTTTGGGTGGTGGTGTCATTACCGTTCAATGCACAAACCGTGCAATCTTTGACTATCTGCTATGTCTAAGCACCCTCATCTTTATCCTCTCTCTGTTTTTTAATTTAAGGAAAAAAAAAAAAACATGCTTGTCCTTTGTCTGAGATTTGCATTGCCCACATACCGTGCATTCACACCTCGACATGGTAACTCCCAAGTTCAATTTGATGTCTTCCTCTACCAAATCTTGGGTTTTTCTTTCCCTTCTCGAGTACTATTATGTTTGGTGCTATAGCATGCTTAAAGTGACCCCATGTGTCCCTTTGAATGCGAGAATAGGTGAGATAATATTAGCCAGAAGATCGACCCATGTAAGAAAAGGACCGTCCATCTAATCTTGTTATTATTATATGGTAAATTTCACTTTTGGGTTTTTCTTTTCTTGACGAGAGAAATTATCGCATAGGCATAACAAAGCCATCGAGAAACACGAGAAAGCCAAAAGCATCCTATGAAAAACCCTAATCAACGAGCCTTGTGTTAGCTACGTGAGCCCATTATTTTCATTGACCAAACCCTACTTATAATAATTATATTCCACACTTGTAATTATGACGTTTTCTCTGTGGGTGAGAAATGCTGCACTTTCTTTTGCTGTGGAACGCTTTGATTAGAAAGCAAAGGGGGTTGCTGACGGTGATAGCAAAAGCGAGGTCAAAACAGAGATTGATATGAAATGGGGTTCTGCGAATCATTTCACAAGCTTCCACCAACAGCAATAGAATTGGCGAGAGCATATACTGCCCTTGTTCTAAGAAAAGTCTGTCTGTGATATTTAATTATATTACATTGCAATGTGAACTTAACCATTTGCAGAGAATCACCAGAAAATGCAGTGATTGGAAGAAGATTGAGTGGGTAGTCCAAGCTGAAAAAGTTACTGATGAAAGTTTATGTCGCCAATGAATGTGATCAACAATGACATAAAGAGAATTTGCCTGCATCTGATATTAAAGATGAACTTTTTCTACGATTGGTGCTCGAGTATTGCCGTCTTGTGTATTTGACATGTCTCAACGTTAAAGCGTGTTTTTCATGCCTTGATGCATTGAATTTAAGCATATATTATGGGTGGATTATATCATACGAATCAAATTTGTACTTTCATAAAGTCAATACGTAGAAAGGTAGAAAAGTTTCAATCTTCTTTCAATTAGCTTTCACATAAATCTTCTTCCACCAACTACAATAGAATAGGTGAGAGCATATATATATTCTTCCTTCTGCCCTTTTTCTAAGAAAAGTCTGTCTATGATATTTGATTATATTACATTGCAATGTGAACTCGACCATTTGCAGAGAAATCACCAGAAATCGCAGTGATTGGAAGAAGATTGAGTGGGTAGTTCAAGCTGAAAAAGTTACGGATGAAAGTTTATGTTGCCAATGAATGTGATCAATAATGCATCTGATATTAAAGATGAACTTTTTCTATGATTAGTGCTCAATTATCGTCATCTTGTGTAATTATACGGCATGTCTAAATGTTAAAGCGTGTATTTTGTGCCATGATGAATTGAATTTAAGCAAATATCACGGGTCGTAGATTACATCATACGAATCAAATTTGTACTTTCATAAAGTTAATACGTCAAAAGATAGAAAACTTTCAATCTTCTTTTAATTAGCTTTCACATAAATCATTCCTAATTTTCGACAAATCAAATAACTTAGTGATGTTTCGATCATCACTCTCCATCTTAACATATTTCTTTTTTTTTTTTCCTTTTTTTTTCTCTATCTTAATATATATTCTCCAAATACAAATTACTCAATGCAAATTGTGTGTTTACCCAAAAAAAATTCTATTTCTTTTTCAATTCCACTATCATCACCCACTATGATGCAACAATATGATCGATGGACTTATCTTCCTTCCTCTATTTCCAAAGGAAAAGTGGGGCTATCAATACCTGTCATGTCATATTTATTGGTTTTGCTACGCATTGTTAAGACTTTTAGTTAGGTGTGAGTTCATTGTATTAGTGTCACGTCAAATTTGAATTTCTCTTGGTATATTCTCGCGGTGCTTGAGTCATCTCAAAAAATAAAATAAAATTGACTCTTCTAATAAAAGACCAACAAATACAGAGTTGTTGTCAAGATCATAAAATGATATCCTACTCTAATATACATTGTATAGTGACCAAAAGTGAACCTTTTCTTTTGGTCAAGTACCTGCAACAATGTATTGTCATTTTAGATACTTTTGTAAGAAAAAAGGAACAGTTCCATTTTGCATGCTTTTCTCCAACTTGACCTAGGTTTAATATCGTTGCAACCAGTGCTTGTTCCAACTAGGGACAAACTCTCTCTCTCTCTCTCTAAAAGTGGAAAGAGGTTGATTTTAAAACATAAAGACGAAAGGTGGCTGAGTTCCATGGAGAATGGGGGAAGCGTCTTTCCATTTGGAAAGTTGGTGCTCAGAGCACAAAGAACACGGCGAATTGAACTCTAATCCCTCGTGTAATTAGAGATTAGCAAAAAAAAATCAAACCTCACGTCTCACTCTTAACTTTTCTTTTGAACCTAAAATACAAACCATAAAGATACCATCTTTCTACTTAGACCCCTAGCCTTTTGATAAAGTGATTAAGATTTGTATTTGTTTATTTACACGAGGGTTTGCGTGTGTACACCTTGATATTTGTTCTTTTTAATTAGGTTTTACCTTTATAAAACGCCGGCGGCACAACAACATTTTCTTTTTACTCTATTCTTTTTTGGGGAATCTTTTTTCTTTTTTCTCTCCTCTTCATGTTCTTCCAATTTCTGTTCTAAATTTTACTTTACTTGTCCCCGCCCTTCTTTTGGAGATAACGTGAATCCAGGCTTTAATAATAGAAAAAAGTCATGATAGATTTCATTGGGGCACTTTCTGGTACACTGTATGATTAGATGGTGAAAAGAAAAAATTAGTGACAAAACTATTTTACAAATAACATTATGCTTTGATGTAATATTTATATATATACCTACACATATATGTTCCATACGTATAACTCTTGTCGAATATATGTATATATAAAAGAAAATCCATTTAATTGAGAACATATGCCGGTAGGAGGGAAGATATATATTTTATGCTTTGATGTATTATTGATATGTATACCTACACATAAAGCAGGAATTTGCTTTTAATTTCCGCTCAAAACTCCACGGAGAGATAAGCAAATCAAACGATAATAGGTTTTCTTTTTCCTTGGAAGTCAGATGGGGTTATCACCAAAGTAAATTCCTGCTTTTCTTAGGACTCAAATCTGATGGTATGCGCAACTCATCCCCATTGGTGTTGGGGGATTTACAATAACTCACTTTTCTTAGGACTCAAACCCGAGAAATTGCGATAACGGGAATCGAATATGCGACCTCATGGTTCTCGATACACGAGTGCTAATTGTACAGTAAATTAACGAATCATGGTATCCCATTTAAGAAAAGGGCCAGCATAAGTTGCAAGAAGGACATAGTAACTGTTGAAGAGTGGGGCTAAAAAGGGTCACGCGTGATGCAACGACAATGAAATTTACCATCCTCCATAATCATAATCATTGCACCCCACGTGGCCCAACTCATTCCCCTCCCCTTCACGTTCGTCGTAAGCTCCCACCCTTTTCTTGCGGGGAAGGCGTTGCCCATCGTTTTCCTGATCCTCATCGATTTCTTGAATCAATCCTCGTTACAACTACCAGCAGACGTCCATCCATGCACGAGGCTGGCTAGAGACCCTTGAACCTGTTTGTCTCGATTGTCATCGAGTGTGTCCTCACTCGCTCGTCCGGATATATCAGATCTACTTTTCCTCCGCATTTTAAGTGGAAGGTTACCGAGGAAGCAGAGTATGCAAGTGGACTGGAAAGTTTGAATAATAAGGTCCGAGTCATCACGAGAATCATCGCCCGGACCACATGCACGCATCCGGAATCCATATGGCCCGTTGATCTGAGGAGCTTCCACGCGAAAGTTTAGTGAAAGAACCTAAACTAGATGGTCTAGATACATGATTGAGAGCATGCACGCAATAGTTTCATTCGAGTGTAGTGATATGAATTTCTTTTTGAAGAAAAGCACGTTCAATTTGAATATTTAACTTGATACCCTTTATATATTCCTATGCCTATCTTCTTCGCATTGTTGCAACATCCTTAAGCTAATCGCACTTGGACATCGCATGGTCATATATACATACGCACATGTATTTAACGGTCACATTTAACTTTTGGGTTTAGTTTCTAAATGACTAGTCACGGTCTTGTGATCTTCCAAAGGGCTAATATCAAGCTTATTTAAATAAACAAAGTGACATAAATGCCAAAATAAGTTGAAACCTTTACATAATTTCGATCTCCCTTCACCTTTCATCTTTTTTGGCGATCACAATTCCAAGGCCCCCACTAAAGTGGCACATATAGGCTAGTCCACGATCTTTATATAGCTCGCAGACATTTATTTTACTCCCTATACTTAGCTTTTAGTACAAAATACTTTGAGCCAACCAATAGAACGAAGACTAAGGCTTCTAAAAGTTTCTATGCTCTTCTCTCTTCTTATTCTATTTTACAACCTCCTCGTGGGTTTCCATGAGCAATCAGTGTAACTATAGTTAATGTTAAACTATTCCTCACAACTTTATGTTTAAATCAACGTGATGTAGCCTCCACGAGCCAGATCTTGCTTTTCACAACTCAATAGCCGGCTTTTTCATACTTCTCTGGGGTAGAACTATCTCAAGGGAAAAAGTTGTGCTTCTTTTGCTGTTGAATCATACACGAAGTGCTCACTAAAGTAGGTGTCGACATAAACAAAATGAAAATATACATGTAATGCTCGCACACGTATGGCTACATTACTTAATCATGTCCACCTTTTTGGTCGATGAGTGGGAGATTAGTTCAAAGGCAAAGATATCGGTGGTGATCTACCTGATAGGTTAACGCGATAAAGGCAGGCTTAGCTCATCCCTTTGGCTCGATTCGGCCAATCATGTATGTAAATATTTGGGATTCAAAACTTCAATTCTGATTTTGCTACTTCTTTTTTCCCATGTGGGCTGTGTGCTTTTTCCATGCGTAAAAGAGAAAGTGCGTAGAGTCGAAGGAATTTTGACGGAGTTTTCATGATTTTTTTGCAATGAAAACTCATATAGCCTAATTCATATGAATCTCGTTTGGTATTTATGTGATAAGAAAGATGGAAAATTTGAGGGTGTGAGGAGATCAAGATATGGTAGATATGAGGGAAGACCCTAATGCGTAGGGAAGACAAGACCAACCCACAAAAGATTTGTTTTTAAATAGAACAAGGATTTAAAAAATAAAAGTTGGCAAGAGTGAGTGCGAAAGTCACGTTTGAGCCTGGGATTAGAATATTGGATTGAGGTTAGGAAGTACGCAGAATATGCACGACCCACCGAATAATTGAACCATTATTACCACCTAAAAGTTGCCTTTCTCCTTAATAATATCATTTTAGTTTTTTAATCTCTCTCGCTCTCTCTCATGCAAACTCATGCATAAGGCAGAAGAGAGAGCACTTGGGTCATGAATCTAAGAATTGCTTATTCGCATGCACTTTGTCTAGTCATAAATATCATTTGAAATCAGCACCTATTTTCTTTGTAAAAGAGGATCGAGCCTTCAGAGATTCATAATATGCTAAGCAACCAAAAAAATATTGGAATAGTTTCTTATAATACAGATCGAGATAGAAATCTATGTTCATCCCCGCAGAGTTGTTTTGCTGTGCACTCTTTATCAGGGGATGGTTCATAGTTCTCGGCGTCTTAAGGAAATTGCAACCAGCATCATTTATGAAAAGTTATAACAGGCCATTTTGGAACTTTGATATCATGCTTTGGCTTTCAGATATGGATGCTTCATCTTTTTCACTGGTTATCATTTGTGTTTTATCCGAGAAAAGCAGACAAACAAGAAGTATACCAGAAGAAGCAAAAGATGGAGAGGTAGTCTTTGTTTTGTATATTCTCCTATGAGTTTGGTATACAAAATAATTTTTTAAAATGTAAAGGACTACATTAGGGACGAAAAGGAACAAGAAGATAATACACTGAAATTGGTCTTATGCATTGTACATAATACAATTATAGAGGAATCGTATTCTGTCATATATACGTGCATATGAAGAAGAAAACAAGAGAAATCGGTTTCTTAAATTGCAGTTGAACGACGTTTCTTGTTAAGTCCTTGCTTACACAAAGTGAAGAAGGCCATATCCTATATTATGGCAAACTCAATTTCCAATACCCGCTTTTCCTTCATCATTTGCGTAATGGAAAATTGCGTTGAATTATCTTCACTTTTTCTTTTCTTTGGTTAAACCTTCAGAAAAGTTAGTCACGTTTGCAAAGTATGATTACGATTAAAGTATAATGAAGCTTACGATGCATTATTGATCGGATAAGCTTACAACTCTAAATGTCATGTCGATATATGGTGTGACATCTGATGGTGGAACTCAGAGAATTATTATGACTTCGATCACTCACTCATCCGTGGACCTAATGCAGCTAAGAAATGATATCAGTTGGGTAGGATTCTGAGTGAAAGTATACTCGATCTCACAAATTCCACATACACTAGAATCAAATAACCCATTTAGACCATGGAGACTTATTTAAAGCATAAAATGAACTCCTTTGGCTCATGAAGTTCCGACCATGATCAGTCAGGATCTTACCCAATATACTTGATGTTACATATATGACTTGTTCATTAGGAATGTGGCAGACATTTTACAGGAACTTCCTTGATTGCTAGTGGTTTTTGACGTCTTTGTCTTTTTCATTAAGAAATGTTCTGAGGTGGAAAACGATAAAGATTGTATGGATACCTCAATCGCCACTTTCTTGTCTGCAAAGCGCGATTGTCATTCACATCGCTTAGATTATGCGAATCCAAAGGGCCGAACCTGAGGGCCTCGGAAGGAGATGATGATAATCTTGGATATTAAAGGATGTTGCTGATCATGCAGAAGTACGACAAGGCAAACCGAAGATGGATTGGTTATAAAATGGGGGAAAAGATGTTGAGTGGGAATGTCACAATAGGCACTAGAAAAACTAGGGTTTCAAAGAGTGCACACGCCCTAATAATTGAGCAATTATTACCTCAAAAAGTCGCCATGAGAACCCTAATAATGGTTGGTTGGAGTCGTCGCCCTTGTTGACCTTTAGATGCCTGCGAGCATAGTTTTAATTGGAGGATTTTACGTATGTCATTTTCACCTTGTCTACCTCCACTTCTCTCCCCCTGACATGAATCACGTATCCAGCATCAGTTGTAAGAATCCAAAGCTCCTGAACCTAGTACATTTGTGTTAAGAGTTGTGTAGTTTGACTAACTCAAGTTTGGCTTACATCCAAAGAATATCATTTGAAAATCAACCGACGATTTTCTTTTCTCATAGTTAAATTGAAGAGGAGACGAGGGCACGATATCAATTCAAGATTAGCTCGCTAAGGTGGTAGTAAATAGGAGAGAGTGATTCGCTAGTGGTGGACATGGAGAAAGAAGTGCGATCGTCATGGTTGTTAGTGTAATTGAGGTTGGTAGTAGCGGTCTCAGTGGGTGGTGAAGATGGAGCTGATGTGTGGATGAGCAATGGAAGACGTAGTACGGTGATGGTGGTCAGGTGGCAGTGCCCATGGTGGAGGAGGCACACGGAACATTTAGCGCGGCGGTGGTCAGGAAAGGTGCCAAATGTGCAAGCACAGTGACATGCTAGTGTGAACGATGAAGATAGTGATAACTGTGCATTAATTGTTCTTTTAACTTATGTTGTAACCAAAGTATTTTGGATCAAAATTGAACGCCAAAATATGTAGCTTGATACATGATAGGACCAATATGACTGAAACTAAGAGATCGTAGGTGATTGCAGGGATAGAAGTATGGTCACTTCTTGCCCTTTTTAGGATTCTCCTTCATGTTTTAAATAGGCATGTTTGATTGCTAATTGAATGACTTAGTCGATGCCGTTGCTAGTCGACTACTCAATCCCAATATGGTTCAAAGTAGAGCATGCAATTTCACAGTGGTTCGAAGTAAATGGTGAGTCTCAAGAAGAGACGAAGATTAGTTTGGGTTGAATGGAGGTGACTTTTCAGATTATGTGGAGGTTGGTTGTGTAGGGCCCACCACCATCTGGACTAGATTAGAAATGATATCGATGATGTAACCTCATTTGGTGAGGAAACATGAAATGCATCTTCCTAATGATGACATGACAAGGAACAGTTCCAATTAAATCTCGTCCTTTACCTAACTCGAGTGTCTTCTACAACGTGGTCCCAACATAACTTTCCAGACCGTTCTTATTTTGATTTCTCCCTATGCATGTCCACATGATTTTACTGATGTGAAGGCCAACCATAGAAGCATGGTGACCCTCTCTCACTTGGTGCAAGTTTTAAGCATCGCAGGGCGCTGTATTACAATCCGTTCCCTGTTGGAAAACGAGTTACACTAAAAAGAGACAAATCCGCGACAACAGATACAAAAGGCTAATTTCATGAAAAGCCTCCATAATTACTTTTAATCTTTCAGTAAGTTCCCATGCTGAAATAACGCAGACACTGATACAGGAGCTCCATATGACAGGCGATGACCTGTATTTTGGCCATAAAGGGGCATCACAAGAGACGCATTCATCAAACAAGCACCGCGAAAACTCTGTCTCCTGTCCTACAAATAATTTTAGACCTGATACAATCCGAATGAAAAAAGGAACATATAAACCCAGAGAGATGATACGCGCTCTTTATGTTAGCCCCACATGCCCACTACAATTGGAAAGTCCATAAACCTCACTGTTAGCCTCAATTTGAGATATACATTCGCCTGGTAGAAAATCCAACTCTAGGAATCAAGAAATGTCACCGCATAACAGACTCTTTAACAAAAGATCGCCCACCTGACCTGCAAGAGCACAGATACTAGCATTGTCAATACTTGCTTCTAATAGGACGACTTAGTCAGATTGGGTCAATGAGTCCTCTTCTTATACACGCAGTAAGGTGAATGAAACAGAAACATCACACTACTTACGTGTATTCAAGGTGAATATTCATGAACCGACGATTTTCTCTGCTTTGGGTTAACGTTAAAGAACCGTCAATGAGTTGGTCTTGCTCGAGGTCTATTGGATCGTAGAAGTACACCATGGTCTGCAAAACTTGCATCAAACAAATGTCTATAAAACATCCACCTTGAAAGCACATTTTGTGTGACATTACTAAAGTCTTCATCAAATTTTCATTCAATAAAGGCATTGAGCAAAATTAGGAGAAAGACGTTGCCCCCACCAGATCTGGTAACCTACTGGTAATGACCAATTGTTACTTCACTCTAATGATGGCTATCATACAACATCTTTTTGGGAGTTGGAATTACTCTTTCTAGTTAACAACAAAGAAGGAAACTCTAAGCAAGTTCTAGAGCTTTGATAAACATAGGGTTCTCTTATAACAATAGGGCTAAATCAACGTTCAAGTCCTTATATGTTACTGTGTCAATGGACAAGCTAGTGAGAATATTTAGGATAATATTCATCTGACGTAACCCTTTTTTCTCTAATGGGACACCAAAAGATGCCAAACCATCCCGCCCAAAACAAGAGCAAAAAATATAAAGAGGTCATACAAGGCAGACTCCACAAGGTCAATCCAATCATTAACGTCCACAAGTAATTCTTACTGTCAAACAACCAGTTTTCCTGAAAGTTCGTGCTACAAGAAAAAGGACCCATAATGTATTTCTAGAGACAAGTATACTAATTCTGTGTATGTCCTTAGTGCAAACCGTATGTACATGCCAAATAGAAGTTATAAAGAAGAATAAAAAGAAATACATTAATGTGACAAAGAATCAAACGCATTAAAAGCCCACCAACTGAGAAAAGGATAAAGCTACAGGTACCTGTTGCCAATGGGTTGGCGGGTCCTCCGGTGCAGTAGAAAGCACTAATGCTTCACTCGGATTAGCTCGTTTTTTCCTCTGACTGACATCTGTGGACTGATTGTTTGAGGACTCTATAAATGACGATGAGACTTGATTACTGGTGGGAGATATTGCAGGCCCATTAAATTCAACATCAAACCAAAATGCGAACCCATGCAAGGGAGCTGATGACCAAGGACAAATAAAAATCATCAGTTAGAATAGTAGAGATGATACCACAAGATGAAGCTAAGTAGACGAAGGCAATATTAGGATGAGATTGAGCGCAAGCGCATGCACACACACAGAGTACTTGCTAAGTCTAGACAACTAGTGCAAAATGTACATTTCGGCACAGAAATCAAAGGAGACCTAGACGTTTTAATTTTTCCCAAAGGGAACCTGACATTGAGAATTCTCAGTTTAGATCACAAGAAAAGCAAGAAAGCATATATATAAAACATCAAGTAATAGATCACAATTTGCACAGTGGGGGTGGGATCTGGAAAGAGAGAGGGGGGCATACCTCGCATCATTGACTTGAACTTATATTTCGTTGTGACTGACTCTAGTTCACCAAGTGTAACAGTGTAGCAGTCCACATGCTTTACCTGCAATATCAAAGCTAGCCAGCTAGTATCTTCTATAAAGAGGATATGTCAAAACCTCAGTACACATCAGTTGTGACCATGTACAGCAGACAAATGTGGGTCATCAGTCCCTTTTTCTAGTTGAACCTTCAATCTTATAGAGAACGAAAATTTTCCTTTTGATAATACACCGTTTATAGAAATCTGAGAATAGTAACAACAGATGCAGCCTAGCAGTAAAATCAGAGTAGATTCCCTATTTTTGCATACAATTTTCTCCGTTGAGTTAAGTAGTCAACAAATCAAAGGGCATCATTCATCAGAACAAAAGGCCAGATTCTATCAGTTTATCTTTCATGTTAGAACTTTACACTATTAAGTTATGTCTTACTTCATCGTAGGCCTTCATCCCAATTTCATTACCTATGCTTTCTAATGCAAAATAAGGGTTTACCAATACAAACCAAACATCATTTAGAACCCCTAAAAGGAAGGTGAAGAAGTGGTAAGTCTACAAAAGAAAAGCCTACAGAAAAATACATGTGTACTACCAAAATCGTCGATCCAATTCGGCTGCAAGATAAATTTAAGGATAAGCTGAACTCTTTTAATACTAATTGTTTACTTCATAATGAGAAAACCTAAATCCAAACCAAAACTTTAGAATTGTAATCCTAATGACAAAGCTAAATATAAATGTATTGGCAATCTAGAGTAGGTTAGAATTTTCAAGTACACTTTTGTCCATATTGAAAGATTAAAAAGATCTTAAATGCAAGAACAAGATGTGCAATTCAAAGAAGAAGTCATTCTCATCAGATATAAGTGCTATCAGAAAGCATGCATGAAAAGCCTTCAACTTATAAGCAAAATAGAAGGAAGAAAAACTATGCATACAACATCCAATTATAGTCAAATTGCAACAATCTGGAAAGGATCTTGCTTGTTTGGACACAGAGAAATTAAGAACTACGGATAAAATTTTACTTAACCGGATTGAATCTTAGTAAAAAGTTGCGATGCTTTCTTTAATCATGGGTGGAAAGACCATGGGATTCTGGGTTAGTGTTTGAGAGAGAGAGAGAGAGAATGCCGTGAGTAACAGCAAGCAAGCCATTGGTTAAGGAGATTAAGAGTGTGACTGGAGATGGTACAAATACTGAAATAACTGCAAACTTCTGGATGCAACTCGGTTTAATTATTTTTTAGGACAGGAATTAAAAAAGTCTCATGGTGATGATGCAAAAGCTAAAAGTGAGAGAGATAAAGAGGAGAAGCAGTATGTTGTCCTGTTGTACCCCACAAAGAAGCGTGCAACTTTTAATTAACTCCAGAGTCTTACCACATGTGGCCATGTCAAGACATTTTCGCCACTTATTGTCTCTATACAAGGCTCTTCGAAGGCACATTGTTTTGCTAAGGGCAACATAGCAGACACTGCAATCACAACAAGAAAACTATCATGGTTAAATTCTCGACCAGCAATAAATGTTATCTTTTGAAAATATTAAAACAAATTCAACAGTAATGATATTCAACCAATATAAAGCAAAATATAAAAAGCTACGATCATGCAATTGGCCTGGAATAAGCTCACTTGTAGATGAAGTTGGACTAACAGTAGCTGATAAATGCAATAGACCCAACCAGAACACTAACTCCATTCACCTTGCATTAACTTCAACTGGGAGTGCAATAACTTACTAATCCTAGATGAATAAAAGGAGAAGAATACGATTTGGCATAAGCATTCAAAGTGAAGACAGGTGGGGTTCATGACAAGTGCAAGTTGTGCAATGGCATCTTACAAGAGAACCATTTGCAATTGTAACATGGACACTTTCACCCGATTCCCAAATTGCCAAATTTGCATAAGAAGCAATGAAAAGATCTAATAAAAAAACCTTAAAAATTAATGACAAATTTCCCCCCTTTTCAAATTTTTTTGCCATCCTCCTTTCCAATCAAGGTCCAACAAAGAAGTGCCAATATTTTAACTCATTAAAAATAAGAAAGCTGTATAATCCACGTCAATAGTACTCACTATCAATCCCATACACATTGCGCCAGAAATCAATGCTGTCACTATACCGGTCGCTATGTGTGACAGGGGCCATATACAACTGCAGTAACATAAACCAGAAATCAGCATCGATAGGACATACACTTCAATATCAAATAATAAAACAGGGGCATTTTCAACAGATCACTTCTGTGAATGATCAGGAGGAATATGGAGGGATCAAAGACTAAAATTTTCTTCAGTAAGTAAAAGAACCATAATTTTCACAGTCAGCAACACCAACATGCACCAACCGATATAACAAGACCGAAAAAAGGAGGACTGAGATGCCATGAGCCTATAGAGACTAATTGAATTGTCAACTGAATGAGAATCTAGAGATAATTTGTATAGGACAAGAGTGGGACACTGAGATGTGTTTCAGCTTTAGAGCTTAATTAAGACAATCTGACGGAAAGAAAAAGTTTCAGCATATAGATTCTTTCATGTAAGCAAAAAAGAAAACAAAGAAAGAAAGAAAAAAAACACGGCTAAAATGGTGGAATGAAAAGGTCTCTCAGAAGTTTTTGTATAACTGAAGTGCCATGGATGACAACTTGGGCCTGGCAAGAAATCAAAGTAGAAAAAGAAGCCAATGATCATCAAAAGTTTCCCCTTTCCATTGTTCAGTTATGCAGGCGAAGAGAAGCAAGAGACTGAAGGGACCTAATTGTTTGCTTACCATACCTACTTGACATCATCGAACCCTAGCTATTTAAATGAGCTTCATTTTTGTTTTACACAGGCTTAACAGGTAAGGTACCGCTCAATGGAACTTAACATATAAATATTGTACGTATAATATTGTACACGTGTCCTGTGCATACAGCTTCCATGCTTGTGTCAGAGAGAGAGAGAGAGAGAGAGAGAGAGAGAGGGAGGGAGAGAGAGGGAGAGAGATTTACCGTCGCATTTGATGGAAGGATCAAGCCTCCAGGTTTCAGCCAGCGATCTCTTGCAGTTATCACACTGCCCAACATGCTCTACATTGAAATCCTCAAAGAAGTAAGATAGCAAAAGAAACAATTGCCTTAATATAGCGTAAACTCATGTCTAAGATGAATGTAAAGGTTATATGATTGCTAAGATCTAGGTTTTAGCCAGCAATCTCTTGCAGTTATATTGCACTGCCCAACATGCTCTACAATGAAATCCTCAAAGAAGAAAGATAGCAAAAGAAACAATTGCCTTGACTTAGCATAAACTCATGTCTAAGATGAATGTAAAGGTTATATGATTGCTAAGATCTAGGTTTTAGCCAGCAATCTCTTGCAGTTATATTGCACTGCCCAACATGCTCTACAATGAAATCCTCAGAAGAAAGATAGCAAAAGAAACAATTGCCTTGACTTAGCATAAACTCATGTCTAAGATGAATGTAAAGGTTATATGATTGCTAAGATCTAGCAACAAAAGCTCCACCATGTACTGGTTCATTATTACAAGGTAAAAGCCGCACCTCATAAAGAAGCAAGTACCCCATCCACTCTGAGATTATCACATCAACCTCCTCATCGATCTCAACATCCTGCAGATATCACAATCAGAGCAACAAACTTTCACAAAGTTTCCATAGAAGCAAAACTTTGTTGTCAGGCATATCAAATGTGAGAACAGTATTTTGGCACCAACAAGTATTGACAATCTTAATAACATGCCAATCTCCGCAGTTTGCTTTTATTTTTGCAAGTACACTGCCTACATCCAAAAGCAAGTCAAATTTTAATCTGAAGCAGTTTTGACATGACTACATATTTTATCTCTCGGTTCACCAATTCAGGGACTATAACCAGAAATTTCCACCTACCCTAACCTGACTCTTCTATTTATAGCTATTTTCTAACTATTTTCCTTCTCCTTTTTGAAGAGAAAATGGAAAAATGGGGCAACCAGCATAGCTCTCTCCCTGGGGCACTAATACAGAAATTCCACACTGTACCACAGAATGTTTGGCTTGTGGGTCTGCCAAGTCCGACATTGCATTGTCCCCACCAGACCGTAGTACATCAAAGCCACATAACCTCCTAAGAGGTCCTCCTAATATGGGCCAGGCCGTCACCATGACCCCACTGAAGTGCCAAACTGCCAACTAGACATAAGCCCCCCTTCGACATGAGCAGGCTGAAAATTCAGTTCCTGCACTCTCAAGATTCAAATCTATGACCACCTAATGTTTTTGTCCATGAGATCAACCAACTAATATAGCAAACTCGAACTAATAGAGAAGGTAAGACTGAAACAAAAATTCCACTCCATCATGAGATGGCACACTTCAGTATAGTCTATTTTCATATGTCAACACCAATGCTCAATAAAGGTAAAAAGCTGCCAATATATCCAATGCCAAGTGGGAGGAAATAAGATAGACAAGCCAAGTAAAAAGAAAATACTTGAGAATTGCCTCATCTGATGAAGCCTACCTACCTCAACTCGTCCATGTAATACTATTACTGTGTCAGACAAATTATTTGCTTTAACAACTTCATTTGCCTGCATAATGGAAAAACAGGAAAGCAATCTAGATCATCATAATTCACTTATCAGTTGATGATGCATCTATTACGTCCACTAATGCTTGCTGTTTGCTATAAAATGTCTATGAGAAGATATGAGAAAATTTATCATCCCATCATAAAGACTCCCACTGAAACAGACCCTTTTTGTAGAACCAACTTAAGAGGACCTATATGACCAAAAAAAAAAAAATACTAGGACCCAGCCACTAATATGCTAAAATGAAACAGCAATTTATGCAAGAATCTGTTTGTTCCAGGAAATAATTTTCTGGTGGAACAAAACTTTCTCAGGAACTTTCAAGCTTTTTGATGTACATAACAAGATTATATTAAAATAAATTGGGAGAGATTGTGAATCAATGTGGGAAAAAAAACCTACAGATTTTTTTTTTAACACAAGAATTTCATACAGTGAATGATTTCAAATAACACCATAAAGACAAAAAAACTACAGGGAATAGGAAAATGGGCAAAACTGTACTAGAGTACCTGCACTGCAATGTCGCTTGCATCCACTGCATAAACCTGTTATAGTAGAAACATAGTGGATGATTATGACCATCATACAGCATCTTGAGATTAATTCTCATAGTTGTGAAGTATCCAAAAGAAAAGTTAAAAGAGAAAACAAAATAAGAAAGGGAAAACTGGCAATTTTTACATGATAAATTGGTATATGCTTGCTACGGAACATGACAAACTACATAATGTAGTATGGATTTTAAAGGAAAAGGTACAATTTAAGAGACATGTGGACAAGTTTAGGGGTTCATTTGCTCACTAGCAATCCTAGAAGTGATATGGAAAGTCGGCATCTTAGAGTAAGAAATTAGAAAGAAGTCAATGAGTTGATGACTTCTAAGTCAGAAAGTCTTTAACCTTGATATGAATATGGTCCATCCCCCCGCGGAAAAAAAAAAAAAAAAAAAAAACAAAGAGTTGCACATTATAATTTAACACGTCATGGCAAAGAAATCCTGTCCACGAAACTTGACAGATATGACCGCAGATTGACTAGGCAACACTTTTAGGGTGCGTTTGGTAACATTTTTGTTTAAAAATTGTTCCAGGGAACGGAAATAGAAAAAAGTGTTTTTGTTAGGGGAACAATTTTTGAACAAAAAAATGCATTTGGTAAACTTGTTCCGGGAATAAAAAATTAACCGAAACACGTTTGGTAAATTTGTATTCTTTTTTTATTTCTTTTAATTTTTTAATATTTTTATTTTCTTTTCTTTATTTTCTTTCTTTTTTTCTTTTTTTCTTTTTTTCTTCTTTTGGCCGATTGCCGGCCTCGGCCATGGCCGGCGCGGCCGACGAGGGCCGGCGGCCTCGCCTTGGTTGGGCGAGCTCGAGCTCGCCTAGCCTTGCCTCGAGTTGGGCAAGCTCGGGCTCGCCCGGATCCGGCGAGCGAGCCCGAGCCCGAGCTCGCCCGGCCACCGGCGAGGCCAAGCCTCACCGGGGGGCCGGCAACGCTCGGCCTCGCCAGGGGCGGTGACGCGCGTCGCCGGCCCTCGACGGCGTTGCCGGCCCTCTTTGGCCGGTCGCCCGGCCATGGCCAAGGGGTGACCGGCCAAAGAAAAAGAGAGAAAAAAAAAGAGAGAAGAAAAAGAGAGGAGAGAGAAAATGTGTTTTTAATTTTTGTTCGGAAACAAGAAAAAGGGTGCGTTTGTTTGTGTTTACATTCTTTTTGTATTCCAGGGGAACGAAGAAATAGAAAAAATTATTTTACATTCGGGAACAGGTTTTGAACAAAATGCGCGTTTGGTAAACTTGTTACGAAATAAAAAAAAGAACAAAAACATGTTTGGTTGTTTTTGTTCTTTTTTATTTCTTTTAATTTTTTAATGTTTATTTTTTATTTTTCATTTTTTCTTTCTTTTTCTTTTTTTCTTTTTTTCTTGCTTTGGTCGGTCGCCGGCCTCGCCCGGCCACGGCGAGGCTCGCCGGCCCGGCGAGGCCGAGCCTCGCCGTGGTTGGGCGAGGCTCGGCCTCGCCTTGGCCGGGCGAGCTCGGGCTCGCCCGGATCCGGCGAGGCCGAGCTCGCCCGCCCACGGCGAGGCTCGGCCTCGCCGGGCCACCGCCAGTCGGCGTCGCTTGGCGGTGGCCCGGCGAGGCCGAGCCTCGCCGGTGGCTAGGCGAGCTCGGGCTCGCCCAGATCCGGCGAGGCCGAGCTCGCCCGCCACCAGGGAGGGTCGGCCTCGCCGGATCCGGGCGAGCCCGAGCTCGCCCGGCCCAAGGCGAGGCCGAGCCTCGCCCAACCACGGCGAGGCTCGGCCTCGCCGGGGCCGGCGAGCCTCGCCGTGGCCGGGCGAGGCCGCCGGCCCTCGTCGGCCGTCGCCGGCCATAGCCGAGGCGGCCGACCGGCCAAAGCAAGAAGAAGAAGAAAAGAAGAAGAAGAAGAAGAAGAAGAAGAAGAAAAAAAGAAGAAAAGAAAAGAAAAGAGAAGAGAAGTGTTTTCGTTTTGTTCGGAAACAAGAAATAACTTTTTTTGTTTCTTGTTTACTGTTCTTTTTTTGTTCAGGAACAAAAAGCACGATTTGGAACAAAAACGCAACCAAAGCGCATTGTTTTTTTTATTCGGGAACAAAAAAAACGAGAAAAAGTGTTCCGGAACAAAAAAAAAGAAACACAAACAAACGAGCCAAACTTGTTTCTTGTTTTCGCTCCAAAAGTGTTCCTGGGAACAAAAAAATAGATTTGGAACAAAACCGCAAACAAACGCGTTTCTGTTCTTTTTTTGTTCCCTGGAACAAAAAAATACAAAATTTGTTTATAAACAGAAAAAAGAAGTATTAACAAACAGGGCCTTAGTAACTTGGCAATAGTTTCCTTCTGTTTTAATGCTTGCCGTAGAGCTTTTATATTTATCTCTGGCACTCTTAGTCTCTCTGAACAAAATAGTCTTTCTACTATTTAAGGGTTGCATATGTTTACGATGAGAATTACAAAATCAAAGAGATGCTTTGACTGCCAGCTCCTACTGCCTATCCAAAACAAGACCAATCAAAAGCCAACTTTCTTGAGTATCATTATGTATTATTCCTCTTCACCAGTGAAGCTTCACCGCAGTTGTTATTGATAGTATTATCTAATCTTCCATCTCGTCTTCCACACCTGCCTAAGAAGAAAAGGGCTAAGATTTACAAAAGTCATAGACAAAACTTCTGAAGATTTACAGAGAGATCTTCGTATGTTATCACCTTTAGTGCCCTTTCTCCCCCAGTTTTAAATGATGGAAAATAAGCTTCAGTGCATTAGGTGACTTTCTTGTCAAACTTCAATATAAACTTAAGCCTATTGTCCAAATGATCATTTATTATTCTCTTTTAGTCATTAATATGTCTCCATATTTTGGGTACCTGTAATATTCATGGATTTGTTGTCAGTCATCTATGGGTTTATTGCTATTGTTGTCATAACTAATTCTCATTCAACCCACACAGAATCAACTAGTTGCACAAAAAGAAAACCCGTTGGAAATATACAGATAGCTACCCAACAAAGCACTGTCCAAAGTAACTATGCATTTCCCGGCAACAGATAAAAATCTTAGAATAGGAAAGTTTCAACAATTCATGCTGCATTACAAGGCTTAATGATCAGGTTTCCCATTACAAAAAAGCATTTGGACAAAAAAAGGCAACTTGTAATCAGTCAATCGCCAATGCTTATTTGAACCTCTTCCCATGAAATTAGTAACCGGAATGGCCACCATGCAGTCCCTAGCATCATGCTACATATTCCCCATTCCAACACTTATCATCGCTTGAAATCTTCTAAGTCGCAAAATATTTTCAATGAACTTCAGAAGCATAGAGAAAAACAAAAAAGAAGAAGAAGAAAGAACTCAACTTCAGTATATGAATGAAGAAGCTTGCTATTCTTTTAGGAAAGAAAGATGACAATATATTTCAGGAAAAAAAGCAATCGGTGCCCATATCACATCAGTAATAACATCTTACAGGATCAATCATCAATCAAATTGAAACAAAACCCACACTAGTACTGGCTTTTCCAGACCCCAAAATTTCAGTTTGGAGAGGTATTGACTCTTTGTTGCAAGAAGAGGGAGAAGAATTTGCAAACCAACAACAGCAATAACTTTCAGTAACAAGGTAAAAATTAACAATTGACAAGCATAAGCAAAACGCTCCCCATTTAACAACAAATATAAGCAAAAGTTTACCCGTTTGGCACCAGCCTGGGCACAAAAAATAGAGAGAATGCCTGTCCCGCAACCGACATCAACAACAACCTGCAATGCAACTATGATCAAAGGAGTGACAACATAAAATTTGGAATTAAATATTCAAAGAATGAAAACATATTTCAGGCTCAAGTAGATGATCATTTGAACATGTATACTGTTAGATTGAAATCTACTTTTATCATCTCGAAAACAGGATGTGCCTGAGAAACATCATACTGTTGTTAATTCACCAAATCACTGTAGCTCAGGATACACACAGTTATGACAACCAAGACATCGTATAAAATAAACCCGGTTGCATGCCTACAAGATAATCGATCTATCCCAATCATTTTGTGGCTCCACTGACTGATGAAGACACTTTAAAAACATTTAAATCATAACGGGAGTTCAAAATTTCTATAATGATGGACAAAATTATTGACCACAGCAGGTGGAGGAAAGCTGGTAGAGCATTCAAATTTCTCTGACACGCAAAGGCCTTAATGCTATGTTTGGGAAATGAAGGAAAATGGGATGAATGAAAGTTTGGGTAGAAAGTGGGTAAACTTTTAAATCTTTTGTGAGAAGGATGGAGGGAAAATTATAA
The DNA here is from genome assembly GCA_014182715.1 of Eucalyptus cloeziana. Lineage (NCBI taxonomy): Eukaryota > Viridiplantae > Streptophyta > Magnoliopsida > Myrtales > Myrtaceae > Eucalyptus > Eucalyptus cloeziana. The sequence continues at coordinate 4,276,288 of CM024643.1, forward strand.
TCTTTTATATTATGACCTAAATTTTCTTTCCCTCTACTCTCCCAAACATAATGCAAGTAATAAGACCATCTTTTATTGTTTCTACCAAAATTGGCTTAGCTCCTCATTTACAGACTTGCAGTTACTCTTCCTGCAGATTCCAATGACATGTGATCAGACCTAGGAAGTCATGACTTTCTTTCTCATTTCCTTTTACTTCACCATCGTTACACTTACCCAATACAATAACAAAAATGGGACATGGGATCATAAAAGCAGTAAGTGGGCATCTCAATCCATTCATCAATACTGGACCAAAGAACACGAGAACTTGTTGGGTTCATTAGCTATGCAATTTAATTGAAAAGGTTTAAAAAACTACTTACCACAATTGATTTTCACTTCAGTATCTGTCTTTTGAATCTTATATTAGTGAAGGATGCTAAAATTACATTTAAAGCTTCAAGATGAGTATCAATCTTTATCTTTTGAACTAAAAAATAGCTGCACACCCATGTTGCTCTGTAGTACTAGAGCCCATTTTATCTGCATTATAGGTGATCAGTTCCAAGGTGAGACAGTTCTAAAGCCTGAACAACCGAGAACTGAACAGGACCAGTCTGTCATAATAGTTTATTATAAATAATTTTCACTTTACAGCCAAATGATGGTCTTAGCTTAGTGGTTGTGAGAGTTTATTCACCCCTCATGGTGAGAAGTTCGAATCTCCACAAGTGCAGTTGGCTTTGAAAAACTTCAATATTTCTTTCTACAATTATTTGCATATTCCAAATTGATTCTTTCATCTTGTAAGTGTATGAATGCTCTTAAAGTCACAATCTAGTTTCAAAAAGAACACATATAAGTGATTCTGCATCTTGTACAACCTAAACATATGACTGTCACATCTCTTGCTATCCATCCCATACTTCCAGCTGCATATATTGATTATACCATAGCTCTTCATCATATCAACAAGCATCCTTATTTGCCCCGCTAAAAAAGAAGGAAGAATTCCTTAGCACCCCAAAACAACATCAACTTCATCAAACTCAAAGTGCATAAAGCAAGTCTAAACATCTAAAAAGGCAAGAATATGAGCACTAGGACATACTACATGCAGTTAATGCGACCGATAATTTTGGAATATAGCTAAGCTAAGAATGAACATCGAAATTACTTTGCCAGCAATAGAACTCTGATGCCGCATTATCGCTGCCCTATAAGTCTCTGTTCGAACACGATCCTGTAAAAGAGAAACTCCATTACAAACTGGAACAAGCATCTTTCATTTAGCTCCTTACAGACAGCTTCCATAAATCACAATCAATAAAACTTCCCACACTGGCACATAATGCCTTTCGCCCCTCCCAGCACTCTGCTTAACACCACGCCAAAAAGAGATGAACAAATGGACTTCATAAGCATTCATCGGGAATGAGCCCATCATGACTTCATAAGCATTTATCAGGTTTATCACAACCACCAGCAAAGCTTTAACATTAAGAATATACAGAAAATTATAGCAAGAACCTCAATATTGGCATCACTGCTATGAATAACATGGATCTAGGAAAAACATTCTTCAAACGAAACAGAGTAAAAATTCCACGATAAAGGCATTTGGAAAAGAAGGTTCTAAGAGAAAAACCCGCAAGAAAAAAGAAAAAGAAGAATTTCACGTGAAGTGTGGTAGCTCCCATCTCCCAAAGGTTCTTCTACTCCTTTCAAGTTGCACCAGATACAAATGTGAAGCTCTTCAATATAACCATTTAGATTCAGACTCTCACCTCTGTTTCATTTGCAGCCCATCAACATTTGACACACATAATCAAAGATGAAATAGCTCTCTGTTTAATAATTTAATCCTACAAGCAATTTATTCTCTAGAAAAAATATCCAAAGAAAAAGGGAATATCAGGAATATCATAATTGATAATGCCTGAAAGAACACAAGATTAAAAACTACTTTTTAAACTTAGTCCCACTCCAGTATAATCCTACAACTGTGTCAATCAACTTTTTCAGTTTTTGGTGTTCAAAGGTGCGTCTGCTTTATAGCAAAGGCTGCAATTTGCCATTTAATTTTCACACTAAAAGAATTCTAAAGCTCATCCCCATTTATCAATTTCTGACAATTATAAGCTGTCTAGCATAGAATAATCCATCATAAATAATACAAGAAGACACTGCTTGTCGACCTCCCCTTGTACCAAAACATATGCAACCGCACCCCACGAGTCCATACAAGGGAACCACAGTTCTGTTTTCAGTTATCTTGCATTCAGGTAGGCTGCCAGCTCATTGATCCTTCCCCAGCCTCTGCTGGTAATAATCTAGTCCTAGAAGCATAACAGGCCATAGAAGAGCACCCCCCCCTCTGGTTAGATGTTCCAAATTTCGGCAACTCCATTTTATTGTGCAGAAGCTGTAATCTTTCAGAGCAAACATCCAACGTTGCTTTCCTACAAAGGCATCATTGAAGACCTGTGTATCCCCTAACATGAAACCGCATGAGCTCGAATTTAAGCAATCACTCCTCCGAAATTGACCAGGTGAACCTTGTTTGTACCTCTACCGCCTCCATCTCTTCTCAATTCTCTATGCTAACGCAGGAAGTAGTGGAAACAGTGGCAAAAAGAAAGTGATCGGAAAAATTCGATCTTTACTATACACAAAGCCCATTTCGCAAACTTCCAGTTGATCAAAAACTCCGAGACCGCACAACTGATAGGCACTTCCATCCAATGTGTACAAGCTCAAAGATCGCCATAATTCATCAAGTACGCGAGCATTCGCCGAAATCACACGCGCCGGAACGCCAAAAAAAATCGTACCTTGATCATCTCCTCGTGAATGCCGAGGTGGGCGTACGAGTGGAAGTACGCCATGTCGAAGTCGGTGCAGGGCGGAGGCTTCTGCTCCACCCGCTGCTCGGAATCGCCAACCCTAGGGGCGCCGCCGGAGGCGGGAGCATCGGCCGGGTCGTGCGACCTGCCCCGCCGTCCCCTCCGCCGCCCGCGGCCCCTGTGGGGCGGCCGGAGGGCGCCGTGCTCCGGGGCCGCGCCGCCCTCTTCGGGGCGGCAGTAGCCGTTACTGTAGCCGGGATCGGAAAACATTTCTCTCTTCTCGGCGTCGTTTTTTACTCCTGACGGTGGCGCTTTTTAACGGACTGCAACAGTGGACTGTGTAGGGTTTTCTTTTCTTCTCTTTTTTGTAGGAATTTTCTTCTCTCAGTTTTTGGGATTAATATATATATTGTCGAGGCTTTTTTTTTGCAAACTATTTATTGATCGCGTCAAACAGATCAGGACAAGCCTGATACCGAACTTACAGTGTGTTTGTTCAGCATTCGATTTTAATTAAAAAAATTTTGAAAGTTTTAACAAGAGAAATGATGATGTGACAGTACCATAAGTTTTCCACATGAAACAGTGGCATCTCCACCTTTAGATTTCCAGCTAAGATGATATGAGTAGATTTGTTTCTTAAGAGAAGAATGATACTCTCTCAACATGCACTATGAATTTCACATTAGTTAACCGTACTATTAGGCTAGCAATACTCTTTTGGCAACCATTTTCAGGGGAAACTAGCATTGGGAAGGCTAAAAGTGGAATGCGTTTCTAGACTTTTTTCTTCCCATCTTGCCCTCACTAACTTTCTTATATTCCCATGTTGCCGTCACTATTTTTAGGGTCTATGGTTGGTCGCCGACACCAATGATGCGCGACTTCCGCGACGCCACTTGGGCTTGCCCATGACCCTATGCGGCGCTCGCCACTTGAGGTCGTGTGATCTCAGTCAATGGCCACAAACAACCTAAGCTCTTTGTCGATAACGGAGTGTTAGATTTTATCGAACTCTACTTAGACTCAAATTTATTTCACAAATAAGTTTTTACCAAATGTAATTTACATTTCTCCATATGGCTTTGGCTTCAACATTTACACTGTACCCAAAGCCTATTTCCAAAGTCAAATTAAATCCATCCTTAAACTCAGCTAAATTCATGCCCAAGCATGTGGTGTTTTCGTGGGAGAAATAATCAAGTCCAAAATTCTTTTTTTTTTTTTTGTGACAATTTAGTCATAAGGTTTATAATTTTGTCAATTTAGTCTAAAACATTTGGATTTGCCAATGTAGTCAATCCAATTAATTTTGGTCTGAAATCACTTAAATGAATATTGACCTTTCTATGTGGCACGGCTATCGTTAATATGAATAATTTTTTAAAATTTTAAAAAATCAAAATTCTTTCTTCTTCTTTTTCCTTTCATTTTCTTTCCTTTTTCTTTTTGTTAGCAATTGGCCACTAGCCTCGCCAGCCATTGCCTGTTGTGGGATGGCCAGTGACCGGCCATTGACAAAAAGAAAAGGAAAGAAAAAAGAAAGAAAAAAATGAAAAAAATTATTTAAACATTGTAAAATTGTCTGGTATTCATATCAATGATTTTCGGCAAAATTGGTCGAATTAACCATATTGGCAATTCGTTAAAAAATTTAAGAGTCAATTGACCAAATTGAAAGGTTTATAAATAAATTTAGTGCACATACAATAGATTTATGACTCTTTTTTTATTTATAATTTTCCATGGTTTAGATGTCATGGTTTTATAAATGTTTCCAAATAATCGAATCATTTGTCCGCCCAATCAATAACCAATATAAAATGTTATACTTTTTGTTATCTTTCAATAAAAAATGTTACGTTTTTTACCAAAAAATAAAAAATGAAAAGTGTTATGTATCAAATATTTATTGCTTAGTGATTAAATGGATTGATTGATGACAATATCTTTCATTCATAAGGTACTTAAGCTATATTTGGCAACACTTTGTCAAAGCCCTTTGGGGCCTTAAAAGGCTATATTTGGCAAAACTTTGTTAAAGTTGAGTTAGCACTTAGGTGTCCATTTTCTTTTTTAAAGTGACACTTATGGATCTTTTGGAAGTGTTGGCACCGATATATTTCCCCATGCCGAGTTATGGCAATTGGGATATTCTTCTGCCCCCTTAGACAAATGCAAATAGCTTTTGACAAATTCTTTAGAGATACTTTAGTATATGTAATTGCATCTCCGGCCTAAGATGAGTGTCGAGGTTCTTTGAGTTTTGAAAATATTTGAAATATAAATACTTTTTATTCCAAATTTGCCCTTGTTAAATTTTCATAATCTCATGAATGTCTACCTCATGCAGCGTCATTGGTAAGGACTCGGGTCATCAACCTTAGGTAGTCGTTGAAATTGCCTCTAGGTGGCATCGCGTGATCCTACGTGATGAGACCCATGTGACAATCGTTTGAGTTGTCTTTAGGCGACCACGCCAGTGAAGGCTCATCGGAAGCTTGCCGACCGTCGAATCCTTCGCTAATTTTGAGTTTAAAAAAATAAAAATATTTTACAAAGTGTGAATTTTCCAAATATCATTTAAATTAAAGTTGTTTCCCAATACACTTTAAAATTACAATTTACCAAACATTACTTGCATTTTGAAAAACCCTTTTAACTTAAATGTTTTTGCATTTTCCCAAAGACTTTCTCTAAAGTTGAACCAAACGCACCCTTAATGTTAGATAATTATTTATTTTCAAAAATACAATTTGCAAAATCAACTTTACAACTTTATTATATATATATATATTATATTTCGAATTAGAATCATGATTATTGAATTTATCATAATACTCAAATCTCATAGGTTTCTCATCAAAAAAGAAAAGAAAAAAGTTACAAAAAACCCTAAACAATACCCATTATGACACATTTATCTTAAATTTTTTCATGTGACATTAAAAATTTAAGACTTGTACCTATGTAATACATTTACTCTTCGTCAAATATGTTTAAACAAAAATAGTGTTTTTTTTTTAAATTTCACTTAAGTTATGTAGGCGCCATGTCAACATTATTTGCTTTTTGGAGTCCAATAGATAAATTTTTAATAGCTCTCATTAATAGAATTTTGACAAGATATAAATATGTCAAATAAGGATAAATTTGAAATTTTGGGTGTCATAGGATAAATATATCACAATGGGTTAAGATTTTTGTGATTTTTGCCTAATAAAAGAACAAATTTGTAAACTTCTCCAATTTAAACACAAAAGAAGAATGAATAATAGTGAAGAAAAGGTGGATCAAAGTGATTGATCAAATTCACATTGAAAATACATTTTTCTCTCTTCCTTAATCTTTCGGAAAACGATGTCCTAGTGAAGGTTACTTTTGACTAATTTGTCCTTTCACAGCTCATTTTACTATGTAGCTTCAAAAGTAGGAAGACAAATATAGTTTGAACTTCCATTTTTCTTTCTTTTGATGCAAAAAAGCCGACTCTACATATCTCGTTAATATTGAAAAATAAGTTTTTCAAACATGATTTATTTAGTTAAGTGAATAATCGCACTCGATAAAGGCTTTCACTAAATTTAGGAGACAATAAAATTAGATGTAAAATTGAGTACTAGAAATATTAATCTAACTTCATACAAGTCTAATATTTATAGTTTATTCAAGCAATATATTTTTCACATTAAGATGAAATTGAAAACTATAGCATTCTTTACTTTTCCAACTATAACTCGGGTGGTAACCTCAATTTAAATATACACATTAACTTCGAACCTAGAAAAAAGATTAATTTTTGTTAATTATGAGCTATTTGTTTATTGTACTTTGTGTAGATTTATTTATTTCTTTCAAAATATGTTATCTTTGAAAAAGTGTAACATTTTAAAAAGCATGGCATATTTATTTTTTATTTACAAAAATTCTGCTTATGAATTCACCCTCTTTTTTTTTTTTAAAATACAACACTTTTGAAAATAATAACAAGGAAAATTTTGTTATAACATCCACTTAATTCGATACTAGATTCCTTTTGAAAAATCCACAAGGAACAAGTTCACGAGCTTTAGATTTATTAATTTATTATTTAAATTCTGCCTATCTCAATATTCTAAAAATTTAACCAACCAATAAAAAGAGATTACCTTCGACTTTAGCACAGCCCTAATAAAGGACTGAACAATAAATAACGATAAGGAAAAAAAGGACAAAGTTCTAATAAGAAATGGAAAGAGCGAGAAGGAAAGGAAAAGTAGGGCAATATTTAAGGAAATAATCAAAACAAAAAAGGCAAGCGCCATTTCTCTATTTGGATGATATTTATTTTTTCTATTTTTCAAGAATTTTGGATGTAAAAATTGAAATGATTGTGAAGGAAACACAAAAGGAAAGTTGTCTACTTAGTCATAAAAACGTAGATTTTGAAATTTATTTAGGATAATTGAAATAAATATTTATCCATATATCATAGATTCTATTATTTTGTTACTTCCATCTACTTTTTATTTTTGCATTCTCCTTCCTCCTCGTTATTATTATTATTATTTTTTGTACATGAATAGAATGAGACGCCTTCTTAATTTAACAATTTAGAATATGATGAAGCGTAATTTTGCACATGTAGACCATTTTACTATTGGGAAAATCTAGACTAGTTATAAATTTACATCATACACAAACAGATGGATATGAAAGAGGAGAATTTAACATGCTGAGTCTTACACTTAGCAAAATATGGCTACTAAAATAATGGGAAGTTCCTCAAAATAACAAAATCAGGAAGAGATAGGTTGAAAAAATGGAGTAGAAGGGCAATCTAGTTTATTATTTTTTGATTGGCAACACATGGGGAAAATGTAATCCGACATATACAACACAAATGAGTTAGATTGTAGAATGCCTTGCAAAAATGTAAGATTTCGGTCATAAATATGGTGCAAGTGGGGTTAGGACTAAAATTGTCTCACCATCGGCACAAGTCGAAATAAATGAATCAAGATTTCACAAGACTAAAGAGGATCAGAAATTGTGAACGGAAGGGTACTCCAAATCACATAGAAGTAAAGTCTGATGACACTTGGCCAGCCATTGTGATGGTTTACATCATAAAAGTGCAAATTGCTCATAATCAGGATTTCAAACACGCCCGAGGCCTTTATTCGTTGGACTTGCGGGGTTATGCAATTGGGCAAGCATTTGTCCCTATTCCTCGAGTCACAAAAAAGTGCCGAAAGAGTGAGGCCCCTTTTGTATTTAAGCCCGTTTTACTTAAAGATTGAAACCTCATTCGTAAAATATAAACCGAGACGGATAGAATGGAAAACACATTAAATGCATGCGTCTTCCAACTGTAGAGTATATTATCGGTATAATCGTGACGGTTGTAATCCTGTCGTGTTATGAAGTGTCATAATTCGAGTAGCCGACGACGTGTCTTAAAAGTGCCTAGCACGTTAGGTCCGAGAAAAATCAAAATTCTAAAATTGTTATAAGCTGCTTCAGCTCCAAGCTCCAAGGGCGCTGCTGCAGAGGAATTTGTCCAAGACCTTTCACAATAGTAAAAACCAAAATTTCCACCCCCAACTTCTCCAATAACTTTAGCGGGCCCCACCGACCGGCCCCCTTCCAGGACGGGGATCAGCGAAATCACGACCGTCGGATGCGATCACGACCCCATCCGACCTCGAGAAGTAAAACCCTCCTTGAACCCTCGACATGACGAGGAGGTGAAATCGAAATCAGCAGCAGTCGCTTCTCCCTCTGCGAAGCGCACGCCCTCCTTCTCTCTCTCTCTCTCTCTCTCTCTCTCTCTCTCGCTCGCTCGCTCCCGCGAAAGCGTCGCCGCCCCCAGCAGCCGAGCCGAAGAGGAGGAGGAGGAGGGGAAGGGGTCGCCGCCGTCGTCGTCGTCGAGCAATGGCTGGTGTGGTCCCTCCCGAGGAGGCGGCGGTGAAGGCGGCCGCGGCCGCCGCGCCGGAGCAGGCGGCTCCCGAGAAAGTGGACTACTTGAACCTCCCGTGCCCTATCCCGTACGAGGAAATCCACCGCGAAGCCATGAGTGAGTCCCGTTTGCAGATCACGCGACCAATGACTGAGCTCCAATCGCCTTTTTTTTAAATTCTATTTTTCCAATTCGTGATTCCGTGGTAGTTCGGGTTCGGCTGTTGAGGTTCCGGCGAGCAATGAGTGTCGATGGATGTGTGGTTGCGGGGTGTTGTGGTGGGGATGGGTCTGGCGTGATTGGTCTAGGTTTTTAGCAGTAGCGGGTGGGGAATAGCGATTGGATTGGCTGACGGGTCTCGTGTTTTTAAGCCTGTGGTGGAGAAATGGTGAAATTTCGTTCGGTTTGGACTGCTGCGCCGTGGGCATTTCCCTTACTTCGCCGAAAGGGTCGTAATTGTTCGGGGGGTTTGAAGTATCCAGTGTTCTACATATAGAGTATTCTTTGTTGTCTCGAACGGCATTTTGTGTTCTGTACTCCCCCATTAGTAAAGATAGATGGAGAAACATTTGGGTTGCTGGCCATTCTGGCATGAGATTGAGAAAGTCGAGAGGTGGGAGGGGAAGTGGATTTTCTTCCTTTCGAGGTGTCTTGAGTATATTATTGGATACAAGACCTTGGTAAGCCGTGTCTGCTGCATTATCTGAAGAAGAGTTCACTTTTGCATGTTTTTATTTTTATTTTTTGATTTTCTGTGAGATAGCTGTTGGACTTAAACCAGTGGTGAAAGACATGGAGGGTAGAAAGCTATGCTGCTGTCTTTTCAGCTGCATGGGTTCAGAAGATTAAGAGAATTTATTTGTCTTCTTTCCAAGTTACTGTCTCTGCAGGGCCACCCTGCCCCTCACCTGCACTGCAAGTTCTCTTCGAAAAGTGCTCAAAATCCAATATATTTTCTTTTTGGCGAGTGGAGATTCCTCTTGTTGCTTGGGTTTTTCATTTTTGACTTTTACATTAAAAGATGAATTTAATAATGTCAACTCTTATTCATGCATTTGACCAAATGATTATTGTGAATTGGAGATTTCACAATTCAAGAACGAATAAGGAGTAGGTTGGCGAGGTTTCTGACAACATGTTTGTATGGAGAAATAATCATCTTTAATTGTTGTGATGTACTGCTAACAACGAGATTCGAGTAGATTTAATATGTCCCTAGGTTCTTTGGTTTCTGTATAATTCATTTTGTGGTCCTGTGTCAACTTGGCATATAGGAATTTCAGTTAGGAAGAACAAGCAGTTCTGTCTAATTCAATTCTTAATCCATCCAGAACATGATGGTTACAGGTAATGGAAATTTTTACAGATGATGGTGCATAATTATTGGATGTGGTCTTTAAGAAAGTTCTGGCAATATCTTCCTGTACATCGACTAATCTTATTTTACTTTATACAGTGTCTCTGAAGCCAGACGTTTTTGAGGGGTTTAGGTTCGATTTTACCAAAGGACTTAATCCACAATTTGCTCTGAGTCACAGGTAGATCTTGCTTGGTTGCTTTATATACTTGGTTTTTTTTTTTTTGGTCTGATTTTATATACTTGGTTTGATTGTATATTTATTTGAGCATTTTACTCGTGCCCATGCTTATTTTAACTTCTCATTGTCCATCAGTGTGTCCATGGGAGTTGCTGAAATTCCTTCTCAATCTACTGAGACTATCAAAATCCCCACTGCCCAGTATGAGTTCGGCGTTAATTTTATGGACCCAAAGGTACGGACATTCTCTGTCAGATTTCTGGATGATGGTATTAATACTGTGGTGTTAGTAGCTGTTGTTACTGCTACTCTCTCTCCTGATATTTGTTTGAAGAGTGTCATACTAATTTTAATTTAATACAGTTGATGCTATTTGGGAGGCTTTTAACGGATGGCAGATTAAATGCTAGAGCTAAGTGGGATTTGACCGACAATTTTTCTTTCAAGGCTAATGGGCTGGTACACTCTTACTAGATCATCTCTCTCTCTTCTTTCTCTTCTTGTTTTGGTTTGAAGATTGTTTCTTATGTTGTGAATGATTAATCTATAAATTTTTTCGCAGCTTACCGGCGAGCCACATATGTCGCACGGCATGTTCAATTTTGATTACAAGGTCAAGTTTGTTATTTTTAACATCTATTTCCTCCTTGCACAGTGTCATAGTTGGAGATGTGACTTTTCTGTTAGTGTAGGTTGAAGATATGCTCTCACGCTAATGTTATCTATACTAGAGTTTAAGATAGTATTATCTTTTGCAAGAAACAGTGAGAAGTGCACCTTAGAGATCCCTTGCATTATAGAACTCAAGAAAGATTCTTTGGGGTGGTTTACTTGTGAACTTCAGCCTTAATCTGATGGACTCATGTCTCTTGGGAATTCTAATTTATACAATGGTTGTGTTGTCACTTTTATTCTATTGATGTCCTGCTTAAGCTTCTTTTCTGTTACTTTTACAGGGAAGTGATTACAGAGCCCAGTTTCAGGCAGGAAGTGGTGCCTTATTTGGAGCAAATTATATTCAGGTACACGATATATCTATTCATGCTATGCCTTTAATATTTCTTTTTGCATGGTCCAGAATGTGAAAACTGAATCCATTTGTCAAGACTGAGTGTCTGTGAAACTTAGTAAAAGCTCTCCCTTTTTATTTATTTTTTCCCCTGATTAATGGAAGCTTTTCACAATGTACAAGTTTGCATCTTAGCATATTAAGACTCGAGGAATCAGCTTTTTATGCGTGTATAAAGAAGCATTTGCAAAAAATTGGCTATTTGAGGGGGTATCTTGCCCATCAACAATGATATTTATAATAGAAAAGGTCAATGAAATCCACGATTACACAAGAATTTGCAAAAATATCAAGATTGTAAAGTATGAACCATCTCTATCTAGTAATGAGGATCTCTAATCTAATCAGGTGTCAAATTTTGTGTCATAAGTGTGCACAGACAATCTTTCCTTTCCACTTCTCAACAACTTACGGTTCTGAACGTCTAGTGATTTCAAGAAAAGTTTAGTCTTTAGATGTCAACACCGATTGTGATTATGGGCACATGCTGCCTCATTTACTAGATACGTTGTCAAGGATTTCCTGTACAAGTTTCTTCTTCGTTGCTGCATTCCATAAAGAAGCCAAAATTTTATCTCAGTGTCATGAATTCATGAAATTTTGGTTTCTTTTTCTTTGATTAACAGCTATAGATCTGTTAACTCGGGGTAGCAGAATGCTATCACCTCTCACGTGGAGGTTCTCTTATCCTCCACGGTGTAGCTCTCATTGGCTATTTTCACTCTATCTTTTCTTGCAGAGTGTGACACCTCATTTATCTTTGGGAGGTGAAGTATTTTGGGCTGGACAGCATCGAAAGTCTGGTATTGGATATGCTGCTCGATTCAACACAGACAAAATGGTGCGACACCTTGGCTCTTTGCCTTTTTTGGTCCATCAGATTAAAGTTTGCTCTTTACTTAGGGAATTCCATTATCAGCATTTTGCCCTTTGGAAGTTGGAACACTGTAAAACATATATGGTCTCTGTTTCCAGTCATTATACCACCATATTGCTGTCTCATGTACATCTTTGGATGTGTCATTCCATCGCCATCATGGTGAATGGTGATTCTTGATTAGCACTCTGGTTATGAGACATGATGCTCAATGTAACGTAAATATTATGTTGGACTGTTGGATTGAATTCTCAACTATTGATCACTTATTTACGATATATTTAGATTGATTGTCACACCATGGAGTGTGGAGAGAAGTAAGATATATGGTGCTTTCTGGCTTATTGGTGTAGGTTCTTCTGTCTAAGCTGATCTGTTAATAATACATTTCCCTGTACATGCTATTTGTGCATTCTCTAAAGATAAGCAATGCATTTATAATGCCCAGATCTATGAGCTGAAGGTTTTCATTCCTTTGTTAAGACCTTTTTCATGTATATTATATTCTCCCTCTTCATCATAAAGGTGAAGGGCCTTCTTGAATTACTAGATGATAGGAGCTACTGCATTTCTTATCCATTTCCTTGATGTGAGGTTCACTTTGTAAAAGCTTGTCCTCTTTCTATGACTCATATCCTCTGTTATGGTATGTTTTTGTCTATATAGAATATAGATTACACTAGTCTCGAGATTTTTGTACCTGGTTTTCTTCATTTTATTGTTGGAGTTGGTTTTGATTATAAATTTCCTTGAGTATCTGTTTAGTGATTTCCAAAAGCTTAACAAAAAGGCAAGCACATTGATAGGTGCAGTTTACATTTTTCTTAGCGTGGTTTATTATCTGCCACTGAGACCATGAGTATTGCAATTCACATTGCTTATAGATGCACTTTTCCTATCTGGATGTTCTTTGTGATATTCTCATGGTCATTGTCATCATTGCTAATGCATACAGGTCGCTACAGGACAAGTTGCTAGCACTGGAATGGTCGCATTGAGTTATGTTCAAAAGGTGTCTGAAAAGGTGAAGTAGCCAGGCTTTCCATACCATTTTTTTCCATAAATTAGTATTATTGAGGGTTTTCTTAATGATTTTTTCCATCTTAATCAGGTTTCTTTGGCAACGGACTTCATGTACAACTACATGTCAAGAGATGTAACTGCAAGTGTGGGTTATGATTACTTCCTTAGACAGGTAGATCTTACACATGAAATGTTTTCGTTGTTTTTTCATTTGTGCAATATATGTCTGAAGCCATCAACTTTCCTTAGTTACATTCAACTTGTGTTCGGAGTGGGTTTTATTTGTCTTTTGGGTGGAATGCAATCCTGTTCCTATTCTGTAGCTTGTGCATGACCAACTACAATGTTTACACAGCTTAGGGTAGGTTATCTATGACCACAACAATTGAAAAACTGTCACCACCAATTTCTTATGTTCATCACATGTGATTACTATCTTCCAAAGGCCCCTTAAGTTCCATCTTTATTGTTACTATGCCTTCATCGCTAGCAGCAATGCCACCATTGCCAGCACCACTACTGCTACATCACTTTTTATTCTACTACTGCTGTGCTATCAACAGTGCTTCTGCCACAATCTGCTCTAGCGACCTCTACATTTGCACTTTTCATTGCTTTGAATTAGGATTTAAAAATTCATGCAAACTTAATTGAATTAAAACAGCATCAAAAATATGAAATTTGAGTAAGTTCAGCACAGTGGTACCAAATTTCTTAATTCTAATTTAAGGAAATGTCAATCCTTTAGAATTGCAAATCCATGCAATTAAATTAAGCACCTTCAAATTTCCCCATTTGGCACAAGAGCATGTTAGTTGATCTTGTTTTGTTGATTGGATTATCATCACCCGATCTCACATTATTTATGATGATAGATCACGAAAGATATTAATGATTATTCGGTGTCAATAATTTGGCACTGTTATTTTTTTATATTAGTATGCACTTTGTTGCAGTTTAATTTCATGGCCCATGTGAATCCCTATTGGGAGGTGTCCTGGGAATGCTTCCCTTAACCGTCTTTTGGTTGTTACAGTCTCGGCTAAGAGGGAAGATTGATTCTAATGGCTGTGTTGCTGCGTTTCTGGAAGAGCGATTGAATATGGGTCTTAACTTCATATTGTCCGCGGAGGTAAGTAAGCATGAGTTTGACAGACAATTTTCCATGCCCCCTGTCTTGACCAGATAATGAATATGGAACGTGCTGTGTAAATGTATTGCAGTTGGATCATAAGAAGAAGGACTACAAATTCGGTTTTGGCTTGACAGTCGGACAGTGAGACTTGATGCATGGAGCTATTGATAAATTCTCTCCCTTCCCTTATTGCTGCTGCAAACTTCAAGTTTGTGGGTCGATTTTCCTTTCAATTATCGGAGAGCTTTTGTTGTACAATCCTCGAGCAAAATGGTTTAGCTAAATTTACCAGCTCGAACATTATTCAGATGGCTCGGAGCTGGTTAATTCTTTTTCCTCTCTTTTGTCTTGGAACCATAGCTATCATTAGTTGGAAGCTAGGTATGTTTCATGCCAAATTATTGACTTGCTACGACTTTTAAGTTTGATCTTTGTTAGCGAAGCGAGAGCTCTTCAAGAGTATTTATACTGCAGATTAATGGCTGGACTTTACCTTTGAAGCTTTTGTTGTATTGACTTGATGAATGGCTGGTGTAGCTTTTAGATAGTCGATCTAATAGATAAAGTCAATACAAAATTCGCATTTGTATCCAGAGGAGCGTGCCATTTCTCGATCGGCTTGATTTACCTGGTCTAGTTAGAATGGTAGCTCACACGCCAGCTTTTATCCGGCAATTGGCCGGATATCTGAGCCAAGACCACCTAGGATGGGGATCTATTCCTACCGTGATTTTCATGTTTGGAAGAGGAAATGATATGGATTGGACATTGAGACTGGTCTAGGATATGAGATCATTGGGTCAACAATGATACTATTAGGTTATTTACTTGATCTTCATTTCTAATCTCTTTCAATTTGTAGTGGTGCTATAGTTGTCCTTAAAAACAAAATTCATTCACCATATTATTATCGTCCAGTCGGGTCGGGTTGTAGCCATGCTGGATTTTCCTAATCTGAAAATTCATTCTCTATATTGTCATCATTTTCCTAGCGTGTCGAATTTGTTTTGAAATGAAAATTTATTGGATTTATTCGACAATACAAATGTGTTTATTATAGCTTGGTCATTTGATTGATTCATAATAAACATGATTTTTTGTAAGTTGCAGTAGTAAATTTTCGGAAAAAAGTTACAAAAAATCTCAAACTTTGCTCAAAGTGACAAATTTATTATAAATTTTTTTTATGGTATGAAAAATTTGAAATTTTTTTAACTGTGACACGCTTACTTCATCAATGACATTTTCGTCTTTTTTTTTTTTTTTTTTATGTTTTTTTTTTTTTTTTTCTTCTTCTCTTTTCCCTCCGCTAGCCATGGTAAAGGGAAGTCGGACTCAGGTGAGGGAGGCCCTCGCCGACGTCGGGCGAGGGTAGCCCTCCCCCTCACTAGCCTAAGCGAGGACAACCCTCGCCAAATTCAGTGAGGGCGACCTTCGCTTGGGCCGGATCTGGCGAGGATAGCCCTCCAGCTGTCGCTCGACCTAGCCGGGGGCTGCCCTAGCTAGCCTAGGCAAGGGTAGCCTAGCTAGGGCCACCCTTGCCTGAGTCCGGCTTCCCTCTACCAAAGAGAGAAGAAGAAGAAAAAAAGAAAAATTTTTAAAACGTAAAAGACGAAAATGCCTATAATTTAAGGTAAATGTGTCATATGAATATAAGTTTAGGATTTTTAGTGTTATGAAAAAAAGTTTAGGGTAAATGTGTCACGGTTGATAAAGTTTGAGATTTTTCATATTATTAAAAAGAATTTGGAGTAAATTTGTCGTTTCAAGCAAAATTTGAGATTTTTAGTGTTTTTTTTTTTCATATATATATATATAATATCCGACGATGTGGGGAGAGGAGAAGACGAAATGAGGAATAATGGCAAGAGAGAGAAGGGCGCCATGGACGAGGTGGAGGAGCTGCTGCGAGCGGCTCAGGACGACGTCCTCTTGAAGCTCTCTCTCAACTCCCACATCGCCCGCTCCTCCTCCTCCGATCTCCACCCCGATCTCTCCCGCCGCTTCACCGCCCTCAAATCTCCCCCATCCGCTCCCGCCGCCGCGCCTTCGCAACCACCGCCTCCGGTTCCGGCTCCGGCTTCGGCTTCTTCTCCGTCTCTTCGTCATGTCGATGACGAGTTGAAGGCCGTCCTGGGCGACGATCTGTCGGCTCGGTTCGCCGCGCTCAGAGGATCGCTGTATTCTTCGTCTCCGGCTTCTTTGTCTACGTCTTCCGATGCGGCTGCGGCTGCTGCGGCTGTCGGCCCTAGCGCGGCGGCCGACGGTCGCGATCGGCATGAGGATGGTGGTTTGAAGAGCGGCGGCGAGGATGATCTGAAGGAGGAGGATGAAGTGGAGAAGCTCATTCAGTGGGCGGTGGACGCCGCTCGTCTCGATCCTTCTCCGCCTTCGGATGACGACGGTCCCAACGACATTGATGATAGTGACGACGACGACGACGACGACGACAGTGACGACGAGAGGGAGCAGAAGAAGAACAAGCAGAAGAGGAAATAGCGTGTAATCTCCTTATACACTCCTTGTTATACTTTCTGCGGCTTCACTTGAATACTCTATCCCTGTGCTTATATTGAAGATGGCCCCCATTTCTGTGTTTAGGGTAAGATTGTGAGAAAAGCATATTTTCTCGGGTTTCAAATTGAATGTCACTGTGAGTTTGTGTACTTAATCCAGCGTTTGAGCAAATTTAGAGTGGTGAGGGGGTGGAATGAGTGTTTTGTGTCAACTTGTGCGGAACAAGATATGCATCGAATTATAGATGAGATCATAAGCATGGAGAATAATTTTGCATCCAGATTTATCTGAGTTTCCTGGTGCATTTGGTGCAAGGTTGGCAATTTTGGACGAGAAAGCCATCTCGAGAAGCATCTGTTCATTGAATTAGTCAATGCTGTTCAGTAAAATGAACAGGATACCATTTGATGTTCGTGGATCGTTTGATTTAGCCACTATAACGGTATCTGCCTGAAATTGGCAATAAGGGAAAGCAAAGATTGGATTTAGCGAAGTATTCTGTATTGTTAAGGGAAAGCCATCCTGAGTCATTCGTTATGCTTGGATGATGTAGAAAACGTAGGGAACTCTAAAATGCGGGCTTGTCTTGCTTGTTTTGTATGCTGTCAACTCTTTTCTTGATGTCTTGTGGCTTCTATCATTCGGCTGTTGACACTGCTTCTCTCTTCCAATCTTCATTCTGCCTTATGATACCTGCCACTTAGCAGAACATGAAAGTGTTGCTGAGAAGTTTTGGTTCGATCATGTCGGCAAGGATAATCTCATAAGAGCACATAGTTGCACAGTTCTTGAGCTTCAAGGGGTTTATTTTGGTTTCTCTTTCGCAGCCTTTCCTCACGAGTAATTTTCTTGGGTGATGAGCGAATTTCATGCAATCCTAGTTGTTTTTGAAGTTGATGTAGACTTGGAGTTTGGAGACAGAATAATGTATGTGACGCTAGGAAATGTGATACAATTGATGAGGAGACACTTCATACACCCTCAACTTTTTGCTATTACTTTACTAATCCTCTTTTCAGTATGGTTGTAGCATTCGAATGTGCAAATGTCCTGCACCAAAGTCAAGTCGATCAGATTATCTACAAGTGCATGAGATACTTGAATGACAGTGAAATCATGGTATATCTCTCTCTGGTAGTTTATTTAATTGTAAGGACCCAATTTCAAACTAAGCATAGATCGATAAACCCACACCAGCTAGTTTCATGAACTTTGAACCTCTTTTACACATCAAAGGTAGAGTAGTGGGATCATGTTCGAAAGAGTTTTACATTTCGCTTTCTGAAAGTTGAACTTAGGGTGTTTGCTGTTCAGTCTCCATTTGACAGAATTGATTTGGTGCAAGTATGAGGCAATGGTAGCTAGGCATGAAGGAAGATCTTATTGCAAGAGAAGTGGCTCTGCAGTGCAGCCAAATTTCCCTGAATTAACAGTGTAATTAGCTCTTTCTGTCAAATGCTGTCCTTTTAGACTGGCTTCGGAAAGTGTCTCGCGATCCCTAACAAGGACGCTTAGCCATCTGGAATGTAGATGATTCAGTATCACCATTTACAACCGAGAAAATGCAGTCACTTCTCTTGTATTTTAGGTCTCTTTTTGAACGCAATGTTCCTTCGAAACTGCGAAAACAGTTGACCGAGAGCAGCGGAACAATACCGTCATTAGATGAGAGGTCCTGGAGAAATGAATTTCTATTCTATTCTTTGAGGGAAAATCCACGAGAAATGCTTACTTGAATGCACAGCAAGAGTTGCAAGGCCACGACCAGACCTTGAAATTTCTCATCCTTCGAGGACGATCTGAATAATATTGCACATTTGATTTCAGACCTAGAAAATCTGGTGCGTTGATGCACGGCCAGCTTCTTAAACTTTCGGGGAGCTGGTTTCAAAAAGTTCAGGCTTTGGCTGAGTTTCGCCGAGGATCTGATTTCACGGCCTATAATCTGCACGGACGGGTAATTTGATTTTGCTGTCCATCTTCGGTCAAGAGCACCACCAGGACACTTTTTCTTTGGGATATTGAAGAATTGTAGGAGAAAGGAGCACTACTTGCTCATGAGAATTTGATCTGATAAGAACAGGAGTGGAAACCCCATGTTGAGGAACGGTTGTAAGTTCATCTCCACGACTGGCCCATATATCTAGTAATTGAAAGCAATTATGGCTTTCCACATAAACAACGATCGTATCCGTATGTAACACAAAAATATCTAATACATGAAACTAATGAATCTCCATGTGCACATTTAGCTTTTGCCCTCCGATTATTGAAGGAATGGGCCGAATCTATATGCATAAAATGTTACAAATGTGTCCTAAGCTAAAGAATTTGCAATTTGAGACTGTACCAAGTCAATCTACTCCGCCGCTACTTCCAGGTTCAAGAAAGATGCTACAACTTCGTGACAAACAAATTGTATTACAACAAAAGAAAAGAAAATAAGTCATTTATCAAAACACTACCAAAATGTTCACTAGAAACTTTATATTGTCACAACAATACAATTTGCAAGAGACTTTTTGCGTGGTAAGCACCAATCCCTGCAATGACAAGCCAAAAACATAAGAACGACAAAATAATTCGCATGAGAAAATTGAAATGATCAAGTAATGATCAAGGAAAGCAGATATTCACCCCAAGAATCAAGTTGGCATGACACTTGTTCACATCGTCGAACTGTTTGGTATATCAAGTAAAATGAATTCCTGCATTTGTAGACGTCCTGGACTGACAATTAAAGCCTAAAGCCGTAAGGCACAGGTACTGAATATAGCCACCAATATGGGGAAAAGGGAATAACTGCTCTAACCTACTATGAGATCAGCGGAACTCGTCATGGTAATCATACTCATCTTCATCATCATTGAAAACGGCACTGTAAAATACATAAGGGTTGTCAATCATCTCCGTCAATGTCAGACGCCCATCCTTGTCATTATCAGCCTGCATTGACAAGTAACTAGTATCAATCGGAGAAGCACTTCACAAGCAAAAATAGAAGCCAATTTAATGAATTATGCCAGCAAGCTCAATCAATTAAACAGTACCATCATATTTTAATGGTAATAGATGAGCACTTTCCAAATCAAGAAAGGACAGATTAAGACATCCGATAATTCCAGTCGAAAAGAAAATATTTCATGAGGTCACTCCCTGGGAGATACAATCCCAGTATCGCCCAAGTTTTGGAGTCTGTATAAGATTAGAGTAGGTATTTCCATATTCTTACAGAAACAGGGCCATTATAACTTCATAAATGAACGCAAGATGAGTATCTGAAACAAGTGTATTGTGCTAGAGGAGGAATAAACATTGAGGCACTACCCAACCGTCAGCTGCTCATGCTTCCAAAGTGGGGCATTGCTGATCAAGAGATTCAGACACGGCATAATATGCAAGTTACTTCTAAAGGATGAAATAGAAACATTATCCCCATCAACTCTTCTTTCCTGTTTTCTGTTTGGTATTGGAAAAGAATATAAGAGACTTAAGAGCCATGAGTTTTCTTAATTTCAGTTGCATATAAGGATGTAAAGAGTGCATAGAGATCAATTGTCCCAAGTAACACTAGTCCATTGGTTGCCATAAAATGTGGTAAACAGTATCAACAATCCTACAAAAGATACTATTGTGACCCATGATCGAGTAGCAAATTCCAACTACCTACTTCACACAAGCAAACATGTGTGAGGCCAATTCAAGAAATCCTTTTCACTCAGAAATACCTGTGACAAGATGTAATCTGCTTGTTGTTTGGCATAATAACGCTCCGAAGGGTGAAGCTTTCCAATGACAGGTAGCAGTTCTACATCTGACAAGTATCTGCAAAGGTAAATTTAAGCTGATAAGACAACAATTTCTTCAAAGCAGGATCAAGTCGATAATGGAAAAAGGAAATATGTGGCGGAGGAAAATGAGTACCCATCACCATCTTTGTCGAGCTGATTAAACAGTACTCTGGCGGGAGCCTCCATTGAATCATCGGAATTATGTGATGAGTTATGGTTTTCTTCATCATAGTTTCTTACCAAGTCAAAAAGCCCATGAAAGAACTCTTTAAAGTTGACCTTCCCATCTTTATCAGAATCTCTTTCCCTGGGTGGAAGAGCAAATTGTAAAATCAGCCTAATAATGGTCACAAGCTTGCAGTCAAAGCCACAGACAGGTGAGAGAACATGGTTTAACAAAACAACCTTTCAGAAATAAATGTGCACAACATAAAGTGTGAGAACCGGTCTGTGAGACAACTTGATAAGGTGATCCAGTAAAAGGGTAATTTACAACTCAATCACATTCACAAAAAAAAAAAAATAAATTTCAGGAGGTCCTTTTGCAATTAGTAATCAAGTGCCCATCATTTATTCTAGACCTAAAAGGAAGATTTCTACAATTTATCCTTGTACCTTTGCTCCCGTACATCCACTTTTTTTAATCAAGTCCTTCTACTTACACAATGTCCACTCAAGTTCCCTCGGAACAAAATCTGACCAAAATCTAACTAATGCGGCCATCAAGAAAGCAAGAGGGTGACGTGAATTAAATATTGGCTACGTGGACATCTGGGGGCATTGTGGATAATGAATAGATTGTTCAAGTTTCCACTAATTCATCATCCACTATTGGTGTCCATGTAGGCAATATTTAATCCTCATCACACTCCAACATCTTCAAGCCTCACTGCACATCAGCTGGATTTGGCTAGATATTGTATCGAAAGAACTTGATTAGACATTTTGCATAAGTACAAGAGCTTGACTAAAATGTTGAAAGAACATGGATTTGATTAGAGAGGCGGTGAAAGCACAAGGGGAAAAAAGGAATTTTTCCAAACTAGATCTACACAAAGAAGTAGCAAGTCCCTGAATGAGAAAGACATGTCATGTGCACAATAAGAGAACCATTACTGGTTTTTGGCTAAAACTTATCAAAGGATCAGAAATACATGATAACACACGTTTGCTATTGCTATGAGAAAATCTTTCCAAACAAGATTATGCTTGTCAGGATGGCAATAAATGTTACATTCGCTAGCATAGTATCTGTTCCGACATTCACCAAAGTAAAACCATGCGCAAACCTAAGCTCGAGCCCACACTATATTATCTCCATCCAGAATTTATCCTTCTTATATTACAGAACTAACCTTGTAGTGACATTAAATACAGCAACCATATCAAAACAGTGAACAGAAGACTCAGAAGATACTTTTGAGAGAATAAAATTTAGTATGGAAAATCTGAAAGAAAAATTAAATGCATGATTTAGGAATTAATCTCACCTTACTTCCTCCTTGCTTAACCACTGAAGAAGCTTTGGATTTTTGCTGTCAGCTGGGTGGAGAAAGCTGTAATGATCAAAATATGCAAAGAGTTAACTCATTTCCTATTGTAAATTGAAATTATGCTGTTTCATAGCTTACTCATTGAACTCCGTAATATTGAGTAGGCCATCTCCATCTGCATCTGATGCGTTAAAATGCTCCTCTTTCCACCAGCCCATATTGAAAGCTAAGGAATCGTTATCTGCAAGGCAGTACTGAACAACTTGTCACACCTGAATAAACATAGTGCAGCAAAGAAAAAAGCCTAGTTTCTACATAAAGACCTCAAATTGTGAGCAAAGTTCCATGAGAAAGCATTAATAAAAATCCCACATCCTGTTTCTTAAGTATGAAGCCCAGTCATTTCATTTTGATTTTCTTCACTTTCGAAGGCAAGAGTGCCTTCAGTATCTCAAAAAGAGGCAAGACTAAATTCAGTAGCATGCAAATGTCCTGACGGTCAACAAACCTTCCCACATCTCCACATCTTTCTGTAATTTATAGTTTTGATTACTATACTTACTAATTTCTACCAAGTGCTTGTAGTTCTGCAAGCTAATTTAGGTTTTCCTGCTCAATGATGACAATTTTAGCATATGAGGCTTTACACTTTTTCTTCATATGTTGATGTGATTCACCTTTTATATAGGACTGGGCAAAATAATGTTTCAGTTGGAATCCTGAAGAAGTTCAATTATCTTCATCTACAGCATTAGTCTCTAATCAAGATCGTCCAACTAGATGACAAGTAGAAGCGAAAAATTATAGAACACTGACCTGAACTGTGGACCCAGCTAGGTGGCTCATATTCTGCAAATGAGACATAACCATCTCGGTTCTTGTCATGAAGCTCCATCTCTCTCTGAGTCCTATGCATGACCTCACTCACGGCCTGCTGCAAGTTCCACTCTGTCAATTCATGCTCAGTCACGAACCCATCCGGTGGATCCACATCAATCTTCGGAAATAGCGAAACCAGCCTATTCATCAAGTTAACATCTCCACAACCTCAGACCAAAATAAAGATCATGAACATGTTATGCACGCACGCCTGCTAGTGCATTTACCCTTGGATGATCTCAGATGCCAAGATCACGTGAAGCAAACGTCTTGACAGATATTATTTGGAAAAGAGTTGCACCAACCAGGAAAAAAGTACAGGGAGACAAAAAGAGTAATATAAAGTAGATGGTAGGACAGGTGAAGAAGCATCCCTTCAACGATAGGACATGCAATAAAATTACTAAGGACCTTCGGTGCCTGAAATTCATGAAGCCTGGTTTCTAAGGATTGTCAGTAACTAACCAGTTCTACAGCTTCACAGCCAAAAAGAATGTAAAAGCGGGAACATCTACTGACCGATCAATGAAATTCCATGAAGCCTTTGCGGTGTCTCTTTTGCATCAATTTCAAAGTCAGTAACAAATATTTGTAACACCAGGCATCACCAATAACCATACGCACTTACTTGGACATACAGAATAAACAACCATATCCTGTACTCTTCTTAATGAATTGAGCAGCTATCCCCCAGAAGAGAAAACCACTAAGAGCCCGATTACGCTATTCCCCTCAATACCAACGTAAAGCATCAAAGCTTAAGTTTAAAGCACCGAAGTTGCCAGGCACTTAAATCCACAGAACACTCGCAAACAACAGAGCAATTCACTAAGCTTTGTAAACTAACATAACACTACACCTCTAATCAACTAGACCCCATAATTCAATTCATCATCGTCATGGTAATCTCAGCATAACCCCCGATTGCACAAGCATTGCAACAAAAACAAATACCAAACTTGCAGTTCCACCTACTTCTAGAACATGCACTTTTTCACAGAGCCCATTTCAAGTAAAACGGAAACGCAAGTGATGTGAACTTCAAAAAAAGACAAAACAAAAGCAAACAAAAGACAGCACCAACCGACCTATTGGTGACATTGAACCTCTCCTCGTCGTTCAAGTAATCCTCGGCGTCCACGAAATCCTCCCACTCCGGCTGCGCCTCCTCCCCGGGGGCCGGCTCCGCGGGGCGCAACACCTCCGGGTGGGCGTGCTCGAAGTACTCCCTCTCCCACTGCTTGTCCTCCCGGTGCCGCTCGAGCTCCGCCACGAGCGGATCGAACGGGACCGGCTCGTGGTGGTGGCGGGCGGTGGCGGCGGCGGGGGGCTTGAAGGTGAAGTTTGACCGGAGCTTCAGGCGGCGGTGGTGGCCGCCGCGGCCATGGCCGGCGGGGGACCGCGGGGAGCGGGAGACGAGGAGGAGGACGAGGACGGCGACGGCAATGTAGATGGCGACGGAGAGCTTGCCCATCTAAAGCGTAAGCGCCGGGACCATGCGGAGGAGATCGGAGATCGGCGGCGGCGAGGGTTTTGGATCTGGAGAGGAGACGGTGTTTGACGAAATGGCGAAGTGAGGTTTTCGATGGGATTTTGGCCTTAGAAAGCGTGCGATTTGCGCGTTTCTGGAGGTTTTTGCAGGATGCCGGCCGGATCACTCCTCCGCTCTAGAGAGAGAAAGTTTCGAGAAAGAGGAGAGGAAGATCTGGAAATTTTTTCTATTTTTTTTTTCTTTCTGTTTTTGTTCTTTAGTTCAATTTTAGAGTTCCATCTTATAGAGATTTAACCCAACAAAAGAAAATCAATAAAGTTAGTTGTTCTTTTGGAGTAATATTCGACATAAACTCGAATAAAGTTGGAAATTTAATAGTTACAAATGCCTACCGGTAAGGAGCTCGAAATACAATTTAAATCAATTTTCATTTTTTCTGAAATGAAAGAGATTAGACCTAATTATTATAAAATAGTAGAACAGGACATATCGTGTAAGTGTTTCAGAGAATGATTCTACTACGAACAAAACATCGTAGTCATGTTACATTAGAAAATCTACTTTAATGAGGTTATACATTTTATTATTTCGTGCAATAGTCAAACAGTGAGCCATTATCTCATCTACATTTCTTTTAAGGCGCGTGATTTTTGGATAGATCCAGCTCACATGTATCGATGTGTGCTAATGATATCTCCTTTGGAGATTCGGATTGAATACATGTATGTCTAATAGTCGAATCCGATAGCTACATGTGTAAAATCAAAATCAGAGCACACCACTCATTTAGTATTTTCGAGGTGCTTCTAAAGACGTGTGCATTCACTCTTTCGGGCTCAAGCGTGGGGCCCGTGTCGATGATGGCTGTGGTCTCTATCAAGCCTCCGAGCGTGCTTCTTTATGAGGTGTCGGGGAAATTTCTACCATTAGTTAACTAATTACATGTGCCGTCCCGCATCGGAAGTCACCACTGAAATACATGATCATAGGTCGTGTCTCGTGTTCTTAAAAGAATGGACAAACGGGACTAGACGTATAACCCGGAACAAGCGAACGCGACCGATTGGGTTTGAACCTTGTCATAGGGACGAAAGAGTACGACCTAATTAACTGGACCCGTGATTTCAATCTCTCGTTGTAAAGTTGGATTCGTAACTTAATTCGTGGCCTCACATGGGGAGGACCATGGTTGACACGCGAACCCAATAGCAGCAAAAGCGAATTCGACGACGACAAAATTTGCCAAAAATGGCCACGTCACTAAATTCGGCCCCCCCCGACGGTCCAGAATCCGCCACGTCACCACCTCCCCCAGAAATCCTCCGCCAATCCACGGTGCTCGATTAATCACCGCACAACGGGCCAGCCCTCATCCCAGAAATTCCCGTACTGCCCCTACCTTCGCCCCCTTAACCAGGCGTTCGAGCAGATCCATTTCGGTCATTTAACCTCTCTCCTTCCTCGAAAAAACCCACCAATCCGTCGCCCTCATCGTCTTCTACGTCTTCAGCTCTCCTTCTCCCTGCGCGCAACAATGGCGACCGGAATCTTGAAGCGAGCTATCGCGATCTCGAGGGGGCCCGTGCCGTCGCCGGCGGCGGCGGCGGCGGCGTCGTCGGCGGCGGCGCGCCTCCTCCTCGCCCGGTGCCACGCGAGCGAGGCCGAGGCGCAGCAGGTCGAGCCCAAGGCGAAGCCCACCACCAGCCTCAAGACCTTCTCGATCTACCGGTGGACCCCGGACAACCCTTCCAAGCCGGAGCTCAAGGACTACCAGATCGACCTCAAGGAGTGCGGGCCCATGGTGCTCGACGCCCTCATCAAGATCAAGAGCGAGATCGACCCTTCCCTCACCTTCCGCCGCTCCTGCCGCGAGGGCATCTGCGGCTCCTGCGCCATGAACATCGACGGCTGCAACGGCCTCGCCTGCCTCACCAAGATCCCCGACGGGGCCGACGCCTCGACCATCACCCCGCTGCCGCACATGTTCGTCATCAAGGACCTCGTCGTCGACATGACCAACTTCTACAACCAGTACAAGAGCATCGAGCCGTGGCTGAAGCGGAAGAACCCGCCGTCCGAGCCCGGGAAGGAGATCCTGCAGAGCAAGAAGGACCGGGCGAAGCTGGACGGGATGTACGAGTGCATATTGTGCGCCTGCTGCAGCACCTCTTGCCCCAGTTACTGGTGGAACCCTGAGTCGTACTTGGGACCGGCTGCTTTGCTTCACGCCAACAGGTATATTGATGCTTTTCAATTATAATTGAATCGATCGGTTGGATTTGGGTTCTTTGTTTCGGCGTTGTGGATGTCATTTTTGATGCTGACAAGAAATTGGTAAGGCCGGTTGATCTTTTTTGGCACGATGCCTTGTAATTCAGGTAATTATTTACTATGCTGGGGCTTTGTCTTAGTTTTTGTTTTTCGTCTATCAGTTTACTATGTTGTGTTATTTAAGTATATCTAGGATAGAACTTTTGCTTCGTTGGGGTTGGGAAATTATTGATTTTTTTCTGGCTCTGGCTTTTAGCTTGAGAGAGCATTGCCGTAATGAGAGAGAATTGCAATCGAAGAGGGTGATTAACTTGGCACTTTGTTTAACTGTAATTCTGCGACTTCGAAGGTAGTTTGTCATAAAGAGCTTGCGCTCAGTTTTCCCCTCAAAGAAGGAAACGGAATGAGAATTGAATTCTTGAGTAGATATCTCGCAATAGTAGTTTTTTCTGTGTCTGTAATTGTTTGAACCATTATTTGTTCCAAAGCAGATATTATTTGCGGAATGGTAGTGTCAATCCATAAAAAGAACTCTTCTTTTGACCTCCAGATGAAAAATAATATTCAAAGGGCAGTATACTAGTCCTTTAAAGTCTCACATGTTTTTAAAAGATTGGTAATTTTTCCCCTTTGATCATCACTATATCCATTTGAGTTTGAGAAGTCGAAAGTAGTGTTTTTGTTGGTCACGTTAGCTATATGTCCTGAGGATCTTGCATCATCCAAAGGTAGATGATGATTGGATTGGGACCAAGTTAGTCCGCAAAGATTCTGTCTTGAAGTTTCTTTTATGTAGTATTTTGGTTGAACTTCCAGGTCATTCTATAAGGCTAAGGTGCATCTGTCCATCTCAAAGTACGCCCTCAACTTTTAACTGTAGTGATTAGATCCCTCATGGTTCTGAATAATGGGCATTCATTGACATTCTTGGAGATGAATGTTTAATGTTTGACCCCTGGCCTTTAAATTGTATACATACAGCCCCGCAACTTATATCTTTGGTTTGCGTAGGTCCAAAATCTTGCCAGAAAATGTTAAAATTAAGCTTGGAATGCCTCCTGGAATACTCCTCCTTTCCCATAGATTACCACTTATTGTCACGTCTCTTAGTTTTCTTTTTTCTTTTTTTGGCTGATTGAATGCCTACAGATGGCATTATTCAAAGAGGAAAGTATAAGATTTTAAACCCCTCTAAACTTGTGCGAGATAACACTGCTTACAGTATTCTAACTTGGTTACATGTTGGTATGCAAAAGGACCCGGTCAAGGAGGTTTTCTTTCACTAACTTTGACACTCTTAAAGAAGGGGCTGGAGGGTGAATCTTTCATGAATTAAATTTGAATGGTTTCAACCGTAAAAATGGAAGTTTGAGGTGGTTTAATTATGTTAATGGAGGGAGCCTTATTGTATTCAGACTCTTCTAATACCGTTATGGTTTCCTGGGGAACTTCATGCAGAATTGAAGGGGTTGGACATTTGCTTGAAATCATGCAACTTCTAATTATTTGATCAGGGTGCTATCTTAACATCCCTCAATGCTCAGACAGACACACACACACACACACACAAACTCTGCATCTGGATTCCCACACGCTAGTTGCATGCACATGTACACAGTATGTCTTTCTCTAAAGAGTGATTAGATGCATTCATGAGAGTAAACATTAAGACTATGACGCATTTATCAATGACTAAGTTTACCATTGATATGAAGTTGTTTGTTATCAACCTCTTCTCTCCAATTCCTGTTTTGCTAGTGTTGGATGGTTTTGTTGATCGATCTTAATGTCGTTTGTTGTTCAAGATTGGATGCCAAAAGTGCAATTGAAGGTTTTACTCTTTGTTCATGATTTCCAGCCACATGTTAGCTTCTTGTTGATGCATTGCAAAATCTGGACCGTAATGATTGGTTTCATAGTTTGGTTAGCTGCTTTTTCACATTTAGTTAGTCCTGACATCAGAACTTTGTAGACAGAATGCTAGCTTCACAGATAAGACGAAGCTTGCTTGGGAGATTGCCATGCATCATCTTCCTTAAAGTTCAGATCACTCTCAATTTTGCTAGAGATATGTTTGGTAGTAACAGTTCCTTCATTTTGTTGGTGAATGCAGGTGGATCATGGACAGCAGAGATGAATTTACGAAGGAGCGGCTTGATGCGATTAATGATGAATTTAAGCTCTACCGTTGCCATACTATATTGAATTGTGCTCGAGCCTGCCCCAAGGGATTGAACCCAGGAAAACAGATTATAAATATCAAGCAGCTGGAGCTTGCCAATTAGCCTATGAATCTATGATTCAGAACCGTTAACATGTTTTGATGGCCAGCGATATGGGCAAATATTTTTTTTTTCCCAAGCTTTGTGAACCTTTTGTTATTTATGCAATAAATTGTGCGCTCGGTACATTCCATCTGTATCCCTATGTGTATTAACTCAAATTGATGCACATATTTTGGCTCGGTCAAGTAAATGTTTGGTAACCTTTTAAGCCAGACTTAGATTAGTTTGTCTGGAGCCTGTATGTTTTGATTGTGTAAAAACATAAGCAAATTTGGGAAGGAGCATGGATTTTCTTCTGAGTAGATTGTAATGTTCCAGATGCAAAACTGTGGTCATCATTCAGTCATCCTATTCGGGTCGTTCACCGTGCATGTATGTATGGGAAGCCTCTGATAAATTCTGGAAATTGATGCTGCTCATGCGTCAGTGGTTGTCCACTTCTCACAGCATGGGCAAGAAATTAGTGCCTTTACTTTGAGAAGTATGGTATTCGAAAGTGCACGGGACGTTCCTCTTCTCAAGAGTCCGTTTCATGTAGATGGTGATTTTGGTAATGATCAGGGCTTGAAGAGATTAATACAAGGAAGAAGTTGCCCGACCTTCTCCTGTAGGTCATCAAGCAGATATCTGCAGGTTCTGTTTCTAAAAGTTGGAAACCCGGCTATTGGTGCACAAGAATTAGCTTCCTCTGATGGCACACCATTCGAATGTCCTAGCGGGTGATGCGGACATATGCCTAGCGACTTTCCGGGTGGTCATGTTCGGGAACAGTAGGGAGGAGAGTTTTATGGGTCGAGTTTGGTTGTGTGCGGTGCTCACGGTCACAGCGGAGTCACGAGCCATCTTCAGATCGGGGGAATTTGATTTTGTGAGACCGGGAGGTGTGCCTGGATCCCACGTTCACGAGTCATCCTTGCACGGAACGGCTCACTAACGTGGCTTGCCACCAGCAAACAGACCGGCTTTCAGGACATTTTTCAGACCATTTTTACCACGAGCCGCAGCTGGATCGCTCATGTTCTCCGAGAGAGAGTGGCTTTCGCGATTCTAAAAGGGGGAAATTCCTAAATCCGATAAGATTCCGAATCTACTATTACCCCTTTTTACGCCATATCTTCCCTACCCTACTCCCCTAAAATGGAAAAATCAAAACAAGGGGGGGGCGAAAAGTTTCCACTTTTTTTGAAATCCGCGGCGGGGAGGCAAGAGAAGTAAATGCTCACAGGCTGTCACATCGTAATCCTCCTTGCTGGCAATTCCCCTCCTTCCCTTTCTATCCGTTCGCAGGATTTCCACTTCCGTCGTCAGGCGGTTTCCGCCCATTTTTCCCTCCATCGTCGGTTCAGCCTTGGACACTTCACTCCCTCTCTCTCTTCTCCCGCTGTGAATTTTCTTTTTTTTCACTCGCAGTCAAAAATCTTTCCACGGGAGCGTTAATTGATGGCGGAGGTCGCGCCTTTACTGCGTCACGGATATTTATGGGTTGCAGAGATATTTCTTTTGGGCCACGCCAACGCCATCAACTGAAAGCCGACCTTCCTTCTTCTGCCTCCTCTTCTGCGCTTTTTTGCCTTTTCGATTCGTCGATAGGTCGGCCGAAAGCCCAACGACGAAGGAAAAAGGGCGAGGAGCTTTTGCCGTCGACTCGGCTCGACTCGCGCAAGCGTCCAAATTCCCGAATTTCGGAGCGGATCCCTATGATTCCAGCAGATTCAGCGGGAATTCAGAAAATCCCTTCGCCTCGCTAATTGGGTTTTCTTTATTCACGCTAAAGAGGAAAAGGGGAGGAAAAAAATCGAGTCTTTTGTCCGCGCTTGCTTGTCGGCTCTTCCTCCCACTTCCTGCTCATAATTTCGCGGCGTCCCTGCAACTTGCGGACCGCAGCGGTAATTGGGCATTTAGCGGATTAGAATCCCGAGGAGGTTTCGGGGATAAAGACGCTGTCTTGGAGTTTGATATTGGGGGGGAATCAAATTGGGGTTCGATAGCTCCGTGGATCTGCTGTCGAGAGTTTCATTTGGTCGCGCTGCTTAGTCGCGTGAAGTCGTTCGGAGTTGGGAAGAGTGTGTGGGTTTTGCTTTGATGACTGTCGATGAAGCAGTGAGCCCTAGTTGTTCCTCGTGGAGTAAGGAACAGGACAAGGCGTTCGAGAATGCCCTGGCTACCCACTTCGAGGTTTCCCCGGATTGGTGGGAGAAGGTAGCGTCCGACGTGCCCGGAAAAACCCTAGAGGAGATTAAGCTCCACTACGAGGACCTGGTGGAAGATGTCAATAGGATAGAGGCTGGCCGCGTGCCTCTGCCGTCCTACGGTTCAGCTTGCTCGGATGGCTCCGCCAGTAACTTAGGGGAGGAGGAGAGCGGGAAGAAGGGCGGCGGCGGGAGCGGCGAGTCAAACCAGGGAGGGAAAGGCTCGAGGTCGGATCAGGAGAGAAGGAAGGGGATTGCTTGGACAGAGGAAGAACACAGGTGGGGCCTTCTTCTTGTCCATCGGTAATTTATATCTGACCATGTGATTTTGGGAAAGAGGGTAACATGTGCGCAATAGTTAATTGGTCGTGAGCTGATATACGACACTGTGATTTGCTTTTGCTGCCCTTCCTTTTGTTCGGTTGATCTGTGTTTTGGGGACTGAGATGACTCGCAGTTTAGTGGCTGATTTCTCATCAAGCTTCATTTCTGTTCACTGGCACCTCTGTTGGGTTGAGTTTAGTAATGTGCAGTTTAGACCCTCTTTAATTGTCAGTTAGTGCTTATATTGCACAAGAAACCTTAGCAGGCCCCCACGGAGTACGATGTCTTTTTGCAGTTTAGACATTGGCCAGCTGGAGTCAAGCTTAGTTAATGCGATCTAGCTTTCATTCTTTTGACAATATGTTGGTGATAGAGCTGCTAATGTAATATTGCTGCCATTTGGCATTTTTCAATCGATCGCAATTGTTTGTTAAAGTAAAAAAGGCAGTCTGAGTCTTAAATGGAGACTGGCCAATTGTTCTATTTGAGTAACATGATTCAAACTGCTGAATGTTTCAATAAAGTTCTCTCGACATAGCAGGATCCCCTCCCCACTTAGTGGAATAGGGCTTGGTGATGTGGTGGTTGGTTCACATGCTCAATTAGGCTTTGAGGTTTTTGATGAATTAAGTAAGGTCAAAATGGACTAGGGATTGCTACTTCAACTTGAACATGACTTGATCCATCATCTGATAAGATTGAGTGGAATCATAAATAAAATACCAAAGACCAACCTTGGTGGGGCCAATGGGCAATGATCTGTGAGGTGAATACTGCCACTGCTGATGGACTGGGAAGTGACGGTAACCCTCAGAAGGCACGTGAGCTCCATTTTCAGGCAAGAGAATTTCGTTGCTTGGAATTGTGCTTCTTGATATCTTTATCAATGGAATTGAGAATTGACATTATTAAAGGAAGAGGTCAAGTGATAGCCTTTACTGCACCGATGGTGTTAATTTTGTTTTTGTGTAGCAGGTTATTCCAATGGATGTGTTAAGCTAAAGCTGCTATAGTGACTTAATGTTTCTTTGTTGGTTACAAGGACATAGTTGTCCATGTTATCTTGATTGATGGGCTTGTGAAAGCATTATGATTTAGATCTGTGATGCTTGCATGAAATGGTTTCCTTTCTTGTAAAATATTGCTAAGCTGGTTTGTTGGTTGGGTTCAGTAGGATGATCTATGTATAAAGCCACATCTTTCTATTATCCAGCAGCCATGTAGCCAGCAGGCATGGTGAATGGCACTGAGCTACCTTTCTAAGGGAGCATATAAAATCTTGAACATTTTATTAGTTTATGTTACGATCCAGATTTAAAGTTTTTATCATGATAGACTCAGAAAATTTAGTTCGTTTTGTTTAGAGGCCCTAAACAGAAATAGAATGCAATCTTACATGCATGCTTAATTGTTTCAAGCCCTTGATAGGCCAGACATATAATCAAGTTTACTGCCACTTATGGCTGTTGCCTCCCCAGTTTCAGTTTTGTTGCAGGCTGATCTTAACTATTTTTCTGATGATTAAATATGTGGTGGTGTTACTGTTTCAATTACATTGTTATGGTTTGATGATATGCCTTTTTGACCTGTACATTTTAACCTTGGGTTTTCATGTATGTGTCATTTTGGAAGCAGGTTGTTTCTTCTAGGCCTAGATAAATATGGGAAAGGTGATTGGCGAAGTATTTCCCGGAACTTTGTCGTCACAAGGACGCCTACACAAGTTGCGAGCCATGCACAGAAGTATTTTATCCGTCTGAGCTCTGTTAACAAAGATAGGAGGCGATCTAGCATTCATGATATCACTACCGTAGGCAGTGGAGACCTTTCAGCACCTCAAGGCCCTATTACGGGTCAAAATCAAACAGATGGCTCTACGGGAGGAGTGTCTTCTGGCAAATCTAACAAACAATCTCCTCAATCTCCAGCAGTGACGTCAGGTGTTGCAGTTTCAGGTCCTCCATCAATTGGACAACCAGTGGGTGGCCCTTTTGTCTCTGCTGTTGGTACTCCAGTAAATCTCTCTACTGCGCCGCACATGGCATATGGTGTTAGAGGTCAAGTACAAGGCACTGTGGTTCCTGGTGCGCCAATCAATATGGGCCCTGTGACTTATCCAATGCCACATGCATCGGCACACAGGTGATGCAGCTTAAGCTGTACAATATCAGACTGGCTGAGGTTCTCTGCTTTCGCTCCTGTTGGATGATGGAATGTGATCTGATAATAGGATGGTTTGGTGCAAAGACAACTATTATTTCTGTTGCTTTCAAATAAGTTGTGGTGGGAGGAATAACATCAATCTCTAGCAGCATGGCGAAGATGTGGCATTTCAGGGCATCAAAGTGTACTGTCGATCGTTTGTTTAGACCCACACTGTGGTACTAGAAGTAGTTCATGAAAGGTTCTTTTCAGGGGTGTCATTTGTAAAGAAGTGTTTGGGTTGTAGCGATTAGCATTATCAAGCGACTTCATGGCAATGCATTTTGAATTATGATCTGCTTGCTCTTGCCTTGGGAAATTTGATGTACTGTGGTGGATTTCACCTCAAAGGAGGCAAACATGGGAATATGTAGACGTCGTGGCTATGATCCTTCTCTCATTTGATATACATACGTACATATGTACATCATATGCATTCTTTCTCAATTTAGTGTTATTGACTAGTGCTGCACAAAATCTACTTAGCTCTGGGTTGAGCTGGAGCTGATATTTTCACTGGAAAACAGATGGATGTTAGAATGAACATATTTGAAAATAACACATACTGAAATCATAGAATTGCTCAGTGCATCAACTTCATTAATCTGTTCTCTGCATTTTTAAGCATTGTCGCCCTTATCGTGCTTGATAACCATGCTAATTTCACTTGTCTCTGCCCTCTCAAGTGACCCAATAGTTTTTCCAAGGCTGAATCTTCCCACAATACTGAATCCTATATTTACACCAGTAAATCAGAGAGTAATTTTAGAGAATCTGGTGAATCTTGCATGAATTTTTGCAAATATTCCATTAAAATTTGTTATATATATATATATATACTATTATTATTTTTTTCTTTGTGACTTTTTTTCCAAACCCAGGGAATGAACTCAACTCTCTCAAGTATAATAGCAATGGTAATAAACAAGTTCTTCAACCAAAATTAAAACCCGAGTGTAGCTCAGACTAGGATGAGCGTTTCGTGTCATCACCCAAAATTCACTGTTTGGTTTTCTTCTTCTCTAACTTCAAATAGTCTGAGTACCAGCTTTTTCCTAAGCAGAGAAAAGCAACTCCAAGCTTTGATGCTATGAATGGCGCTCAAACAGTGATGTAGAGGATTGAATGCTCGTATAATGGCCAACGTGGAACATTCCCTTGATTTGAGAATCAATCGGATTGCATTTGATCGAAGTGAAGAACGAAAGCCATTCTAGTCTCGTCACTTTTCTATGAAGGGGTAGAATTTTGCGATAGGGCTTTCAGGTCTCGGCTTTAGTCTCTACTACGCGCCACCCAGCAGGATACTTCACCGAATGCGTCAAACGAAAAATGGTTAAGTACAGTATTCGTCTGAAAGCTCCTCCATTCCGTTTGGTATTATGTAAGTTAGTACACCAGCCTGTGTCTTTGGCCTGGCTATGGTCTCTCCCGGGGCCGGGGGGTGGGAGGGAATCAATCTCTCGGAATGCATCACAATTCAAAATATTCATTTTCATCTGAACGCTTACATAACATACTGTATTACATAAGTATTCGAAACTGCGTCAGGACACTTTGTTCATGAATTATAAAAAAATATGAACGGATCACGATGAGGGATTGGTCTTGGGACATTGCTGGTGGATCCTTTTAGGGATACGCTAGTTGCCCTTAAGGAGAACAATTAGCCTGGAGCTACTCTTGCTGCGCGTGCATCGCCCTACCGTGGGCTCAAAACTTTGATGATCGGGACTGGGAACTTTGGAACACGAGAAGATTGAGCTGATTTGTATATTTTTGTGCAGTCTCAAATGTTGTACACTTAATGCATTATCGCTGTGATAATGATTAGACAATAGAGTATTCATGAATTTTCACGAAAACATATTCGATTGCTGCTGCTTACGACTGTACAGGGGGCTGGTAACAACTAATAAGGCCAAGTTTCGAAATGGCTACTCCAGGTTCGCCAGTAATTAAGCATTCTTGGCAAACACATTAAGACAAACTTTCGCACATGATATTTATTTATCTCCACAGAAACTTGGCGCATGTAAACTTCAGCACTGGTCAGTTCCCTGCCTAATTGGAAATGCTCTGAAAAGCCGGGCGCCATAGTTTCAACTTCGCTGAGGTGGAGTTTGTCAGCCTGTTATTTTGGTGTTTTAGGTTCTGATGCTTTTGGCAACCGACCATCCTGCGAGTCAAAAGTAAGAGTTGATTCAGGTGGCATCGTCCACAATGAATAGAATTTGTCATGTGTCCTTAAGGTTTTTATTCTCTAATCTCGTTCTACGGAAGGCACTTGTAATGAAAGATCATGAATTACATGACTTGGTGATTGTGAGGAGTATGAGACTTGTGCAAGTCTGTTTTGATATATTTCCTCCGTAGCTGCTTCTAAGGATTCAAGATAAAACGCAGCTGCCCAGAGTTCACGAAAATTTAGCGGCTATTCTTGCATTCTGCTTTTCATGAAGTGGTTGGGAGCAGATGAGAAGAACAAAATGAACACATCGTTATGATGTTCTCGAATGGAAAGTTTGTCTCTTCATGAAGTTATTGCAAGCAGACGGACTTCTTTTGCAGGTACATTTTGTTTCTTTTCAGATGACAGTTACAATGTTTGGTCGAGCAAGGCAAAGCAATTGCTTCAGCAGTAGATATTCACCAGCCGTGGTGCTGTTGTCTCTCATATACTGAACGAGACAAATGCGAAATACTGATATTATCATAGTAGGAATGATTAAGCTGATCATAACAAACTTGCGAACCAAACTTTTCCCGTCTCTTGGGTGGTGCTAGTCCAGATTGTTATGCTGTGGCCTTTGCATGAAATGGAAGAGATAGATTATTGTGGTATGTTCTGAACAGTCGAGTTTTTCTCTACCACGGGAAAGAACTGACAATTAAACCCATTCGATATATTTGCGGCTCTGATACTGTAGTCTTCCTATTTGGTAATGAAAAGAATTGGATACGCAGTGGGCAACCTATATGAAGACCGGCCTCTTTTCCCAGAGTCTGCCCCCAACGAAGGTGCTCATCGTCGAAAGTCGCCAGTTATGTTCATTGTTCACTTAGCCAATGTTTACTTAATATTTCACTGATTGGAGTTGCAGAGATCATGTTTGTGAAAACTCTTGTCTGGAACTCTTTGAGTGGGTCTTCTAAGAGGCAAAAAAGACATCAATGGGGGGACTGTCGGGTAAACTTTGTTTGTTCTCTTATTCAGAAGAACAGAGCAACCTTGAGTGCTAGGAGTGATCATGTTCCTCTTCCATATTTACTCCTCCTGCATCAGTTCCCTGATCTCATTTTACTTTCCCTTAATTACTTATATAGTACACCAGTTGTGCTTATCCAGTTTCGTTATATCCAACAAAGTTTTCTGACCCATCTTTATTATTGATGAGAAACCAGAAAAGATTTCACGCCTCGGAATTTCGATCATCTGACCTTGCGATATCACTCCTAATGTTAAAGAAGGCCTTTGAAATTCACTGATCAAAGCATGTCACTTGTGGGCATCAGCCTGAGGGAGCATTTATCACCATCAATAGAGCATTGTGTGTGGAAACATACATTCACCAAGGAGCAAGAGGACTACATGGGAACACGCTGGAATGATGAATTTATCGAGTACAAACAATTGCCTATTGCCTATAAAGCTTCTTAGCTGTGTGATCAATCATAGAAACAGGATTTATGCAGCCATCTAATGAACTCCCCACCTGGGGTGTCATATCTGGGGTCATATATTCCCTCTTTTATATCAATGTAAAGAACATAAAGTTCACAGGGAGAGAACTAGTTTATATAGATGAATTCAAAAGACTGACGATTTCTCTTCAAAATAGCAACAAGTGGTTGCACTCATGACCAAACATAAAATTGAGCCTAAAAGTTTCATGTGTATAGCCAAGAAAACAGTATTCACTCACCCCGAAGGGAAAAAGTCACATGTACAGTCACAAACTAAGGCTCCAAGAAGTGGGTACAAGAAGAATTGGATATAGGTCAAGAAGGTTTAATGGCTAAGTGCTATCCTGCTCAGCAGCACCACTTCTCCAGAATCGGGCAATGCACGTGCTGATTGAGGGCGAGCTTTTGGCGAACATGTAAAGACAAAACAAGCATAATCCTGTTTCAAACATATAAAATAAGGGAGTCCCAATTAATTGCAGCTTTGACAGTGTTAGAAAGAAAAACTGACAGAGAATATCGACAGCCTTCAAGGAAGTGATCGTATGGCCCGGCTTTGTACACAACAATTGTGAGTTGAAAAAAAAGAAAAGGAAGAAATTGTACTAGGAAAAGTGTTCTCTAACTTCTTGTTCATAAAGCATTTCCTAACACCAGCACAGTCGACGATGTCTACCGTGCTACAATTACTAAAATTGTCATTAACACATAATTGTCCTAAAGGGCAATAAACTTTCATCATCAATAACCAAGAATATCGGGAAGTACATCGTACTGATGAGGGCAAAGAGGATCGTACTGATGAGGGCAAAGAGGGAAGAAGAAGGCGTAGCTGTAAAATAGTTCTTGGAACTTTTCCTCTAGAAAGCATGCTCTAAAACCAACGCAGTCGATAACGTCCATTTGTGCTAGAATAACCGCTCCTCAAACCTCCAATATCGACTTTTGTACTTTGACACTTTCAATTTTGTTATGTTTTAGGGAAACTTTTGCTACAGTTCAGCTTATGATGCTGAGCAAACATTTGACCGTCTGAGGTATTAAACTTCCACTGAAAACCGAAAATATTGACAAGTATACAGGAACCTTCCACTTGGGGTGAAAGTCTTTGGTCATTTTCTGCGAAGCTCTTTGGCGGGTTAGGTAAGGACCAGAATGGAAAAGTCTTTGTTGCTGAATTTCATGTGTTAAGTCGTGAGAAGAAGCTCTTTCATTGCAAGGTTGACTTCTGATCTCCCCACACATCCAATTCTTAAATTGCAGGAGCCTTGTACAACAGGATGTCCTGTGTAAGGAGAATGCTCTAATGCGGCTACGGTCCAACAACGAATATGGCATGTTGATGTTCATTTGACAGGATACCACTAGGAGGCAGGCTTTAATAAATCAAGTAAAACAGCACTAGGGAAAGAAAATAAGGAAATAAGGCCATCAAGGAGCTACATCTAAGAGAGGGGAAAAAAGACTGAGTAAATTGTCTGTACGGGCAATCCTTCAATATGCTGGCTGCCATAGGATCACGTTTTCTCCCTAGGCCATATAATGGTGAGAGGACTAAAATCTACTCCACTCCTCAAATGATTCTTGGGAAACACGCGCGTGGACAAGTAGATGATGAGACAGTGAGAATGCACATACCGACATAAGCAACGGTGATGTCGGAGAGTAATCTCCCCAAAGCAGACAGAATGTAAAGGCAAACAATCACCTGAAAACGAGAATATGCACACTAGCTTAGGCCCATCACGATAAAAGAACGCCGATCCTCTAATCTACAATAGGAGCAACCGAATGACCTTAACGAACAAGCGCTTGTCGTGGCCAGTGGCGGCGACCCTGAGAACGGACTCCGTGGCTCCGACTGTGTTGGCGAGCCAAGCGACGATGCTGTTGGCCGTGTCCTGCGATATCTGCCACTCCAGGGGGTCCACCGGCGCCCTATCGATCCCACCAAAGATCCAATTTTTCACCCAAAAAACGAAAAGCCACAGCAGGAGAAACGGAAATGGAAACGAAAGCCAAAAAAAAGATGAGAGAGAGAGAGAGAGAGAGAGAGAGAGAGAATACAAGATGTTGAGCAGGCGGAAAAGGAGGCCGACGATCGCGAGAGGGCAGAGCACCACCATGAGGTGGTCGGAGAGGTGGGAGAGAAGGGTCAAGTTCCGGTAGGCGCAGCGGTAGTACACCAGGCTCCCGAATATCAACACGATCAACAGCTTCCCTATCTCGTTCCTCATCCTTGTCGGGGTTTCACGAATAATGTATAGGTAAAATTAACAAAAATACAATAGAAACAAAGCCTAAATTAACAAAAATACAATAGAAACAAAGATGATATATTTTATACATGATTTTCTGATGGTGTTGTTCGTGCGTTTTAATAAAAATTTGAATATAAAAAAGG
The DNA here is from genome assembly GCA_014182715.1 of Eucalyptus cloeziana. Classification (NCBI taxonomy): domain Eukaryota; kingdom Viridiplantae; phylum Streptophyta; class Magnoliopsida; order Myrtales; family Myrtaceae; genus Eucalyptus; species Eucalyptus cloeziana. The sequence continues at coordinate 4,316,233 of CM024643.1, forward strand.
TGTTAAACGAATTACCTCTTAAAGCGCGCTTTAAACGAATTGATTCGGATGTTCTTCAGTTTGAGCTCTATAAACATCGGACCTCTAGTTCAAACACACTACCAATGGACGTCAAATAGAAAAGAGAACTTTTGGATAATCACCACTATGATTATTATTATTATTATTATTTTTTTTTTGTCAGTACCACTATGATTATGCTAGCAATCTCTGGAGACAATCCCGTATCTTTAATGTTTTTAGCCATGGCCCAAAAATGAGAGAATCCCTTTTCTTTTTCGTGTACCAACACACAAGAACACGCACGCCTTTTTCTCTCTATCTTTAACAATCGTTACTTATCTTTTTTTTTTTTTTTTTAAGCGGCATTTAAAATATTCCCTCTCGAATCAGCAACAGTTGCTGATCGTCATGCACGATTGCACGATCATGCATGAATGGTCAGCAACCGTTGCTGACCATTCATGCACGATGCTTCGTTTGTGTGTATATATATTTTATAGTTATTATTATTAAAAAGAAACACATGTGCGTTGCGCATGGTCAGCAACAATTGTTGACCATGCGCACATTGATTAACTAATTAAATAAAAAAATAATTAATCAATCTTTTTTAATTATATATAAAAAAAGGATATAATCTTTATGTGTGCATTTGGAATACATTAACATATATTTACTTTGGGCATGCGTGTGCATCATATGCACGTAGGCTCATGACTATAATACAAATTAAATTAAATCTTATTTAATTTAATTTCAGATCGATACAATTTGATTGCGGTAATTGCAAAAACATTTGCAACATTATTTTTCTTTTGTTCCATGTTATCCTAATTGTTTTTTTTTTGATACCTAGGGAACCCCATACAGCTGGCAGCCGGCGGGTAAATCTTAGAGTGACACTAGCGGAGGACCCACCACCCCGACGTCGCGCTTACGATCTCGTGCAACCAGCGTGATTCAAACTCCTCTGTCCTAGGTAGACGTCATGGGAGCGCTTATTCAACTAAGCCACCGCAGGTGGTGGTCACGTTATCTTAATTGTTTATGGTGTGTGACATCCCTAAGATCATCACTAAACTGGTAGTAAGACTTGTACTAACACATTAGTACTCCCAAAAGAATTAATTGTCCTGATTAATCTTTGGGTCCTACAAGCCATGATTGACAACTACCAATATGTCATGGCTACCTAGATAGTATGATTGTTTTAAGAACATAATGAACCTGTCAGCTTTGGCTACAGTGTAATTCAATCATTCTATCTTACTATGTCCTGATCAAACAAAAACCATGGAATATTTGTCAAGTCACCAATTCGATTATATGCACAAATCTAGTTGACATGCATTTTATCAAAACATAAGCAATTTATTCTCGATTACAACCTCAACCGAGGATTTCAATGCATTGTCATAATTATATTGCACAGGACATCATTATTATACCTTGCATGTAACAAGGAGACAGATTTCATATTGCATACACCTGCAACTTCGTATATGAACAAACTATGACCATCAGGTATAAAGATGGATCAACAACCTAACATTACGTGCACCTGTGAACCATAGTTGTTCAACACACAAGTTAACACTGTGCCTCAGGTTTAAGGATTATTTACACAAGACCAAAGCATGAACAATTAGACATTGACCACGCTAAAAGCTTCAATGTCGCTAATCGTTTCATATGCGTCACGTTCAGTGAACTTGTCTAAAACTCAGGCATCACAATACCTAATGACTTGCGACTCATCATTCCCTTAAGTATTCAATACTTAATGGTGAAGTTAAGAACACACCGGTCTCAACAAAATTATTAATATCCACTCAATAATCTATTGACTGGGAATGATTTAAAGATTCGGTCTAACTATGAACCCGTCATATATATTCTTAATGTCTTAAGAATAGGTCTAATTGCAACTAATCTTATAGAATCATTCGTAAATGTAAAATAATTGAACAAATGAATGAATACGTCACTGCCATTAATTAAATAATAATGATAATACAACCGAAATTCATAATATGTAACCATTACATGGTAGCTTTAGGGCATACATCCAACAATCCTTTCCTCACATGCCTCCTCCTCCTTCCTCGGTTCTTCTACCGTCGCACCGTTGACCAGACGTGATCAACTGCTACTCATCAATGTTTTGCCAAACATAGAAATGACGTGATCAATTTGGACTCACGAGCCGCAATCCTTGTCCCGTGAGGTGATCGGAAATCATCCGCGATGGCGGTGGAGTCGATAGAATTGGCGGTCGGGAAAATCGCTGTCGCGGATTTGTCACAAAGCTGATTAGAGAACCCGCATCAAATAGTAAGAGAGAAAGAATATGGGAGAAGGAATAGAGAAGAGAAGGAGAATGTAGAAGAAAGAAACAAAGAGGGGGCTGTAGATTTCTGTAGTAACAGAAACCCTACACCCATTATATTTATATTGAATATAAATTGTATATGACAATAATACTCTTATGTAAGTAAAAAAGAAAATAAAACTCTGATAATAAAAGAAAGAAATAAAACTATGATAATAAATGAAACTTAATTAAAGTAACTTAACACTCCCCCTCAAGCTAGAGCATATAAGTCATCCATGCCCAGCTTGGAACAACCAGCAACAAAAGCAGGACGAAATAATGCTTTGGTATGCAAACTGATCTCTAGAGACAATGTAAGGAGTATCAACTAGCTTCTGCTTCACAGCATCCTGAACAAAGTGACAGTCAACTTCTATATGCTTAGTTCGCTTTTCAAAAACAGGATTCCCAACAATATAAATAGCTGCTTGATTATCACACATCATATCGATAGGTTGATTAATTGAAAATCCAAGCTCTTGGAAAAGAGATTTCAACCACAACAATTCGGCCATAGTATGTGCCATAGCACGATATTCAACCTTTGCACTAGACCTGGCAATGGTAGTCTGTTTCTTGCTTTTCAAAGTAACCAGATTACTATGGCTCCTACAGAGAGTAGAACCCAATCATAGTAGTAGTAGTAGTCGTAGAAGTAGTATTAGTCGTAGTAGTAGCAGTAGCAATAGAAGAAATAATAGTAGCAGCAGAAGTAGCAGTAACAGTAGGAGTAGTAGTAGTCGTAGTAGCAATAGCAGAAGTAGTAGCAGCAGCAGTAGCTGCAGCAGCAGAAGTAGTAATAGCAGCAGCAGCAGTAGGCTCAGTAGTAGGAGCAGCAGTATTAGTAGAAGCAACGGTAGTAGTAGTAGTAGGAACAGTAGTGGTAAGAGTCATAGTAGTATCACTCATGATGATAATCTCAATATAAATATATCTATCACTAATCAAGAAGGCTGAAACTTTAGTGCAAGAAATAAAACAGCAACACTGATGTATAATTAAATGTAATTGGCTCCATCAATTAACCAAATGGATGCTGAAAACTCATAAATATAGACCGCTGTATAGAAGAAGATATCTGACCAAAAATCTCGATTCAAATAATTATATACTTGACGAAACCCAGCAAGACTAGTCAACCATAATCAATAAAGTACTCCAATTCTTGAATCCGTTGATTAGTAAGTGTTGCAATCCATGTTCACAAACCGAACCTGATGAATTTGATATCTTCCAATCTCGTATGTATCAAGACTTGAAGAGAAAACAGATAAAAATTACAGGTTTAGGTGGCTGTGCACCAGAGAAGAAGTAGGATTACTAGGGGACTCTCAAACCAGCAATAAAATCAAGTAATAAGGTAGTTAGACTTGCTCTGATACCATGTCACAAAGCTGATTAGAGAACCCGTAGCAAATAGTAAGAGAGAAAGAAGAAAGGAGAAGGAATAGAGAAGAGGAGAAGGAGAATGTAGAAGAAAGAAACAAAGAGGGGGCTGTAGATTTCTATAGTAATAGAAACCCTACACCCATTGTATTTATATTGAATATAAATTGTATATGACAATAATACCCTTATGTAAGTAAAAAAAGAAATAAAACTCTGATAATAAAAGAAGGAAATAAAATTATGATAATAAAGGAAACTTAATTAAAGTAACTTAACAGGATTGAAACAGGACTTTGAGATAGCGGAGGAAGAAGACGATGCTCCGGCGAAGAAAGCTTCAATAGAAGATGAGAGAGAGAGAGAGAGAGAGAGAGAGAGAGAGAGAGAGAGAGAGAGAGAGAGGAACTCATTGGCGGAGACGACGGCGGCCGAGGAACCGAGAACGCCCCTCTTTTCTCTCATTGGCGGAGACGACGGCGGCCGAGGAACCGAGAACGCCCCTCTTTTCCCGAGAGGAACTCATTGGCGGAGACGACGGCGGCTGAGGAACCGAGAACGCCCCTCTTTTCCCGTTCATGAGCCTGTTCTGATCCGTACGGTGCCCCCGCTCCCCTTCGAATCGTGTTTCTCAGGTCGGTTCCGGTTTTGTGACCGAAACCTGAGTCAACAATTTCGGAATCGGATGTAGGTCCAGCGTATCTAATATTTCTTTTTGTTTTTTTCGTTTTGATGACTGATTATTTGATCGGGGAAATTGCAACTATATATATATGTATGGATTAAATTGATTGTAATTTCTAGTTTGTTCCTTTTTTTTTTTATTGAAAGTTGAGATCCTACTAACAAATTGCTCTTTTAATCGGGTTTCTTGTTCTCTGAGTGGTTCTATTGACTATTTTGTCTATAAAATGGATTCTTACGATATTTATTTAAAAGGAAAATGATGAAAATAGTTCATGAATTTTGGGTCAATGTTTAATGTGATCCATAATCTTTAAATTTATTTAATGTGGTTTATGAACCTTAACTCAATATACAATGTGTTCCATGAATTTTTAATTTAATTAATATGGTTCGTGAACTTTTAGTATATGTTTATTTTAGTTTCAAAATTATATGAAAATATTCAATATTATCCCCGATATTGAATTAATTGATTGATAATATTACACATTTTCATGTAAAAAAAAGTAAAAAGTTCAGAGATCACATTATATATTAAGTTAAAATTCAGACACTATACTGCACGTTGTGTCAAAATTCATGGACTTTCGATGTCGTTCTCCTTTATTTAGATATGGGTCCATCGAATTATGATTTGAATTAAGGGGTTGATATGGCAAGTAATTTTACAGACCGCGTATTTTAGATTATAATTGACTTGCAGTTTGTCCACTGTTTTTGTATTTTATAATTTTTCATTTTGATGAAAATCCTATTTGGTCTGTAAATTAGGAATGAAAATTTTGAAAATATGGTCGGTTTGTTATTTTCGCCCTTGAAAAAAAGAATGTATGGATTTCCTGCGTTATTGGTGAGGTTACCTGCAGTCGCCTTGGCTCCACCGGCGACGGTCGCTGCTCCAGCGAAGGAGAGCTCCGACACCTCGTCCAGTTGCGTGCTTTTCTTCGCCGTCTTCTCTTTTCGTTTTCCCCTGCATCCGAACCTAAGAATCTTCTCTCAGGCTTTTCGGATTCCGTTTGCTCAGATGAACCGAACTGGGTTTTCTTCCATGCGTCGACAAACACATGGAGAGTTCTGACGTTCTGGGTGGAGAGTTCACTCAGTAGAGCTCGAGTCACCGAGTAGACTGAGTCAAGAACACCGCGAACTCGAAACCCGAGATGACCGAATCGTGGTGGACTTTTCCTATTCTAAGTCCACGATGGACTTCATGATTTCGGGCCAAGAACTCCGACAAGGAGTTTTAAACCAAATTCCGTGCAGCAGGGGGTTTGCATGAATGATGAAACACAGGAACGTAATCTGCAACATGGGTTTGAAACTTTCATGTGCAGAGCTTATAAATAATTTAACTCGGGTCGGGTTGGTTCGGCGGATCAAACTTGACGTCTATATAACACCCGCAAAGCATAAGCATTTCATAGGATTTGTAAGCTATTGAACCAAAGAATACCATCAGCTGAGCAGAGAGTGAGCCGTCGGTTTTGCTTTTCGGCAATGAGTACCTCTGCTCGTAATCGGCAGACGTATGATGTGTTCTTGAGCTTTAGAGGAGAAGATACTTGCAGAAGATTCACCGGCCACCTTCAATCTCCCTTGGAAGATGCAGGAATCAAAGCTTTCAGAGGAGTGGAGGATATCCATTATCGTTTTCTCGACGAATTATGCCAATTCGAGGTGGTGTCGGGAAGAGCTTGAGAAGATAATGGAGGTCAAGGAAATGCATGGACGGTTGGTCCTTCCTGTGTTCTTTGACGTCGATCCTTTAGAAGTGCGGAAACACACTGGTAGTTTTGCCCGAGCATTTGCTGAACATGAAGCCTATTTCGATGAAGAGAGGGACATAGTCGATAGGTTGAGGACAGCTCTTACAAAAGCAGGAAATTTATCGGGCTGGGATATGAAGGATTTTGCAAATGGGTAATTTTGCTGAACTTTTTCAAAGGTCTTCATTAAAATTCTTTGTTGACAACGCTTTGATGAAACTAACAACAGAAAGGGCTAGTATGAATACCTAGAGAAGGTGAATAGGTGTAAAAATAATTTTTCAAGGTTTAGTAGATGTAATTTGCTTTTTAGAGAATGACGAGCTTTGAATGAGTTCAGAGTTTAGCGATTAGATAAAACTATAAATAAAATAAAAAGAGTTTAGAGAAGAGAATAAGAATACATGATTTATAGTGGTTCGGCTTAGATCAAGTCTACGTCCACTCTCTCATGCTAACAGCCTTTTAGCTGGATTTCACTATGCAATCAACAAGAGATTACAACTTTGAGTGCAAACACTTAGTAGTAGATCACACTATCTTACTAAGTCACTATTTTGGTATTTCTCTCATGATCACAAATGTTTAAGCTCACAAGAGACAGGTATATGATCGAATGTCGCTCAAATTTTGGAATTATAAATTCTACGCTTCGTTTCTTACTTGCTCATCGGTCCTTAATCTCCTTAAATACTCATCCACTTCCAAACCAGCCGTTGGACAGCATCTAGAGGATCGTCTTCCAATCTACCCATTGGATAGATCTGTATTTAGAAGATTTAGTAGCCGTTGAGTGACAAAAGTAGAATCCCAAATTGATTTTGATCGCCCATACAAATAGAATCTTGGTTCCCATAAGTAGAGCTTGTTCATATAGAAAGTTCTTGTCTTCAAAATCCAATTGTCAATTAATTAGATTGAGTCAATCAAATCTATCTTGATGTAGAATTTAAGTTGATTCTAATAAAGATATCCAATCTCGTAGGTGATATTTCCAACCAGAAGTCCATATATAATCCATATGAACCAATCTCTTGAAGAAATAAAGATAATTCCTTATCTGGAAAAGTCTTCATCATTCACTTTCGTTCAGTCTGGAATTTATTAGAGTGAGTAGAGTTTGACACAAAGTCTTGAAGTCATTCTTCAGACTTTGACACAAAATTCTAGAATTCTTCATGATAGACTTTGACAATATCCTTTATATGTTTTATCATCTGCATAGTCTATTACTCAACCATTAAACACGTTAGTAGTCTTTAATTTATTTTGTCATCTTCAAAACATCATAAGGGATTTCCCTAACAATCTCCCCCATTTTTTATGATGGTAAAACAATCTTTGAATATGCAGATGTGTGATCACACTTTCTAAAATATTAATAAATCAGAATAATGTAATTCAAATCAAAAGATAGCATAAGATATCAAATAGATTGAGCATAACAATATATAGAAAAATAATCGCATCTCAATATTATACAATAAATAATATCAACCAATCAACACATATGCATATTTATATTCTCTCCCCCTTTTTCTCATAATCAAAAAGCGATAACAATAAAAATAGTATCACATAGAGAATATAAAACAATAACAAATATGTCTTGCATGAAATATAATTTCCAAAAATCAACTTTTATAAAGTAAATCGAATATTAAAAATATGTAATATAGCTCAGTTCGATCATATATAATAGCAAATATCCAATAAAAATCATGGATGTATTATAAAATTCACTTACCCTTTTTATCATAATAAAATGATAATATCAATAAGAGATTTGCTAATGACAAAAATGTAATAAAAGATGCACTAACTGGATTTTGTAGAACTTGGTAAGTTCTAACACATTTACCTTTTCCTTCCTTCCATAATAATCAAGATCACGATCAATTCAATTTTTTTTTCCATAATTGATCAATGATCCCCCTCAATTTGTTGCCTTTTTGAGATGATCACAATTCTTTCCTTTCTCTTGGATTCGCTTTCTCCCCCTGTCATCATGACAATATTTGCGAATAGCACTAATTGTGGCTTGTGCACGTTGAGCATAATATTTTTCCATTATTTCCTTCATAGCAACAATATCCACAACGATCATTTGCATTTTGAAATTTGAGACAAAAATTTATTTTCTTCAATCAAGCTCTTCTCAAATTCAACCTGCATAAATTTAACGAACTTTTTGCACAAATAAGCTGTAATAATATCCACAAAATATATAATGCCCTTTCTTCAAGTAAATAAATTGAATAGCATATATAAAATTATCAATTATTAAAAATTCAGAACTACTCAACCTTTTGTACGACATATTAGGGATTTCCTCAACAATTTGCAAAAACTTTGCATAAGGAAGAGAATCTTTGAGCCTCTAGAAAATAGTATAGAATCTCCACAATTTTTTAATTGAGCTTTCCAAAATCCATATGGAAGATTCTTTTTCCACCTGCAAATTCTTGTATAATAGATAACAATCTTTGCAAAAAAAATATCACGTGATACCTTCGTCTGATTTACGGATCAAACTTGCTGGATATAAGACATCTTCTAAGAATATAGCAAGAGTATCCATAAATATGCAATAACATCTTTCAAGATCAAAAATATATTATTGATGCATTTCGCAAAAAGAAAGTAGATATTTCTATCACGCGCCAAATCAAGTAAAAACTTGCAATGCCTTATATTTATGACAAAAGATATTTGCAATATATAATTAATAGGCAATCATCTAAAATCATGATAAATGTATGTAGAGATTTGCTAGGCAGGATAAAAAAATATTCTCTTACCCAAGGTATATGTTTGCAATATACCATTGATTAAAAAAAAATCATTACCAATCTTCGCATGAGATACCTTTTTGATTGCACCTACGTAAACTCGCAATCATTATTCCTTTATAGAATTTCCTGCAATGCACTCATTTTCTTTTTGGTATTCATCAATTTGGATCCTTCCATTTCGTTAGAGAAAAATAGAAAATCTTCAAGAATAATCAAATATTCTTTCTAAACTCATCATAACAAAGTATTTAAGGAACGAACATTATGCACAATAATATATTGAAAAGGAAATTCTCACTTAGTCAAAGCACAATAAAATCAGAGAGAATAAAATCCTTGAATATTTAAGAATATATTGCATAATAAATTAATATCACAAAAAAATAGATTTTCACTTTGCAAAATCTGAGAGCATAAAATCAATCAAAATAAACTCAATTGACTCTAAGTAGGATATAAAAAATAATCACACGTATTAAATCAAATCTCAACTCATGAATCACAAAAACAAATCACATGATTCTTTTCTTCAATAAAACAAATCATAGAATATGATCTTTATAAAATCCGGATCAATTAAAGCACAAAGAGAATATAAGTATAATAAGAATTTTTAAATTATGTACTATATATACATTCCTTACCAAATTCTCTTTTTTCTTTTCCTTTATTTCCTGCAAAAACAACTCACATTTTCTTTGGTACCCATATTTTCTTGGGTCCATGAGAGTTAGTAGAGTATGTTGTTTTTACCCAATCTTTCTTAACAGGTCTCCAGACTTTAGGATATTCTTTCTCAAAGTGTTATGAATTTCCACAATTTGAAAACTTGAGGGCATTTTGACCAACAGGTTTTATAAACACTTTTTGAAAATGATTTTTGTAAAATGCCTTTATAGGTTTTTGTCTAAGTCTCTCTTTTACTTTAGGAAAATCAATTAAAGAATCACTTTCCTTATTGAAGCCAAGTCCCGACTTATTATAGTAAGGTATTTGTATGGAAATGATATGCTCTAATGTTTTTGAATCCTTTGAAAATTTTGTCGAACTATTTGAAAATTTTTTCTTTAAAGAATTATTTTCTTTGACAAGTAAATCTCAACTTTCTTTTGTTTGTAGAAAATCTTTTTGCAAAATTTCAAACTTTTCTTTTCAAGAAAGATCTTGTTGTCTAAGCCAATAATTCTCATTTTTTAGTTTAGAGATCATTTTAAGAGAAGATTTGAGATTTAAGCAAAGCTCATTTATGAACTTTGAAACTTTGATAGGAGTTTTTGAATGGCTTACCTCGATTTTCTCATTAGATTCTGAGTCTGTGTCTGAGTTAGAATGTGCCATCAAGCATATATTTCCTTACTTGTCATCTTCTTTCATGTTTCTTTTGAGCTCATTTTGTTGTATTGTCTTCTTCCACTGAATTTCCTTTATTTTCTACTCAGCTTTTTGGATTTCTTAATCATAAAAATAAGTTCTTTGTCGCCCATGTCATTTTCTGAGTACGTATTATCAGAATTAGCGTTAGATATTAAAGCGATGGACTTCTTACCTTCGGGATATTCATCAACGATTTGTTCCACTTCGTAGGATTGAAGAGTGTCAATCAATTTATCAACGGAGAGTGACATAATCCTCTGAGTTTCTCGGATTGAGGTCTTGACATGGTTCCAATCTTTTAAGAGACCTCACAAAAGCTTGTTGACATTCATTGGGGAAGAAATTGGATGACCTTGATATGTCAAACCATTTACAATTTCTATAAAATGGCTAAACATGTCTCCAATCGATTATTCTGGCTTCATCTTGAAGTATTCATATTGGCCAAGTAGGAAGTTTACTTTTGTCTCTTTTACACGATCAGTCCCTTCATAAGTAACATGAAGTCTATCCCAGACTTCCTTAGTTGTTTCACATGAAGAAATTATGTTATATTCAACAAGAGACAAAGCGCAATATAATGAATAAATGACTTTTGTATCAAGAGCTTCTCTTTTGAACAACTCCGTTCGAGACATAGGAGGAGGGGGTTTGGTTTCTTTGTTTTTGCCATTCTTATTTGATGTAGACGTAGCAGTGGGATTGATTCATTTTTCCACAAACATCCCATTACAAGTGATCTTTGAATCTTAGGAATACCTTCATTTTGTTTTTCCAAATGTTGTATTCCTTTTCCATTGAAATATGGTGGCCTGGTATTGCTTTGCCCTTCCATAAATCCTGCTGCCAAGATACTAGCCATAGAGGACTTTTAACTTAGAAGTAAAACACTTCAAAAATTAACCACACATGCTCTGATACTAATTGAAAGTGCTAGTATAAACACTTAGAGGGGGGATGAATAGATGTAAAAATAAATTTTCAAGGTTTAGTAGAAGTAATTTGCTTTTTAGAGAATGATGAGCTTTGAATGAGTTCAGAGTTTAGCAATTAGATAAAACTATAAACAAAATAAAAAGAGTTTAGGGAAGAGAATAAGAACACAAGGTTTATAGTAATTCGGCTTAAATCAAGCCTACGTCCACTCTCCCACGCTGACAGCTTTGATTCCACTATGCAATCAACAAGAGATTACAATTTTGAGTGCAAACACTAAGTAATAGATCACACTATTTCACTAAGTCACTCTTTTAGTATTTCTCTCACGATCACAAACATTTAAGCTCATAAGAGACAAGTGTATGATCGAAGGTCGCTCAAACTTTGGAATTATAAATTCTACGCTCCGTTTTTCACTTGCTCATCAGTCCTTGATCTCCTTAAATACTTCTCCACTTCCAAACTAGCCGTTGGACAACATCTAGAGGATCGTTTTTCAATCTACTCATTGGACAGATATGTATCTAGAAGATTTAGTAGCCATTGAGTGATAAAAGTAGTTACCCAAATTGATTCTGATCGCCCATACAAATAGAATCTTGGTTTCCATAAGTAGAGCTTGTTCGTATGGAAAGTTCTTGTCTTCAAGATCCAATTGTCAATCAATCAAATCTATCTTGATGTAGAATCCAAATTGATTCTAATAAAGATATCCAATCTTGTAGGTGATATTTTCAACCGGAAGTCCATATATAATCCATACGAACCAATCCCTTGAAGAAAGAAAGATAATCTCTTATCTGGAAAAGTCTTCATTCTTCACTTTCATTCAGTCTAGAATTTATTAGAGTGAGCAGATTTTGACACAAAGTCTAGGTGTTTTCAGACTTTGATACAAAATTCTGGAATTCTTCAGAATAGATTTTGACGATATCCTTTACATGTTCTATTATTTGCATAGTCTATTACTCAATCATTAAACACGTTAGTAGACTTTGATTTATTTTGTCATCTTCAAAACATCATAAGGGATTTCCCTAACAATTACTATTAGTTCATTTCTTTTGCGCTTTCACGAGCAGCATTGGCTACCTACATGTTGGAGAGACATGGATCAACCCAACCCGTCTTTACTTTAGTTCCTCTACCTTGTTTTGCTGATGTATTCTGCATCAATCCGTTTTGACATACAGGCATGAGGCTATACTCATCAAGGACATAGTAAACAAGGTATTGCAAGAATTGTCATACGCACACCTGGATGTTCCACCATTCAGGGTTGGACTTGAAACTCGATTAGAGAAAATAAAATCATTGCTAAACCTAGGCTCGGATGAGGTGCTCTTCATGGGAATCTGTGGAAGAGAAGGAATTGGCACGACAATAGCTGAAGCTGTTTATAACCGTTTCTTTCACGCCTTTGAAGGGAGAAGTTATCTTTCGAATGTGAGCGGGGATTTCTGGCAACCGAATTCACTGTTTGGTTTTCTTCTTCTCTAACTTCAAATAGTCTGAGTACCAGCTTTTTCCTAAGCAGAGAAAAGCAACTCCAAGCTTTGATGCTATGAATGGTGCTCAAACAGTGACGTAGAGGATTGAATGCTCGTATAATGGCCAACGCGGAACATTCCCTTGATTTGAGAATCAATCGGGTTGCATTTGATTGAAGTGAAGAACGAAAGCCACTCTAGTCTCGTCACTTTCTATGAAGGGGTAGAATTTTGCGATAGGGCTTTCAGGTCTCGGCTTTAGTCTCTGCTACGCGCCACCCGGCAGAATACTTCACCGAATGCGTCAACCGAAAAATGGTTTAAGTACAGTATTCGTCTGAAAGCTCTTCCATTTCGTTTGGTATTATGGAAGTTAGTACACCAGCCTGTCTTTGGCCTGGCTATGGTCTCTCCCGGGGCCGGGGCAGGGTGGGGAGGGAATCAATCTCTCGGAATGCATCATAATTCAAAATATTCATTTTCATCTGAACGCTTACATAACATACTGCATTAGATAAATATTCGAAACTGCATTAGGACACTTTGTTAATGAATTATGAAAAAATATGAACAGTTCATGATGAGGGATTGGTCTTGGGACATTGCTGGTGGATCCTTTTAGAGATACGCTAGTCGCCCTTAAGGAGAACAATTTGCCTGGAGCTACTCTGCTGCGCGAGCATCGCCCTACCGTGGGCTCAAAACTTTGTTGATCGGGACTGGGAACTTTGGAACACGAGAAGATTGAGCTGATTTGTATATTTCTGTGCAGTCTCAAATGTTGTACACTTAATGCATTATCGCTGTGATAATTATTAGACAATAGAGTATTCGTGAATTTTCACGAAATCATATTCGATTGCTGCTGCTTACGACTGTACAGGGGGCTGGTAACAACTAATAAGGTCAAGTTTCGAAATGGCAGCTCCAGGTTCGCCAGTAATTAAGCATTCTTGGCAAACCCATTAAGACAAACTTTGGCACATGATATTTATTTATCTCCACAGAAACTTGAAGCATGTAAACTTCAGCACTGGTCAGTTCCCTGCCTAGTTGGAAATGCTCTGAAGAGCCGGGCACCATAGTTTCAACATTGCTGAGGCGGAGTTTGTCAGCCTGTTATTTTGGTGTTTCAGGCTCTGATGTTTTTGGCAACTGACCATCCTGCGAGTCAAAAGTAAGAGTTGATTCAGGTTGCATCGTCTGCAATGAATAGAATTTGTCATGTGTCCTTAAGGTTTTTATTCTCTAATCTCGTTCTACGGAAGGCACTTGTAATGAAAGATCATGAATTACATGACTTGGTGATTGTGAAGAGTATGAGACTTGTGCAAGTCTGTTTTGATATATTTCCTCCGTAGCTGCTTCTAAGGATTCAAGATAAACAAACGCAGCTGTCCAGAGTTCACGACAATTTAGCAGCTATTCTTGCATTGTGCTTTTCATGAAGTGATTGGGAGCAGATGAGAAGAACAAAATGAACACATCGTTCTGATGCTCTCGAATGGAAAGTTTGTCTCTTCATGAAGTTATTGCGAGCAGACGGACCACTTTTTTGCAGGTACATTTTGTTCTCTTTTCAGATGACAGTTACAATGTTTGGTCGAGCAAGGCAAAGCAATTGCTTCAGCAGTAGATATTCACCAGCCGTGGTGCTGTTGTCTCTCATATACTGAACAAGACAAATGCGAAATGCTGATATTATCATAGTATTAATGATTAAGCTGATCATAACGAACTTGCGAACCAAACTTTTCCCGTTTCTTGGCTGGTGCTAGTCCAGATTGTTATGCTGTGGCCTTTGCATGAAATGGAAGAAAGAGATTATTGTGGTATGTTCTGAACAGTCGAATTTTTCTCTACCATGGGAAAGAACTGACAATTAAGCCCATTCGATATATTTGCGGCTCTGATACGCAGTGGGCAACCTACATGAAGACCGGCCTCTTTTCCTACAACCTGCCCCCAACGAAGGTGCTCATCGTCGAAAGTTGCCGGTTATGTTCACTTAGCCAATGGTTACTTAATATTTCACTGATTGGAGTTGGAGAGATTTAAGTTTGTGAAAACTCGTCTGGAACTCTTTGAGTGGGTCTTCTAAGAGGCAAAAAAGACATCAATGGGGGCGCTGTTGGGTAAACTTTGTTTGTTCTCTTAATCAGAAGAATAGAGCAACCTTGAGAGCTAGGAGTGATCATGTTCCTCTTCCATATTTACTCCTCCCGCATCAGTTCCCTGATCTCATTTTACTTTCCCTTAATTACTTCTATAGTACACCGGTTGTGCTTATCCAGTCTCTGTATATCCAACAAAGTTTTCTGACCCATCTTTATTATTGATGAGAAACCAGAAAAGATTTCACGCCTCGGAATTTGATCATTTGACCTTGCGATATCACTCCTAATGTTAAAAAAGGCCTTTGAAATTCACTGATCAAAGCATGTCACTTGTGGGCATCAACCTGAGGGAGCATTTATCACCATCAATAGAGGATTGTGTGTGGAAACATACATTCACCAAGGAGCAAGAGGACTACATTGGAACATGTCGGAATGATGAATTCATCAAGTACAAACAATTGCCTATTGCCTATAAAGCTTCTTAGCTGTGTGATCAATCATAGAAACAGGATTTATGCAGCCATCTGATGAACTCCCCACCTGGGGTGTCATATCTGGGGTCATAGATTCCCTCTTTTATATCAACGTAAAGAACATAAAGTTCACAGGGAGAGAACTAGTTATATATAGATGAATCCAACAGGCTGACAATTTCTCTTCGAACTAGCATCGATTGGTTGCGCTCATGACCAAACATAAAATTGCGCCTAAAAGTTTCATGTGTATAGCCAAGAAAACAGTATTCACTCACCCTGAAGGGAAAAAAAGTCACATGTACAGTCACAAACTAAGGCTCCAAGAAGTGGGTACAACAAGAATTGGATATAAGTCAAGAAGGTTTAATGTCTAAGTGCTATCCTGCTCAGCAGAACCACTTCTCCAGAATCGGGCAATGCACGTGCTGATTGAGGGCGAGCTTTCGGCAAACATGTAAAGACAAAACAAGCATAATCCTGTTTCAAACATATAAAATAAGAGAGTCCCAATTAATTGCAGCTTCGGCACTGTTAGAAAGAAAAACTGACAGAGAATATAGACAGCATTCAAGGAAGTGATCGTGTGGCCCGGCTTTGTACACAACAATTGTGAGTTGAAAAAAAAGAAAAGGAAGAAATTGTACTAGGAAAAGTGTTCTCTAACTTCTTGTTCATAAAGCATTTCCTAACACCAGCACAGTCAACGATGTCTACCGTGCTACAATTACTAAAATTGTCATTAACAAATAATTGTCCTAAAGGGCAGTAAACTTTCATCACCAATAACCAAGAATATCGGGAGGTACATTGTACTGATGAGGGCAAAGAGGGAAGAAGAAGGCGTAGCTGTAAAATAGTTCTTGGAACTTTTCCTCTAAAAAGCATGCTCTAAAACCAACGCAGTCAATAACGTCCATTTGTGCTAGAATAACCGCTCCTCAAAACTCCAATATCGAATTTTGTACTTTGACACTTTCGATTTTGTTATGTTTTGGGGAACTTTTGCTACAGTTCAGCTTATGATGCTGAGCAAACATTTGACCGTCTGAGGTATTAAACTTCCACTGAAAACCGAAAATATTGACAAGTATACAGGAACTATCCACTGGGGGTGAAAGTCTTTGGTCATTTTCTGCGAAGCTCTTTGGCAGGTTAGGTAAGCACCAGAATGGAAAAGTCTTTGTTGCTGAATTTCATGTGTTAAGTCGTGAGAAAAAGCTCTTTCATTGCAAGGTTAACTTCTGATCTCCCCACACATCCAATTCTTAAATTGCAGGAGCCTTGTGCAACAGGATGTCCTGTGTAAGGAGAATGCTCTAATGCGGCTACAGTCCAACAACGAATATGGCATATTGATGTTCATTTGACAGGATAACACCAGGAGGCAGGCTTTAATAAATCAAGTAAAACAGCACTAGAAAGAAAATAAGGAAATAAGGCCATCAAGGAGCTATATCTAAGAGAGGGAAAAAAAGACTGAGTAAATGTTTGTAAGGGGCAATCCTTCAATATGCTGGCTGCCATAGGATCATATTTTCTCCCTAGGCCATATAATGGTGAGAGGACTAAAATCTACTCCACTTCTCAAATGATTCATTGGAAACACGTGCGTGGACAAGTAGATTGATGAGACAGTGAGAATGCACGTACCGACATAAGCAACGGTGACACCGGAGAGTAATCTCCCCAAAGCAGACAGAATGTAAAGGCAAACGATCACCTGAAAACGAGAATATGCACACTAGCTTAGGCCCATCACGATAAAAGAGCGCCGATCCTCTAATCTACAATAGGAGCAACCAAATGACCTTAACGAACAAGCGCTTGTCGTGGCCAGTGGCGGCGACCCTGAGAACGGACTCCGTGGCTCCGACCGTGTTGGCGAGGCAAGCGACGATGCTGTTGGCCGTGTCCTGCGATATCTGCCACTCCAGCGGGTCCACGGGCACCCTGTCGATCCCACCAAAGATCCAATTTTTTTACCCAAAAATGAAAAGCCATAACAGGAGAAACAGAAATTTGGAAACGAAAGCCGAAAATAGATGTGTGAGAGAGAGAATACGAGATGTTGAGCTGGCGGAAAAGGAGGCCGAGGATGGCGAGAGAGCAGAGCAGTACGATGAGGACGTCGGAGAGGAGGGAGAGGAGGCTCGAGTTCCGGTAGGCGCAGTGGTAGTACACCAGGCTCCCGCATATCAACACGATCAACGGCTTCCCTATCTCGTTCCTCATCCTTTCCTCACATGCCTCCCTCCTCCTCCCTCCTCCCTCCTCCTTCCTCGGTTCTTCTACCGTCGCACCGTCGACCGGACGCGATCAACTGCTGCTCATCAACATTTTTCCGTACATAGAAAACGACGCGATCAATTCGGACTCACGAGCCACAATCCCCGTCCCGCGAGGCGATCGGAAACCGTCCGCGAAGGCGGCGGAGTCGACAGATTCGGCGTTCGGGAAAATCGCCGTCGCGGGTCGAAACAGGACTTTGAGACGGCGGAGGAAGAAGATGATGCTCCCGCGAAGAAAGCTTCAATAGAAGATTCGGTAGAGAGAGAGAGGGAGAGGGAGGAACTCACCGGCGGAGACGACGGTGACCGAGGAACCGAGAGCGCCCCTCTTTTCTCGTTCGCGAGCCTGTTCTGATCCGTACGGTGCCCCTGCTCGTCTTCGAATCGTGTTTTTCGGGTCGGTTCCGGCTTCGTGACCGAAACCCGAGTCAACGATTTCGGAATCGGATGTCGGTCCAGCGTATCTAATATTTCTTTGTTTTTTTGGTTTGAAAAAAAGTCACCAAAAATCCTAAATTTTACTTAAAGTGATAAAATTACCCTAATTTTTTTTATGACATAAAAAATCTCAAAATTTACTGACTATGACATATTTACCCCATCAAAGATATTTTTATCTTATTTTTTCTATTTCTCCTTATTATTTTTATTTTTTATTCTTTCTTTCCTCTGATGACCATGGTGGAGGGAAGCCAGACTTACGTGAGGGCGGCCCTCGCTTGGGTGTTACCCTTGCCAAATTCGATGAGGGCGCACTTCGCCTAGGTTAGATTTGGCGAGGACAGCCCTTGCCCGTGTCGAGAGAGGATGACCCTCACTTGAGTCTAACAAGGGCACGGGCAACCCTTGCTCGACGTAGGCGAAGGCGGCCCTCGCTTGCATTGAGTGAGGACGGCCCTCATTGGCGTCGAGTGAGGGCTGTCCTCGCCAGATTCGGCGATAGTGGATTGGTGAGGGTGTCCTCACTGGCCGGGCGAGGGCAACACCCAAGCGAGGGTGGCCCTAGCTAGTCCAGGCAAGGGAGACCCTCGCTCGACGCCAACAAGGGCACCCTTGCCTGAGTTCGGCTTCCCTTCACCATGGCTGGCGGAGGGGAAGAAGAAGAAAAAAAAAAGAAAAAGAAAAAAGAAAAATTTAAAAATAAAAGACGAAAAAGCTCTATAGTTTAGGATAAGTGTGTTACACGGATATAAATTCAGAGTTTTTTTTTGTTACGAAAAAAAGTTTGGCATAAATGTGTCACGGTTAGCAAAATTTAGAGTTTTTTATGTTATAAAAAAAGTTTGGAATAAATTCGTCACTTTAGATAAAATTTGAATTTTTAGTGGCTTTTTCCCTTTTCGTTTTGATGACTGATTATTTGATCAGGGAAATTGCAAATATATATATATATATATATATATCTGGGGTTAAATTTATTATAATTTCTAATTTGTTCCTTTTTCTTTGATTGAAAGTTGCGATCCTACTAACAAATTGCTCTTTTAATCGGGTTTCTTGTTCTCTAGTGGTTCTATTGACTATTTTGTCTATAAAATGGATTCGTATGATGTTTATTTACAAAAAAAAAGTAAAAAATTCAGCGATTACATTATATATTAAGTTAAAATTTAGGGACTATATTGCACGTTGTGTCAAAATTTAGGGACCTTCGGTTGTTCTCCTATATTTAGATATGGGTCCATCGAATTATGATTTGGGATTAAGGGGTTGATATGGCGCATTGTAGATTATAATTTATTTGCAGTTTGTCCACAGTTTTTTTATTTCATAATTTTTCATTTTGGATGAAAATCCTATTTGGTCTGTAAATTAGGAATGAAAATTTTGAAAATATGGTCGGTTTGTTATTTTCACCCTTGAAAAAACGAATGTATGGATTTCCTGCGTTATTGGTGAGGTGACCTCCAATCGCCTTGGCTCCACCGGCGACGGTCGCTGCTCCGGCGAAGAAGAGTCTCCGACGCCTCGTCCAGTTGCGTGCTTTTCTTCGCCGTCTTCTCTTTTCGTTTTCCTCTGCATCTGAACCTAAAAATCTTCTTTCAAGCTTTTCGGATTCCGTTTCCTCAGATAAATCGAACTGGGTTTTCTTCTATGCGTCGACAAACACATGTAGAGTTCTGACGTTGTGGGTGGAGAGTTCACTCAGTAGAGCTCGAGTCACCGAGTAGACTGAGTCAAGAACACGGCGAACTTGAAACCCGAGATGACCGAATCGTGGTGGACTTTTCCTATTCGAAGTCCACGATGGACTTTATGATTTCGGGCCAAGAACTCCGACAAGGAGTTTTAAACCAACTTCCGTGCAGAAGGGGGTTTGCATGAATGATGAAACACAGGAACGTAATCTGCAACATGGGTTTGAAACTTTCATGTGCAGAGCTTATAAATAATTTAACTCGGGTCAGGTTGGTTCGGCAGATCAAACTTGACGTCTATATAACACCAGCAAAGCATAAGCATTTCATAGGATTTGTAAGCTATTGAACCAAAGAATACCATCAGCTGAGCAGAGAGTGAGCCGTCGGTTTTGCTTTTCGGCAATGAGTACCTCCGCTCGTAATCGGTGGACATATGATGTGTTCTTGAGCTTTAGAGGAGAAGATACTCACAGAAGATTCACCGGCCACCTTCACTCTGCCTTGGAAGACGCAGGAATCAAAGCTTTCAGAGACGACAAGGCTCTTCCAAGAGGAGAGAAGATCTCATCCAAACCTTTGCAAGCTATAGAAGAGTGGAGGATATCCATTATCGTTTTCTCGATGAATTATGCCAATTCGAGGTGGTGTCTGGAAGAGCTTGAGAAGATAATGGAGGTCAAGGAAATGCATGGACGGTTGGTCCTTCCTGTGTTCTTTGACGTCGATCTTTACAAGTGCGGAAACACAGTGGTAGTTTTGCCCGAGCATTTGCTGAACATGAAGCCTATTTCGAGGAAGAGAGGGACAGAGTCGATAGGTGGAGGACAGCTCTTACAAAAGCAGGAAATTTATCGGGCTGGGATCTGAAGGATTTTGCAAATGGGTAATTTTCCTGAACTTTTTCAAAGGTCTTCATTAAAATTCTTTGTTGACTAAGCTTTGATGGAACTAACAACTACTAGTTCATTTCTTATGCGCTTTCACAAGCGGCATCGGCTACCTTGATGCTGGAGAGACATGGATCAACCCAACCCGTCTTTACTTTAGTTCCTCTGCCTTGTTTTACTGATGTATTCTGCATCAATTCCGTTTTGACATACAGGCATGAGGCTATACTCATCAAGGACATCCTAAACAAGGTATTGCAAGAATTGCCATACGCATACCTGGATGTTCCACCATTCAGGGTTGGACTTGAAACTCGATTAGAGAAAATAAAATCATTGCTAAACCTAGGCTCGGATGAGGTGCTCTTCATGGGAATCTGTGGAAGAGAAGGAATTGGCAAGATGACAATAGCTGAAGCTGTTTATAACCGTTTCTTTCACGCCTTTGAAGGGAGAAGTTATCTTTCGAATGTGAGCGGGGATTTCTGGCAACCGAATGATCTGATTAGCTTGCAAGAGCATTTTCTTTCAGACATTGTGAAGCATAGATGCATTAAAATACACAATATTCGTATGGGAATTAGTGTCATAAAGAGAACTTTATGCAAGAAAAGGGTTCTAATTTTGCTGGACGATGTGAGGGATTCTGTGCAAATAAAAGCAGTAGCTAGAGAATGTCATTGGTTGGTTCTGGCAGTAGGATCATAATAACATCGAGAGATCAAAATTTACTGCAGGACTTAGATGGGGTTGGCACTTATATGGTTGAGTAGTTGGATGACGATGATGCCCTTCAGCTTTTCAGTTGGCACGCCTTTAGTGATTCTCATCCCAAAGAAGAATTCATGGAACTTTCAAAAGAGATTGCAGGTCATTGTAAAGGAGAACCCTCAGCTCTTGAAGTCTTGGTTTATTTCTTTAAAAATAGAAGTTTGGTTGGATAGAGAAGAGCATTTGTACATCTGAAGAGGACAGGTTTTGATTCGCTCTGCGGTGACAAAGAGAAGGATGAATTACCCGCATTGCCAAAAGCCCTCTTCAAAAGAAGTTGATGTATCGTAAGTCGCTTCAGGCCTTGGGAAATGAGATTTTCCGGGAAGAATATTCTAGAAACCCCAGCAACATCCGGATGACGTTGGTGAGTGTAGGACACTTAAATTGGTCTATGAATTAGAGAGATTCATGCTTTCGTGATCAAAGAAATAAGCATGTTCACCTATTGCAATTTACAGAATGTTAACGGTAAGGAACTCTTACTAAAGATCTAGATAAGACTATAGCTCATCACACTGAGTAAGCACAATTTCCTTGCCCCTGGCCCCTTCTAAAACGCTGCCCCTTTTCTCTGCAGAAAACAAGGCAGAAGGAAAGCCAACTGCGGGATCCCGAGATAGAAACGTCGACAATGTACCCAGAGGCAGAACCATCCGAGCATTTTAGACAACATCATCAAACAACTTCCTTAGTTAATGAATCCGCAAAGTTCAATACAAAGTAGGAAGTTGTTCATCTCATTAGACGACTTCTCTTTTTTCTTTTCTTTTGGTTCATTCTGGCATCTATACAAAAACTAGAGAACTTTTCTAACCTGGATGGTTTTGACATGACAGATAGAGTGAAGTTCGTGCATGACAAGATAAAGATGCTTGGGAAGAATGCAGATGTAATTGCACATGGTTTCCGAGAGCATGGTAACATGGTTTCTTTTGTCTGTTTAGAGTGCAAGTGTTAGTATGAACACCTAGAGAGGGTGAATATGTGTAAAAATAATTTTGCAAGGTTTAGTAGAAGTAATTTGCTTTTTAGAGAATGACAAGCTTTGGATGAGTTCAGAATTTAGCAATTAGATAAAAGGAAAAATATCACAAAAAATCTCAAACTTTGCCCAAAGTAACACATTTACCAAAATTTTTTTTTTTATGACGTGAAAAACCTAAAACTTTCAAACTGTGACACATTTACCCCATCAATATCATTTTTGTCTTATTTGTTTTTTCTTTTTTTTTTTCTTCTTCTTCCCTCCGCCGGCCAGCCATGGCCAATGGAGGGAAGTCGGCGTTCGGCGAGGGTCGCCCTCGCTAGCGAGGGGCGAGGGCCGCTCGGCGGTGAGGGTGGGCCGCCCCCGACGCCGGTGAGGGTGGCCCTAGCCAGCCCGCCGGATGCCGGCTTCCCTCCGCCGGCCAACCATGACCGTCGGAGGGAAGAAGAAATTTTTTTTTTAAAAGTAAAAAGACCAAAATGCCCTATAATTTTAGGATAAATGTGTCACACGATAGAAGTTTAAGGTTTTTTGTGTCACAAAAAAAGTTTAGGTAAATGTGTCAAAAAAAGTTTTTTCACGTTACAAAAAAAAGTTTAGGTTAAATGTGTCACTTTGGGCAAATTTAGGATTTTCGTGGCTTTTTTCCTAGATAAAACTATAAACAAAATAAAAAGAATTCATGGAAGAGAATAAGAACACAAGGTTTATAATAGTTCGGTTTAGATCAAGCCTACGTCCACTTTCCCATGCTTACAACCTTCTGACTGGATTCCATTATGTAATCAACAAGAGATTACACTATGTAATCAAGAAGAGATTACAACTTTGAGTATAAACACTTAGTAGTAGATCACATTATCTCACTAAGTCACTCTTTTGGTATTTTTCTCACGATCACAAACGTTTAAGCTAGACAAGTGTATGATAGAATGTCGCTCAAATTTTGGAATTATAAATTCTACGATCCGTCTCTTACTTGCTCATCGGTCCTTGATTTGCTTAAATACTAATCCACTTCCAAACTAGCCGTTGGACAGCATTTAGAGGATCATCTTCCAATCTACCCATTGGATAGATCTGTATTTAGAAGATTTAGTAGCCGTTGAGTGACAAAAGTAGAATCCTAAATTGATTTTGATCGCCCATACAAATAGAATCTTGGTTTCTATAAGTAGAGCTTTTTCATATGAAAGTTATTGTTTCAAAATCCAATTGTCAATCAATTAGATTGAGTCAATCAAATCTATCTTGATGTAGAATCCAAATTGATTCTAATAAAGATATCCAATCTCGTAGGTGATATTTCCAACTAGAAGTCCATATATAATCCATACGAACTGAATTCTTGAAGAAATAAAGATAATTTTGTATCTGGATAAGTCTTCATTCTTCAGTAGCATTCAGTTTGGAATTTGTTAGAGTGGGCAGACTTTGAACTTAAAGTCTGGCGGTCTTCAGACTTTGACACTTCAGTCTAGAAGTCTTCAGACTAGACTATGACAATATCATTTACATGTTCTATCATCTGCATAGTTAATTACTCAATCATTAAACGCAATAGTAGTCTTTGATTTATTTTGTCATCTTCAAAACATCATAAGGGATTTCTCTAATATAGAGTGTTATTGCATTCATTGAGATTCATCAGGTGTAGTGAAAAAGAAGAAAACCATCATATACATTTCCTGCATTGATTGTGGCTCAATCATCTATGCAATGTAAAAATGAGTTCATTCAATAGTCTTCGTTATATGGGGTGCGCCATACTGTGGCTCCAGTTTGCCAGAATCACTTTGATTTATTTGAATCATCGATTGATCTGGCAATCCTCAATGGTCCTATCATGGCCTGCTTGAAATGCGCTAGATCATTTACTTGTAAGAGATTAATCACGAGAGGATAAAATTTCTGTCATTTGTTGTCACTGAAGAGATGCATATATGAGTTGCGGTCATGCATATTAATAACTAGAGCCATTAATCTGTGCAAAGGAAAGAGGAAAGGAGAGAAAAAGCAGGGTACAATTCTCTTATTCAAAGTAATTCTGTAAGATATGCTAAAACAGTTGTCGCTTCGTTTTTCTGGAACTGCAGTGAGATTGAGTCCCGGAATCATAGCGACGGTGAAGGGGAAATTGAGTTTCAGGGCAAGAGTTCTTCAGCTTGGTGGCATAGAGAAACTTTTCCGGGAGTCGTTCAGTTGGGAAGACGGAGAAAAATTAATGGAGTCTTTCGAATGCTATTGGTCGACTTCAACCAGTCCTATTGCTGCGGGCCTCCTATTTATCTCCACTGAAAAAGTTGCATTTTGGAGTTAGAGATCCGTAGATGTGGTTTCTCCAGATGGGAGATCAACCGAAATCCATTACAAGATAATTTTACACAATCTGCAAAAGTCAAACTCTCTTTCCGCGAATACCAGTTCGGCATTCTCTGCTGTCGTGCTTGTCAAAAGTTTGGTCAATCTTAATGCTGTGCGTATTTTCAGTTGAAGGTACCGATAAGAAAGATTAAGGCAGTGAACGAAGCGGAGAATGTGGAGAGGCCGGCACACAAATACATAAAAATTATTACTGTGGATGACTCCGATTTCTGGTTCACACAGGATTCTTCAATTATCAGAAAGCACTAGAGCATCTTCGGAGGACGATTCATCAGGAGTAGATGGCTTATAGTCTAGTCATTTTTGGAGTTGAAAAGTTGCAAATCCATTCGAGATGACAAAAGAAGAGAACTTCTATGAGAAACTCAAAATAACTTGCAATCTCTTTTGAAATTTCCACATTCTTTTTTGTGATCAGAATCACTAAAGTTTTGCCTCATTGCAAGGCGTGAGAGTTGAAACCTATACATGAACCTAAATCGTCTCCATCCTAACTCTTGAGAAGATGAGAATTTGAATCTCCCATCTTCCATTTTATATGTGGGAACGGTGGTTATTGAGGACAAACACTAGCGATTAATTGCTTGTAGTTGACCAACTAAAAAAAATTGTTTGTAGGTGTGATTGTGATAGTGGAATATTTTTTTACCAAGTCAAAGAAGTAATGGGCCCACTTTTTTTTTTTTTTTTTTTACAAAAAAAAAAAGGGAAAGAGGGTTGAAAAGTCAAATTGAAAGGGAAAAAGAAGTGAGCATGGCACGCTCACTCTTTAATATGAGCCGAGCAGTTCCGAAAAAGAGGGGGAAGAAGAGGGAGACAGTTAAAGAAAGAAAGAAGAATAAGAAGGAAGAAAGGAAATGGGATTTCACATGTGCACATTGATAGAACCTAGCCAAGCTGACTCAATAATGTAACACAATACCTAGTAAGTGCTTGTGCCTCTTGTTCTTTCAATTGGATTAGTTTTTGAGGTTAAGGCTTAAATTCGGAATTTTGAAAAATTCGAGCTGTGAAATCTGATTTTTGAGTTGTTGAGTTGTGTGTGTATATATATATGTAGAAATGATAGTTTAGGGTGTTGTGGAGGTTTCCTATTATAAGTATGTATGGAAATAGGTTATGTGGAGAGAGTTATGCCATCATCAAGTTTTGCATTTAAGCTCCACGTTGCGAATGGCTTGAATAATTGCTTTGAGTATGTGATTTGTTAGCGCGTAGAAGTTGTTTTATCAGCTTTAGGCGTAATATAACCGTTTCATAGTTAACATAGCGTGTTACTCAATTTTAATGTTATTTCTCGCTTATTTGATAGGATCGTGCATGTCGTTTGGTTTTCGGGCTTCCTTATATATATACGTGCTATATAAGGCTGGATAGAATGTTTGGTGCCTTTAAATTATTGTGGGATGGTTTGATAAACTTTTTTTGAAGGGTTATGCGTACTATTTTGTGCAATTTATTTATGAGATAACTCTTGGAAGATTATGTGTTTTTAGGTTGAGAAACTAAGGTGATATGTATAGTGAATGATTATGTGCTATATGATAACGTAATTTCGTGTGAGCCACCTATAGAGCCCTATATTATTAATATGTGTTGGTTAAGAATTAAGTGCTACATGATAATGTAACTTCATAGATGCCACCTATATGGCATTATAATCAAGGACTATAACACAATGTGATTTCATGAAAGCCATATCTAGAGTCTTGTACTATTGATATGTGTTGGTTAAGGATTAAGTGTTATATGATAACGTTATTTTGTGGGAGCTACCTCTAAAGCCTTATAGTCGAGGACCAAGTACTATACGGAAATGTAATTTCGTGAGAGCCATCTCTAGAGCTTTGTATTATCACTATGTGTTGGTTAAAAGCTAAGTGCTACACGGTAATGTAATCACGTGGGAGCCACCTTTAGAACCTTGTGATGTGAGTGGTACTATATCTTTTTCAAATTTATAAAATTCATGTTCCAAAAATGCTATGAATTATATAGTATTAATAATGAAATGACATTTTTGTTGCATAAAAGCCGGATGAAGCATTTACTACTCTTGATTGTTTTTGAATGTTTGGAAAGTATGTTATGCAAAGTATTGTAAAATAATACATATGTGACTGTTTGCAACTAGTTTATGAATGATTTGAAAAATGGTTGAGAAATGGTAGATGTCCATGTTAAGTCATATACTTGGTTTATGAGATTGATTTTTGAATTGGATTTTTGGTATTGGAACATGGTCGTCCATACCCAATATGACTAAATTTGGTGAGAGGTTTATGGGTATGCATATTGGGTTCAGGATATTCTTTTGGGCGGAACCATCGGCTTTGTAGGTGGAGACATTGCCAAGCGGGAAATCTTGGTTGCCTTGTTATTAGGTATTATGTCGTGATCATGATTTGATATTAAGGAGATTGGTTGATGGTTCCATCGATGTGTGTTTTGATTTGAGACCATTGATGATGAAATTGTGACAATGTTTTAAATGAGTTTTTTATATTAGTATAAAGCTTGTTAAAATGGAAGAACTCATATATGATGGGATATGCATCGCTCACTGAGCTATGGTTGCGATAGTAATCATTCTCGATTACTGACTATTATAATGGAAGTGATATCGACGGGGACTTTTGTGAGATGGACTTTTGGGTGGTCAGAGACTGTGTCCTAGTGGAAAGATGGCCATATCACCCCTCATTTCTTACGATTCGGGCTGTGACAGTGATCCATCGGTTTTGCTTTTCAGCAATGGGCGGTTTGTCTTCTGGTACCTCCACTCAAGGTATATGGACATATGATGTGTTCTTGAACTTTAGAGGTGAAGATACTCGAAAAGGATTCACCAGCCACCTTTACTCCGCCTTAAAAGACGCAGGGATCAATGCTTTCAAAGACGATGATGCTCTTCCAAGAGGAGAGAAGATCTCATCTGAACTTGAACAAGCTATAGAAGAGTCGAGGATAGCGATTATTGTTTTCTCGACGAATTATGCCAATTCTGGGTGGTGTCTCGAAGAGCTCGAGAAGATTATGGAGGCCAGGGAACTGCATGGGCAGTTGGTCCTTCCGGTGTTCTATGACGTGGATCCTTCAGAAGTGCGGAAACAGATCGGTAGTTTTGCCCGAGCATTTGCTGAACATGAAGCGTGTTCGGAGGAAGAGAGGGACAGAGCCGTTAGGTGGAAGACAGCTCTTACAAAAGCGGGAAATTTATCTGGCTGGGATCTGAAGAATGCTGCGGATGGGTAATTTTGCTTAACTTTCTCAAAGGTCTTCGTTAAAATTCTTCGTTGACTGAGCTTTTACGGAACTAACATCTACTAGTTCATTTCTTACCCACTTTCACGAGCGGCATTAGCTACCTAGATGCTGGAGAGACGTAGATCAACCCAACCCGTTTTATTTTAGTTCCTTTACCTTCTTTAAACAAGATGTATTCTGCATCGATTCCGTTTTGACATTCAGGCATGAGGCTATACTTATTGAAGACATCGTAAACAAGGTATTACAAGAATTGCCAGACGCATACCTGGATGTACCAACATTCGGTGTTGGACTTGAAACTCGATTAGAGAAGATAAAATCATTGCTAAACCTAGGTTCGGATGAGGTGCTCTTCATAGGAATCTGTGGAAGAGAAGGAATTGGCAAGACAACAATAGCTGAAGCTGTTTATAACCGTTTCTTTCACGCCTTTGAAGGGAGAAGTTTTCTTGCGAACGTGAGTGGGGATTTCTGGCAACTGAATGATCTAATTAGCTTGCAAGAGCAACTCCTTTCAGACATTGTGAAGCATAGAAACATAAAGATACGCAATATTCATATGGGAATTAGTGTCATTAAGAGAGCTTTATGCAATAAAAGGGTTCTTATTGTGTTGGACGACGTGAGGGATTCTGTGCAAATTAAAGCACTAGCCAGAGAACGTCTTTGGTTTGGTTCTGGCAGTAGGATCATAATAACAACGAGAGATCAAAGTTTACTGCAGGACTTAGATGGGGCGGGCATTTATATGGTTGAGCAGTTGGATGACAATGATGCCTTTCAGCTTTTCAGTTGGCACGCCTTTAGTGATTCTTATCCCAAAGAAGAATTCATTGAACTTTCAAAAGAGATTGCAAGTCATTGTAAAGGAGAACCCCTAGCTCTCGAAGTCTTGGGTTCTTTCTTAAAAAATAGAAGTTTGGTTGAATGGAGAATCGCATTTGTACATCTGAAGAGGACAGGTTTTGATTGGCTCTGTGATGACAAAGAGAAGGATGAATCACCCTGCATTGCCAAAAGCCCTCTTCAAAAGAAGTTGATGTATCGTAAGTCGCTTCAGGCCTTGGGAAGTAAGATTTTCCGGGAAGAATATTCTAAAAACGCCAGCAACATCCGGATGACGTTGGTGAGTGTAGGACGCTTAGATTGGTCTATGAATTAGAGAGATCCATGCTTTTGTGATCAAAGAAATAAGAATGTTCACCTATTGCAATTTACAGAATGTTAACGGTAAGGAACTCTTACTAAAGATCTAGATAAACTCTATAGCTCATCACACTGAGTAAGCACAATTTCCTTGCTTCTGGCCCCTTCTAAAACGCTGCCCCTTTTCTCTGCAGTTAACAAGGCAGAAGGAAAGCCAACTGTGGGATCCCGAGATAGAAACTTCGACAATGTACCCGGAGGCAGAACCATCCAAGCATTCTGGACAACATCATCAAACAACTTCCTCAGTTAATGAATTGCAAAGTTCAATACAAAGTAGGAAGTTGTTCATCTCATTAGACGACTTCTCTTTTTTCTTTTCATTTGTTTCATTCTGGCATCTATACAAAAATTAGAGAAGTTTTCTAACCTGGATGGTTTTGACATAACAGATACAGTGAAGGTCATGTATGACAAGATAAAGATGCTTGGGAAGAATGCAGATGTATTTGCACACGGTTTCCTAGAGCATGGTAAGATGATTTCTTTTGTCTGTTTGGAGTGTTATTGCATTCATTGAGATTCAGCAGGTGTAATGGAAAAGAAGAAAACCATCATATACATTTCCTGCATTGATATTGGCTCAATCATCTAAGCAATGTAAAAATGAGTTTATTCAATAGTCTTTGTTATATGGGGTGCGCCATACTGTGGCTCCAGTTTGCCAGAATCACTTTGATTTATTTGAATCATCGATTGATCTGGCAATCCTCAATGGTCCTATCGTGGCCTACTTGAAATGAGCTAGATCATTTACTTGTAAGTGATTAATCACAAGAGGATAAAATTTCTGTCATTTGTTGTCACTGAAGAGATGCATACACGAGTTGCGGTCATGCATATTAACTAGAGCCATCAATCTGTGCAAAGGAAAGAGGAAAGGAGAGAAAAAGCAGAGAGCACAATTCCCTCATTCAAAGTAGTTCTGTAACATATGCTAAAACGGCTTTGTTTTTCTGGAACTGCAGTGAGATTGAGTCCTGGATTCACAGCGACAGTGAAAGGGAAATTGAGTTTCAGGGCAAGAGTTCTTCAGCTTGGTGGCATAGAGAAAGTTTTCCGGATATTGTTCAGTTGGGAAGATGGAGAAAAATTGATGGGGTCTTTCGAATGTTATTGGTCGACTTCAACCACTCCCATCGCAGCAGGCCTCCTATTTATCTCCACTGAAAAAGTTGCATTTTGGAGTGAGAGATCCGTAGATGTGGTTTCTCCAGATGGGGAATCAACCAAAAGCCATTACAAGGTAATTTTACACAAGCTGCAAAAGTCAACTCTCTTTCCGCTAATACCAGTTGGGGATCCTCTGTTGTCATGTGCTTGTTAAAAGTTTGGTCAATCTTAATGCTGTGCTTATTTTCAGTTGGAGGTATCGATAAGAAAGATTAAGGCAGTGAACGAAGCGAAGAATGTGGAGAGGCCGGCACAGAAATACATTAACATTGTTACAGTGGATGATTCCGTTGTCTGGTTCACAGGATTCTTCAATTATCAGAGGGCACTAAAGCACCTCCGGAGGGCGATTCATCATCAGTAGATGGCTTCTAGTCCAGTCATTTTTAGAGTCGAAAAGTTGCAAATCCATTTGAGATGACAAAAGAAGAGAACTTCTATGAGAAACTCAAAATGACTTGAGATGCTGTAAGAAGTTTTGTGAATGAGAAAAATGCTGTTTTAGCAGACAATGTGCGACTCCTACACGCTGATGACCAATAAGCGCGACCAATCCATCTTTACTCATTACGCTGTGACCTATGAAAACATTCCAGTCAAGGTCGAAGATCACATGTGGACATTCCATTTGCCACCTTTCATGACCAATAAGCACATCCTTGTTGCTTCCGACCTCTTGCAAGAGGCACTGCACGGATTTCTTCGCAGACCATCATACACAAGAAACTCAGGCTGTGGATTAAATAGCAGAAACCAATTTTAGGATATTGTCATTGGAATTTCTGTCCTGTCCCTGGACGCATCTTTGTCGGAGTGCAAACATGGACCGGTGAGAATAATTGACAGCACTTCAACTGCTATTTTGGGAGGGCTGACAATATCTGTTACTCCTCTATGCATTTTCTCCAACTTAAGGTTTTTGAAATTGAGAAAGCCCTTCAAAAGAAGCATTTTGAATAAGGTACAAAATACACGAAGCCTATAAACATCAAAGCAGCGCCTAAAAGTATGTGTTCTTGATTAATTCGTAAACAAATCTATAGAGAAGTACTTGAAATTAAGCTGCCAAAAATACGTGTTGTCTGAAAATTTGTTACGATGCTTGCCTCCCATTTCAATGATGATTGTTTGAATTCCTTTTTCCACGAAGTGACCTAGTAAATCCTTGCACTATCTTTCATCCTTTGTGGATCGAACTTTCCATAATGCGTTGAAAAATTAAAGAGCAAGCGTTTGATCAACATCTCTCACCAAGGAAAGGGAAAAAGTTCAACCTGTATGTGAGTGGCCTTCGGCTTTTTGCACACTCATGTACACCTAAGGATGAGGGCAAAAGCTTGCCATGAAGATTCACCGCCCCAAACAAATAGCACTTCAACCTATTCAAAGCTTTTCCTTTGTGATGATTCTTTCTGTGTTCTTTTTCTCTTTCTTTTCTTTTATTTTTCATTTTACATTTAGGTCGATCAATTAGCTAACTTTTGACTTTCTTGGGTCAGCGGTCTTGTGACTTCTTATTAGAGACATTGCTTTCGGGAAAGCAATTTGCCCAAGAACCAAGTTCGAATCTGATATCTAATCCAAATAATTTGTCCTAAATTACAAGGTGGACATAAAAACATGAAGAAATCAACCACCCTTCTAATAGAAAAATCTAAGTGCTGCATGGAGAAGACTGTGTCAAGAGCCTAGTACCCACAAACGAAGGACCAGTAAGGACGTAAAGAACTTATTATACATGAGCAGCACATTTCAACACAGAATATATCAGTCAATTCTCCAATCATTACAGCTAATATATATGTAGTATTATATTATCCTTTCAATGTATGCAATTGAACCATAATGAATGGCCATTGATACGAAGAAGTATTTTTGTTATTTTTTTTGTCGCACATTCCAATTTTTTGCCAAAATTTCTAATTGCTTGGACAGTTGCTTAGTCTAACATTGTCCTCGCAGTTGTCAGTGGGGCATAACAAACCTGAAGCTGCATCAGGAATCCGCCTTTTATTATCAGAAACTTCTAGAGAATGCACAGAAGGATGTGATCATGAATCAATCACAGTGCATTTTTCAAAAAGCGATGACACATCAGACATCTTAGAAAGCTTCTTTTATGCGTCCCCTTCTCCTCCTTTATTCCTTGCTGATCCATTCCTGACTCATACAACACTTGATTGAAACAGTGTCAGATTCAGCATTTCCCTTGGACATTGTCCCTTTAAATACATTCCCAGGACTCAGAAGATTGATCATACTGGGTAAGCACATCTTCCTTGTTTCCAACACCATTTTGAGAGATACTCCACAGTTCATCATCAGACCATCAGAAATGAAAAACCAACGCCAGGGTCTTGTCATTGGAGTTCCTTTACTGTCCTTGGAGGCACCTTCGTCGGAACATTTTTATCAACACGATAAAATGTTCTGTCCATTCAATGGATCCTCGCAAAAGTTGAAAAAAGGTGGGTGTTAATATCAAAGCAGCTCTCTTTCCAACAATCATTTAATTCCAAAGCATCGATCTGAACTCTGACCTGTCTGGTTCCGACATTGCAGATAAGGTAAATTTGGTGCTTCATAGAATGAACAAGGTCGGGAAGAAAGCAGATATTCTTGCATGCGGAGTTCGAGAACATGGTACTAACAATTCCTTTCTTATGACCACAATTTTGGTATTCACTTAATAGGTATAGGTGCTTTTTTCTTCTAGAATTCAGGGTCCTTTATTTTGGAGGATCAAGAAACATTACATGTTTTGAGGTCAATTTAGTGCAAAAATGTTCATAGGACATATGTGCTAACCTGGTTTTCACATCGTTCTGTTATGGAACTGCAGTGAGCCTAAGTCCCAAAATTACAAAAACATTGGAAGGAAAATTGAGAATGGGGGCGAGGGTTCTTCAACTTGGAGGAATGGATAAGGTGTTCATGGACTTATTTAATGTCGGAGATGGCGAAAGGCTAATGAAGACCTTCCAATGCTATCTGTCGACTTCAATTGGTCCTATAGGAGGTCTCCTCTTTATCTCCACCGAAAGAGTGGCCTTTTGCAGTGAGAGATGTATAAAACTGGTTTCTCCGGATGGAGAAACAACCAAAGTCCATTACAAGGTAACTTTGCTCATGTTGTAAAATCACCATATTTCTGTCAGTAATCTATATGCCAGTCTCCATTGCTATGTCGAACTGCATTCTAATAATCTTTTTTGAATATCTTTCCAGGTGATGATCCCGCTTAGAAAGATAAAGATGGCAAATGAGACAGAGAACGTGGAGAAGCCGTTGCAGAAGTACATCCAGATTGTAACTGTAGATAATTTCGAGTTCTGGTTTATGGGATTCTTGAACTATCAGAAAACACTAAAGCATCTTCAGTGGGCAATTTCTCAAGCATAGGCTGTTTGAAGTCGATTTGAATTGTCCAAAAAGGACTGTTTTTTTTAAACTCTTTAGTTCTTCTGTGTCAGATATATGTACAATTGGGACATGTCAACATTGTAAAAAAGTTGTCAATGAGGAAATGCTGTTAAATCCAATATCCTCTCTCTAGCAGCTTTCCAAGACAACATTCTCATCGGAGTCTTTAAGTTTTATCCTGGTCGACTTTCACATGGAATGCCTAGTTTGTCTCGACATGCAACATAGCAATCTCAAAGTAGCTTGAAAAGATAACTAGGCGTGGTATGCTTACTCTTCTCCTAGACTGAGACAAAAATGCTTTACTAGCAACTTCATATTAAATATTTACTTTGTCACAGTTTCTGTCAAAGTTGAAAGTCCTTAATCTCAGTCATTCACAATTCTGGAGAAAGACTCCTAATTTTTTGAGGCTTCCCAATCTAGAGGAATCGTCCCCATGAGATTGCATGAAGCTCCTATGCATCCATCAGTCCATTGGCAAATTAGAGAGACTTGTTGGGTGGATATTGAAGGCTGCAAAGAGCCCAGGAAATTTCCTGGAACCATCTGCAGGGTAAAGTCCCTGAAAGTCCTCAATATTGCAGGTTGCTGAAAGAGTGATAGGTTACCCAAAAATCTCGGAGAGATGGAGTCTTCGATGAAGTTTGTTGCTGATGGGACTGCTGTTACTCAAGTCCCTTTGTCCATTTTATGCTTAAAGAATCTGGAAAGTTATCTTTATGCGGATGCAAGATTTCGATGCCTAGCTTCTTGTCTTCATTCATTTGGCCATGGGTGACAAGAAGGGAAGATCTGCACAAAAATTGTATGCTTATCACGTTTTTGTCGGGGTTAACTTCACTAAAATCACTAAAATTGATGGACGGCAATCTATCAGATGATGCAATCCCAAGGGACATCAGAAGCTTGCTCTTTCTGGAAGACTAGGACCTGAGAAAGAACAACATTTTCAGCTTACCAGATACAGTCAGATGTCTCTTGAAACTCAAAAACCTTAAATTGGACGATTGTGCGGAGCTTGAGCTTCCCGATATACCAACAAATTTATTTACCGTGTCTGCAGTTAACTGTATGTCGCTGAAAAATGTTATCTTTATACAAATTCCACCATGTACCAAGGTCATTTCTCACTAATTGCAGCAATATAGAGGAGATTTTTGGCTTGGACAAGTTGCGATCCGCAGGAACAGCACGCATGGAGTGGTGCTACAGTTTATCAAGCAACTTCAAAGAGTTCCTTTTTCAGGTTCACACACTTTCTCTCTCTTCCTCTGATGTGGTTCATGCACACTTTTAGATGATTTTTCACCTTTTAGAATGCTCGATTGTATTATCGTGCTACTTTCCTCTCATGGAATTTTTTTTTACAGTGAAGCAACATTCTTGAGTGGTTTAGCTATCAGAGTGAGAGTCCTTCGCTATCTTTTCAGATGCCTCCATTTCAAGGCCGTACAAGGTTTCATGGTATGCATCATCTATTCATCCAAAAGTGACACCTAGGAGCCGCAGCCATTCCCAACAGTCGCCATAATAAATAAGTGCAATGAATCCATCTTTACTCATTAGGCTGTGACCTATGAAAACATTCCAGTCATGTTCGAAGATCACATGTGGATGTTCCATTTGCCACCTTTCATTATCAACAAACAGCTTGGATGTGAGGACCTGGTAAAATTGACTGTAGATTTAGGTGGTGGATTGGAATTGAAGCGGCTCAGTGTTCATTTTGGGAATCAGATCTGTCCTTATTGTCGTCAGTTGTGTTTGGGCAACACATTTTCTTATGGTAGAACTTCACTGTTGACAATTACTCAAATGATAGATGGTCAAGTTGGTATTGCAGAGAGTGACTACAGTTGGGGCAATGTGAATGCGAAAAGAGGCCTTATTGATCTTGAGACTTGTCCTAGAGGCTCTGTTGAGGAGGGGCAACATTCTAAAAGAACGGGGTATGATGATACCAGCAATGTAAACATGGACCAGGAAGAATACACTTCAATGGCTATAGGGGGAAGATAGATAATGTTACTCTTGCATTTGCTTGAAATTATGCTTTTCGGAATATAAACAGCCCCTGGAAAGAAGCATTTTGAATTGAAGGTACACAATGTCATACTAGGCCTGTAAATATATTCAGGTGCCGCCCAAACTATGTGCATTGTTCATTGGATTTGTGGAAAAAATGTAGAAAAAGGAAGCTTTTGTTCATACGCCATTTAATGCATGACATGTGTGTTCAAGAGTTCGTTTCTATGTGGCCCACTCCAATGGCGATTATTAAAGTTCATTCGTCCATGAAGTGACCTAATGAAATCCCTTGTACTGCGTTGAGACCAGAAAGCGCAAGCGTTTGATCAACGTGTCTCACCAGAAAAAGGGAAAAAGTACTTGGTCAACATGCGTGTGATGAAGCTGATAAGGCTGTGATGTGTCCATTTTCTTTCCCACAAGCAATCAAAGCCTCCAGTTTGGTTTGATTCAGAGTTGAGCGTTGAAAAAGCAAGAGAAGCATCTTTTTTGGGTGTTAGTGTGAATGGTCTTTGTGGCTTTTGCACGCTCATGTCCACCTAAGGCTGAGGGCAAAAGCTTGCTATGATAAGCAAAACTTTGCCTTTGTGATGATTCTTCCTTTGTTCTTTTGCTTTTCTCTTTATTTGGGATTCCAGGCTGATCAGTTAACCAATATATGACTCCTTCAGGTCAGGGGTCTTGTGATTTCTTATCTAAGACATTCATTTCCAAAAAAGGGAAATAAATTTAATCTCTGGACCAATTAGCCCGGGGACCAAGTTCAAGTCACCCTGTCCTAAATTATGCATCGTGAAATTTAGTTGGACTTTCATATCACAGAGCAAAAGTTTTTCCAAGTTGAAATTGATATACAGACCTTTTTATAGAAAAATCTTAAAGCTGCAAGAAAAGGACAATGCCAAGAACCTTAATGAACAGTGGATGACATTAAAAAATTATTATACATGAGCTCTATATCTAAACATAGAATATGATGGCCATTTTCCAATATTACAGCTAATACAAAGGCAGTATTATATTATCATCTCAATGTATGCACTAGAACCATAATGCATGGCAGATGATACGAAAGAATTTTCCTTGTTGAGCAGATTCCGCTATTATCATCTCAATTAGTCTAATGTTATCCTAACAGTTGTCTCTGAGGCATACCAAACCGGAGCCTGCACTAGGATTCCGCTTTTCTGTATCAGAAAATCCTATGGAAGATAAAAAAGGATGTGATCATGAATCAGTGTCTTTTCCTAAACTGAAGATACATCAGCCACCTTAAAAAGCTTCCTTTACCTGTTCTATTCAGGTCTTTTATTCCTCTTGCTGATCCATTCCTGACTCACGTGACGCAAAATTTAAAAATGTCAGGACTCAGGGTTTACATTGGACTATGATACTGTGTTCCTTTAAATACACTCACAGGACGTGGAGAACTGATCATCCTGAGTGAGCACATCTCCGTTGCTTCCGACCTCTTTCAAGAGACACCACACGGATTTCTTCACAGACCATCATTCAGAAGAAACTCAGGGTGTGGATTATATAGGAGAAACTAATTTCAGGATATTTTCATCGGAATTTCTGTCCTGTCCCCAGACGCATCTTTGTCGGAGAGCAAACATGGACCAGTGAGAATGATTGACAACCCCTCAATGGCTACTTTGGCAAGACAGCCAATGTCTGTTACTCTATGCATTTTCTCCACTTACATGGTTTTCGAAATTGAGGCAGCCCTTCAAAAGAAGCATTTTGAGTAGAAGGCACAGAATACACCAAGCCTATAAACATTCAGGTGGCACATAACAATACGTATTATTGATTAATTCATAAACAAATCTATAGAGAAGTATTTGCATCCTTTATGGATCGAATCCTCACAACGTGTTGAAAACTTAAAGAGCAAGCATTAGATCATCATCTCTCACCAAGAAAAGGGAAGAAGTTTGACCTGTATGTGATAGAGCGGATAAGGCTATTATTCAGTTCTCCTTAGTCTTTCCCAAAAACAGTAAGATCCTATATTGTGGTGTGATTCTGAGATCTGGAATTGAAAAGGCAGGAGAAGCAACTTTTATCTGTGAATGGCCTTTGGCTTTTTGCACACTCATGCACACCTAAGGATGAGGGAAAAAGCTTACCATGAAGGTTCACTGCCACAAACAGATAGCACTTAATCAATTCAAAGCTTTTCCTTTACGATGATTCTTCTTTTGGTCTTTTCTTTCTTTATTTTATTTTTTGTCAATCGATTAGCTAACTTTTGACGTTCTTGCGGTCTTATAACTTCTTATTGAAGACATTGACTTCGGGAAAGCAATTTGCCCAAGGAACAAGTTCGAATCTGATATCTAATCCAAATAGCCTGTCCTAAATTACAAAATGGATATAAAAACATGAAGATATCAAACACCCTTCCACTAAAAAAATCTTAGTGCTGCATGGAGAGGACAGTGTCAAGAACCTAGTACCCACACATGAAGGACCATTAAGGACGTAAAGAACTTGTTATTCATGAGCAGAACATTTCGACACAGAATATATCAATCAATTCTCCAATCATTA
Source organism: Eucalyptus cloeziana (assembly GCA_014182715.1). Classification (NCBI taxonomy): domain Eukaryota; kingdom Viridiplantae; phylum Streptophyta; class Magnoliopsida; order Myrtales; family Myrtaceae; genus Eucalyptus; species Eucalyptus cloeziana. Next base: position 4,354,765 of record CM024643.1, read on the forward strand.
CAGCTAATACATATGTAGTATTATATTATCCTTTCAATGTTTGCAATTGAACCATAACGAATGGCGATCGATACGGTGGAGGTTTTTTATTTTTTGTTTTATATTTTGGAATACAGATTCCAATTTTTTGCCAAAATTCCTAGTTGCTTGGACGGTTGCTTAGTCTAACATTGTCCTCACAGTTGTCTGGGGGCAAAACAAACCAGAACTTGCATCAGGTATCCACTCTTGAGTGTCAGAAAATTCTAAAGAATGCGCAAAAGGATGTGATCATGAATCAATCACAGTGCATTTTTTCAAAAAGTGATGACACATCAGCCGTCTTGGAAAGCTTCTTTTACGCGTCCCCTTCTGCTCCTTTATTCCTTGCTGATCCATTCCTGACTCATACAACGCTAGATTGAAACAGTGTCAGGATTCAGCATTTCCCTTGGACACTGCCCTTTAAATACATTCCCAGGACTCAGAGGATTGATCATACTGGGTAAGCACATCTTCCTTGTTTCCAACACCTTTTTGAGAGATACTACGCAGTTTATCATCAGACCATCAAATATGAAAAACCAACTCCAGGGTCTTGTCATTGGAGTTCCCCTGTCCTTGGAGGCACCTTCGTCGGAGCATTCTTATCAATACGATAAAATGTTCTGTCCATTCGATGGATCATCGCGAAAGTTGAAAAAAGGTGGGTGTTAATATCAAAGCAGCTCTCCTTTTCCGACAATCATTTAATTCCAAAGCATCGATCTAAATTCTGACCTGTTATTGCAGATAAGGTGAATTTGGTGCTTCATAGGATGAACAAGGTCGGGAAGAAAGCAGATATTCTTGCACGTGGTGTTCGAGAACATGGTACTAACAATTCTTTTCTAGTGACCACAATTTCGTGCAAAAGTGTTCCTATGACGTATGTGCTAAACTGGTTTTCACATTGTTTTGTTACGGAACTGCAGTGAGACTGAGTCCCGAGATTACAAAAACAGTGAAAGGAAAGTTGAGAATGGGGGCGAGGGTTCTTCAACTTGGAGGAATGGATAAGGTTTTCATGGACTTATTTAATGTCGGAGATGGCGAAAGGCTAGTGAAGACCTTCCAATGCTATTTGTCAACTTCAATTGGTCCTGTAGGAGGTCTCCTCTTTATCTCCACTGAGAGAGTGGCCTTTTGCAGTGAGAGATGTATAAAACTGGTTTCCCCGGATGGAGAAACAACCAAAGTCCATTACAAGGTAACTTCGCTCATGCTGTGAAATCACTATAGTTCTGTCAATTATCTATTTGCCAGTCTCTATTGCTATGTCGAACTGCATTCTAATAGACTTTTATGAATATCTTTTCCAGGTGATGATTCCGCTTAGAAAGGTAAAGATGGCAAATGAGACAGAGAATGTGGAGAAGCCATCGCAGAAGTACATCCAGATTGTGACTGTAGATAATTTTGATTTCTGGTTCATGGGATTCTTGAACCATCAGAAAACGCTAAAGCATCTTCAGCGGGCAATTTCTCAAGCATAAGTGGTTTCGAGTCGATTTGAATCGTCCAAAAAGGACATTCTTTCTGACCTTTTAGTCCGTCCATGTCAGATACATGTACAACTAGGAAACGTCAACATTGTAAAAAAGTTGTCAATGAGGAAATGCTGTCAAATCCAATATCCTCTCTCTAGCAGCTTTCCAAGACACATTCTCATCGGAGTGCTGGCTGTGAAAAAAATTGATGGGCAGTATAAACTTTGTGAAACTATCTTGATTAGCCGCCCAACGAGATGGCATCTTTCTTTGATTCTGGTGTTATTCTATTTTGCCCTGTCATCTTTCGCCAAATCATCAGATTGTACAAAAGCATTAAACATAGAATTTTTTGCCATCCTAGCTCTTTCTGGCCGGCTTTGACTGGATGACCATTTGCCGCCCTGACTCTCTCGTACGCATCTTCAAGTGATCGTAATTAACTGAAAACTGAAAACTGAAAACTGAAAAAGGACAAGATCATTGAGACGATCCTATTTTGAAACAGACAAACAGCAGCATCCAACATCCATCCAAGAAAGTTCATGCTTCTTCCTCTTCTTGATGATCCATTCACGAATCATCAAGTAAAAACTTGAGATTGCATGTCAACTCCTCCAAATGTTAAAGTTAGCCCTTGGAAAGCAGCTGCAGTGTGACAGGACTGAGAAATATCATGAGTACAGCAGTAGTTTCTTTGTGCTTGGAAGCAAACAGACTGCTTGATGTGACCAGCATTTTTCAAGTAATGCCCATGATTTCTCAAATGGATTATTTAATAACTCAATCGAGATATTGTCTGCTTTAACCTGTCTCATACCAAACCTCATAATTTTTGCCATTTGGTGTACCTTTTCGAGCAGGTCACCCATTTTGTTGAGTATGCCTAATATTTAGAGTTACAATGAGTTGTTGTGTCAAAAGGCGCATCTTTTTGAGTAAATGCAGGTTTCATAGTAGGTTTCACATACATAATTCGGGAATGCTCCTCCCTATTTGATACATTCGATTTATTCTTTAGGCCGTGTTTGGTGGGTTGGATAAAACTCTGGATATGATAACTTTTATCCTGTCCGGTGTTTGGAGCGACATGAAATCTTATTAGGATTTGCTCTTTGTTTGAACCCTCTTGCCCTTGTCAATCTTTGTATAGTTTTCGCCATACTTCACGGAATCAGGGATTGGTAGAAGAAAAATATCGAGAGCATCCGATCAAATTTGATGAAGCCAAACATCAGCTGACAAAGTCAATTATGGAGCAGAGTCTCTCTTTGTTTGTTTTTGAAGGGGTGGACAATGCATGAATTGACTACTATGATGTGTATTGCATATGATGTTCCAATTGAATAAAAAAGGGAAAAGGAAATAATCATAAAAGTTTAAAAAAAAAGATCCAAAATTATGACCAACGAGACTCTTCAGTTAACTTGATCGCTGTGTCCACTTTATTAACTTATCGTTCATTGATATTTCAGATTTTTTGACTAATTGTTTTTCACTAATGAAAAATATTTTTTAATTTTGAATTAATAAGGTGCACATCTGGGAGTGCTCTTTCACCTTTTTCCCAACCCAAAAATCCAAAAAAAGAATAAAGAAAGAAAGAAAAATGGGTACAACTGTACAATTATCTGATGCTTAATTTGAAGTAACCTCTCGATCCTACTAAGGTATTATCAATCCATTCTAACCTTAGTTGGGTAGATTTTTGCAGAAGGGGAAATAATTATTTTCTTTGCTATAAATTTCTACAAATGGCTAATTTTTCCTTTAACCAAATATAGAGCACACAATGAAAAAAATACAAAATTTTTTTTACCTGAAAGGAAATTGAATCTCTGAAATTTTGATCTTCATTTGAGGGATGAATCTGGCCAAAAATGCGTTTTGTTTCACTCTTTATCATTTAGAATTTTGCCCTTGCAATTACAGTACCGATTTACTCAGCAACCACCCACATTTTTTTCTCTATGCATAACCGCCATTATATCTTACTTTCAACAAGTGGCATCAACATTGTCCGGAAATTAACAATATTATGTAGTTGTGCACGGTGCGTGCGCAAAGAACTAATTAAAACTCAAGTACGACGAAAAAGAGTCCAAAGTTTAAATTTGATGAGTATAAAAAACATAATGAATTGTAATTCGAAGCGATAAGATTTGTTTTTACTTCTAAAGTTACAATTATCCCTTTTTATTCTTTTATTATCATATCATGGCGGTCGTTCCATAAAATTTTTAGATCGAAACCATCTTATGATCTACTTTATCACGTAGAGAGATAAATTTCAAAATGAGTACCGCTATTAATTTTTCTTTTTATCTTCTTATCTTTAAGAGATTATTTAGAAGAAATTCATAGCGGCCATGGCCATGGTTGCTACAAATTTATTTGACATACAGCTTCCTGTAGAATTCGATTATTCTCGTGATTCAAATTAATTTTAATTGAGCGGCCGTGGCTGGTAAATATCAAAAAGCAATGGTAATTCCGGGGTAACTTTATAAAATTCCCCATCGTAATAAATAAAATGATCGGATTTATAAATGCTTGAAAAGGAAGATAATGGCTGCGCGGGCGGAGGCGCGGGATCGGCCGCCCTCGCGCTGTATTGGATACCGAAGAGATTCCAACTGGCCAGATCCCCTTTTACGGATTTGCCCCTCGGCGCATCCTGAATCTACCCGCGATCCCGCGGGATCTGTCCGTACTCGCGTGCCTCGCCCGCGGGGGGTTTACGTCAAACTGCCACCCGCCTTGCGTAATCTCCCCCGCTTATAGCCCCGGGATTCCACGGTTGACTTGCCCAGTCGTTCGATACTCTCTCGCCCGCACGCTCGCTAGCTCGCTTGCGACGGCATCCAATCCCGGTCGCCCCTGTTTCCATCAAGGTGAGATGTTTGTTGCTCTTCGAGGGCTCTTTCGTTGTTGTTCTTGGTTTTGATCTGGGCTGTTCCCGTTCGGATTGTGCTTGTTGATCCCGCGATGCTGTCGAGTTGTGCTTGGATTTCCTGTTGGTTTCTTGGGTTCTGGAATTCGGAGATGGGTCCTGTTCTTTTCTTGGGTTGGTTCTTTGTTTTGGGTTGTTCTCACTTGACCGACCCAAGTTCTTTCCTCTGAGGATTTGATGATGGGTTCGCTGAATTATGGAAGTTTTTCCGTTTTTGTTCTATGAATTCCTATCGAAATCTTTTCTTTTTTTTGGTTCTTTGTTTTGGTTTGCTCTCAATTGATCGACCCAAGTTCTTTCCTCTGAGGATTGGATGATGGGTTTGCTGAATTGTCGAGGTTTTTTCGTTTTTGCCCTATGAATTCCTATCAAAATCTTTTCTTTCTTTTCACCGTGCTATCTGGGATGGATTTTGTGCGCTGGGTTATGCCGGAGAGTGAAGTCCCTCTCGAAATCTGTAACCTTGTGGTGGCTAGTGTGCGGGATCTTTTGCAATTTGTGCCTTAAATCTTTTCCTGTGAGCGAGATAGATTAGTATGTGGTGTTTAATTACTGATGTTGCAGTTCTGTTGACTGCAGAATGGGCGTTTCAATGAAGCAGACGGCCCTGACTGTGGGCACTTTGGGTGTGCTGTCCTTCATCTTTGGAGTGGTTGCTGAGAATAAGAAGGTGATTCATCCAGTGTCTGATTGTTTTATTGCCCTGCAATTGTTTATTTCTAGGACAAATGACACAGACGGTCCTTGAACTTTTCTTCAATTGTTTTTGTCATGTTCATAGTTCTCGACATGGTTGATTTTGTTCTGTTCTTGGTTGACTGTTCTTGGTGGACAGTAATTTATCACATTATCTTCTTTCTAGTGTCCTATTTCCTGCTACTGTTATACTAATTTGGTTGTCCATTGTCCTTATTTAAATAGGTACTATAGTATATATTATCACGATATGATTGGTTGCAATCATATGATTTTTCCTTGTCTAAATTTGATAGAGATAAGGGGGTATGTGTTTATTTTTATTGAGTTTGCTTGGTTTCTGCAATGATGTTTTGCGTCAAGAAGTAATAGCACTCAGACATCTTATAATCCCTGTATCCACAGTTTTCAACTTTTGCCTGGAATTAATATATCGATTCACTTTCCCTTTTTTCCCCTAATTTCTATCCATGCTTCTTATCCTCTGTATATTCCACAGCCTGCATCTGGAACTGTGATTACCGGTAAAGATGTCGTAATTTGCAAGTTTTCATCTGACCCCACTGTTGCTCTCGGGTATTTGTCCTTTGCATTCCTTTTGTTGTGCACCGTGGCGGGCTATTGGTCTCTGTTTTACCCGTACAAGGGAAGGTCCGTCCCTCAATCAGTTTTTTTCCGGAATACTAGCTTTGTCGTCTTCTTCAACATTGCCTTGTAAGTAACTTTTACCAGTATAATTTGCCTGCCTATTCTTTTGAATGTTTGGCAATAGATCTACTTTGATTGAAACTGGGACACAATCGTACTGGGATAGTATTAACTAGGAAGTGTATTTCATTGTGCAAGCTCACCTTTATTCTGTAATTTGAGGACATGCCTAGGAAAGTGAGGGAAGTTGTAAATGAGGGTGTACAAATCTGCCTCCTATATCTTATAGCAGCTACTTTCTCTTAGAGACGCTTCTGCTGTCCAGGCTAGTTGCTGACTGAAACTACCATATTAGTTCCGCTGCTTTTAAATGTGTTTCATTTGAAAGAACAATTATGACCTGCCTGGTCAGAATCTCAGATTTGTGATTTTCACCATTCCAGTTCTTTATCAACTTCTTGCAATTTTTGGTCTTCACATGTAATGTTTCATATGAATTGTGAATGTTCCATCAGTATGAGGATTTTGTTTATTTTTTAGGGCTCTCATAAGGGGTTTATTAGTAGCACTGGCATGGGCACTTGTTGGAGACTGATTATTCTCTGTGGAATACATGAAACATGATTTAAATACCAAGTTAATTGACATGACCTTACTCCAAATATAGATCTAAATTTACGAAAGTTGTAACATTTCTACTAGTGATATTTGGTTAACCAGTGTGCTCACGGAGTCATTCAGATGATCAGTTTCAATTCATTGCCTATTCCTTTTAATGGTCATATTCTTCAAATTATCACAGGTTTGTGGGGGGATTGGCAGCAGCGATGCTGTTATGGCCGACAATTACCGAGCAGCTGCACCAGGTCCGCAATGTTCACAAGAACCTCAGCTACACATGCCCCACGGCCAAGACCGGTCTATTGGGTGGTGGAGCATTTCTGTCCCTCGATTCGGCTCTCTTCTGGCTGGTCGCCCTTATGCTAGCGGACAACACCCGTGAGGATTTCTTGGACGAGGTTGATGAGCCCCATAAGGATGGTGATCAGGGTGAGGCTATCACAAGTGAGTATGGGGTGGATGGGCATATAAAGGGGGTCGCCTAGTAAGTGTGATCGGTGGGAAGGATTAGGCGAGTACAAAAACTCTGTTATTCATATAAAGCAGCAGCTTTAGGCCTCTGGGGATGCTGTAAACGTCAGTTGCTACTTAAGCTGTGGTCATTGACCTTGGGACTGTTTTCTTATTGTTTAAAATGCTGTGGGTTTAATGGTTGCGTAGAGCTCGTTCTCTCTACTTCATCTTTCTTGAAGTTATTTATCCCCTGAAATCCCGCACTTTCGCTGGACGGCTTTCATTTTCTTAGGTTTAATAAAACACGGGCATATACCCAATTGCGACGATAGTCTTTGCACAGGCTAGGATGCTTTCTGCGTAGAGATGACCTCCACCATTTGGCTTGCGTGGTCAAAGCTTAGAGCTTGGCTTGATGCTCTCTCTCTCTCTCTCTCTCTCTCTCTCTTACATGTGCGGGCGTGCACCTTTCTATTCTTTCAAAACGGTCGGAGGGCGAAGAAGAGAAGGATAATAACAGAAAGTTGCACTTTCAACTTTTCAGCCAGCCCATGAATGTCGTTTTTGACCCTTTATGTAGTTGTTAGGCATTTGATTTTCAGGATCTTAATCATCTCGCACTGTTTTTCATCGAGTCATTTGATTTTTTGGGAACAACTAATGTTCATTCATACGTCAATGGCAGTAGGAGTAGGACCGACCTATCATCTATGCGACGCACTAGCGCAACATTGTCAACTGCTTACTTTGGCATACTAAGTGCGGGACGTAAAATTGCTATTCCTATTTCTCCAGGTCCATTGGAGAAAAGTACTTTGCCGAGTCATATGTATACTAAAAAGACCTAAAGGACTACATCGATGAACCACTTTCACTCTTCGAATTTGCTTTGTTTACCGGGTTTCTGCAAGCAAGAAAGCTGGCTCTGCTCAGACGAGAGGACCAGAAGAAGAATGGCCAGTTTATACATTTATCAGATCTAGAACGACCTTTGCGTTCCTGGCCTTGATCCTGTATCCTGCCACGGATGCACCTGATGCAGCGGGCCTCAGCTACGATCGGACTTGCCCGAATGAGGAGAAGTTAATCCGCGGCGTGGCGTGTTGGAAGATTCTAAAAGCTCCGAACACAGCCGCTGGCGTTCTTCGCACCTTCTTCCACGACTGCTTTGTCTGGGCGTGTGTAGTTTATATACCTTTTTAGCTAGATAGTCCTCTCCTTAATGATTTCATTAATTGTTCATTACTCACAATATAGTTTTAGCTCCTCCTAGCTCTCTCTCTCTCTCTCTCTCTCTCACACACACACACATGGATCAATTGAATTTTCTCGTTCATGGTTCCTGATGTCGCTTTGTGTCCTGTTCACATAAAGCCCAAACGAACGTGTTGTCTGGGATTCAAAAGAGTAAATTTCCTCTCTAAAAGAAAAATCCTTCAAGAAGATATCATGTAATTATAGTCTCTTTCAACTACACATTGTGATTTCGTTCGATTTTCCTTGCGCAAACCAATATGTTTTTTTCCTAAACATATGAGGAGAGAGAAATTCTAGATGCTCTCAAAGTGTCACGTGACGATTCTCACAAATCACTAAAAATTATACTTCTGTATCTACTCGAGTCTCAATACTCCCCCGTCGTCAAATTCTGCAATTTCTATTGGTGCCACTGTCTTGGTAGTCTCTTTCGCACACATGATATCTTACTAGTCTCATTAAACTATATCTGAGTTATATGGCCTTAATTTTGCTTCGATTTTTCTCCCACTTCCAGGGTTGGTGGGTTAGGTAATGTCTGACATTTTCTTTTTTAAATATGAAGAATATTGAAGGGAAATGGATGGGTACCGAGCGACTTGTCCCGGTGCAACGCAAGGCCATTTTCTAGTAATTGACATGAAATGCGTGCTCCATGCAGGGTGATACGATCAAGATTATTTAATGCAGGCACTTGCTAACTTCCAAGAAGCTAATCCGAGTGATTATAGAATTTGGGGAGTTATCTAATTGGAATCTCTCTCTCTCTCCGCCCCCCTCCCCAAACCCCAAAGAATAACACCATTTGCAAATGATTAATGATATCTTTCTCTCTCACACACACCAAATAATAACATTACTTGCAAATAATTAATGATAACCTTCCAGTGGAAAAAAAGATATACACAAACGGCCTATTGTTAAAATTTCCAAATTAAGGGTAGATAGAGGCACTCATATAAAATTTTCTTTATATTAACGGTATATGCTCTTTTAAAAAAAAAAAATTAAAGGCTAGTTATTTGTATTTTATTCTTATATCAGCGATCTAAAATTATACTATATTTTGTCATCTACTGATGTCGATTGGCATTGAAGATGCTCATTTTTGTCATCTACTCATTTGTGTTATTATACAATGAAAATTGTAATTGAAGATACTGCCATTTTAAAGGCCAGCTAGATTACATGTTATGAAATATTATAAGATTAAAATTGTAAATACATCCACTTGCAACTTCCAAGAAGACAATCCGAGAGATCATATACTTTTGGAGGTTATATTGCAAGAATTAATATAAAAACGCCACAAATAGAAACTTCAGGTCTTTTTAAACGGTTCGCAGGAACTTCAACTCTCCAAGATCGGAAAGAGAGAAGCCAATCCAATTTAAGGGTATGTTCATCCCCAATCTCTCTCTAAACCTTTTTCATAGAATTCCTGCGTTTGACAAGACACGTTGAAGTCTTTGTTGCTCAGGAGTAAGCACTAGGGGAGGTGTATCCCATTTTACTTGCGTTTGAGTTTTCTTAATGGAATTTAAAGGCATAGTCTTCCATTACCGGGATTACTTAAATTTTTTCCTGGGTTGAATTTTCTACAATGGATGGAATAGACGCCATGTTTGAGTCTTCATGTTGAACATGTCGCCTTTGATGTGGCTACCCTGGTAGGAGGATGTATCAGCATTATGATGCCTGCCGTGGTTCATGAGGAAAAAAATAATGTCAATGGAGGAAGGGAATTAGGCTTGAGGAAGTTGGAAAGGGACAAGGGAGGGCGTGATATTATGGAACAGATGGGGAGGGATTGAGATAGGGACTGGTTATCTAGTTTATTAAACCGACTACCGAAGGCGGGATCCTCCCACTTTTATGAGGAGTGATAGAAAAATGTGCCTTTGCGCCACTCTTGGTCGGTCAACAAGCAATGAGACATCCAGGGTTGGCTTTCTCACTTCGCTACTTGCTTGTCCCATCCCTAATCAAGTTTTGCACCTTCAAAGGAGGCCTCCACAATCTCTCTTCTTTTCCATAATCCTCCCAAATGCAAATATATGATCTAGAAAGTCATCGTGTGTCAATTTTAGCTGAACGGAACCAGCAGAAATGATTCCATTTGGATTTGCACGTGAGATAAGTTTTCTTCGATTCCACCTTGCTTGCATGTGGGGCTAATTATTAACTCGTATTGATCCCCTTCCTCCACCAAATGACTTTTTTTTTTTTTAATAAAACTTTCCAACCCACCATTTTTCTAGCAGGATAGAGTTTCGGACTTCTCCAATGGAGGCCTTCCAAACCACGATGATCGATGCCCTAATGGTAGAAAGATCCGTCCCTGTTGCCATCCTGCCAGAACAAGAAACACCCGGGGGTTCCCTTTTCTTAAGTAACATCCATCGAGTGTCTGCCTTTTACTTGCCAATGGTTTATTCTTTCGGCAGGAGCGATGCCCGCACGGTAGACGTGATTAAGAAAGCTTTGTCCAGAGTATTGGTTCATTACTATCCACTAGCGGGGAGATTAGCTAAAGACTCTCAAGGGAAGTTGACCGTTGATTGCGAGAAGAAGCTAGGAGTGCCATTTGTCGAGGCATTGGCCAATTACGACATCGAAGATCTGGGTGACATGCGATTTCTCGATTGTAATGTTCTACGGAAGCTTGTTTATAGAGATTCTGCTGATAATATCCAAGAAGTGGCACCCCTTTTAACAGCGCAGGTTAGGAGCAATCTCTTTCGTCCTCTTCTGCTATTGGTTTACAATTTTCTTCTCTATTCTATTTTATTTGGCTTTCTCGTCTATTATAATGGTGAGACCGTTTTGGTAGCTTAGAGATAGCTTATTTATTTATTTATTTATCTATCTATCATTAGTTGATGACTTCCTCAATTTAGTTGATGAATTTTCATCATATATCAAAAGTCTTATTTATAACGAGAATTTTCACTTTTACTTTCTATACTCAAAACAGCTATCTACAATAATAGACTTTGACTTGTCAACTTTTGCAATAAGTAACTACTCTATTGTAGTTAGCTTCTTTTTACATAAAAGATTGAAGTATAAACTAGTTTTTCTCAATGTGGCGCGTTTTCTTTTTCTGGTAAAATAATAACCAGCAATTTATTTACAATCAAGATAAAATTCGTGTGATTTTCGTCATACTCGGATAACTTTCAAGTCTTATAAATAGTTTGTAATTACCTATACACGTCACGACTTCTTCTTATAGATAGTGACGATCAATATCGATTTCTTACAATTAAAATACCCCACGGATTTTATCCTTCACGTAAGAAATCTCATTAGTCGCATCTTGCTAAGGTCTCTTTAACATTTCTTTGATAAAAAGCTATTATGAGGAAAAGTACAAAAAAATCCTAAACCTATTACATTGATACCAATTCAGTCATAAACTTTTTAATTGAATTGATTTAGTCTTAAACCTTTTTACATTTGTATTAATTCAGTCCATCTAACCAATTTTGGCTAGCCGACGTTGATGTGGATGTTGACTAGTGGTTGAACGCTAATGTGATAATTTTTAATGATTTTTTTTCAATTTTTTTATTAATTTTTTTTTATTTTCTTTTTCCTTTCCTTTTCTTCCTTCTTTCTTCTTGGACTATCCTTGTGGTGGGTGGCTAGCCTTTGGCAAGGGTTGCAGCCCTTGCTCGGCCTCACCTAAGGCTGCAGGTGAAGGCAGCTTCGCCCACGGTTGGCGAGCCTCTGGCTTGGTGATGGCTGCCATGGCCTCATCAACTATGGGTGAGGTTGGCCTCACCCAAATCCGGGTGAAGCTACCTCACTCGTAGCCTTGGGGGAGGCCGAGCGAGGGCTTTGCAGCCTCGCCTAGTGGCTGGCGAGCCTTTGGTGAGGCTTGCTGGTCATTGTGGGGATAGTCCAAGGAGGAAGAAGGGAGAAAAGAAAAGGAAAAAGAAAAGAAAAAGGAGAAAAAGAAAAAACAGGAAGAAAAAGTTCGATTTTTTTTTTAAATTATTAAAAATTTGTTACATCAACATTTGGCCACCGGCAGGCATCCACATTATCGTTTGACCACTGGCTAGTGTCCACATCAGTGCTGGTTGGCCAAAATTGGTTAGATAGACTATATTGGTACCAATGTAAAAATGTTTATGACTGAATTGATTCAATTGAAAAGTTTATGATCGAATTGATACAAATACAATATGTTTAGAACTTTTTTGGTACTTTTTCCCATTATTATGTAAAACTTAAATCATCTGCTTTGAAATCCATCTAGCTACCATTGTTGAATTCATTGGGTCCCAGTAGATTTAACATTTAATGTTTCAAATAGGGGCATAATTCATTGAAAAGAGCCATGCAAGAATTTATCCATTTACATTACATTTGTTGCATTTTATTTTAAGATACTACTAACTATGGTGACAAATTAAACAGGTAACGAAGTTTAGATGTGAAGGTTTCACGGTAGGAATCACATTTAATCACTGCATGTTCGATGGTACCTCTGTAATGAATTTTATGAACTCATGGGCTGAAATAGCAAGAGGGAGACCTTTATCCCTCATCCCTTGTCACAATAGAACCATTCTGAAGTCAAGGGCTCCTCCTCAAATCACCGGTACTTCTGACAGCTTTGTTCAAGTCAGTGATGTATCAGACTTGAAAGCACTGTACGAGGAAGAGCAAATTGTGTGGAGATCTTTTAACTTCGGCAATGAGAAGTTGGCGACCCTTAAAAAAATGGCGACAACCGATGGACAGGTAGATGCTGTATTCTTCTTTGCTACACGTATAATGTTGCCCTTTATTATTAGCAAAATTTGGTCTTATGGAGTGGTGGCACTTCATACTCACATAATGAAGATACAAGATACTAAATTGTGTTGCAAATGAGTAAGAGTGCATCGATCCCCCATCGCTTATTGGAAGATCACTCACAATCAATTCCACAAGAATTTTATCTATTTAAACATTTATTGCAAAAATATACATAAGTCCATTATTTCATAAACATCGATTACAGATTTACTTCAATAAATAAAAAAAAGAACACTAACGATTCAATGTGAACAACAGATCATAAACAGCTGCTCCAACTTCGCAGCACTTGCAGCCCTAGTGTGGCGGGCTCGAACTATCGCACTCAAGATGAAACCGCACCAACTGTTAAAGCTTCTTTTTCCTGTTGATTTCCGGTCTAAGATGAAACCGCCGATGCCCAGATACATCGGGAATGCTGTGGTTGAAGCTTGCTGTCTCTGCACCGCAGGAGAGTTGATCGATGAGCCAATCTCTTTCACCGTGGGGAGAATACAGGAGGCAATTGAGAGGGTGAACGAGGACTACGTGTGGTCGTGGATAGACTCCTTGGACGTGCATCAATTCGACCTTCTCTCATTGACCTCGCTAGTGTTGGCTTCGTGGCAAAGGTTTGATTATGGCTCCACGGACTTTGGATGGGGAAAGCCAAGGACTTTTGGCACCGGTGACCTGCCGGGAGGTTGTCTATTTATGGCGGATGGGAGTGATAGGAAGGGCATTGTGGTGGTGTTGGGTCTGCCACTTTTGACCATGAACACTTTCGAGAAGCTGGTCCAACTCGAGGGATAAATGCTCGGCACACCAAGTCCGGGCATATCAAATGCGTTTTCGAAGTGATAAACAGAGTTTGCCACATCGCTAAGTGTCCAGAATAAGTCATAAACTTTTCCTTTCGTATCCTTGCGTATCAAGTAACTCTTATTTTTTCTTTTTTGGTGGGTTACAGTTCTTGCAGTAAAAACTCACATGCAACTCTCAAACACATCACCAAGAATAGGCCCGCCCTTCTCTCTCTCCCTTTTGCTCTCTCTACTTGTTCAACCATGGACGTTGCACCACCATTCCGCTCCACCATGCCGTCATGTCCGTGCAGTTTCCAGCGCTCAGCCTCACCGCTCCACTGATGTCTCCATTGGGGCGCACATCCAATGCAAGCTAATCGACTCGAACCCGCCATTGCAGTCACCTTGCTCTGCATATGACTTAAAATATTGTTTAGGTGTTCGTTCGTTCGGCTTGATATTTAAGCATGTAAAATTATTGATCAGAAGTCATATAATTCTTCTTTATGTCATTTACTGCAGCCAAGTGTTTATACAGGTTTGGGATCGACGAGTGAGAAGCAAACACGCTGAGAGGGCTTCGATTTAGTTAGACCCTTTTTTTTTTAACACCTTGTAAAAATGTCATTGAATATTTGAAGTAATGAGATTATTTGTCGAGCATATCATCTTTGACACAGTGAAATAATGAATTTTCAAACTTTATAACCTGATCTTCAAATATCAAAATAGCAAAGATTAATTATAATCAAATGACAATAAATAAAACAACAAAAATAAAGTATTAGCTCCACGTAGTCCAAAAGATAAAACTAATGGAACAAGAAGTTTATCAAGGGCGAAAATTTCTGTCTTTGGTATCTAAGGCGATGATGAAAATTTTGTCACCTTAGGCAAGGTTGACGAAGTAAACACGACAAAAGGTTCGAGACAAAAAAATTTCGTTCCCTTCATCTAAGGCGACAGAATTCAAATTTGAACCTATGGCAAACTTTTTGTGGTCCGCTAATCAAGTAAGGGAGGAGGAAAGTGTTCTCCAACACCGTCGGGAGGAAAACCGAACATAGTCTCCATTTCTATTTTCTTGTTCGACATGGTCTCTACAGAGGGAGTAAACATTCTCAATTGGAATTCTCATTTCCTTAGATTAGATATTGGCGGCTTCCCTCTAATTATATTTTTACTCTGTTTCTCTCGCATATATTTGAGAATCGTTCACGATTTTCTCATATTTTCTTAGTGTTGTAACGGACAACTAGATAGGAAAAACGTGAAATCGTCCTTGAAAGTAGGAAAAGCGTGAAATCGTCCTTGAAAGTTGCCGCATTTGGTCATTCTTTAACAATAAGATGTACGGTGGTTTTGTTGATATTTGATATTGACACACCTTTCTCATCAAATATGTTCATTTCGGAATGTACTGGAAAATAAGAAATCAAACAATAAATAAATAGAACAAGCAAAAATTGGAAAATAGATTTACAGGGTTCAATCGGTGTAACTTATATCCATGGAAAGAGTAACCCATAATTCTAATTCACAGGTTTAACCCTACAATTCCTTGTTAAACAACCTTTCAATCTTACAAAGGAATTTACAGATCTTACCTACAAGATTTAAATGGCTTCAATACTCTCAGATTAATATAATTCACGAAAAAACAGTTTCTTGGATATTTTTCACCAAGAAGACCTGCTTCTTACATAGAAAAACATTGGATAGGAAGCCAACTCAAATTATTAACTCACTCAAATTATGAAACTTCTTATTGGTACAATATTTCTTTATCGCCGCAAATTCAAGGGATATCTTCAACGCTAAATGTGGAAAATGTGTTATAGAATATGAATACAAGACAATTCAATGTCGATTTTTTAAAAGGCGT
The DNA here is from genome assembly GCA_014182715.1 of Eucalyptus cloeziana. Lineage (NCBI taxonomy): Eukaryota > Viridiplantae > Streptophyta > Magnoliopsida > Myrtales > Myrtaceae > Eucalyptus > Eucalyptus cloeziana. Next base: position 4,370,386 of record CM024643.1, read on the forward strand.
CAAATTCTATAGTTTTGGACAAATTCGATCCCAAATTTTCATGAAATGCATGAGACGTGGTTCCGGGGAAAATTCAATGTCAACCACCCATTGTCAGAGCCAGGATGCTATAACCGTCTCGAATTCTCCATTGGACATGCTTATGGCCAACAAATCTTATGGTAACATGGGAATTTTTTTCTCTGTTTTAGTGAATTATATGAATTTTTTTTTCCCACGGGAACGGCATGGCAATTGCTACTATCTTATTTTATGCCAACAATGCCTGCCCGAACATGCCATGTGACCTTCACCGATTGGCTCGTGTGGAGGTCAATGTCGAATCCCAAAAAAAAAAAAAAAAAAAAGGCGGATAGAGAGAAAGATTATCCTTAGCCCAAAAATTGGTGCGCAAGACGTGGGCGAGTGACGTGCAATTTGAGCACACGTAAGGGAATGGGAAGGTCAACATGCTCTTTCTAACAATTTACAAAGACCTGGACTTTCTGGGCCGTTCCAAATGTGCGAGCTCGACCCACCAAAAGACTCATATCAATCCACTTGTAAACAGAAGCTCCAGGTCTATTTAAACCGCCCAAAGGAACTTCCACTTCCCGACATCCAAGAAGAGAAGCCAATCTGGTACGTTCCTCTCCAATATCTCTCGCGATCTGTTCATGGTTTTCCTACATTTGACCACACATGCTGTGAAGCTGCAATAACACTTGCTTTCTAGGTAGGATCCCTCCATCTGACGATTTTGTTTGAACTTCCAGACCTATTCTTTTCCAAGCACAAGCAGGATATAGAGCTCCGGAACTGCTCTGATGGACGCCTTCAACACCACTGCAAACGATGTCCTGACAATAGAAAGATCCGTCCCCCACGCGGTCCTACCGGAACAAGACACGCCGGGGGGTTCCATCTTCTTGAGTAGCATTGATAATGCGGCTTTGACCATCATATCGACTGTTTATGCTTTCGATAGGAGTGATGCGAATGTGGCGGGTGTGATCAAGCATGCTTTGTCCAAAGTTTTGGTTTATTACTATCCGCTTGCTGGCAGGTTAGCTAAAGACTCTCAAGGGAAGTTGACTGTCGATTGCGAAAAGAAGTTAGGAGTCCCATTTGTGGAGGCATCGGCTGATTGTCATATCGAAAATCTGGGCAGTATACAAATTATTGATCCTGATCTTGCAGGAAAGCTTATTTACAGAGACCCTAATGAAAATATGCTGGAAGATGGACCCCTTTTAACGGCACAGGTGAACAATTTCTCTCTCTTTGCTGGTCATAATTGACAGCCCTTTACATTCTATATTCTTTCGCTTTCTTCGTCCATTGTAACGGTGACTTTGTTTTGATAGCCTTAGTTTCGCACAGAATTAGATGGTTAAAATATTATCCCACATTCCTTGTTAACGGGTTTTATACGTTTTTTTTACATACATGTGGTCCGTCTCAACTTAATAGTTTAAGCTTTGGAGTGTTTTCTAACATAGAAAATGTCAAGTTTCACATGCATCCTAATCTAGTTCATGATAGAGTGACTATTTATTTATAATATATGCGTGACTTTCTCAATGTTGTTGATGAATTTTCATACTGGAAAATTGAACTTATTACAAACTAGAAATTTCTTCATAACTTTGCATACTTGATAAGTAAATTTGACCTAACTATTTATATATAATAAATGCATAACTTTCCCACTATTGTTGATGAATTTTCATATGAAAAATGTCCACCTGTTATAAATTAGAAATTTCTCCATAACTTTGCATAATCAAAAAGTAAATTTAACCTGTTAGTTTTATAATAAGTAACTTCTCTCTAGTGTGTTTAGCAACCTTTTATGTAGAAAGTTCAAGCATCAGCATGTTAGTGGTAACAAGTATATTCTTGATGTGGTGTGCAACATTTTTCGAAAAAATTACCAAAAAAACCCGAAACCTATTATAATTGTACTAATTCAGTCTTAAACTTATTTTTTTGACCAATTAAGTCCTAAACCTTTTGTACTTATGCCAGTTTAGTCCATTAGGCCAAAATTGACTCCTCGGTACTCGGTGCCAGCCATAATTTTTTTAATAATATCTTATTTTTTGAATTTATTTTATTAATTTTTATTTATATTTTTTTTCTCCTCCCTCCTCCCTCCTTCTTCCTTTGGCCCCGGCAAAGGGCCAGCCAGAGGGGAGGGTTGGCCAATTGCCGAACTAAGGCGGCCAGGCAAGCTTGCCTAGTCACTAGTGGGACAAGCCCTCGCTAGATCTGGCAAGGGTTCACCATGTTGTTGCTTGGTCTGGCAAGGGCTCGCCTTGCCAGGCCCAACGATAGTGAGGCCCCCTTGTCAAATTTGGTAGGGGCTCACCTCGCTAGTGGTTGGGTGAGCTCGTCCTTGCCCAATGACGGCGAGGCGAGTCCTTGCCCAGCAACTTGCTAGATCTAGTGAGGGCTTACCTTGCCAAACCCAGCAACGATGAGGTGAGCTCGCCCGATCGCCTTAGTTTAGCGACTAGCCAGCCCTCCCCTTTAGCTAGTCATCGGAGCCAAATGAGGGAGGAGGAGGGAGGAGAAAAAAAAGAGAATGAAAAAAAGAAGGAAAAAAAGATAAAAAAAAATAATAAAATAATTCAAAAAATAAAATATTATTTAAAAATTGTTGCTAGCGTTAGCCAACCATTTTTGGCTAGATGGACTGAAGCAGCATAATTGCAAAAGGTTTATGACTCAATTGGCTAAAAAAATTAGCTTAGGACTGAATTAACATAATTGTAATAGGTGTAGAACTTGTTTGGTAATTTTTCCAACTTTTTTCCTGTAGAGCAATAACTACCGATATACTAGCAATGAAATACAGTTCATAACCATATTTCTAATTTATCATGATAACTTTCAAGTCTTACAACAAGTTTGTAACTATTCCATATACTCGATACCTTTCCGTTTAAAACACCATTAAATTACCTCATGGATGTTGTCCCTTCTATAAGAAATCTCATTAGTCTCATCTTGCTAGGGCCTGTTTTGTGGAAATGTTGTGATGTTATTACATAAACTAGGGGCGATTGCTTTGGGTCCGCCTCCAACATTGTTGAATTCGGTAACATTTAGACTCATCAGATTCAACGGTTATTTGGATGCAAGGAGCATGCCCTCGATCCATGAAAAATGGCCATGCAAGAACTTATCCATATGAGTTACATTTTTGTATTTTGGAATATTAGTAACTGTTGAGGCTGTGTAAGCAGGTAACACAGTTTAAATGTGGAGGTTTCACTTTAGGAATGGCAATTCACCACTGCATGGTCGACGGTGTTGGCGCAATTAATTTCATGAAGTCATGGGCTGAGTTAGCAAGGGGCAAATCATTATCCCTTATCCCTTATCATGATAGAACCATTTTGAAGTCAAGGGTGCCACCTCAGATCAGAGGTCCCTATGATGACTTTGTTCACGTGAGTGACGTATCAGACATCACGGCCTCATTTGAGAGAGAGCAAATCGTATATAAATCTTTCCACTTCGACGCTGACAAGCTGGAGACACTAAAGAAGATGATAACCACTGGTGGACAGGTAATGAGCAGCTGCTCCAACTTTGTCGCGCTCGCGGCTTTAGTATGGCGGGCTCGAAGCATGGCACTCAAGATGAAACCGCACCAACTATCGAAACTTCTCATAGCGTTCGATTTCCGAAAGCTAAGAACATCGGTGCCCGAAGGATATTTTGGGAATGCCTTACTCGCACCTTCATGTCTTTGCACAGCCGGAGAGTTGATCGACCAGCCGATCTCTTCCGCTACGGGAAAAATAAATAAGGCAATCGAGAGGGTGACTGAGGACTACATGCGGTCATCAATCGACTTCATCGACATGTATCATTATGATGTTTACTCAGTGAGCTCACTGTTGATAAGTTCATGGTTGAGGCTGGATTATAGCTGCATAGACTTCGGATGGGGAGGACCAAGGCAGCTCGGCACCGGCAACCCGCCATTGAATCTCTGCTTGTTTATGAGGGACGAGAGTGAGAATAAGAAGGGCATTGTGGTGGCGTTGGGTTTGCCACTCTCGGCCATGAACACGTTTGAAGAGTTGGTTCGTATATGAACTCATTACCACAGATTGAACACCTCTAGGAGAGCTCACTTATCATTCCAATAATGCTACTTTTTTTTTTTTTTTTTTTATATTTTTTGGTTAAGCCTAAAAACTGCTGCTTATATGTTCACTGTTTAATTATGACCATGGTTTGCTTTTGCTTATACTCATTTTACTATTATGATACACAGCAAGTTCCCATTCTCTCAGAACTGGCATTAAACATTGTGAAAATTTAGGGTATTTCTCCTGGCACTCTTTATTGTACCTATCGTAGTTTGACATTAAAATGTGTTGAGTGCAAGATTTACATTACATGTCATCACTCATGTAATTGGCCGCTAGTAATTTCTGGCTAAAATCAGACATATTGATTCAATTGCTTAAATGTTAAAAAAATTTAGAATTCAATTGGAAAAATTGATATGTTTAGAGCTTAATTAGCCAAAGTGCAATAAGTTTCAGATTTTTGGGACAATCTTCCCCTCAAAATCAACTAAACTGCAAATGCAAAAACAAATTATTTATTGACACACCATCTCTCTATTAAAATATAACTAACTTGATTGTCCATACTGCGATATATTACATGCTGACAAAAGTACGTATTTTCCTCGTACCTGGCTTGCTCAAACATCGTATTTCTGAGTTTGAATCCAACTGCGGAGCAACATAAACCTTTTGCAACGCGGAACGACCATCAAAGGCAAAGGAAGAGAAGAAACGGAAGTCAGTCATTGAACCACCACCGTACATCTAAGGTATTCAATTGAACAAGAAAGATATATCCAGGTATTGGAATACCCAATAAGAGAAAGTTCAAGCGCTTTTCTTTGCGAATGATACAAGAGGGGTACGTTAAATAATAACATGTTAAGAGTTCATAATTGACAGAAATGACACGCGAAGGTCAGCGTTCTGCCGAGCCCTGTTTTTTTTTTTTTTAGGTAACCTAACCTCTGAAAATTGCGGCATTTTCACCAGTGGATGGGGGATTCGCCATAAATGCCGTGATCAACTAGACGTAAAATGCATGAGATGGTCAACGGCATCTAAACAATCAAAAGCTGATTTGTTCAAAATCTTTAAAAAATCACGAAAATTTCTGGATCGATAATTGCTATCTACCGAACCACAACATTCCAAATTGGGGAACAGAAATTCTGGGTCTATTTAAGTAGCGTCTCCGCGGGCACTTCAGTCGTGCAACCCGATAATTCAAGTGTTGAACGATCTCTTTCTCTCTTTGATCTGTCTCTTTCTCTCGAGCTCTTGAAGGTATGCAGCCTTTTCCCGATTTGGTCGACTAGGTTTATCATAACCTTCTCACCTAAGATTGTACGATTTTAGACAAAATACAATCGTCATGCCCATATAAAGTTTCACTTCGCTTGTGAAGTTTTATTCATGTTATCTTCTTCACTGTTCTAACTTCTCATGGTTCTTTCTTCATACAACTCAAGTGGTGTTTACATGTGAGATGAAACATGCTAAACTTATAACTTCTCATGCTAACTTCTCTGTAACACATTTTTCTCAAGGGAAAAGTTGGACATTAAAAAAAAGTCTGAGATATGCCATCGCCTGTGGAGACACTCAAAGTCGTGGATGGCAGCGGCCTAACAGTAGAAAGATCCATCCCTGTCGCCGTGCATCCAGAACATGAAACGCCCGGAGGTTTCCTTTTCTTAACTAGCATTGATCAGGTGGCTCACATAGTTGTGTCAACCATCTATTGTTTCGAAAGAAGCAACGAGAATGCTGTAGATGTGATTCAACAAGCTCTGTCCAAAGTTTTGGTTCATTATTATCCACTTGCGGGGAGATTAGCAAGAAGTTCCGAGGGGAAGTTGATTGTCGATTGCCAAAAGAAACTAGGAGTGCCATTTGTGGAGGCTGTGGCCGACTGTGACCTTGACAGTCTTGGCGATACGTCAATTCTTCATCCTGATGTTTTAGGAAAGCTTGTTTACAAAGATCCTACAACACAAAATATGCCGGAAACTGCCCCCCTTCTAACTGCACAGGTGAACAATAGTTTATGCACTTACAATTCTTGAAAACACTTCACAATCATTCTTACAATTTGCGAATACTAATCTAATGTCTAATTTATTAACTTGGAGTAAAAACAGGTAACCAAGTTAAAGAATGGAGGTCTCATTCTGGGGATAGCTCTCAATCATTGTATGTCCGATGGTATCTCCGCGATAAAATTCATCAATTCTTGGTCTGAAATTGCAAGAGGCAAGCCCTTATCGGTGGTCTCTTGTCACGATAGAACTATTCTAAAGCCAAGGATGCCTCATCAAATTTGCGGTCCCTACGATGACTTTGTTCAAATAAGTGATGTATCAAATATGACAGCTCTCTACGAGAAGGAGCAAAACGTGTGTAGATCATTCCACTTTGACTCTGAGAAGCTGGCAACAGTTAAGAAAATGGCAACAGCTTGCGGACAGGTAATGTTGACTTCTAATAATGTCTGGCAATCGACAACGACATATACTTAACCACACGAGGATAAATTCGGAATGATTTGCCAAAAAAGTAAAAGTTGGTCGGTCCTTCATTACTTATTGTAGGAGCGGTTATTAAAGTAATCCCAAGTGCATCAAAATGACATTCAAAGTTATTTAATATAACTTTCAGACAATGAGTGCATCTAAAAGAAAATGGCGGTGAAAATATGGTTGCAAGAAATTCAAGCGATGAAATAGGGACTTCTCACAATTTATCTTATTTTTCGGTAGCTAGAGTGGTGTTTTCGAAGTCTGATGATATCTAGTCCTCATAAACAACAGGTGAAGCGCAGCATCACCAGCTTCGTAGCACTCGCAGCCCTGGTGTGGCGAGCTCGAAGCATGGCCCTCAAGATGAAACCGCACCAACAAACAATGCTCACTATTCCGGTTGATTTCAGGTCTAAGCTAAGCCCTCCCATCCCTGATGGTTTCTTTGGAAATGCCGTGGTCTTCCCATGCTGTCTTTGCAACGTGGGAGAGCTGTTTGATGAGCCGATCTCTTCCACTGCGGAGAGAATAGCCGAGGCGATTGAGCGGGTGAATGAAGACTATGCACGGTCAAGGATCGACTATTTGGACAAGTATGGATTTGAAGAGTTCGCCCTGGGCACACTACTAATAAGTTCTTGGACAAAGCTGGATTATGGCAGCTCAGACTTCGGATGGGGGGAGCCGAGGCAGTTCGGGACCGGTAGCCTGCCGGCTAAGTCCTGCCTGTTTATGAGGGGATGGAGAAATAAGAAGGACGTCGTGGTGGTGTTGAGTTTGCCATTTTCAGCCATGAACACCTTCCAAGAGTTGCTCCAAGTTTAAGTTGATGCATCTTCAAGAAATCTTCAAGAAAGCTTGTTTATGGTTCCAATATTGCTAGAGCGGTGTGCGAAATTTAGTTTATGAGTTGGCGTGGCAGACTACAAGTGGAATTTCTAAATAAGTTGAATGTGTTCAGCACTCGAAAGATATCTTCCTTGTCATCTATAAATCGGTTTTTGTAATTCAGTCTTGGTGCACCTTATTACGTACGCTTACAATTAATTATATTGAATGGGATGATCAGTATTAATTTCAACCTCTTGTTTTTACATTTTTGTTATTATCATTTGTTGCCTCTCGTTGTTTAAGATCACTTTTATTAAAGTTATTTTATTTGTGGAATGGTTCAATTCCCTTTCTATTCCGAAGAAAATCTGATGGAGCCAACAGTATATTGGGTGTTTTACGATTGAGGCTAACGTTGGCGAGCACTCTAATAATTAGGCAAGTGCTTTACGGCGTAGGAAAAAACATTGATGCCTTTCAGGGGTCGATCTATTTTTGTAGATTAAAGGTCATCAATCGCAGTTTTGTCCACAAAGTCTCTCTTAGTTGTTATAGAGTAAACCAGAAATGTTCAGGGAGAAGCCAAATCTCAATCTTAATTGAGCTGATGTCACTTTGTAATTTATTTTAATTGACTTTGTTGGCGTCTCTCTCTCTCTCTCTCTCTCTCTCTCTCTCTCTCTCTCTCTCTCTCCCTCTCCCTCTCCCTCCAAAGAACAAAGCCACTTGCAAATAATCAATGAGGGTCTGTCTTAGTTATTATAGAGTAAACCAGAAAAGTTCTGAAGAAGCCAAATCTCCCAGAAAGCCACTTGCAAATAATCAATGAGGGTCTGGTCTGTCTTAGTTATTATAGACTAAACCAGACAAGTTCTGAAGAAGCCAAATCTCCCAGAAAGCCACTTGCAAATAATCAATGAGGGTCTGGTCTGTCTTAGTTATTATAGAGTAAACCAGACAAGTTCTGAAGAAGCCAAATCTCCCAGAAAGCCACTTGCAAATAATCAATGAGGGTCTGGTCTGTCTTAGTTATTATAGAGTAAACCAGACAAGTTCTGAAGAAGCCAAATCTCAGTCTTAATTGAGCTGATGTGATTTTGTAGTTTAATTATAATCCTGAGTAGATAGCATGGGTGGGTGTCAAAACCAAACATAAATATATTTTTGTAGATTCAAAGGCCGTTGAATCGCAGTTTTTTTTTTTCTACAAAGTCTCTCTTAGTTATTAAAGAGTAAATTAGGAAAGTTCTAGGAGAAGCCAAAGCTCAATCTTAATCGAGCTGATGATATTTTGCAGTTTAGTTTAGTTGGTCATGTTGGGGACTCTCTCTCTATCTCTCTCTCTCTTTGCAAAGAATAACGCCACTCGCAAATAATCAATGAGCAATTATAGCATGCACTAGTGGTGAATTTTTTTACATGATTGACCTTATAAATCATTAACTTTAGATGGTGAAAACAATTATAATCCTGAGTAGATAGCATGGGTGGGTGTCAAAACCAAACAGAAATATACTTTTGTAGATTCAAAGGCTATTGAATCGCAGTTTTTTTTCCCCACGAAGTCTCCCTTACTTATTATAGAGTAAACTAGAAAAGTTCTGGGAGAAGCCAAATCTCAATCTTAATCGAGCTGATGTCATTTTGCAGTTTAGTTTAGTTTAGTTGATTTTGTTGGCGACTCTCTCTCTCTCTTCCCAAAGAATAACGCCACTTGCAAATAATCAATGAGCAATTATAGCATGCATTGGTGGTGAAATTTTTTGCATGATTGACCTTATAAATCATTAACTTTAGATGGTGAAAATAATTATAATCTTAAGTAGACAGCATGGGTGGCAAAACTAAACAGAAACCTAAACCGATCTGACCTGAAAAATTTTGGGTCTTTTTAGTTTGGGTAACAAAAAAAAACAAATTGTTTGTTTGCTAGTTAGGATCGGTTTGATTTGAGTTATAAGCCGAGCTGAGCCGAAACAAGTTCCGGTCACTATGTCAGAGAGAGAGAGAGAGAGAGAGAGCAATTATGACACACCATGGTCCCATGCAATGGGCGGCCGAAAGTGGTGCTGTGGTGGTGTCTGAGTTTTCGTCTACTGTGGGTGGCCAAGAGAAAGGGAGTTCCGTTGTTGGCGGAGGCAACGACAGCAAGGGCAGCGGCGTGGCGGAGCTCAACGATGAAAACGAGGTCACATAGAGCCGTCTGTGTAGATAGGTTTTCAAAGCTAAGGATGCGTGCTCTATTTTTCTATAACCCAAAGCCAGTAATTTTCCCCTTTTTATCACCTAACTGATGTAGATTGAGATGGACGCTAGGCACGCGCGCGCTATTTTTCCCCCAAGCCAGTAATTGTTCCCTTTTTATCACCGAACTAATGTAGATTGCGATAAAAGGATCTGCACTCTACCCATAAAATTCGACGCCTCGAAGATAACGTCATTGGTCGCATCATGAGTGAATTCAACCAATCTTATCTGATTCTTCCTCATTTCTGTAATTATTGACGACGCTATCATAACCTCTTAATCACGGCCACACCGAAATCTGTCAATCTTGTAGTCAATTCGTCCATCTTCGACTTATTGGACAAATCCATCCCCCCTCAACCAATTGTTTGGTACTCGTTAACGTCATTGGATGTACAATCCATCACAGCGGGGCATGTCACGGATGTACCATCAGACGGGAAAGGAAATATGAAAGTGAACGCCACCAAAAAAAAAAAAAAAAAAAAAAAAAATGTTGATACGGCAAATTGACTTCAAATTTCTTTGTTTGGAAGATAATGCTAGAGGTGCATGACATTATAAGTCCCACTGACATAATTGACAAAACGAAGCTAGGTCAATTTTCACCCAAACAACAAATTATTAATTCTTAGATAGGAAAAGTATATTGAAAATGCTAAAACTTATAAATATACCGCATATATATTCATTGGTCACAACTCCTAATGACAAGGCTACATCATCACCTTTAGCATGGTAGTAACCTCCCAATTACATGCAACAATGTGCTTCGATTCGAAATTGGCAACCATGTCTATAGCAAAAGATTCAGCAAAAAGTATTGAATTCTAAGTGCCGCTTTGCTGAATAACCACATGAAAAGATTTCCATAGCAGGTCGTGAGAGAGGCACAATCAGAATAAAAAAACATGAGAAATTATAGCTCAAATTGAGGAGCTTCTCAAGACTTAAAAAGGCCAAACAATGATCAATCAAATTGAAAGAGACTTGTCACCCAAATTGGTCCTATGGATTTCGAGACGATTGCTTTTGGAATTGGAGGCGAGATCTGAGGTATGATAGACGAAAAGGGTGGATACCCAAGAATAGAAAGAATGGCCTGATGTGAGGCATGGAATGATGATTGATCGAACTCGAAGAGAAGGGAGTATCAAAGAAGGGGGTGGGCCGAGCCTACTTATTTCTTAAATGGGGTTTAATAGAACCATTAAAGCATATCTTTTTTAGGCCTTTTATTTTAAAACCCATTAAGACCTTGTTGCAGAAGAATGCCAATCAAAGTTACACCAATCAAAGAACAAGTAGCAAAGGATGAAAGAAAATCAAGATTGTTAACACCTAAATTTTTGGCGATTTAGTTTATTTATTTATTGCATAGAAAATTAGGGGTTAATTTTATTAATTGCATAGCATATAGATTTAGGTTGCATTTATTTTTAATTTACATTTTGTGCATTGGACTGGTGGCAAATAGATTTGAATTAGTGGTTCTAAGCTTTAAATTGATGAGCCGGACTAAGCCCATGAAGTGAGGAAATTGGCCCAAGCTTTTTTTTTTAAGTGATCGGAAATTATCTCGTGAAAAAATGGGAATTTCAAATTTTCGAGATGCGATTGGATTTTTTTAGAATATCTTTGGATAAGGCAAATGTGTGAAAGGATATTGCAATATATTTTTGCAAGATTTGGATTTAATGAAAAATTCTATCGTAATCTTGAGTCTTTATCAATATGTGACAAAATTGGTGAAAAAATATTACGGATATGGATTCGAAGAAACAATTGAGATCCTAATTTTTCACCTATAAAAGAGGATGTGCGTATGTTTTAAAAGGGGGGCCACACAATCGATACAAATGGCCACATTGAAGGAAATATTCAGCCAAAGAGAGAGAGCGAGCGAGTTGCGAGTTTTCATCCTCGAGTGCAAGCCACCACCACGACAAAAGTTATTGATTTGCCGGTCGCATGGAAGTCCCTCAACGTGAAATCAATGAAATTCACTGAGTGTGGTGATCAAAGAATCGTTGATCAGAGAGCACAGCTACGCTCGTGAAGAAAGGAGGGAAGGGCCAATAAAAAATTCTACTTTGGTCGCATAGGAGATGTTCTTCTTTGACCTTTTCTTTTTGGATTATGTTTCATGGTTTCACTGTTCTCTCCACTCCGTTATGGACACCTCACTCTTCAAAGATCTCTTCTTTTTTGGGCGGTGCTAATGCGATCTGCTTGCCGCTCACGAATTAACGCTGCTCCCGACGTTCCTGCAGTCCTGGCGGTGACCAATCGACTCCGATTTTCATTGGTGAAAGTTCATTAGTTGTTTTGTTGCCCTGCCATGCCGAGTCGTGAAGCCTCGACGTGATTTGCTCCGCCTTGACGCTCATCCAAGCAATACGTGGCAGTGGGTACATTAAAAAATTACAAAGATGTGTGCTGATCAAAAGAAGAGAACACATCCACACGTCTGCAGAAAGGAGCCACGCATGCACACCCACCGCCTATCGAGAATTCTCAGTCCTCTCCGTGATTGACCATCAACAAAGCAGCCTCGTCGGTCATCCCAGCACCATCACTATCTTTTGTTGAGCCAGCAGCCGCCCAGAGGATTTCTAGTGACCTTTGTGACATCCCCACATCGGAGACCCTTCACCGTTGCAGCTGTCCTCTACTGATTCCAGACTTGAGCTACCATTCATTGTTGTTCCTCCTGCCCGGTTGCTATTCGCTACAACAGATCGCTACACCCGTAACATCGGCAAGCTCCCGATTCGAAGGACCGTTCATGGACTTTCATGAATTCATTCTCTCTTGGGATTCTCACGTATCCAAATTTTCTTGAAGATATTAATAAAGGTGAGGTCTTGAGGGGATAAGTCCACCATCTAGAGAGCAGCCTGTGATTTCTCTCGTGTCCTTGCCTCCAAGGCCTTGGTGTCATTGGTGTTAGGTGTCCATTGAAGGATCACTCAATCCAGTAGTGAACCAGCGAACTAGCTTGCTGTTGCGCACCTGTTCTGACAAGCCCAGCCTTGTCAAAGTACTAGCAGGGACTTGCACGTGTTCCGGCATTCATTGAAGGAAGTCCACGAATCTAACCCACCATGAGATCTTGATGCTCTCTTGCAGATTTTTAGATGATTTCAACGGCTCGCTTCTGGCCCTCGCCGGAGCTCCGACGACTCCTACCTCCGGTGACCCTCTGTCCTTGGTGACCGAGCACAAGGCTTGGAAAAGAAAATCAATTAGGTAGTTTTACTTTTTTTTTAATGATATTTTCATTTATTTACTTTGTTTATTTTAGTAGAGTTGTTCCTTGATGTATGATTGAAATTCCGACATGAAGGTGCCCCTCAGATTAGGGATTGATAGTCCGATTTTCGCGCCCGAGATCCGACTCGCAATCCCTTACAAAAATCGACAATCCGATCTCATGCCCGAGATTCGATTCGCGATTTAATTTTAAAATTGGATAACCCGATCTCATGCATGAGATATGGTTCGCCAATTTTCGAATATCAATCTCATTTTGTTTGATTTGATGTCATGGTGTTTAAGTCAATTTTATTTTTTTAAAAGAAAAAATCCAAAAAAAATTTTGAATTAGGATTAGGTTTGTTTTTTTTATCTTGCATGATTAGATAGGAATTTTATTTTGAGTCATGAAAAAGAAAAAGAAAAAGTGCACTCATTTAGGATGTTAGTTTTTTTCTATTATCTGAATTGCATGTTTAATTTTAATTTCGAATTTTATAAAAAATTAGGAATTAAGGCATTATTTGCACGTCATGGCATATTAGAATAAATTGCATGTTTTATTTTAAGTTTAGATTGATTTTTGCATCTTAGGTTAGAGCTTACTAGGTTAAGATAATATCTTAGTTTAAATTAGGATTTACTCTGACTTGATCCTTAATATAAGCTAGATAGAATCTTAATCTAGATAGTTATGTTTTGCATTTTCCTTAATTTCGAATTTCATAAAAATTTGTCTTAGGATAAATTAGTTTCAATTTCTAGAATATATTGCATTTTTAGAATAGAAAATTCATGTGCATGTCATATAGAATTAGACCCACTAAATGCACGTCCTTTAGGGTTTATTATTAGGTTCATTTAATTAGAAATTGCACGTCATTAGAATTAGGTCATTTTGATTAATATAGATTGCATATTTTTTTTTGTCAGTATTTAGATTGCATATTAATTATTGCACATTTATTAAAAATCATTAGTTTTTTAATCATTCATATAGTTTAGAACATTTTGTCATGCCATATTATTTCATATTATATTAGAAGTATTGAATTGCATATGGACTATATTCTCGTTAAAAAGTGAAAGCAAAAATTGAGTGATTGCTTGTTAATTAGAAATCATAACTAGGATTGTTGATGTGAATTCTGATCTAATATTGCAGATGCTTTTGTTGCTTTGAGGTAAGTTCTACATTATTTAATTGCTTTCTTGAGTGTTAAATTGGTGGTATGCGCACCTGCATGATCGCTTCACATGTTAGGAAAGTGAATTAAAATCAATTTAAGTTGCCTGCAAAACATTTTTTCAAAAAATAAAAGAAAAGGTACCGAAAGGGCGTTAGAGAAATCTAATGTAATCAAGTCCCCGAACTCACAAATCTCTGGTTCGTAGAAGTAAAATAATCCTCCCATTATTTTACTTAGGTGTCTAATCGACCTACCGAGAATAGATTAGTGGAGACTCCTAATTGAAAATCAATTGCATGTTAAGAATTTGAACCTAAATCGCGAATTGATATGGGCTTGGGAGAGCCCGAGCTAAGTCTAAGCTTAGTAATCCATTAGCTTAATTTTAGGTGGTGCACCCGAAAATTTGGTCGCGACAGAGATCACACTAGACGCAAGGTTTACGTAGAAAACCCAAAATGGGAAAAACCATGGGAAGAGAGAGCAATTTCACATCTTCAACAAAAAAAAAAAAAAACACGAAAGTACAATCTAAAAAGCTCTAAAATCACTTGGTAAATCACAAGATCTAAATATCCAATAAGAAGAGAGGAAAAAACAAAACAGGAAATAATATAGAGGCTACGACTAGAGATATGTTATTAAACAAATTCCTTTTACAGTATTTCTTAAAAAATTCTTAAAATAGATGTGCATAATCTAAAATACTTTTATATCTTAATTTGAAAGTCAAAACTTAACAAATTTCCACCTTGACTTCAAATCTCTAAAAGATCATTATGCCAAACACCACAAGACCTCTCTCTCTTACTACTGAAAGTGACCACACAAGGCCACCCCCAAAATTGCGGAATCGATGATGCACACCCCTAAGCTTATGTCAGCATACTCAGTATAGAAAATAGGGGATGAAACGCCACCAACTCTACCAAAGAAACTCAAATGGTGGAAACGCCAATCAAGTCCAAGCAACGCTTGCACTTGATTAGAGGAATTGGTTTTGTCAACATATCTATTGGATTATCCGCCATAGGTACTTTTTTCATTGTAATTGTACCCTTAACAACCTCACCACATAGAAAGTGATACCATATGTCTATATGATTTGTTCTCTCGTGATATATCGTGTTCTTGGCAATTTGATCGCACTTTGGTTATCACAAAAGATGACAGAGGCTCCCTTATACTTTACCCTTTTGCTTTACACCAAGTTCTGTAACTAGATGCTTCAAGCAAAGAACTTTCTTTACAGCTTCCGTTGCTACCATGTATTATGTTAGGGTAATAAACAAGTAATTGTGTCCTCTAGAGTTGCTCTCCAACTTACTGCGAAACCACCAAAAGTAAAAACATAACTTGTCAAAGATCTCTTTTTGTCAAGATCGTCTGCATAATCAGAATCAACGAGGCCAACAACCGAATATCCTATATCACAACCTCTATTAAATACCAAACCCACATTTGAGGTACCCTGGATGTACCGAAGAATTCATTTCACAATTTGCCAATGAGCTTTACCCGGTTGTGTCATATACCTACTCATAATACTCATAGCTGAGTGCAAACCATAGCATATATGAGACTATTCATGGCACCAGAATATAGAACTTGAGACATCTCATATTCCTTTTCTTTAGTTTTACGTGACAAAGAAGCCAAAAACCTAAAATGGGACACCAAAGGAGCACCAGGTTTAGCATTCTTCATGCCAAAATGCTTAAACACTTTCTTAATATACTTCTTCTGCAAGAGGTATAACTTCCAAACCCATTTGTCTCTACGAATTTTCATATCCAAAATTTTCTTGGCAGCTCCAAGATCTTTCATCTCAAATTCCTTATTAATTATAAACTTTGATGATTGAGGGTCAGAACACCATAACCTATATCTTTTAAACCTATTTGCATAACTAACCAAAATACACTTCTTGGCCCTAGGTTCAAGCTTAGTCTCTTTTACATGATAAGTAAGACATCCAAATATTTTTAAATTAGAATAATCAGAAGGTTTACATGACTATATCTCGTTAGGAGTCTTACATTTAATTGTGGTTGAAGGAGAACGATTCACTAAATAACATGTCATGTTCAAAGCTTCAACCCAACAATCTATCCCAAGTCCAACATTAGAAAGCATATACCTAGCTCTCTCTAAAAGTGTCCGGTTCATGCACTTTGCCAACTCATTTTGTTGAGGAGTGTACATGATTATTTGATGTCGAACAATCCCCAAATCTTCACAGTATTTGTTGAAAGTACCTCCACAAAACTCAAGACCATTGTCCGTTCTAAGACGCTTTATCTTCTTCCTAGTTTGATTTTCTATTAATTTTCCACCTTTTGAGCGTATCAACAACGTAACTTTTACGCTTTGAGAAATAAACCTGGACTTTCCTAGAAAATCATCAATAAATGTCAAAAAATAAACTGCATCACCCTTAGATGTTACCTGTGCTGGTTCCTACAAATCAGAGTTAATATAGTCAATTATGCCATTCATCGAGTGCACCCTAGTACTGAAAACTAACTTTGTGCTGTTTTCCAAAAACACAATATTCGTAAAAGTCAAGTGAGACCGCATGATCCCATAAAGTGGTGCTGTGGTGGTGTCTGAGTTTTCGTCTACTGTGGGTGGCCAAGAGAAAGGGAGTTCTGCTGTTGGCGGCGGCAACGACAGCAAGGGTGGCGTGGCGGAGCTCAACGATGAAAACGAGGTCACAGAGAGCCGTCTGTGTAGATAGGTTTTCAAAGCTAAGGATGCGTGCTCTATTTTTCTATAACCCAAAGCCAGTAATTTTTCCCTTTTTATCACCTAACTGATGTAGATTGAGATGGACGCTAGGCACGCGTTCGCTATTTTTCCCCCGAGCCAGTAATTGTTCCCCTTTTTTTCACCGAACTGATGTAGATTGGGATAAAAGGATCTGCACCCTACCCATAAAATTCGACGCCTCGAAGATAACGTCATTGGTCGCATCATGAGTGAATTCAACCAATCTTATCTGGTTCTTCATCATTTCTGTAATAATTGACGACGCTATCATAACCTCTTAATCACGGCCACACCGAAATCTGTCAATCTTGTAGTCAATTCGTCCATCTTCGACTTATTGGACAAATCCATCCCCACTCAACCAATTGTTTGGTACTCGTTAACGTCATTGGATGTACAATCCATCACAGCGGGGCATGTCACGGATGTACCATCAGAGGGGAAAGGAAATATGAAAGTGAACGCCACAAAAAAAAAAAAAAATGAAAAAACATGTTGAAACGGCAAATTGACTTCAAATTTCTTTGTTTTCGAAGATAATGCTAGAGGTGCATGACATTATAAGTCCCACTGACATAATTGACAAAACGAAGCTAGGTCAATTTTCACCCAAACAACAAATTATTAATTCTTAGATAGAATAAGTATATTGAAAATGCTAAAACTTATAAATATAACGCATATATATTGATTGGTCACAGCTCCTAATGACAAGGCTACATCACCACCTTTAGCATGGTAGTGACCTCCCAATTACGTGCAACAATGTGCTTCGATTCGAAATTGGCAACCATGTCTATAGCAAAAGATTCAGCAAAAAGTATTGAATTCTAAGTGCCGCTTTGCTGACTAACCACATGAAAAGATTTCCATAGCAGGTCGTGAGAGAGGCACAATCAGAATAAAAAAAAAAACATGAGAAATTATAGCTCGAATTGAGGAGCTTCCCAAGACTTAAAAAGGCCAAACAATGATCAATCAAACTGAAAGAGACTTGTCACCCAAATTGGTCCTATGGATTTCGAGACGATTGCTTTTGGAATTGGAGGCGAGATCTGAGGTATGATAGACGAAAAGGGTGGATACCCAAGAATAGAAAGAATGGCCTGATGTGAGGCATGGAACGATGATTGATTGAACTCGAAGAGAAGGGAGTATCAAAGAAGGGGGTGGGCCGAGCCTACCTATTTCTTAAATGGGGTATAATAGAACCATTAAAGCCTATCTTTTTTAGGCCTTTTACTTTAAAACCCATTAAGACCTTGTTGTGGAAAAACACCAATCAAAGTTACACCAATCTAAGAACACGTAGCAAATGATGAAAGAAAATCGAGATCACACGAGACACAAGGTTTACGTAGAAACCCAAAATGGGAAAAACCACGGGAAGAGAGAGCGATTTCACGTCTTCAACAAAAACAACACGAAAGTACAATCTAAAAAGCTCTAAAATCACTTGGTAAATCACAAGATCTAAATATCCAATAAGAAGAGAGGAAAAAACAAAAAAGGAAATAATATAGAGGCTACGACTGGAGATATGTTATTAAACACATTCCTTTTATAGTTTTCCTTAAAAAATTCTGAAAATAGATGTGCATAATCTAAAATACTTTTATCTCTTAATTTGAAAGTCAAAACTCAACAAATTTCCACCTTGACTTCAAATCTCTAAAAGAACATTATGCCAAACACCACAAGACCTCTCTCTCTTACTACTGAAAGTGACCACATAAGGCCACCCCCCAAAATCGCGGAATCGATGATGCACACCCCTAAGCTTATGTGAGCATACTCAGTATAGAAAATAGGGGCTGAAATGCCACCAACTCCACCTAAGCAACAAAAGTGGCAAAAATGCCATTCAAGTCCAAGCAACGCTTGAACTTGATCAAAGGAACTGGTTTGGTCAACATATCTATTGGATTATCCGCCATAGGTACTCTTTTCATTGTAACTGTACCCTTAACAACCTCACCACATAGAAAGTGATACCATATGTCCATATGATTTGTTCTCTCGTGATATATCATGTTCTTGGCAATTTGATCGCACTTTGGTTATCACAAGAGATGACGGAGGCTCCCTTATACTTTACCCTTTTGCTTTAGACCAAGTTCTACAACTAGACACTTCAACCAAAGAACTTCCTTTACAGCTTCCGTTGCTGCCATGTATTATGTTTTGGTAATAAACAAAGTAATTGTGTCCTCTAAAGTTGCTCTCCAACTAATTGCAAAACCACCAAAAGTAAAAACATAACTTGTCAAAGATCTCTTTTTGTCGAGATCGTCTGCATAGTCAGAATCAACAAGGCCAACAACCGAATATCCTATATCACAACCTCTATTAAAGACCAAACCCACATTTGAGGTACCCCAGATGTGCGGAAGAATTCATTTCACAATTTGCCAATGAGCTTTACCCGGATGTGTCATATACCTACTCATAATACTTATAGCCGAGTGCAAACCATAGCATATATGAGACTATTCACGGCACTAGAATATAGAACTTGAGACATCTCATCTTCATTTTCTTTAGTTTTAGGCAACAAAGAAGCCGAAAACCTAAAATGGGACACCAAAGGAGCACCAGGTTTAGCATTCTTCATGCCAAAATGCTTAAATACTTTCTTAATATACTTCTTCTACAAGAGGTATGACTTCCAAACCTGTTTGTCTCTACAAATTTTCATATCCAAAATTTTCTTGGCAGCTCCAAGATCTTTCATCTCAAATTCCATATTAATTATAAACTTTGATGATTGAGGGTCAGAACACCATAACCTATATCTTTTAAACCTATTTGCATAACTAACCAAAATACACTTCTTGGCCCTAGGTTCAAGCTTACTCTCTTTTACATGATAAGTAAGACATCCAAATATTTTTAAATTAGAATAATCAGAAGGTTTACATGACTATATCTCGTTAGGAGTCTTACATTTAATTGTGGTTGAAGGAGAACGATTCACTAAATAACATGTCATGTTCAAAGCTTCAACCCAACAATCTTTCCCAAGTCCAACATTAGAGAGCATATACCTAGCTCTCTCTAAAAGTGTCCGGTTCATGTACTCTGCCAACTCATTTTGTTGAGGTGTGTACATGATTATTTGATGTCGAACAATCCTTGAATCTTCATAGTATTTGTTGAAAGCACCTCCACAAAACTCAAGACCATTGTCTGTTCTAAGATGCTTTATCTTCTTCCTAGTTTGATTTTCTATTAACTTTTTCCACCTTTTGAGCATATCAACAACGTAACTTTTACGTTGTTGATACCTTTGGCTTATAGTAAACCTTTGGCAATGATGTTGATAGCTAAACGCAGGTTACCCACCCAGACACTTTTATTGTTGCATGGTAGAATAGATAGTGGTGCTTGTGCCTTTTGCAACAATGTATTGGATTCTATTAACCGTATGTTTTTTGGGTGTCGTGTCACAACCGAGGTTGCCTTCCTTTGGGCGACCAAATGCAATCTGCCTTGGCATAACAGAACGTGGGAGGATAATCTTCATTGGGCCATCATCATGCTTATGGGAAAGGAGTTTTATAAGTGCATAGCTCGCTTCTCCTCTAGAGCATTGTGTCATATTATTCAGAACAATACGAACAATATTCTCTTTGAGAACAAACTCTTTCTATCCCGGCCATAAAGAATCATCTCTTTAGAGTGGTCAGAGATAAGGCGATCACTGTTAGGAATGTTGAAGATAACTTCAGGGATAGAAAGTTGTAGCAAAGATGCGGCATTGACTCGATCCTCTTTTCTGAGGAGCGTTAATTACCCCCTCGTTTTTTTATTTCAGCTGGTGCAACTTGATTAAGGCAGTTGGTGCAGTTGGTGCAGGTGGTGCAGGTGCAGTTGGTGTAGCAGTTCTCACTGAATTTGGAGGATGGTTCATTCCCTACTTGTAGGTGTTTTGGTTCTGTTTGCCGGTTGTTCATGCTGTGCTTTCCTTTCTTAGTTGGTAGTGGGTTGCCACATCTGTGGCTTTTCCGGTATCCCTCCACTCATTATAATCCGTTGTTTTGACTGTGGGTTCTGATGCCGTGTTCTTTTTCTTTTTATTCTTTTGCCTTTCTTTTGTTCACTCATTCCTTTTCAATATATCAATTACCTTTCACCAAAAAAAAAAAAAAAAAAAAAAAAAAGGTAACTTTTACACTTTGAGAAATAAACCTGGACTTTCCTAGAAAATCATCAATAAATGTCAAAAGATAAATTGCACCACCCTTAGATGTTACTTGTGCTGGTTCCTACAAATCGGAGTGAATATAGTCAACTATGTCATTCATCGAGTGCACCCTAGTACTAAAAACTAACTCTGTGCTGTTTTCTGAAAATACAATATTCGTAAAAGTCAAGTGAGACCGCATGATCCCCATAAGTAAACCACATTTATTCAAGATAGTCATTCCTCTTTCACTCATGTTGCCCAACCGCATATGTCATGATATTGATTTTTCAGAATCTAAAGAGGATGATATATTTAAAGAACTCACAATGGTACTTCCCTGTAGAATGTAAAGATTTTTCTTTATGTTACATCTCATCACAATCAAGAAGCACTTTGAAATTTTCAAAATTTCACTTCTACCTGTGTACATGCATCTAATAGAATCTAAAGTGCTCAATGAAATAAGGTTTTTCTTCAAATTTGGGATGTGCCTGATGTTTGTGAAAAATCTTATTATATTGTTTTTACATTTAATCTGCACCATACCAATATCACAATCCCGCAAACTATATTGTTACCCATCAAAACTGAACCACCATTGATTTTCTCATATGTGTGGAACCAAATTCTATATGGACACATGTGGTATGAACATGTTGAATCCAAAATCCATTCATCATCGACATGACATCTAAAGACAAAACAATAAGAACATTGTCTGCATTAGTGGACTCATTATTTTTCACCAGACTAGCCAAATCGAAATTCACCATCGACTTCTTCCTGTTGACTTTGAGCATTGGACACTCATTTTTATAGTGTCTAAATTTGTGATAATAGTAACACTCCACTTTACTCTTATCTCTGCTTGATCTAAATTTTGAACGCCCTTTACTATAATTGCGTCTATCACGATGATTTGACCTTCCCTAACAACTAAGCCATTAGCTTTATCACCACTACTACTCATATTCAATTTTGTATGCATCTCTGCGGAATTTAACAAGACTTTCACATCGAGTTATAGATTCCCTTCCTTACAACATAGAATTCACAAAATTCTTATGTAAGCTCGGCAATGAACATAACACAATTAAGGCATGATCTTCATCATCTAACTTCAAATCTAGATTTTTCATATCCACAACAATTTTATTAAATTCATCTAGATATTCTTGGATAGAAGTACCTTCTTGCATCTTTAGCATGTAAAGGTGTTACTTCAAAAATAATTTTGTCATAAGAGATTTCTTCATGTAGGGGCTCTCAAATTTATTCCATAATCCCGAAGCTGTTTCTTCATCTGCGACTTCGCGACGCACTTTATTGCATAACGATAATTGGATGATGTTATGCGTTTTTTCTTCCATCTCCTCGATCTCAGCTATAGTCATATCGTCGGGATAATTTCCGCTCAAAACTTTAATCGAACATTCCCAATGCAGACGCCTTCATCTTGATCTTCCACAGCCCAAAATTGCTTTGGCTATCAAAGGATGCCACTTCGAACTTGATAGATGCCATCTCGAACAAAAAGACCAAAATTCCTTCACTTTGATACCAATTTGTTGCGGAAAAACACCAATCAAAGTTGCACCAATCTAAGAACAAGTAGCAAAGGATAAAAGAAAATCTAAATCACACAAGATGCAAGATTTACGTGGAAAATCCAAAATGGGAAAAATCACAGGGAGAGAGAGGAATTTCACTATCTTCAACAAAAAAACATGAAAGTACAATCCAAAAAGCTCTAAAACCACTTGGTGAGCCACAAGAT